>CM054810.1:5864990-6536995 GCA_028984105.1 Lavandula angustifolia | reverse complement strand
CATACTGAAAATATTTCTAAAATCATTCATCTGTGTTTCAGCAAAGCTTAATCGATCGCACTAATAAACTGAAACTGTTTTATTAAAAATGTTTTCTAACTCAACTGAATTTGGGCCTACATATTTCCGCACTTACTGAACTTCAGCTGAACGGTACTGAATTCTGACCTTAGTCAGCTAGCAGGCCTCAGTGAAGTCAGTCACTCTGCCACGCGATTCGGAACAGATTATTTGGTCTACTAAACTTGTTCAGTACGGCACTCTCCTGAAAAGGACTGTTCGCGTTTTAAGTTGAGAAATTGTTTTCAGGTGTATTCACCCCCCCCCTACACCTGAACGTTTAATCTCGGGACCAACAAGCTCCATGAAATCTAGGCCTGGCTTGTGAAAGTCCAGACTGGTTCAAACGAGACACGATTATTGTCGATATCATTGATTTTCGTCGGAGTAAGAAGAACTTCATCTATAATCTTCGCCATTTTAACTGAGAAATCTGCAAAAAAACATATTAGCTCTCAAAAGTAGAGTAAGTTAGTTTAGGGAATTAAGATCTTTACCAGAAACTTGGTGCTTAAGATGCAATAGGAATCTGTACACAGATGAGATATGCAAAGCACTCAAGGTACGAAAATGGCGGAAAATTGTTCTGATTTGATCAAAAATATTTTAAGTAAGATTCGAATATGAAATAGTTTTCAGAACTTGGCTCAGATATGCTCTTGCTTTATTTTAGACGGCCATAATTTTATATTATAAACAATATTGACTATTGTGCTGCCTATAATTTGAGCCTATGTGTTAAGGTTAGAAGACATGCATTAAATGCGCCACAGTCAGTATATACAATGCTGTGCTTTTAATGAAATGGTTTTATTAATGACTTCCTTTATGAATTAATGGCAGAAAATAAATGCGATGCAAGTACTAAGTGATTAACTACAAAGTTAGATACGCAAACCTGTCAACTGAACATAGTAGTGAGTTGATACCACTTAGTTGATACAAGAGTAGTTCAGTATTTACTTTCCCCCTTACTTATTACTCTCTGAATCCTTTTACTAACTTAGATTAGTAGCGGCCAGAAGACCTAGCAGCACTGAAAGTTCTCTAATCTAGTTTCAGTTAGAGATTTCGTTAGTATATCGACCCTTTGCTTATCGGTATGAATTTTCTCCACCTGAAATCCTTATTTTCAACATGGTTCAAAAGAGGTGATGTTTGATATCCATGTGCTTGCATCTTGTATGAAGAATTACAACATAAGTTATATTAGGTCTGATAGCTGTGATATATAATAATGAACTATTAATCACCCTATATGCAGTAGAGTTCACGGATACTCCCTGATTGTCGAAGTCAAGTTTTAAGTTATTGTTCATCGGGGATCTTGACTGGTTTGCCGGATTTGCAACGGAAGTTCTTGATGAGGTCTCGAGTGTATTTGGCTTGATTGATGAATATTGCCTTTTTTGATTGTTTGAGTTGAAGTAATTCATTTCTCCCATCATAAACATCTAGAACTTTTCTTTCATCATCTTCTCAAATTGTTGACACATGGTCATATTTCTGGATCTGAAGATAACGTGGGCAACGTAGATCTGCACCAATAAGATGTCATCTCCTGACCAAATACTTAATAGCGTGCGGTCTACAGTTCCTTTTTGAAAACCTTTCTGATGAAAAACTCTGAAAAGGTATATCATACCAAGTCCTGCATGCTTGTTACAACCCATACAGAGTCTTCTTAAGTCTTTGCATTTGATGTCCCTGTTGAAAGTAGGGCTCTTATTCAATGTAGACTTCTTTCTTCAGTATCTAGTTCAAGATAGCTGACTTCACATCCATCTAATATACTTTGAAGCATTGATGTGTTGCATAGGCAAGGAATAGATGAATGGCTTCTAATCTGGCTACTAGGGTGAATGTTTCATCAAAATCTATTCCTTCAGCTTGATAGTTTCATTTGGCAACAAGTTGATATTTGCTCTCGACGATGATATTGTTTTTATCTCGATTGTTCTTGAAGACTCACTTAGTTCCAATCACATGTTGATGTTTTGGTCTTTTGACAAACTCCCAAACTTAATTTCTGACGAACTAGTTCAGCTCCTCTTGCATGACGATGATCCAGTCAAGATTGTTAAGGGCATCCCCAATTATCTATCTTGTTCTAAAGAACTGCTTCAGTACATTCAGGTTCGGACATAGACAACAAACAGGCATATAAAGCACTTTCTTATTGGCAGAATTTGGATCTTATCTTTACACTTGCGGCTGGATCTCCAAAAATATGATCAGAAGAGTGAGCTTCTAGCCACGAATGTTTTTCCTTAGTTCTTCTAATGAAAAATCTTCTGCACATATAGTAGGATGATCAGGCATTTCAGTAGTAAGAAGGTTGGGATCTACTCAGTGACCAAGTTCAGGATCATTAAGCTCAGGAACAACATTCGTTCCCCCTCAGTTGTTATTCTCAATAGAGGTCTCAGTTACCACTTGGGGTTTCTTTATCGACCTAAGTTACCTGATATTAATTATGTTTAGTAGAATCAATCGTTTCAGCTACTTTGGTTGTTGGTTGGATGTGAATTTCTTCTTCATCATCTGAGTCATCTACCAACAAGAGTCATCTACCAACAATAATGAACCTTTTCAACTTCATCGTTTAATCTAAGATCCAGTAGCTTGCTACTAACATCTTCAGTATCTTTCTTTGAAGGATATTGTGTGTCCACAATAAAAAAACTCATTAAGTATCACATGAGGGTTTTCCTCCACACAAAGAGTTCGGTAGGTAAAAACGTTGAAAGCCTTGCTTACCCTGGAGTATCCTAAGAAAATTCCTTGGTCTGACTTGATATCGAATACTTTAACTATCCTTTCCGTTGTTGTGTATAAAGCAAAGACACCCAAAAATATGGAAATAAAACATAGAATGAGTTCTCCCGTTCGATAATTTATATGGTGTCTTCATGTGAAGTTTTGTCAATAGTGAACTATTCTGAGTGTAGCAAGCTGTGTCCGTAGCTTCTGTCCATAATTTAGGAACCAATCCTGAGTCTGCAAGGAGTGTTCTTGCTGCTTCTTTAAGTGTTCTGTATTTTTATTCAGCGAGTCCATTCTGTTGAGGCGTGCGTACTACAGATGTCTTATGCTTGATTCCCTCACTCTTGCAGTATACTCAAAATCATAGAGTTCAAAATTTTTTTCCTCTATCTTAGCGAATTCTCTTAATCTTGATGTCCTTTTCTACGTGGAATTTCTTCAGGAGCTTTGGCAGTGCAAATTTGACATCAGATTTGTTGGCGATGAATACTGCACATGTATATCTTTAGTAGTCATCTATAACCCCAAATGCAAATTTCTTTCCTCTAATGGTCACTATAGAGATAAATTTTAGGATGTCTTTAAGGTCCCTAAAATTTTGGTGATTTATGGACAATTATTTATATTTTTAATAAATTTTCACTTTTATGCTGTCGAAAAACTATGAATCCGGGATAGGGCTTAGTAAAATGTTCATATCTCACTCCAGAAAAATGGTATTGACTTGATTTTTTTTCTAAATACTCTACACACGCAAGGCTTTGGAAATATATTTATTTTGTATTTTTAAGCCATGCATGTATAAGCAGTTTATTATAAACTGTCGGTAGTTATTAGGAGCCATGCATTCGGTAGAGTGGATTTTCGTGGAAATTATTCTCTATTTTCTGAAGCTGTCACTTATCTATAGATATTTAAAATTTTGATATGATATCTCTATGCATGTCCCCTAAGAGTGTGTTGAATCTTAGAATTTTTAGAGCACGTTTGGTCCCACAACTCGTACCTAAGTTATAGTAGGACAGAAATTGTCCCTGTTAGTACAGTGAGTACTATTTTGGTGATAACTCCAAGAAGACTTATTATTTTGATATCAAACAAATTCTAGTATAAACTAGACTCATTAGGGAAGATATGTACAGAACATTAGAATTTATGGAGTAAAACATTAATCAACGATTGTGTACACGTAGTTAGTTACCAGTGGACTGATCCCCACTAAGTGTTTACCAAGATACGGGACCCCCTGAGTTATGACTTTAGGGGCCAGGGTTCCCAAGAAAGTAAGTGGGACCCCTTGAGTTACAACTTTAGGGGCCAGGGTTCCCAAATGAATAAGTGAGACCCTCTGAACTACGTTTCTAGGGGCTAGGGTTCTCACTGTAAGGAGTAACGGTTAACTGTGACATGAATGTGCCCACCCAGAGTATTAATTTTTGTATGGTTGGAGCAGTTTCTTTTTAAAACCCTCTAAGTCATACCACGTGCATGGATAAACTATTTTAAATATTTTCAAACTACTTTAGCCACTAAGTACACAAGTACTCAACCCAAATGTTTTCAAATGTTTTCACGTTGAGAGGCAAAGGGCGGCGGAAAAGAGCTAAGGAGGGGGTTTATATCATTAATGTTATGTACTCTTTAGAACATGTAAATGAATACTTATGTGTTATTAATGTTTGAAACTCATAACAACTTCCGTTTGCGCTGAACCTATAAATATTGTTTGTCCCGAGAGTAACGTTCAGGTGTGTAGGGGGGGGGTGAATACACCTGAAAACTGATTTCTCAACTTAAAACGTGAACAGTCCTTCTCAGGAGAGTGTCGTACTGAACGAGTTCAGCAGACCAGATAAGCTGTTCTGAATCGTGTGGCAGAGTGACTGACTTTACTGAGGCCTGCTAGCTAACTAGAGTCAGAATTCAGTACCGTTCAGATAAAGTTCAGTAGTGCGGATATGTGTAGGCCCAAATTCAGTTGAGTTAGGAAAACTTTTTAGCAAAACAGTTTCAGTATATTAGTGCAGTCGATTAAGCTTGCTGAAACTCAGTTGAATGATTTTAAAGATATTTTTCTGTATGCACAGAAAATTAACACAACAGTAAATAATGAACACAGAACACAGGCGATTGTTAAAGTGGTTCAGATCCAACAATCCTACGTCCACTATCCCGAAAGATCAGGAGGCTTTGTATTATACTGAGATAGTCTCAGTCGGTTTGTACACTGGACAAACACTGGTCTTCAGATTTATACTGAGCAAGTCTCAGTTTACAGGGTATCAAGCTAAGTGTTTGAGAAACTCTTCAACTGTGAAGGAGTCCTTTACAATAAGGATCAGTTCGACTATGAACTCCTTCGTCTAAGCTATAGATATGAACAACTGAGCTTAGGTTAGAGGGATAGGGAACGAGAAAGTGGCTTCTAGAGCGACGAACGGCTAAGTATAAACTTTGGGTTCGTGTTCAGTCGCTTGGATACTAGAGGTTGTATAATTCTGATTCAGCTTGGTTCCCTATGAGCAGATATGTAGTCTTTTCTCCGGAGATTATTTCTTCGAACTACTTGCGGAAGACTTAGGACATTTATGAGTTGCTCTTTAAATGCTCTGTGTGTTCTTCGATTTCTAGGTTTTGTGTGCTCGTGAGCTTCAATTTGATTTAATCCCTCTATTTATAGAGCAGAGATTAGGATAGATCCATTGGAGACAACAATCCTTTGTCTCTCTCTTTTGGGTAGCTAACGGCTCTTTCAAAGTATGGTTGCATTGTCCTTTCCCTCCATTTCTGGAAAGTTGTTGACTTGCAGCTTTAACAGATATAGGACAGGTGGCTGCTTGTCATTGGTCGAGATTCAGGAAAGTAGGTGAGACAGAATAGACTTCAAGGAGATCTGAAGCTAACTTCTCTTTTCCTCTTATTGACTCTGCTGATTTGAGTTTTAGAGAATCAGACAGTCAGAAGACTGTCCAGCCATTGCTGAGTCTGATCTCTTATTCAGTAGCATGCTCCTGCTGAGTCGGCTCTACTGAAGATCAGCTCTGAGTTCAGTGAACTACTCCTGCTGAGTTTAGTTCTACTGACTCCTTTCAGTATACTGCTCCTGCTGAGTCCAGTATCACTGAGTCTTCTACTTCTGGTATTGAGGCAGGTAATTTACTGTGTGCCTGAACCAGATGCAGAGTGTCTACTGAGTCTGAAACCCCAGAGACAACCCAAAATAGGTTACAACTGAATGGTTCATCAGTCAAGATAGGGTTTTGGGATTTTCAAATCTTCAGTAAGTATTCAGTGCACAGGGCTACAAAGTTATGTCCTAATTGATTGTGAGAAGACTGAATCATCTCCCAACAATTTCCCCTATTTGATGATGCCAAAATCTAACACTGTAACTTATCAGAAACAGAGCTCCTTACAAATATTACAAGTAGAATCAGTGGAGTTGTTCTTCAAATCCTAGACTACTAAGGGAATCAGGGCAGAAATATCAGAACCTATACAGAAACTAGACAGCAATTTCCCCCTGTCTAACAACATCTTCCCCCAACTATGCAATCTATCAAATCTAGCTAAGCAAAAACTGACAATATATATAAGAACAGTGAGTGTGTGAGTCAGTGATTCTGAGTGTTAAGCATAAAAACAAACAAGGCCATTTAGACAATAAGGAATTGTCAGGGCCAATAACAGAGATGTTTTATAGATTGAAGAAGGTTCAGTATAGTTACATCATCTGCTATACTAAGAAGAGTACAAAAGAAGATACAAAGAAATACAGAAGCTAATCATCATCTGAACCGCTTAATCCTGTCTTTGAAGTCCTTTGATTGGGATAAAGGAAGAGGTAGTCCATACATCCGGTAGGTGACCTTCCTCATCTTCAGTATCTCAGCAAAGTCAGCTGGATCATCTTCATCTAGGAACTTGGCTTCAGCAACATCCTTGACTTCCTTCTCAATGAGTTCATAACGAACGGAGCCGTCTAGTTTCAGTGGGGGCGGCATGATTCTTAGACCTGGTACTTTGACATCTACCTTGTCTTTTACGGCTTTCTGAACTCTGGCAAACATCTCTATGTCTGCCCTCATGAGCCATTCAGCAAAGGCAACAGACTTATGCTTCTCAACCCAGTACCTCCAGAAATAATTCCTCTTAATGAACTCAGCCTTCAGTGTCTCCCTCCTTTGAGTTATCTCCCAAGGCATCCATTCATCAACTCTCGGCCATCTGTGAATTTTTAGATCAGTAGGCTTCCTGAACCTTCTGTATCTGTATGGAATGTCAAATTTCTCAGGAATCCTCTGACTCGCTTCTTGTTTAGCTTTCAGCCTCAGAGCTTCAATGTCTGCTATTCTGAGCCTTTCTCGAGCTACTTCTATCTTTCTTGCTTCTTCTCCTCTATACAAGTACCTCTCCATCTGAGCCCATATTTCTTGCATTTCAAGATCCTACTCCTTAGAAGGGACATAGGAGGGTTTGTGAGGCTCTTCTTCTGAATCAGCAGGTGTGGTAGATTTTTCTTTCGAGGTACCCTGCTTACTAGTAGTCTGCTGCTGCTGCTGTTGCTGCTCCTTTTCTTTCTCCTTGTCTGTTTCATCACTTAGCTTAAGAGTTCTGGGAGGCAGCCTGGGTCCAGTCTTCTTTCCTCCTGCTGGAGCCTTTGTTTTGCCTTTTGTTGGCTTCTTCTTAGGCTTATTTGCAGCCTCAGCTTCAGCAATTTCTCTCACAGCGATCTGAGCTTCCTCCTCCGGAGTAACATACCTCTTGGGTCCTTTCTTCTTAGAGGGAGGGGTAGGAAACGTCAGAACTTTCTTGCCTTTCCCGGCAACTGGAGGAGGTAGAGGAACCTCTTCCTCTTCAGACTCCTCGTCGGCATACTCAGCAACCTCCTTGATTATATCAGAAGGTGTTTGGGTTGCCTGAGTAGCCACTTCCTTGGGTCCGGTCTCAGCAGACACTACATCACCTGCTGCTGAGACACCCTGGGCCTCGCCAGTCTGAGTAGAGGGTCCAGTGGGAGCAGTTGTCTTTGTCTGAGTTGCCCCTGCCACTGACCTTACTCTTTTTGGTACCTTCAGTACCAGTTCTTTACCTTCGGGTATCTTCCCTTTTCCTTCCCTTCCTTCCCCCTTTTTGGCATCAGCAAATCGGCTCGGGGTGGGAATTGATACCTTCTTGTCCAGACTCTTGTAAGCTATTGCCAGATCATCTAAGGCATATTACAGCTTTATCAGTTTCTCGTGCTGCTCATTCCTCTCCTCAGTAAGATGATCACTGTATTTCTTGTAGGAGGCGTCTGCTGCTGTCTGGAACTTTTGCAACTGTTTGTCCACACTCTCTTCAATCGCCTTCTGAATGGTTTGGAGCCTGAGATCTGAGTCTTGAGAGATGGAGGTAACGGACTCAGTATGAGCTTTCTGAGTGGCCTTATAGTCTTCAAACAGTTGAGGTTGGCCAGCTTGAATCGTCTTCAGTTGTTCATCGAAATCAGCCCTCTAGGTTGCTAGCGCATCAGTTAGGATGGTGGAGAAATCAGGGGCAGGCGTGTTCTGGAGGGTTGTCCTGAGCCCCTTTATCTCTGCGCTGTGGGCCTGAGTGGTCTGCCTCCACGTCTTGTGAACGGCGCGGGCGAGGAGTCGGTTCTGAGTTCCTTGACTCCTCAGTGGCCTGGCCACTGACTTCGATCGTCGGCTCTTCGGGCTGGGCGCTACTTCGAAAGCAGATTCGAGTAGCAGCTGTGAAGGTTCAGCTGCCTTCGTAGTACCAGCCACCGACTGACCTGGACCAAGGATGCTGAGCGGCGGTTCAGCAGTGGATGTGGGAGCATCCTTGTCCAGTTGAGATCCCTCATCAGGCTTCTCAGGGCCTGGGGTGGGTCCTGACCATCAGGGTCAGACCCATATGAGGGTGCTGATGCTGAGACGGGTTGTCTTTCATTCAGTATGGCGAGCATCGCAGCCCTCAGATCTTCAAGGGTACCAAGGTCGGATGGCTCTGAGTAGCCAATCTTCCCCTTTATTATTAGCTCCTCCTCATGGAGTTGTTCGCAGGAGTGGTGAATGATGAGGCGCTTCAGATTATGCCACTCCTAGTACCGGATTAGCATGTGGAGCCTAGCCTGCCTTGCTAATGTGATCAAATCACTGTGGCTAGCTATATTCGGGATTCGTTCAGCAATCTCTCGAGAGGCTCGTGATTTGAGAATAGAGGCCTCAATCCCGATCGATTCTGACTCTGAAGTTGTCTCCGAGTCTTCTACATCTATTGGAGATGGCTGCTTCTCAGCAGATGGTATGCTGCTGAGTGGTGGAACATCCAAGGGGATGTCCTGTCTTTGTACGGATTCAGCTTGGACCCTTTGGTCCACTGTTTGATCACGCTCTGTGGAGACTACCTTCTCTACTGATGGTGTCTTCTCGGATGACTCAGACTCATCCCTCAATTGCAGAGGATGCTCAGCAACTACTGCCTTAGGCTCTGCCTCCGGTACGACCTCACTGACTTTCTTCAGCCTCTTAGTCGGGGTTTTAGGAGTAAACTTTGGAGGGGACCTCTTCTTGGTGGGAGTAGAGGTCTTCTAAGTTCCGGACTTAGGATCAGTGGGCCCAGATCCTATCTTCTGAAGGGCCGCTGCCCTGTTCTGGAACCGGACCTTCTTCTGGTTGAAGTACTGCTTATCAGCGAAGGTAATGTTGTCCGATCCGTAGAAATCTTCGATCATGACTGACAGCTTTAGTCCATACAACAGTTTTCCTTTGACGCTTGGCCATCTTATCGAACTTGGCTGATTGCGTCATGAATTCTTTAAGGAAGAATTCAGTCCAATTAATTTTTTCTTTGTCGTGTATGGCCATCATAAGCTGGATCTTTGGCCTGGACACTTGGTCGAAGGACCCGGCCTGACTTGTTAGTAGCTGAGTCACGACGTAGGCTAATGCTCTGTTTTGAGGAAGCATTGCATTCTTCGGAAATGCGGCTCTGAAAGTAGTTGGCTTCCCACAGAATTCTGTTAGATACTCATCCATTAAATCATCCTTGTAAGCCACTGTAGTGAATCCTTCGTTAGGAAGGTTGAAGCTTCTCTGGAGTGCTTCTCTGATAGACATCTGCTTGATTTCAATAGCGGTATGAGAGGGGTCGCCTACTGAATGAACGACGAAACGGCATCAGATGACTCCCTCTACTGATTCTGAGTTCAGATAGAGCTCAGCTATCTGGCGCAGAAGGAAGAACGACGGCTTCCTTGTCAGAAGACCTTCAAGCCCAGTTTCACGAAGGGCGTAGAAGATCTCTTCCATGTAGTCGAGGTCACATGAGTCGAACTCCATCACGGGTTTGCACCAGACCCGATCTTTCTCTAGAATCTCTTGCATATCGATAGGAGCGACCACAGTAGTTCCTGTCATATTATGTAATCTACAAATACAGTAGATCAGTATCAATAAAGTACAAGAAAATATTAGCGTATAAGATACTGAGTGATCATTGAAATTTACCAAAGATTTTTCTGAGAAGTTTTGAAAGATGAGTTTTGTAAAGGAGTAGGGATTATCTCAGAAAGTCTAGGGTTCGGATTATTTGCAGAGTAGAAATGGCAGTTTCAAACTTTTGAACGTATATATATATGGTAAGGAAGATAAACAGTTAATTATCTACGGTTCAGTTTGAACATGCTTTTTGAGATGGACGGCCAGGATTAGATTTATAAAATAGGCAATGATCATATTAGCCGCCTAAGTCAAAATACAGTTGTATATAGCCAAAGAAGTAACTTGATACAACATGCATTTAATGCGTTGCAGAGTTCAGCATGCTTTTACATAGAATGACGTGTATTTAATGTAAATCGTTAATATCAAATGATATTTTCTAAGGCATTGAATACGAAGCTGAATCTGAGTCATAAATGCACAGAACTGTTCTATTGGCTACTGAGTAGAGATACGCAAACCTGTCAGCTGAACATCGTAGACAGCTGATACCTCGTGTAGATGGTTGTTGAGTCTCTACGTACTGAATTTACTCAGTACTGAGAATGAACATTCCCCCTTACCGAATGCTCCTCTCCTGAATCCACTTACTGACTAGAGTCAGTAGGGTCCAGCAGACCTAGCTCTGCTGAAAGTTCTCTGAATCTGGCTTCAGCTAGAGGCTTGGTCAGTATATCAGCCCTTTGATGGTCAGTATGGATCTTTTCCATCCTGATATCCTTCTTTTCGATATGATCGCGAATGAAGTGGCGTAGGGTGTCCACGTGCTTGCATCTCGTGTGAAGTACAGGATTCTAAGTGATTGCAATTACACTGGTACTGTTGCAGAAGATCGGCACTTCATTCTGAATGACGTCCTAGTCGCGTAGCTATTGTCTCAGCCAAAGGATTTGGGTGCAACAACTTCCGGCAGCCATATATTCAGCTTCAGTAGTTGACGTTGCTACTGAGTGATGTTTCTTTGAGAACCATGAGATCAGCTTACTGCCAAGGAACTGACACGTTCCAGAAGTTGACTTTCGGTCAATTCTACATCCTGCATAGTCAGCATCAGAATAACCATTTAGTTCAATATTATCATCAGCTGGATACCATAAACCCATGTCAGGTGTTCCTCTGAGATAGCGGAGAATCTTCTTTGTTGAGTCTATATGACTCTGCTTAGGATTCGCCTGAAATCGAGCGCAAACACCTACAATATAAGTTATGTCATGACGAGTAGCTGTTAAGTATAATAAAGAACCAATAATAGCACGAAATTCAGTTTGGTCTACAGATACTCCCACTTAATCAAGATCAATTTTCATGTTCGTGTTCATCGGGATCTTGATTGGTTTGCCGGATGTGCAACCAAATTTCTTGATGAGGTCTCGAGTGTATTTACCTTGATTGATGAACGTTCCCTTCTCAGATTGTTTGACTTGAAATCCAAGGAAATAGTTCATCTCTCCCATCATTAAGATCTCAAACTTGTCCTTCATCATTTTCTCAAACTGCTGACACATGATGACGTTCTTCAAACCGAAGATGATGTCATCTACGTAGATCTGCACAAGTGAAATGTCGTCTTCCAGTCAAATGCTGAATAATATGCGGTCTACTGTGCCCTTCTGAAAACCTTTTAGAAGAACAAACTCAGAAAGGGTATCGTACCAAGCCATGGGTGCTTGTTTTAACCCATACAGAGTCTTTCTGAGTTTATAAACCTGATGTCCCTGCTGAAAGCCGGGAGGCTGTTCGACATAGACTTCTTCTTTCAGTACGCCGTTCAGGAACGCAGACTTCACATCCATTTGATAGACTCTGAATCTCTGACGTGTTGCGTAGGCTAGGAATAGTCTGATTGCCTCCAATCTTGCAACTAGAGCGAACGTTTCGTCGAAATCTATCCCTTCAGCTTGACAGTAGCCTTTTGCCACGAGCCTTGCTTTGCTCCTTACTATAACATTGTTTTCATCTCGCTTGTTCTTGAAGACCCATTTGGTTCCGATCACATTCCAGTCAATTCCTCTTCACATTGCACACACGACACTATTTCAGGTGCAGATGAGAATTTGGACATCACAACCGCATATGAAGATCTACTAGATGAACAAATTCAAATGAGTCTGCAGCTCAGCAAGACTCTTCAGGAGTTGGATACCCTGAAAGTGGATAATCAGAGACTTTCTCAGGAGAGTCAGGTTGCTACTGAGGCCGAAGGACTTGTGTTGAGACTCAGGGAGGAGATAAACTCTCTGATGGCCAAGTCTCAGCATCAAGAAGATTGGATTTCAGTTTTGACCAATGACTTGACTCAGAAAGATACTGAACTGAGTCTGCTGAAGCAAGAAATGTCAGGACTTCAGACCAAGCACGACACACTGAAGAAGAGTGATGATATCTGGAGAAGCCTGATGACTGAGCGTTACATGGGCGCTGAAAAGAAGCTGGAGGCTATGCTCGCAAGCAACAAGCCCAAGCATTGCAAGGAAGGACTTGGCTTCAACCAGGAAGCTTCCTCATCTGCCCCCATTCGCACAGAAGTGCGTCTTACTGATAGGTTTGTTCGAGGGGAAACAATCAATGCAAATCCTCCGAACCCCTCAAAGAAAGAACAAACGAGAAGATGAAAGCACCTCATCCTAAGTATCGCACACCGACCGTAAGATCGGACCCGGACACCCCGGTTCGGTCAAGGGGGGAACTAGCGAGTTAAGTGGGCCGATCGGTATGGACCACCTCGGTTGACACATCCAGGCTCGGTATGGGTCATATTACTATGATCCTATAGTCAGAGGAGGTTCCAAGAGTCAGAAAAAGAAGAACGCACAAAAGGCAAAGGTCAGCAGTCCACCAGCTCAGAAGATCCGGACTCCTGAACCTAAGAAGCCTAAGAAGTCAGCCTCGACCAGTCCAGTGGTCAAGTTTGTTGACTCAAATGGAAAGAAGTTGTCTGAAACCACCAGGGTTGTTAGACAAATTTGGGTTACAAAAGCTAACATCTAAGGACCCAAAATCAAAAATAAAGGGTACCGAAATATAATTCTGTTTTGCAAGTGCGCAGAGACCCATGGTATGTGGACAGCGGATGCTCAAGACATATGACATACCAAAGGAGTCTACTGAAGAATTATATCACTGAAGAAGGACCCGGAGTGAGTTCGGAGACAATGCAAAAGGCTATACTAGAGGATATGGAACACTCAAGCATTGGAACCGCCAAAGTTCCAAGAGTATCATATGTTGAAGGACTTCAAAGATAACCTTCTCTCTCGTTAGTCAATTTTGTGATAACTCAAATAGAGTGGTATTTGACGCTGGTTTCTGTGATGTTATTGATAAATCTACAGGGAAAACAGTGTTATCAGGTTCGCGCAGAAAGAACATATATGTTGCTGACTGGAACTCAGCTGAACCTCAAGCTTGTCTGTTGGCGAAGAACGATAATCGAACGGGGTGGCTATGGCATAGAAGACTCAGCCATCTCAACTTCAAGACGCTCAACAAACTAGCAAGAGACACTCTAGCAAGGGGACTGCCGAATGAAATATTCAAAGAAAGACACTCGGTGTGAAGCATGTCTGAAGGGAAAGCAAACAAAGAATCAAAATCCAACAGTTCCATCTCCTTCCACTGATGGAATCCTTCAGCTGCTACATATGGATTTGTTCGGTCCAGTCTCCCCAGTGACGATCAGAGGCAAGAAGTATGCTTTAGTGGTCATAGATGACTACTCGCGCTACACATGGGTCATATTTATTGCCAACAAGTCTGACGTCAAAACAGAGTTACCAAAGCTTCTGAACAGGCTCAGTGTCGAGAAGAACACCAAGATCAGAAAAATACGTTCAGACAGAGGAACTGAGTTCCTTAATTCCATGGTAGAGGAGTTCTGCGAAGCAAAAGGAATAGAGCATGAGACATCGGCTGCCCGCACACCTCAGCAAAATGGAGTTGCTGAACAAAAGAACAGAACTCTCAAAGAAGCAGCTAGAACTCTACTCGCAGATTCAGGACTCCCATCCAAATTCTGGGCAGAAGCAACGGATACTGCGTGTTACACTCAGAATAGATCTCTACTGACAAAGCAGCATAAGAGGACACCATATGAACTATGGAACGGCAGGAAGCCTTGTCTATCTTATTTCCATATCTTTGGTTGTTCATGCTTTATCCACAATAATGGCAAAGATCAGCTGAAGACTTTTGATAGCAAGTCAGATCAGGGAGTATTCTTAGGATACTCTCGGGTCAGCAAAGCTTTCAGAGTATTCAACTATTGGACTCTTTGCGTGGAGGAAAGCCCTCATGTTGTTTTTAACGAGTTTGCTACTGAAGACAGGAGCAATAACTCAAATTCTGAATCTGAGGACATCAGTAGACAGCTATAGGATCTAAGCTTAAATGACAAACCTGAAAAGATCCAGCTATGTTGGGATGATGATTCAGACGAAGAAACTGAAGACAAATCTACTGAATCTCAACCAACAGAGCAAGTAGCTGAGCAGATTGATTCTCCCGAACGTAATCAATCCCGTGTAACTCAGTCGATGAGGAAACCGTAGAGGTAACTGAGACCACTACCGAGAATAACAACTCGTGGGGGAACATCTAGTAATGTTCCCGAGCCGAATGCCCCCGAACCTCGGTGACTCGGTAGACCATAGTCTTATCACTGAAATTCTTCAATCTCAGAATAGTACAACTGAAATGCCTAACTCACCTACTATCTGTGTTGAACAAATTTCAGATGAAGAGTTAAAACATCGTAGATCGTGGCTAGATGCTCACACTGCTGATCTTATAATTGGAGATCCTTCAGCACATGTCAAGACAAGATCCAGATTCTGTCAAGGAGAAAGCGCATTATTTTCCTGCTTCTTGTCTACTGAAGAGCCTCAGAATATTGAGGATGCACTTAACGATGCTGGACGGGATTATTGCTATGCAGGAGGAGCGGAATCGGTTCACGAGAAACAAAGTATGGGAGCTTGTAGACAGACCCCGGCATCAACATGTCATTGGAACCAAATGGGTCTTCAAGAACAAGCGAGATGAAAACAACGTTATAGTAAGGAACAAAGCAAGGCTCGTGGCAAAAGGCTACTGTCAAGCCGAGGGAATAGATTTCGATGAAACTTTCGCTCCAGTTGCAAGATTGGAGGCAATTAGACTATTCCTAGCCTACGCAACACATCAAAGATTCAGAGTTTATCAAATGGATGTGAAGTCTGCGTTCTCGAATGGCGTGCTTGAAAGAAGAAGTCTATGTGGAACAACCGCCCGGCTTTCAAGGGGACATCAAGTATATAGACTCGAAAGGCTCTGTATGGGTTAAAACAAGCACCCAGGGCTTGGTACGATACCCTATCTGAGTTTCTTCTTCAGAAAGGTTTTCAGAAAGGCACAGTAGACCGCACTCTATTCAGCATTCGACTGGAAGAAGACTTATTACTTTTGCAGATCTACGTGGATGACATCATATTCGGATCAAAGAATGTCATCATGTGTCAACAATTTGAAAAGATGATGAAGGATAAGTTCGAGATGTCAATGATGGGAGAAATGAACTACTTCCTTGGTTTTCAAGTCAAGCAATCTGAAAAGGGAACATTCATCAATCAAAGCAAATACACTCGAGACCTCATCAAAAGATTCGGCGGCACATCCGGCAAACCTATCAAGATCCCAATGAACACGAATATGAAAATCGATCTTGATAAGGAGGGAGTATCAGTAGATCAAACTGAATATCGTGCTATAATTGGTTCATTATTATATTTAACAGCTACTCGACCTGACATAACTTATGCTGTAGGTGTTCCGTGCTCGATTTCGGGCGAATCCCAAGCGAGCCATATGGACTCGAGCAAAGAAGATTCTCCGCTATCTCCGAGGAACACCTAACATGGGTTTATGGTATCCAATGATGATAATATTGAACTAATCGGCTATTCTCGATGCCGACTATGCAGGATGTAGAATTGACCGAAAATCAACTTCGGGAACATGTCGGTTCCTTGGCGGCAAGCCGATCTCATGGTTTTCAAAGAAACAAGCACTCGGTAGCTACGTCGACTACCGAAGCCGAATACATGGCTGCCGGAAGTTGTTGCGCCCAAATCCTTTGGTCGAGACAAAGAATGAAAGACTATAACGTCATTCGGAATAAAGTTCCGATCTTCTCGCGATAGTACCAAGTGCCATTGCAATCACTCGTAATCCCGTACTACACACGAGATGCAAGCACGTGGACATCGACATCACTTCATTCGTGACCATGTCGAAAAGAAGGATATCAGGATGGAAAAGATCCATACTGACAAACAAAGGGCTGATATACTGACCAAGCCTCTAGCTGAATCCAGATTCAGAGAACTTTCAGTAGAGCTAGGTCTGCTGGACCCTACTGACCCCAGTCAGTAATAAGGTTTCAGGAGAGGAACATTCCAGTGAGGGGGAATGATCACTCTCAGTACTGAGTAAGTTCAGTACGTAGAGATTCAAAAACCATCTACACGAGGTATCAGCTGACTACTATGTTCAGCTGACAGGTTTGCGTATCTCTACTCAGTAGTAATTTATATAACAGTACCTTGCATTTATGATAAAAATTCAGCATGATATTAATATCTCTTGGTTTGTCTTTATTATTAACGAATCTCATTTAATGCACGACATTCCATACATAAGCTTGCTGAACTCTGCGCGCATTTAATGCATGTCTTTTCACATTTACTAATTAGGCTATTTTACAACTGGCTTTGCATTAGGCGGCATATGTGATCATTACCTATAATATATCTTCTAATCTTGACCGTCCATTCTATAAAGCAGTTTAATCACAACCTTTGATCAAATAACTGTTCATCTTCACATTTGATACATATATTTCGATCAAATCTTAAGAACCGCCATATTCGCACTTAACATATCTTACCTCCAAAAAATCCGAGAATACCTTTTTGCAAAAACCCTCATTTGCTTACTTTCACTTCGATCAAATTCTCGGTATGCCTACATGAAGTTACTTATGTGTTGATCATCATTGATTAGTATCATATATAAAAATGTTTTATTTAAAAATCGATACTGATAACAGCTTCGTGTAACAGGTACAATGGCGGAAACCAATATCTCTGTGATCTCTCCAGCAGATATGCAGAATATTTTGGAGAAGGATCGCGTGTGGTTTGAACCCACCATGGATTTCTACTCGTGCGATCTGGAGTATATGGATGAGATCTTCTCAGCTCTGTGCGAGTCAGGGCTGGAGAAATTTCTGTCTAAGAGGCCTACTTTCTTCCTCCCGAGACAAAGTTGCACAATCAGTACTTGAATTCGACGCCGTGTGCCGAAGATATAGTGGTGAAGTTTGTTGCTCATTCCATTAAAGACGCCACTACGGAGCTGAAGCAGATGTCCATCAAGGAAGCCCTGAAGCGGAGCTTTGATCTGCCCTCCGAAGGAATTAGTACAGTTGGGTACAGAGACAACAGAGTTGATGAATATCTTACCGTCTTCTGTGGAACGCCCACTACTTTCAGAGCTGCTTTTCCGAAGAACAGCATGTTGTCTCAGTTCAGGGCACTTGCTTACATTGTCACACAGCTACTGACAAGTCAAGCAGGGTCGTTTGACCAAGTGTCAAGGCCAAAGATTCAGATGATGATGGCCATATACGACCGAGCCCAGATCAATTGGACGGAGTTCTTTCCCCGTGAATTCATGGCTCAGGCTGCTAAGTTCGACAAAGCATCGAATATGCTGAGCGCCAAGGGCAAGTTGCTGTATGGACTCAAGTTGTCCATCATGATTGAAGATTTATGTGGATCTGAGCCTATCACCTACAGTGACAAGGAGTACTTCAATATGAAGAAGGTCAGATTTCACAACAGGACAGCAGCGCTTCAACAAATAGGGTCAGGACCCTCAGCAGTCATTCAGCAATCTAAGCCTCAGCAGGCTACGCCTACAAAGAAAAAAACCCCTCCCGCAAAAACTCCTAAGGCACCAACGAAGAAACCGAAGAAAGCCGGTGAGGTGCCGCCACCGAGGAGGTTCCGAAGTGCCTCGAACGAAGGCTCCCGAGAGGACTACTCGGCCCTGCACTGGTTGATGAGTCCGAGTCTTCTGAGAAGACTCAGTCAGTGGAGAAGATCGTCTCCACTGAAAGGGACCAAGGGGATGCTTCTGAAGCTCAGAGCGCAGATATTCAGCGCCTAGACAGCCCCCT
Organism: Lavandula angustifolia; assembly: GCA_028984105.1. Classification (NCBI taxonomy): domain Eukaryota; kingdom Viridiplantae; phylum Streptophyta; class Magnoliopsida; order Lamiales; family Lamiaceae; genus Lavandula; species Lavandula angustifolia. Next base: position 6,518,461 of record CM054810.1, on the reverse strand, counting down.
TTCCGTTCCTCCACTCAGCTCAGTCCCGCCAACTGAAGAACTAAAGTCTCACATTGACTTGGAGTCTGAGACTGCATCTGAAGGTGAATCGACCGGGATGGAAGCCTCAATGATCTTATCTCGAGCATCCCGCGAGATCCTTCAACAGATACCGGAGCTTGCTGATCATTCAGACTTGATGATCATTGCCAAATCAGCAAGGCTCCACATGCTTCTACGCTTTCAGGAGTGGCCGCATCTACTTCGCCTTGTTCTCCACTACTCCTGTCAGCAACTCCATGAGGAGGAGATGAAGTTGAGGCAGCAAATAGGCTACTCAGAGCCTGCTGACCTCAGCACCATGGAGAATCTGAGGGCCGCTATGCTTGCGATGATACATGACAAACAAGCAGAAGGCTCAGCACCCTCAGATGGGTCAGATCATGACGACCAGGACCCACCCAAGGATTCAGGCCCTGGACAACCTCATGAGGGATCACTCCAGGACAAGGATACACATGCTGACATTCCTGATATTCCACTCAATATCCTTGGACCTAAGAAGTCCACGGCTGGGGCTTCGTCCTCAGCAGAGCCCGCTCAACTCTTGGTGCAGTCGACTTTCGAAGTAGCGCCCAGCCAGACTGCAAAGAGATCTCGATCAGTGGCTAAGGCCTTAAATGCTCAAGGGATCAAGAATCGAGATCTTGCAAAGGCTATCCATCGTACATGGAAGCAAACTGCTCAAGCCACGACTAATGAACTTCAGGGGCTGAAGTCTTCTGTCTCTCAATCAGCCGCCCCTGATGTTTCTGCGCTTATTTCAGAAGCATTGGCTCAATAGCAGGTCCAATTTGAATCTCATCTCAGGATCTTTCAGGAGAGCCAAGCCAAACTACTTGAGGAATTTCAGGCTTCCAAATTGGCTCATACTGAAGCTATTACTGAACAATCCCAGGCCACAGACATAAGACTTGATAATATTCAACTGGTCCTGGAGGATAAGATCTCTGAGAAGCTGAATGATTTTAAGGCTGCAGCTGAACTCTCCTACAAGCAATACAATGAAGCTCTGACTTCTGAGAGGAACGAGCTGCATGAGGCACTGACAGACTTTAAGGATCAAATTCAATCGCTGTCAACCTCCTTCAATAGCCTTCAGAAAAAGGTACTTATCCCTACCCCGGCTGCTATTGATGATGCCAAAAAGGGGAAAAGTAAAAGAGGGAAGGAAAAGAGTACCGAGCCAGCAAAAGGCAAGAAACAGAGTACTGAGAAGCCTACTCCTACAAAAACAAAATCTTCTAAGGGGGAAGCTACACTGAAGTCATCTCAGACGCAGACTCAGACGGGTGAGGCCCAGGGTGTCCCAACTGCGAGCACAGCTGAGACCGGCCCAAGTGGCTTAGGATCCCAGGCTACTCATGCAACCCAGACTCCTACTGATATCATCAAGGAGGTTGCAGAGTATGCTGAACAGAAAGAGGACTCAGATGATGAAGAAGAGGTTCCTCTACCTCCACCAGTTCAGGGAAAAGGTAAGAAAGTAATGGATCTCCCGACCCCTCCAGCAAAGAAGAAAACCAAGAAATATATTTCTGCTGAGGAGGAGGCTCAGATAGCGGCTGATGAGAAGCTCGCTAGGGAGATTGCCGATGCTGAAGCTGCCAACAAGCCAAAGTCTAAGCCTGCTAAAGGAAAGATAAAGGCACCAGCACGCGGTGGAAAGAAGAAAGCGCCTGCTAGATTGCCTCCCAGAAAACTCAGAATCGAGGATGATGAAGATAGGGAGAGGCAACAACAACACCAAAAAGGCACTCAGCAGCAAGGTACGTCCAAAAACAAATCCAGTACCTCTGCTGACTCTGAACAAGCTCCTCAGAAGCCTCAAGAGCAAGATGCAGAAATTGAAGCAATATTCGCTCAGATGGAGAGATATCTCTAAAAAGGAGAGGAAGCTAGACAATTAGAGGCTGCCAGGCAGAGGATACATTTGGCAGACCTCGAGGCACTCAGAATTCGTACTGAGCAAGAGGCCAGGCTAAGAATTCCTTCGAAAGCTGACATTCCTTACCGATACAGAAGGTTCAGAAAGCCAACTGATCTGAAAACACATAGATGGCCGAGATCAGACGAATGGATGCCTATTCAGTTCAATCAGAGATGGGAATCGGCCAAGATTGAGTTTATGAAGAGAAATTATTTCTGAAGATTCTAGCCTGAAATGTCTAAGGCTGATGCCTACGTCGAATGGATGGCTGTTGCTGAACCTGATCTTTACCCATATTTGCACAGAGCCGTAACTGAAGGGGTAGTAGTCAGCGTTCCTGAAGCAAGAATCATTCCTCCACCCAGAAGACAAGACGACTCAGTCTATCTCGGAGTAATTGAACAAGAAGTGAAGAATGCTGCGATGAACAGAGGTCTAGAACAAGATGATCCAGCAGACTTCGCTGAATACTTGAAGCTGAGGAAGAACACGTTCAGAATGTATGGAGTCCCACTGCCTGAAGATCAATCTCAAGGTTTCATGAATAGGATTCAGCAGTTTAAGGGTTCTCCTCCTTAGTTCTCTTCTTAGCTTAACAAGATTTGTATTGTACTTAACTGACTATCATATATATACAATCTGCTTTTTGGCTTTGACAACTAGTTTGACAACTACTTGTTGTCTAAATAGCCGTGTTTGCTTTATGCTTTAACACTCAGAATCACTGAAGTGATTACTGACGCACACACTTGTTTATTTACTTGTCAGTTTTTGCTCGGTTAGATTTCTGATAGACTAGACTTTCATAGAGTTATTTCTCACAGAGGGTAATTATTGCCCATGGGGGAAATTGTTGTAAAGGGGGAAATTGTCTCTGCCCTGCTCCCTCAGTAGTCTAGCACTTACCAGACAACTCCACTGATCCTACGTGTAATTGTGTAAGGAGCTCTGTTTTTAAGTAAGTTAGTGTTTAGCATATATGATAGGTTTTGGCATCATCAAATAGGGGGAAATTGTTGGGTGATGATTCCATCCTCAGCACTGTTACTCTTAGTGGGAAATGATTCAGTCTTCGACACTGATCTTAAGCTCAGTAGCCTTGTGCTCTGTACTTGTCTGAAGATTTGAAGATCCCAAAACCCTATCTGATTGATGAACCATTCCCTTGTATTTGTTCTGTCTCTGAGGTTTCAGACTCAGTAGACGCTCTGCTCTGGTTAAGGCGTTCAGTAGCTTATGTGCCTCAGCACCAGTGTAGAAGACTCAGTAATACTGGACTCAGCAGGAGCAGTATACTGAGAGAGTCAGTTGAACTGAACTCAGCAGGAGTAGTTCACTGAACTCAGAGCTGACCTTCAGTAGTGTACCTCAGCATTATACCTACTGACTACAAGATCAGACTCAGCACGGCAGACAGTCTCCCGAACTGTCAGATCTTTTTGAAATGCAATCAGCATAGTCATATACGAGGAAGAGAGAAGTCAGCTTCAAATAGCCTCGAAGTCTGTGCTGTCTCAACCGCTCTATCCACCTCGACAAATGACAAACATACACATGTCATCCTACCTACTAAAGCTGCAAGTCAACACTTTCCTGAAAAGGAGGAAAAGGCACTGTTACCTACGTCAAAAAGAGCCGTTTGCTACCAAAAGAGAGAGAGAGAAGAAGATCGTCTCCAACGGATCTATTTCAAGCTCTGCTCTATAAATAGAGGGATTATTCAAGAAGAATGCACCGAATGCACGTATCTAGAGCAAAAATCAAGAAAGCATTCATTGAGCAAAGAACCCAAAGAACTACGTCTTAGCAAGAACTCGAAGAACAATCTTCCGGCGAAAGACTACATTCTTGCTCATAGGGAATCAAGCTGAACCGACATACAAAGCCTCTAGTATCCAATCGACGTTACACGAACTTATAGCTTACCTTCAGCTGTTCATCGATCTAGAAGCTACTCACTCATATTCCCTATCCCTCTAACCCTAAGCTCAACTGTTCTTATCTATAGCTTAGACGAAGGAGTTCACCTTTGAACCCGATCCTTATTGTATAAGGACTCCTTCACTGTTGGAGAAAGTTTGTCAAACACTTCTAAGTTTGATGTTTGTAACCGAGACTTGGATCGCCTAAAAACCAAGACGTGGCTTTGCCCGGTAAGGCGCAAGCCGACCGAGACTAACTCAGGATAAATAATAGCCTCCCGATCTTTCGGGACAGTGGACGTAGGATTTGAGCGATATCCGAACCACTTTAAAAATCCTGTGTCTCTATTGCTTTCTTGACTGTTGCATTGATTTTACTATTCATACCGAACATCTTATTTAAAATCAATCAACTGTCTCAGCATACTGAACTTCATATCTACTGAACTGAGACTTTCATAAAACGTTTTCACCACTCAACTGATTTGGGCCTACACACATTTTCGCACGCTGAACTCTTACTGTAGATACTGAATTTCTGACTCAGTCAGCTAGCAGGTCTCAGTAGAGTCAGACTCTTTGCCGCACACGATTCAGAACAGCTGTTTGGTCTGCTGAACTATTTCAGTCAGACACCATCCTGAATTAGACTGTTCGTGTTCGAAGTTGAGAAATCGAATCAGGTGTATTCACCCCCCCCCCTCTACACATGACCGTACACTCGGGACCAACAGCTTTCCCTTCAGACATGCTTCACACTGAGTGTCTTTGCTGAATACTTCATTCGGCAGTCCTCTTGCTAGAGTATTCCTAGCTAATTTGTTAAGCGTCTTGAAGTTGAGATGACTGAGTCTTCTGTGCCAGAGCCATCCCGTTCTGGTTGTCATTCTTCGCCAACAAACAAGCTTCAGGTTCAGCTAAGTTCCAGTCAGCTACATAGATATTCTTTTTGTGCGAACCTGACAACACTGTTTTCCCTGTAGATTTATCAATGACATCACAAAAACCAGCGTAAAAAATCACTCTATTCGAGTTATCACAAAATTGACTAACAGAGAGAAGATTATGCTGAAGTCCTTCAACATATGATACTCTTGGAACTGTTGCAGTTCCAGTGCTGAGTGTTCCATAGCCTCTGGTATAGCCTTTTGCGTTGTCTCCAAACTTGATTCGGGGTCCTTCTTCAGTAGTATAATTCTTCAATAGGTCCTTTTGGTATGTCATATGTCTTGAGCATCTGCTGTCCACATACCAAGGGTCCTTGTGCACCTGCAAAACAGAATTATATTTAGGTACGCTTTATTTTTTATTCTGGGTCCTTAGATGTTAGTTTTGGAAACCCAAATCTGTCTTACGACCCTGGTGGTCTCAGACAGTTTCTTTCCACTTTTGTCAACATATTTGACCACTGGACTGGTCGATGCAGACTTCTGAGGCTTTACAGGTTCAGGAGTCCTGATCTTCTGAGTAGGTGGACTGCTGACCTTTGCCTTCTGTACGGCTTTCTTCTTCTTCTTCTGACCTTTGGATCCTTTCCTGACTATAGGATCATAGTAATATGACCCATACTGAGTTGGATGTGTCAGTTGCGGAGGTCTATAGTGATTAGCCCATTTTGCTTTGCTGGTTCCCCCTTGACTGAACTGGGGTGATTTGGTGATGATCTTCTTGTCAGAATGCTGATAACTAGGATGAGGTGCCTTCATCTTTTGTTTGTTCTTGGTTAGGGGGTTCAGTATCTCTGCATTGATGGTCTCCCCTTGAACAAACCTATCAGCTAGCCGATTTTCAGAGCGTACGGGGGCAGATGAGGAGGCTCCATGGCTGAATCCAAGTCCCTCCTTGCAGTGCTTGGGCTTGTTGCTTGCTAGCATAGCTTCAAGCTTCTTTCCAGCACCCATGTACCGCTCTGTCATCAGGTTCCTCCAGACATCATCACTTTTCTTCAGCAATTCATGCTCGGTCTGAAGTCCTGACAACTCTTGCTTGAGTAGACTCAGTTCAGTATCTTTCTGAGTCAAGTCATTGGTCAATACTGAGATCTGATCTTCTTGATGCTGAGACTTGGCCATCAGAGAGTTAATCTCCTCCCTAAGTCTCAACACAAGGCCTTCTGACTCAGTAGCAACCTGACTCTCCTGAGAAAGTCTCTGATTCTCCACTTTCAGGGTATCCAACCCCTGAAGAGTCTTACAGAGCTGCACACTCATCTGAATCTGCTCGTCGAGTAGTTCTTCGTATGCAATCGTGATGTCCAGATTCTCATCTGCACCTGAAATAGTGTCGTGTGTGTAGTGTGAAGAGGGATTTGATGGTGCATGAGAATTTACCTCATCCTCTTCTCCTGCCATGAGACACTTTCCAGCGTCTTATTCAGCTTCAAGCTCTATGGCCATGAAAGCTGCTTCATCGTCTGATGAATCCATGAAGGAGTCGACTTCATCTGAGTCGTCTGAGAGTTCACCAGCAATATATGTTTGTCGCTTCTTGATGAACTTCTCCCTTTGTGCTTTGCGTGCTGCTCTTTCAGTAGTACTGAGCTCAGGACAGTCATACTGATAGTGTCCTGGCTTCTTGCAGTTATAGCAGGTTGTGACTCTTTCTTCTTCGCTTTCGCTATCTTTCGACTGAGCTGAGTCTTCCTGTTTCCTGCATTCAGAAGTATGCGAGTCAGGAGTGCGCTTAGGTGTATATTCATTCTTACCCTTAGACTCTCTGACGACTCTTGAGAGCTTCCTGCGCCTCTCCTTCTCCTTCTGATACTTCACGGCAAGCAGTGCGTACTTCTTGGCTAAGTTTCCTTCTTGTATGTCATTGAGTGAAGGTTCAGCCTAGCTAGATGCCTGAGCTACTGTGCTGACTGATGCTTTAAAGGCATGGTCGACTTGGGTGTCAGCTTCGGCTCGCTACTTCCTTTGAGGTAAGCGAAACTCGAACTCCTGAGCTTTAAGTTCTGAAAATATATGGTTAGGAGTAACAATATCTAAATCAGAATGACGCAATAAAGTAGCGAAGGGAGTCAAGTGACCGTCTGGCAGTGCCCTCAAAATTTTGAGATTCATCTCTTTGTTGGAGAACGTCTTTCCCAGCCCGTTGATAGAGTTCATCAGATCCGTGAATCTGACGTTGAGATCTTCAATGGAGTCACCAGGAATGAGAGACAGTCTCTCCAGCATCTGAAGTTCCAGCGTGAGTTTGTTCGCTTTGATCTTCTGAGTCCCCCGACTCAGTAGCGCTAGATCATCCTAGAGTTCTTTCGCGGACTTGCAGTCCTGAACTCTTCCGAGATAAGAATCGCTCAGAGTGGTCAGTATGGCGTTTCTGGCGACGCGGTCTAAGTTGTGAAGCTTCTTCTCCTCATGGGTGAAGAGACTTCTGTCTTTGGGGATCTTCTTCCCGGTCACCATTCCTCCTCCTTGTGCTGGGTCCTGAGCTACGACGCTATCGACCATTGGAACGATAGGTCCGTCTTCTAGAACCTCTGTCATGCTGTCGTAGAGAGAGGTCAGCTGTGCCTCCATTCTGACCCGCCATACACCATAGTTCTCTACTGAGAACATGGGTACCATTCTGATTCCTGACATATCTGACATAGTAAATAATGATATGAACGATGGATGATGGGTACCATTTTGTAGTGAAAACGTTTTCTAGATCCGTTCAAGTAGATCAGTTTCAGAATAACAAGAGTCTTAGAGAAATCCCGCTCTGTTACCAATTGTTGGTCCCGAGAGTAACGTTCAGGTGTAGAGGGGGGGGGGTGAATACACCTGAAAACCGATTTCTCAACTTAAAATGTGAACAGTCCTTTTCAGGAGAGTGTCGTACTGAACGAGCTCAGCAGACCAGATAAGGTGTTCTGAATCGTGTGGCAGAGTGACTCACTTTACTGAGGCCTGCTAGCTGACTAGAGTCAGAATTTAGTACCGTTCAGATAAAGATCAGTAGTGCGGAAATGTGTAGGCCCAAATTCAGTTGAGTTAGGAAAACGTTTTAGCAAAATAGTTTCAGTATATTAGTGCAGTCGATTAAGCTTGCTGAAACTCAGTTGAATGATTTTAAAGATATTTTTCAGTATGCACAGAAAATCAATGCAACAGTAAATAATGAACACAGAACACAGGCGATTGTTAAAGTGGTTCGGATACAACAATCCTACGTCTACTGTCCCAAAAGATCAGGAGGCTATGTATTATACTGAGATATTCTCAGTCGGTTTGTACACTGGACTAACACTGGTCTTGAGATTTATACTGAGCAAGTCTCAGTTTACAGGGTATCAAGCTAAGTATTTGAGAAACTCTCCAACTGTGAAGGACTCCTTTACAATAAGGATCAGTTCGACTATGAACTCCTTCGTCTAAGCTATAGATATGAACAACTGAGCTTAGGTTAGAGGGATAGGGAACGAGAAAGTGGCTTCTAGAGTGACGAACGGCTAAGTATAAACTTTGGGTTCGTGTTCAGTCGCTTGGATACTAGAGGCTGTATAATTCTGATTAAGCTTGGTTCCCTATGACCAGATATGTAGTCTTTCGCCGGAGATTGTTTCTTCGAACTACTTGGGGAAGACTTAGGACATTTATGAGTTGCTCTTTATATGCTCTGTGTGTTCTTCGATTTCTAAGTTTTGTGTGCTCGTGAGCTTCAATTTGATTTTATCCCTCTATTTATAGAGCAGAGATTAGGATAGATCCGTTGGAAACGACGATCCTTTGTCTCTCTCTTTTGGGTAGCTAACGGCTCTTTCAAAGTATGGTTGCAGTGTCCTTTCCCTCCATTTCTGGAAAGTTGTTTACTTGCATCTTTAACAGATATAGGACAGGTGGCTGCTTGTCATTGGTCGAGGTTCAGGAAAGTAGGTGAAACAGAATAGACTTCAAGGAGATCTGAAGCTGACTTCTCTTTTCCTCGTATTGACTCTGCTGATTTGACTTTTAGAGAACCTGGCAGTCAGAAGACTGTCTAGCCGTTGTTGAGTCTGATCTCTTATTCAGTAGCATGCTCCTGCTAAGTCGGCTCTACTGAAGATCAGCTCTGAGTTCAGTGAACTACTCCTGCTGAGTTCAATTCTCCTGACTCCTTTCAGTATACTGCTCCTGCTGAGTCCAGTATCACTGAGTCTTCTACTTCTGGTACTGAGGCAGGTAATCTACTGAGCGCCTGAACCAGATGCAGAGTGTCTACTGATTCTGAAACCTCAGAGAAAAACCAAAACAGGTTACAACTGAATGGTTCATCAGTCAAGATAGGGTTTTGGATTTTCAAATCTTCAGTAAGTATTCAATGCACAAGGCTACTGAGTTATGTCTTAACTGATTGTGAGAAGACTGAATCATCTCCCAACAAATACATCATATTTTGTTGTTGCTTGATAGAGTAACTTAATAATTTAAGATGCTAGTATACTTGCAGAAATAAAAACAGAGTATCCCTTCTATATATTGCATGTTATTAGGCCTATGGAAGATTCAGACTTTGTCCTACACTCACAAGTTGAGATTATGGTAGAAATAGTTTTCTTGCAATTGCATGTTTTGATATATGACCTAGGTTTATCCTCTTTGAAGAAAAAGTTTCTATACCAGCAGCGTCGGATAATGATTTGATTTTGATTGTGCTATGGTGGTCTGTTGATGCTTCAGGGCTCCTATTAGAGAAACATCATAATTCAAAGGTTTGATACCTAATATTTTACTATTTTAGTTGCCTCAACTAAGACAATCTTGTTCTGCCCAAGTTGTACAGAGAACTAACTATAATAGGAAATTTAAAGTGATTTCGGATTCAAAAAAGTGCCTAACATTTGATCGGGCAGTTCTGCATACAAAGTTAAGAGGCTAAAATTGCACAAAGGGTCAGGCTGAGACGTAGAGACAAATGGCGGCCTTCGAGAAGCAGCTTACGGATGAGGCTCTTCTATTGCAACGTGTACTAGCTCACCAACACTCCACCTCCACTTCCTTGATTTGTATACTTTTTTTAGTTTAGGATTATATTTGGATGACAATGTGGTTTTAAATGACTTTTGTATTGGTTTAGGAATATAATAAGATGTTAATTATTTAAGTTGTCGGTGAGTTTAATTAATTAACGGATATTTTTATCTTAAATACAGGGATCAATTAAGTCTAAAATACAAGTTTATGTTCAAATTGGGATAAATGGGTAAGTCAGCACAGATTCTCTAGTGGAATGAATCTGTGTTTATTAATTAATTTTGCTCTGGGCTGAGCATAGAGAACTAATTAATTTGAGGTCATGTTTCATTTCTTGTATTGGATCCCTAGTCTGGCCCACATAAATGTCAAGTATTTATTTCATGCTCTCTCGGAATTATTAAGGGATTAATGTATTTTTGTGTTACTTAATAATGTGGGTATTATTCATCTTGAATTATTTGGTTTGCCCAATTAATTGATAAACAATAAATAGCCCAACTATTATTTAATTAATTAATGGGCTTGGTGTTTGAAGCGTATTAGGAATTAATTAATTAATGGGTTTAATGTATATAATAATCTATTACGTTATTATTGACACACGACTCATATCCGACACTACACGCGTTCAACGTGAGCGAGAGAGAGATGCGTGATTTTCAATGTTTCTCCAATTCTTCGTTCATCCGAAGGGAAAACCGGCACCGGGACACAGATCAGAAGATCCTTTATGAGAGCAAATCAAAGTGCGGCTTAAGGATGCAGGTATCGAATTCCTAACTCCTTCAAGAATCACTGAGCGTAGTTAGTATAGCATTTCGAGCTACTCGGTCAAGGTCGTTCAACTTCCTTTCTTCTGGTGTGAAGGAGTCTTTGTCTTTTGGGACATTCTTCCCTGTGGCAGCTCATCTGCCTCTATCCGCGGCATATTCGATGCTATCGATCATGGGTACAATGGGTCCGCTCTCCAAAATGTATGTCATGTTGTAATGGAGCGACGTCAAGTGCGCCTCCAATCTGACTCTCTAGACACCATATTTCTCAACTGAGAACATCGGGATCATCCTTATACCTGACACATAAGACATGGTAGAAATAGAGTATAGGATGAATGAATAAAAAACGCAAATGCTATGAAAATGCTTTTCATGATTTGTTCGAGTAGATCACTGTGTTTAAAAAATGGTGATCAGAAGGACACCGCTCTGATACCAATTATTGGTCCAGAGACGAGTCTTCAGGTGTGTGTGTGTGTGTGTGTGTGTGGAGGGGGGAGGGGAGGGGGGGGGTTGAATACACCTGAATCCATGTTTTAACTCAAACATGAAAGTGAGTCTTATACTGAATTTGCTTGATGAAGGATACAACTCGCCCAGTAAACTTTATAATCGCATGGGTAGAGTGACTCAAGCTACGGAATACTTTTTAATAATTAGAGTCAGTAGACAGGAGACTCAGTACAAGAAGTTGTGCGGAATATTGTAGGCCTGATTTTAACTGTCTCTTTTGAAATACATTTGTTACATAAAACAATTTCAGTTTATGCTAGTGCGTATCATAATAGTTTTACTGAAAATCTAGAGTTAATTATTTTTCAAAACAGTTTGTATGGGGGATGAATAGTAAGCAATGGAACAGTAAAACGACACGGGTTTTTAGAATGGTTCGAATAAGCAAGATCATACGTCCACTTTCCAATTTCATTGAGGCCATGATTACATTATACTGAGCAAGTCTCTGTGGATCCACGCACTGGACAAATCACTTCTAGTTATAGTCTTAGTGATTTTATAGGGGTTTCAAACACGAGGTTTGAGAGTGTTCTCCAACTATGAAGAATTTCTTACAATAAGAATACGTCAGAAATGAACTCCATCGATTTTTAAGCTTATGATCTCACAAGGAAGGTTTAGAGTATAGAGAAGGGAACTAAGTTACTCTAGAGAGAAGAACTATTTCAAAGATCTATCGGCTCAGTGAGTTCTTCGCTATATATGCTTTGACTATGCTGGAGCTTAATTGCTTTGAATGCTTAGTGTTCCCGGTGTCTTCAACGCTTGAAGATCGTATTGACTTATGAATACATCCGTTGGAGGGGACCTAGCCACATCGCAAGAGCGACAAGCAAAATGACCATCTCCATTTTGAATGTCACTGTCGAGATTCTCTCTCTATTTCAGAGTAGGTAGGCTGACTGCAGCTTTATGTCAATGCAAGTACAATGCTGATAGTTCCTCATCGGACGAGGTTTGTTGTTAGGTGAGGCTCAGTTCAGACTCTAATATTGATGCTGAGTTGACTTCCTCTGATACTTCGGACAGTTTTCTGAAAAGTCCTCTACTAACATTCTCTAAGATCTTCAACATGATGGTCGATGCTTTCGTACTGATTTTCACTTATACAACAGAAACGCTATCTAGAGCCTACTGACCTCCTAACAAGCTGATCTCAACTATGCTATACATATATTAAGTTATGTTGGTTCATCACTCAGTTAGTGGTTTCGATTTCTTCAAATCTTATAATAAGTAATCACCCAACAATCGTTGTGGATGCACAACGATATATTCGCATTTAATACGACTCTTAAAAATGATAAAAGAGGATCATCAATGACGATCTGCCGAAGTTTTTAAGATAGAAATAATTGGCCAAAGAGGAAATAAGTCATACAAGGTGAATTAAAGTCTCTAGAAAGCAAGAAAATATTTGGAGTTGTAGTTCAAAATCCAGAAAATATATCCCTAAATGATATAAATGTGTCTTTGTTAGAGAAAGAATTTAAAAATTGTGAGATATATGGCAATACTCATAACACTAGGTTTTCCATTGAATATCGGGAATTAGTTATATACTCTCTCATAATAGACGCAATTATATTTTAGAGTTCAATTAATCTAGTTAGTCACAAAAGATTGTGTTGGGTTATGAGTCAGTGGTTTGTCTTAACAACCACTTAGAGGATACTTAGTATTATTTTATCAGTAGTTCTTTTAATAGGACTTATCTGTTTATCGGTAATGGGGGAAATCATAGTGATTTAATGTTATGGAATTGAAGATCCCAAAACCCGTCTTGAATCCTCTGTGTAGTGTCGATAGGACTAGATGATGTAATAGGCTAGACGGATTATATTTTTCATTATCACTTTTGTCTAAGTCCTGACGGGGTAAAATGTTGGATTGATCTTCAGTAGGAAGTTACCTTCCAGAACCCCACGTCACCAGTATAAGAGCTTGTGTTCTCAAGTCATCAGCTGACCTCGCTCAGTATAAGACATCTCATCAGCTGACCTACATCAGTAGAAGAACACTGTATTCAAGCTCAGTACCTTCAAGAGTCATCAGCTAATCCCACTCAGTAGAAGTGTTGTTATCAGCAAACTCAGATGAAGATGACAAAGATCTTATCAGGTCTACTGTATCCGACAGGAAACAACCCCAGTCTAACTTCATTCGAAAGTCAGCAGAAGATCCTACGAGGATAAGTGAGAGTCAACTCCGATGAAGACGGATGTCTGACAAGTCTCACCTACCACAAACCTCGACCAATGAGAAGCAGTCTAAGCTCTACCTACTCTGACCAACTAAGGCTGCTCTCATGCACAGTAATCAACAACTCTGCTGCCACACTTCGAACTTATGGCCGTTTTCCTTGGATGTTTGTGACACGTGGCTTCGTCCTCTCCAATGGACAAATGTCTAGGTCACAACTATAAATAGAGAAGCATTTCCGAGCTCTATGCACGGGATATCAAAGGGATTAAATGCTCAAGATTTCGAAAACACTCTAGCGACTTTCACGAAGATCCAGCGAAGAACTTGCTTATTAGAATATTTTCTAGTTCTTCTCTCTAGAGTTATTTCTTTAGATCCCTCTTCTCTATCTAAGCTCAATCGTTCATATCCATAGCTTAGAACCTTCGAAGGAGTTCACATTTCGTGACTGTTCTTATTGTAAGAACTCCTTCACTGTTGGAGAAAATCCCCTCCCCTTCAAACTTAGGTTTGGATTATAAAGTCGCTAAGGACTATAACTTAGAATGGTATGTCCAGTGGACGTAGGATCTTGCGTATCCGAACCACGTTAAAAATCGCTTTTGTCATTTATTGTTTTATTGCACTGCATACAAATTATCTTACAAACTTATACTTTGCATAAAACGTATTTGAAAAGTGCACTAGCCTAAATCATTTTAACTTGCAAAAAACACGTTTTCAACTAAGACGAAGTCTTCGGGCCCTACACACTTATCCGCACTAAGTCTCCGACTGAGAATCAAACACTAACAAAAGTCAGTAGGAGAAACTCAGTAGTTGATGCACTCTGTCCCGCTATCAGAAGGCTACTATTTGGCAATGTTCATCAGTCGCAACCTACAGCTCAGCTGTCCTTCGCGTTTGAGAAAAAAAAATTTGTACTCAGGTGTATTCACCCCCCCCCTCTACACCTGACACTCCTCTCCGGACCAATAATTTGTATCAGAGCATCGATGTTCTTCTGATCATCGGTTCTGAAACTTTGGTCTACTCGAACAGATCCTGAAAAACATTTTTCACTGCACAAGCATCTCTTCATACATCCTTATACTCTCACCCATAATGTCTGATATGTCAGGTATTCGGATGGTACCGATGTTCTCTGTGGAGAATTACACGGTATGTCCCATGATTGACAGTGTTCAGTTTGCTACTGTGGGAGGTGTATGAGCACAGACTGGTGCTAAAGTTGCCAAAGACAAATCAGCCTTCACGCCTGAAGAGAAAAAGATGCACAACCTCGACCGAGTTGTGCGGAATGCAATCCTGACTACGCTCAGCGATTCACACCTCGGGAGGGTGCAAGACTGCAAAACGGCAAAGGAACTTTGGGATGCCCTGGCTATACTGAGCCAAGGAACCCCGCAGATCAAAGAAAACAAGCTTGAACTAGAGCAACAAAAGTTTGACACTTTTTCCATGGAGCCCAACGAAACCATTGACGAGCTTAGCGTCAGATTTACCAACCAGATCAATGTGATCAACGGGCTGGGGAGGACGTTCACCAACCAAGAGATGAACACGAAGATCTTGAGAGCGTTACCTCGACTGAGGTGGCTTCCTTTTGCTACTTACTTACGTCGCTCAGATCTTAATGCTCTAACTCCTGATGTTATGTTTTCAAAATTAAAGACGAAGGAATTCGAGCACAGCCTACCCCAACGATGTTCCAGTGCTCCAGCTGACACACATATAGATCACGCTTTCAAAGCAACAGTCAGCAAAACTGGAGTCAACCCCATTTCTTCCAGCAAGACAGTAGCTACGACAGATGCTAAGTCTTCCGAGACACCTGCTACTGATCAGCTTGCACTCATGGCTCTCAAATATCAAAGAGAAAAGGAAAGAGTCAGGAAGCTGAAGAAATACCATAGAGATTCTCCCTCAGGTAAAAAGGATTATCAAAAAAGGGAAGAATCTAAACCATTTGCTGATTGTAGGAACGCAGAACCTGTTGCTAGTCCATCCAACGACTAAGTTGGAAAAGGCAGCAGAACTTCTGTATGCTACAACTGCAAGAAGGAGGGACATTATCAGTACGACTGTCCCAAACTCTCAGCTGCTCAACGAGCAGAACAGCAGGCCAGACGCAAAAAAATTTCCCCTAGAAGGCAGGCCTATATCGCCGGAGAGATATCCGATGACTCAATCGAGGAAGATACATTTATGTATTCTTCTGAAGACGAAGCTGCATTTGTTGCTGTTGAGATCGGAGAAGCAGATCCTGAATCAACAATTGAATATTATCTGATGGCCGGAGAAGAGGCTGAGGTAAACTAGAAACTTAATATAACTTCCTCTTCACATAGCACACACGACACATGCTCGGTCACAGATGAACCTCTAGACGTGGTACAAGCATATGATAATCTACTAGAGGAGCATATTCAGCTGAGCAGAGAGTTCAGCAGAACTATTCAGGAATTGGAACAGGTAAAGGCTGAGAATCAGAGACTTTCTTCTAATTATCAGGTCTCTACTGATTCAGTGAATCTGGTCATGAGACTCAAGGAAGATATTGAATCTCTTATGACTAAGTCTCAGCTTCAAGAAACTCAGCTATCAGTTCTGACCAAGGGCAATTCTGAGAAAGATACTGAGATAGCCCGACTCAGTCAGAAACTCGCAGAAGTTGAAAATGATTATGAATCACTTCGAAAGGTGATGAGGTTTGGCGAGGACCGATGACTGAACAGTACCTAGGAGCTAAAGAGAAGTTGGAAAGCATGCTCAGAGCTCAAAGGCTACTAGCCATGAAAGAAGGACTTGGCTACACTCATGAAGCTTCCACTTCAACATCTAAAAGCTCAGAAATGCTGGCAGATAGGTTCGTTAGAGGAAAAGTTCAGGTTGTTGAACCAACAACTTAGGCGAAAAACAAACAGAAGATGATTGAACCTCAGCTGAGCAACAAGAAACAACTGACCAAAGGTTCTAGCCCCAGGACACCACGATCGAACTCAGGAGGAGCCAAGAAGGTCAAGTGGGCAGAACAGTACAGCGAACCACTGTATGAGCATCTAGCACAGTATGGTTCGTACTTCTATGGGCCCAGGGTCAGGAGGAGCACAAAACCTCAGAAGAAGAAAGCTCCTGAACCCAAAACTACCAGAAAGTCAGTATCTCCAAGTCCTGTGGAGAATAAGACTGACAAGGTTCAGAAGAAGAAGTCTCAGACTCCTAAGGTCCCGAGATAAATCTGGGTCCCAAAATCACCCACTAACACTTAAGGACCCAAACTGAACCAAAGGGTACCTAAAATTGTTTCTATTTTGCAGGTGCATAAGGACCCTTGGATTGTGGACAACGACTGCTCGAGACATGTGACATATCAAAAGAGCCTGTTGACCAATTACGTACAAGAAGATGGTCCCAGAATTGAGTTTGGTGACAACTATAAAGGCTATACAAGGGGATACGGAACACTAAACATTGGGACTGCTTCAGTTCCAAGAGTAACATATGTTGAAGGATTTCAACATAATCTCCTTTCTGTCAGTAAATTCTGTGATAATCTAAATAGAGTTATCTTTGACGCAGGTTTCTGTGATGTTGTTGACAAATCTACAGGGAAAACAGTGTTATCAGGATCGCGGAAGAATAATATCTACGTTGCAAATTGGAAAACTGCAGAACCTGAGGCTTGCTTACTTGCTCAGACGAAATCGAGTGATAAAACAGGATGGCTGTGGCACAAGAGACTCAGTCACCTGAATTTCAAGACTATGAACAAGCTAGCCAAGAACTCTAAGGTCAGAGGACTGCCCAATGAAGTATTTATCAGAGACAGAAATTATGAAGCATGCTTGAAGGGAAAGCAGACAAAGAAAAGCAATCCTCCATTTCCGTCACCTTCCACTGATGGAATCCTTCAACTGCTACACATGGACTTGTTTGGGCCAGTTTCTCCAGTGATTATAAGAGGCAAGAAGTATGCCCTCGTCGTTATTGACGACTACTCAAGATATACATGGGTCATCTTCATAGCCAACAAATCTGATGTCAAGACTGAGTTACCCAATCTACTGAAGAAACTCAGTGTGGAGAAAGACATCAAGATACAAAGAATTTGCTCAGACCGAGGAACATAATTTCTCAACTCAGTAGTAAAAGAGTACTGCGATATAGAGGGAATCAAGCACGAAACATCAGCAGCTTGCACCCCTCAGCAGAACGGACTTGTTGAACGAAAGAACAGAACACTCAAAGAAGCAGCAAGAACGCTCCTAGCAGACTCTGGACTACCCTCAAAGTTCTGGGTTGATGCTACTGACACTGCCTGTTATACTCAGAATCGCTCACTGCTTACACAGCAACACATGAAGACACCTTACGAACTGTGGAAAGGGAGAATTCCTTCTATTTCTCATTTCCATATTTTTGGCTGTCCTTGCTTTATTCACAATAATGGGAAAGATCAATTGAAGGTCTTTGATAGCAAATCTGATCAAGGAGTATTCTTAGGATACTCTCGAGTCAGTAAAGCCTTCAGAGTCTTTAACTATTGGACTCTTTGCGTGGAGGAAAGCCCTCATGTTATCTTTGATAACTTTATTACTGAGGACAGGAAATCGAAGAAGACAAATACTGAAGATGTCAGCAGCAAGCTACAGGATCTCATACTGAACGACAAAGCTGAGAAGATGTAACATTGTTGGGATGATGAGTCAGAGGATGAGGAAATCCAGACCCATCCCGCAGGCACTGTAGCTGACCTGGTTGATTCTACTGAACATAATCAACATCAGGTAACAATGGTCGATGAGGAAGCCCCAGTGGTAACTGAGACCTCTACTGAGGATATAAACTCAGGGGGAACGACAAATGTTCCTGAGCCAAAAATCCCTAAACCTGGAAACTCAGTAGATCCTAACCTTCTTACTGAATTGCTTCAGTCACAGAATAGCACTACTGAAATGCCAAACACTTCTGTTGACTGTACAGAAGTAATCTCAGAAGAAGAAGCCAAACTCAGACGTTCATGTCTTGACGCTCACTCTTCTGATCTCATCATAGGAGATCCATCAGCAGCAATAAGGACAAGATCCAGATTAAGCCAAGGAGAAATTTCTCTCTAGTCCTGCTTCTTGTCCACTGAAGAACCTCAGACAATAGAGGATGCTCTTAACGATGCTGACTGGATCATTGCCATACAAGAAGAGTTGAACCAGTTCGTTCGAAATGAAGTTTGGGAGCTTGTTGACAGACCTAAACATCAGCACGTGATCGGCACTAAGTGGGTCTTCAAAAACAAGCGAGATGAAAACAACCTCATAGTCAGAAATAAGGCTTGACTTGTTGCTAAGGGATACTGTCAAGCAGAAGGAATAGACTTTGATGAAACATTCGCCCCAGTCGCCAGATTGGAAGCTATTTATTTGTTCCTAACCTATGTGACGCATCAAAGATTTAAAGTATATCAAATGGATGTAAAGTCAGCGTTTCTAAATGGCGTACTGAAGGAAGAAGTCTATGTGGAACAACCGCCCGGCTTTTAGTAGGGACATCAGGTGTACAGACTTCGGAAAGCTCTGTATGGGTTAAAACAAGCACCCAGGGCTTGGTACGATACCCTATCAAACTTTCTGCTTCAGAAAGGTTTTCAGAAGGGGACAGTAGATCGCACCCTGTTCAACATCAAGTCAGGAGATGACATCCTATTGGTGCAAATCTACGCGGACGACATCATTTTTGGTTGCATGAATGTGACTATATGTCAACAATTCGAGAAAATGATGAAGGAGAAGTTCGAGATGTCCATGATGGGGGAGATGAACTATTTCCTTGGATTCTAAGTGAAGCAATCAACTGAAGGAATATTCATCAACAAGCCTAAATACACTCGAGATCTCCTGAAAAGATTCGGCTGCGACTTAAGCAAGCCAGTCAAGATCCCCATGAACACAAATTTTAAAATCGATCTAGACAAAGAGGGAGCTTCTGTTAACTCTACTGATTATAGAGCTATTATTGGTTCTTTATTATATTTAACAGCAAGCAGACCTGACATAACTTATGCTGTAGGTGTATATGCAAGATTTCAGGCGAAATCCAAGCGAAGTCATCTGGACTCAGCAAAGAAGATTCTGCGATATCTGAAGGGAACATCGAATGCAGGGTTATGGTATCCTGCTGATGATAACCTTATACTAGCAGGTTATTCTGATGCTGATTATGCAGGATGCAGGATAGATCGAAAGTCAAATTCTGGAACATGTCAGTTCCTAGGCAGCAAGCTTATATCATGGTTTTCAAAGAAACAGCACTCAGTAGCAACGTCCACTACTGAAGCTGAGTATATGGTTGCTGGAAGTTGCTGTGCCCAGATCCTTTTGCTTCAACAACAACTGCGAGACTATAGAATTACTCAAGATGAAGTGCCCATCTACTGCGACTCCACCAGTGCAATTGCTATAACTCAGAACTCAGTTCTTCATACGAGATGTAAGCACGTGGACATTCGACACCAC
The DNA here is from genome assembly GCA_028984105.1 of Lavandula angustifolia. Classification (NCBI taxonomy): domain Eukaryota; kingdom Viridiplantae; phylum Streptophyta; class Magnoliopsida; order Lamiales; family Lamiaceae; genus Lavandula; species Lavandula angustifolia. The sequence continues at coordinate 6,498,619 of CM054810.1, read as the reverse complement.
TTCATCAGAGACCATGTCGAGAAGAAGGATATCAGGATGGAAAAGATCCATACTGACATACAAAGGGCAGACATACTGACCAAACCACTAGCTGAGAACAGATTCAGAGAATTATCGGTTGAGCTATGTCTACTGGATCCCACTGACTCATGTCAGTAGGAGGAGTCAGTACGATAGGTCAGAAGACTCAATACTTTAATTCAGTCGGGTGAATCATATAGTACACAGTAAGGGGGAATGTGGTCATCAGCACTACAAAGATCCTCCTGGGTCATTACGGTAACCAGCTGATCGTAAAAGTTCAGCTGAAGAGGTTTGCGTAGTTTAAATACTTAATATTCTCAGAAGCATGCTCGCATTTATTATATCAGTTTTTTGCACTCAGTAGTTTAATGAGCATTTATTTCCCGCCATTAAGTTTTTAAGGTTTAAGCAAGTAGAAACCGTTTTCATTTAAAAAGCTTAGCCTTTAATGTTGCCTGCAACGCATTTAATGCATGTCTTCTCACCTTACTTTATCTGCGCATATCTTACGTGGGTCTAGGTTAGAGGCGGCTAATATAATAATTCCATTTATAACATCAGATCACAGCCATCATTAAAAAGCGAGTTTTTATCCCAACCGTGCGATTAAAACCGATTGATCTTCATATCTTATAAAATCTCTCTTTTTTCTTCTAATCCTATCTATTTTTCGCCATTATCACACTTAGAGCAATCTAGAAGCATTCAGTTTTCGTCTCCCTTCAAAAACTGTCTCTGTTTTCAACTCTAGCTCTTTGACTACGGTAATTTCTTAAACTTCTACTTAACTCGAATCTAACTTACTCTATTTTCAAGTGCTAACGAGTTTCTTGCAGATATCTATGGTGATTGTTCTGACCCTGCCCCACATTGAGGAGATCATCAAGTCCAGGGTTCTTTTCGAACCGACGATGGTGCTCCATCAGGCAGACCTTCCATTTCTTGAGCCCGTATTCTCGGCTCTTGAAGAGTCTGGCCTAGCGCTTCTAGTAACGAAGCATCCCCGCTCATATCTTCCCCGCCAGGTGGCAGAGTTATATTATAACCGGCGTTCTGTGGAAGATACCGATAGAGAGATATCGCAGATCACCTACATGAGGGAAGTGGCCCCTCAGAAGTGGGAATCCAGCCATGCCGATATCAACATCAGGGCAGCGCTGAAGTCTTCTTTTGATCTTCCCACTTATGGGATCTCTCCAGTGGGCTACAAGGAGAAGGATCTTAATGCATATGTCCACCATTTCTGTGGAAGGGACGACATCTCCTTCAAGTACGCACTGCCGAAGAACCAACTCCTGTCGGAGTACCGTGGCCTCGCATACATCGTCATCCATATCCTGAGGAGCGCTGCTGGTTCGTTTGATCAGTTGTCTAGGTCCAGACTCCAGCTGATGATAGCCATAGTGGATGGAGTCTAGGTGAACTGGACGAAGTTCCCTGTGACTGAGCTGAAGGCTCAGGCATAAAAGTTTGTCGCCACACAGTTAGGAGAGAGAAGACTTATTAGTGTGGGCAAACTCCTGTATGGGACCAAGGTGTCCATACTGATAGAGGACTCAGTATCGAATCACGCATCCTTTGCTGATTCAAAATACTTCGACCGCAAGCTCATTAAGTTGAAAACTAGAGCAGCGGCTGAGAAGTCAGTCGGACGTGGAGCCGCTGAGCTCAAGAGGCCTTCTACTGATATGCCTCCACGGGCCGACCCGCCAAAGCGGAAGAAGCTCTCAAAGGCTGGAACTTTTGAGGTTCCTACAAACCCTGCTTCTCCCCCACCTCCTCAGGAGGAAGATATTCTGGACGCTGATACCGGGATCGAGAGTGCGACCCTCAAGGATAAGGTAACAGCAGATCAGTTAAGAGGAGACTCAGCCGGAGGAGGTTGAGGAACCGACTGATGACGACTCAACCGAGTGGTCGACGCTGCAGAAGACTCATCTCCGAGCCACAGGAGAAGTTGCTGCACAGATCCCTGAAATATCAGCTCATCAGGATCTGATCGACATAGCGATCAGGGCAAGGACTCAGATGCTGTTGAGATTCCTAAATTGGGACATTCTCGAAGAACTGAATAAGCAGTATTCTGCATTGTTCTTACTGGCAGAAGAGCAATGTCTGCAGTCAGCTATTGGGTTTGGGGAACCCACTGACTTAGCATCTTTCGAGGACTTAAGGTCAACCATGCTCTTTCTTCTGAACCTCAGGTCCTCCCAGCAGACAGCCAGCAGCCCTTCGCAGTCTTCCCATCATGATAACAATGACGATGATGATAATAATGATGAGGATCAGGCAACACCTAAGGACGCAGACCAGGGAGAATCTGCTGAGGGTAAAACTCCTAGCGAGAAGGGTGAGTCACCACCTCCACCTCCTACATCAGGTGACGCCCCTATTGCCTCGAAGCCCAGCCGAGAGCAACAACTCGCAGCCTCAGAGCAGAGGCTTGGAACCTCGTTATATCAGATCAAACCTTTAGGTTCCGTGTCCTCAAAGTTTGTCAATCGGGCGATAAGGAAGCAAGGAGACAACAATCATCTCCTAGCTAAGGACATCCACCTGAAGTGGGCGCAATACACAAAGTCTCAGACAGAGACAATTGACAGACTAGCCAGCGATATCAAAAAGGTCTTGGAAACTCCAACTCCAAACTTTCAGGAGATCATCCAGACCGCGCTCGCCGCTCAGAAGGCGGACCTGGCTGCTCAAAGTCAGCAGCTGCTCGAAGCTCAACATAAATCTTTTTCTGAGCAGCTGACTAAGATCTTAGCGGATCTGGCGACGAACTGGCCGCTCAGAAGGCGGACCTGGCGACGAACTGGACTATGAGCGACAGCTTGAAGAAGAGGCTCAGAAGGCCAAGAAGAAAAGACAGCCTAAAGTCAGGATGTCCAAGAACACAGCTAAGAAGATATTGGATGAACAGAAAAAGAAGGCTCAGGATGAGCAGGTTGGCTCTGGTACTGACAACCTGCCCCTCGCTCAGAGGATGAAGAATCTTCCAACACTTACTCCTGAGCAGGAGGCAGAGGATAAAGCAACCTGGGAGGCTACGTAGCAAGGGCTGAATCTCCGGAGAGGAGATACTAGAGCTGCGGCCCTTAGGGAGAAGAAGAGGTTGGAAGACTTGTCAAAGATTATAGAGCTAACTAACAAAATTGCAAAGGAACCAATCCTCGACTGGAAGAAACAGGTGCCCAGGACTTCCAAGTTCTTCAGGCGAGGCGCACCAAGAGCTGCTTATCTGAAGAAGACTCCACACCGCCATGTAGACAAGTGGATCCCCTGGAACCTGAATGAGGAATGGGAGGAGCTGAAGATTGATTTCATAAAGGCATACTACGTATGGCAATGCTATCCAGCTGAGGTACCGGCGGAGCTCTTCGACGAATTCATTCATCAGTACGATGCCAACCTCAGAGCACAGATTCAGCTGATTTTATTCAAGGAGAAGCTGTTGTTGGGATTTTGTATACTGGAAGCAAATTTTATGCTTGTATACAATATGTTTTGTCCCTACCACTATTTTATTCTCATATCTGATAAATATATTGCACATGTTATCATTTATCTTATATAAAAGTTAAATTTGTATGGTGTGTCTGGTATCACAGAAGACAACACAAATTGGTTGAACTGACAAGATATAAACAGTTATCACATCTGAGACAACTTCAGGATAAGTTATCGGTTTAAGCTCCAGTTTAGATAAGAAGTGGCTTATCTTAGCTGTTTGTCTTTACTGGTACACTTAAGGTGGTGTATTGACGGATCACAGTGAGATGTGTTCTCCTAACTGGCCTTAGTGGAGAACCAAGATCTCGGTGACTTAGCTGGTCTTAAGCTTGGTAAGACTTCAGCTGAGCGCATTTGGCTTTTGACCTACTATGATGAACGTCATCGCGGCCGGATCTACGTATCTTGGGTGTTAGTAGTTATTTGTGGCTCAGGCTGGTTGTTTGTATCTTGCAACTGTATCCTAGTAAAATGGGTTGATAATATCCCCTAATGAACTTGAAAGGATTAGCACACTAAACCCGACCGGTTGATTAAGTTCAGGTGTGTTAATAAGGTCGAGTGGTACTACTTAGGAATAAAAGATCTTAATTAATTTAAGCTATCAGTGAGCTTAATTAATTAACAGATATTTCTATCTTAAAAATGGAGATCGATTAAGTCTACAATACAAGCCCTTGCTCAATTTCGGATAAAGGGGTAAGTTAGCACGGATTCTCTAGTGGAATGAATCTGTGTTGATTAATTAATTTTGCTCTGGGCTGAGCATAGATAATTAATTAATTTGAGGCCCAGCTTTATTTCTTGCATTAGATCCCTGATTTGGCCCAATTAGTTGCCTAGTTATTTATTGTCTCTCAGAAATCATTATTAATGGATTAATGTATTTTTACATTATTTAATAATGTTATTTATCTGGAATTAATTGGTTGGGCCAATTAATAGATAAATATTAGTAGCCGAGTGAATTAATTAATTATATTATGGGCTGCTTATGTGGAAGCCCATTAGAAATATAATTAAATTAATGAGCTACAAATATATTAATATTATATTGGCTTTTGAAGCCTATATATATTAGTATTCTGTTCAGAAACAGTTTACACACATAGACTTATTCTAAATGTGCGTGCGTGTGAATAAGAGAGACAATAATCTTATTTTCTCAAGTTCTCTGACCACCCAGAGGGAGAAAAAGGTCGGGACACAGATCAGAAGATCTGACACAGGAGCAACAATCAAAGCCGCGACAACATACGAAGGAGGAAGGTATTGGTTTCTAACCCTCAATTATCCTTCAACTGCCACTCGGTGCCCCTGCCTACAGACAGCTGACTCCGCCCATGACCTCTCGAGGAGTCTTAAGTACGAAAGAGATTGAAGATGAGGTCGACGCTGCTGCACGCCATCATGATCTTGATCCTTTGCAGCCGAGCGATCTCGGGGATATCCAGACCCTCCGTGCCAGAATCTACAGATCCTATGGTTTGGATCCTCCTGCTGCCAAGTCTGCTGATTTCAAAGACAAGATTAAGAAGTTCAGGCGATAGCAGTAGTTCTTTATCTCTGTATAAAAGATAGGACTGATTGTAATCATTTCTTATATATATCAGTACCTTTCTTCTGGCCAGACAACTACTCATTATCTTACGGCTTTGTTTATCTTACCTTATCACGACTGATCACTGAAGTGATCTGACACACACACACATATAACCGCTTTTTTCTGATATGCCTATCTTTCAGCTGCTGATTGCCTTGTGTTATTTGCTCAGTTTTACTGAAGTCTTTTTGGTCAGTAGTTTGGGACTTAAGTCTTAGAATTCATAGTGGTTTTGGCATCATCAATTAGGGGGAAATTGTTGGGTTATGAGTCAGTGGTTTGTTTTAACAACGACTTAGAGGATACTTAGTATTATTTTATCAGTAGTTCTTGTAATAGGACTTATCTGTTTATCGGCAATGGGGGAAATCATAGTGATTTAATGCTATGGAATTGAAGATCCCAAAACCCGTCTTGAATCCTCTGTGTAGTGTCGATAGGATTAGTTGATGTAATAGGCTAGACGGATTATATTTTTCATTGTCACTTTTGTTTAAGTCATTTACGGGGTAAAATATTGGATTGATCTTTAGTAGGAAGTTACCTTCCAGAACCCCACGTCATCAGTGTAAGAGCTTGTGTTCTCAAGTCATCAGCTGTCCTTGCTCAGTATAATACATCTCATCAGCTGACCTACATCAGTAGAAGAACACTGTATTCAAGCTCAGTACCTTCAAGAGTCATCAGGTGATCCCTCTCAGTAGAAGTGTTGTTATCAGCAGACTCACACGAAGATGACAAAGATCTTATCAGGTCTACTGTATCCGACAGGAAATGACCCCAGTCTAACTTCATTCGAAAGTCAGCAGAAGATCATACGAGGATAAGTGAGAGTCAACTCCGATGAAGACCGATGTGTGACAAGTCTCACCTACCACAAACCACGACCAATGAGAAGCAGTCTAAGCTCTACCTACTCTGACCAACTAAAGCTGCTCTCTTTCACAGTAATCAACAACTCTGTTGCCACACTTCGAACTTATTGCCGTTTTCCTTGGACGTTTGTGACACGTGGCTTCGTCCTCTCCAACGGACAACGGAAAAATGTCTGGGTCACAACTATAAATAGAGAAGCATTTCCGAGCTCCACGCACGGGATATCAAAGGGATTAAACACTCAAGATTTCGAAAACACTCTAGCGACTTTCACGAAGATCCAGCGAAGAACTTGCTTATTAGAATATATTCTAGTTCTTCTCTCTAGAGTTATTTCTTTAGATCCCTCTTCTCTATCTAAGCTCAATCGTTCATATCCATAGCTTAGAACCTTCGAAGGGGTTCACATTTCGTGACTGTTCTTATTGTAAGAACTCCTTCACTGTTGGAGAAAATCCCCTCCCCTTCAAACTTAGGTTTGGATTGTAAGGTCGCTAAGAACTATAACTTAGAATGGTCTGTCCAGTGCACAGATACCTTGCTGAGGCTTGCTCAGATTAATCAACAAGACCTCCTGTTCAGCACGACCGTGGACGTAGGATCTTGCGTATCCGAACCACGTTAAAAATCGCTTATGTCATTTACTGTTTTATTGCACTGCATACAAATTATCTTACAAACTCATACTTTGTATAAAACGTATTTGAAAAGTGCACTAGCCTAAATCATTTTAACTTGCGAAAAACACGTTTTCAACTGAGACGAAGTCTTCGGGCCCTACACACTTATCCGCACTAAGTCTCTGACTGAGAATCAAACACTGACAAAAGTCAGTAGGAGAAACTCAGTAGTTGACGCACTCTGTCCCGCGATCAGAAGGTTACTATTTGGCACTGTTCATCAGTCGCAACCTACAGCTCAGCTGTCCTTCGCGTTTGAGAAAAAGAACTTGTACTCAGGTGTATTCACCCCCCCCTGCACCTGACACTCGTCTCCGGACCAACAGATTGATATTCGTCATATGAATGTAGTAAATATCTATCTATATGATTCATTGTATAGTGACATATACTTGAAAATCCCTTTAACTTGCTTGAATTCCATAGTCAAATGTAGTATTCAAGTAAACTGTAAAAATCGTTGTAAGGGATGAAAGAGTCGTGTCGTATGTGATATAATAAGAACACCGAGTGTCTCTTGAGAGAAAGATGCAAAATGGATGATATTTGCTCTTATGTTTTCAGGAAGAAAACCGATGTGCAAAGCAGTTTATATTGTTACTTGAATTTGATTGGGACTCCTGAATAGCTTAATACTTGATAATTTATGTTTATACTCTGTCAACATGGCATATGTATGACCACTAATTGTGGACTAGTTTACTGATTGGGACGTGATTCGATAATCCAAAAACTCAAACTATTGTCAGCATTAGGGTAGATATAAAATATGAATGCCGCAAAAATCACGTTGGATTAATTATTTAGATTCACCCACTATGAGTTGAAAGTTCATCAAATTATTAAGTGCAAAAGGAGTGACTAAAATCTGATATATCTGTTGTATATGCACAATAAAAGAACTGAAGATCCTCATAAGAAAAAATAAATCAATCGATGTTCTTTGACACCAGAAGCGTTAGAAATTTGTTGGTGCTAAAGATAAAAAGATCGCGGAATACTTAATAGGAGACATCACTCCAAAATTTTTCCTGAAGATGATATCTGAATATTAAATACAAAAGTACTTGAGGAAGTCTACTCATACGTAAAAACAAAGTTTGAACTGAAAGAATTAGGTAAAACTAATATTTGTCGCGACCCGTAGATCGACCTTCTCCGTGATGAACTTACATTAGTCGACCTACCTAAAAAGTTCTTTAAATAGATTTTATACGATTGTATCACATCCACATAATTACTTAATGGTTGTTTCGATCACTTGAAGTGAATGTCTACTCATTTAGATCTAAAGAAGATAACAAAGATGTTTTAATACTAGAAGTTACTTATTTATGTGCAATTCGAGCAGTAGAATTGATGTTAACCATCATTTGTTATCTTCAAGAAAAACATGGTATTAGTCAATTTATGAGAGTAATGATATAAGATATATCCCCTACTATTCTCTTTGAGAATAATTAAACTTGTGTTGCACATATTAGTGTAGACCTTGAAGATAACATTGAAGATTGTTATTTTAAGTGGAGTAATAAATTGTAAATAATCTAGAAGATGAGACCGACCTTTAAAGGTCAAATGACTCTAGATGTCAAATGATTGTACTATTTTTTTCATTCTAAGTTTTTTCTCCTAAATGACTTTTCTTAACAAAGTTTTTTGACTTTTTCTCCTAAATGACTTTTCTTAATAAAGGTTTTTAACGTGACATCCAATGCAACATATAATTTTTCGAAAGAGTGGCGACATCAACCTAGCAGATTCACTCAAGTTATGATTCAGCGATTCCTTACAAATGCCTTACCAACATAATACATTAAATAAGTTGGTATATAAAATCGATATGGGCCGACTTAAGGATCTACAATGACTATTCTATTGGGGAGCAACTATACTCTTTTTCATTCAATCAGTTTTTATCCCCAATAGGTTTTTCGAAGAACAAAGTTTTAATGAGAATGGTCAATTAAGGGGATATATTGTAAATAAATTCACATATATATTTATCATATCTAAAAGCCATTAGCCCATATCTAAATCTATAAGTAGAGATAATTAATACTCATGATAATACATTTATGAGGTCTCTCTATTATTCTCTTAGTTTATAATAAAGTAAATAAATAATAAAACATAAAAACTAAATAAATAAAATAAACGAAAAATAAAAAAAATTAAAAAAAATAATGAAGTCGAGGGATGCGAATCCCAATCAAAGAAGGTTTGGGACTTGGGGCGACCTGACGCGCCCTAGTTTTTGTGTTGTACAAATTATTAGCAATATTTGATAATTGAAAATACCATAACATATAATTCAAGAATCTCATTTTAATTAATAATTTTATACACAACTAACGATATCAATATTAATCAATAAAATTTGTTTTAAATGCGTTCACTGCAGCAGCCAAGAATTTTGAAACTGATCCAACGCAGTATCCCTAAAATTATTCACCCTCATCAAACAGAAGTGGGTGCAGAAGCCTAACCCTAGACCAGCACACACCCTATCAGTCTTGAGCAAATAGCAGGCGGGCCCACACTCAACCCCTTTCCCCTGCACAACGATCCCCCAAGCCCTAGTCACCCCCTCCCCAGTTTCTCGATTCCGACCACTCTCTCTCTCTAGCTCCTCCACAAAAATCAAACCATCCGGTGATTTTGATTCCCCACTTCTCCACTTATCTTTGACAACCGACCATTCCTCGAATACGACCTTCTCCATCTGAATCTTGACTACCCCATCAAATTCCGAGTAGATCTGTACCAGCAAAGGAGCCTGTTTAAGGTTCTTCACAATGTCCGCCACCGAATCCTGCAACCAGGAATCGATTCTTCCCGGGAGATCTTCTCTTTTGGTGCGCAAATCGGATGGCAGTTCCGTCAATTGTTCATCTCGATTATGGGTTGGAAAAATTGTTTGATGAGATGGCGCAATCGATGCGGAAGGGAAATTATGTGAGATTTTCTTGGGTAAGAGTGGATTGGTGCAAGTGATTTGAGGGGGTTTGTTAGTGGGTAGAAAAGAAGTTCGCAATAAATTTCCGGCGGAGTGAATTGCGATTGACGCCATCTCGAGAAAAGATGGCGACTGGTTAGAATATATGGAGGGTAGCGAAACAAAGCTGCCGTTTTTTGGTGGAAAATTAGATTGGAGAGTTGAGAGATTTGGATGGTTGTTTTGATCGAGAGAGAGAGAGGTGGTGGCCAAAGGTGACTCGGAGGATTCCGCAGATTGAGGCCAAGTATACATTTATAGAAATTTATTGTGTGAAGCCGTGAAGGCACTCATTCAAATTCAATGAGTCAAATATATTATGCGCCTAACAATTTTGATTTTATTTATTTTAATGCTACTCTGACTAAGTTGCTGCTTGTAACGTATATCGATTTTATAATTATTTTTTAATTTTAACAGATTTTAAAATGTTAAGAATTACCCTCACTCTCAATTATAATGTCCGTTTTTTTTTTTTTTTTACGATTTTTAAGAATTTGTTAGTTATGAGTAAAGATTTGTTTTTCTATCCTAAAAAAATGTGTATAATAATTTTTTAAAAATAGAAAATGAACATTATATTTCGAACAATCCGAAATAAAAAATTGAACATCATAATTGAGATGTAGGGAGTAACAGATTTTCCTTCCACCTATATAACATCTGTAATAATTATACGCTGATTAGGCCATATGATTAATTTTAATATAGTTTGTATTTTCTTTATGATTAATTTAATATACTAATAACATTGTATGTCTACTCAATTTATAATAGTGGAAGAAATGAGTTTAGTAAATCAGCATCTTGGATAATAGATGCAGATTTCCTTTCAATCCTATAAGAGTCGTTCGTTCTTTCTTCTCTGATATATAATCAAAATATTGTTTGAGTTCGAATCCTATTGAAAGATTCACTAGAAATCATTTATTGTTGAAGAGAAAAAGGGATTGAGAGTTCCACTAAAAACCATAAATTGTTGAAGAGAAAAAAAATATTAACACGTTTTTTCTGTTGTGGCAATCGTGCAAATATTATGAAAAACGTTGCTGAGTTATTGAGTATACTTATGAACTTTAATTAATGTTTCGGTACTTAGGAAAATAATAGATGGAACTAAATTTTAAAATACACATACATATGGGTGGATTCCGTCACACGCAAATTGTATATTTGAATTTTATTTCTATTTTACCATCTCAAAATTGTATATTCACATCCTTAAAATTATTGATTATGTCCCTTTTCTTTAAATAAAATTGATAATATTTTATTTTAGAGTTGGATAAGAAAAAATTTATCAAGGTGAGTCGTGTTATCATGCTTGACGGAAAATGTGATAATACATGGAATTCGTACATTTGCAGCAAAAACGGTACATAGACGAATTCTTGCTGACGTGATGTTCCAAGATCCAACAGATTTCACTAGTTAATCTATTCTTTGTTCACAATTCAAGTGTTTCTTCATTTTAATGTTAAAGTTTGAGAGAGAAAATGAAAACTGTAAAAAAATCTCCAGTGTATATTTTTACGCAGTTAAAAAAAATAAATTTATATATCTTCTCTTAACTTCATTTTATTACCAGTCCTCAAGTTATAATGAATATAACTACAACCACATGAGTGTCTTCATGGATGTCATAGAGGTGAAGGTTTTATGTAATTATAATTTACACTCATTTGGTTGTATTTATTTATTTATTTATTATTTTTTTTATGACGAGGAACCCGCAACCGCTATTTTTTATGCGAATAGGGTAAAACTCGTTTCTGTGCAATAGCTTGCAAGCCACACATGAGAGTTAAACCACCCTTAAGGTGACAGGGTGACATGCTCACATAGCGTGTCCAATAAGATTTGAACCCATGACTTTTCGGTTACAAAATTTTGTTTTCTCAAATATCGAGTTAAAATGTGATTCGATGATCAAATTTATTTTCATCTATTTTAATTGAGCTTCACTTTATTCTCTTCAATACCCACTTGTCAATTTTACGAATCATCATAGCTGAAGGTGATTGGGCAAGCGGCATGCGCAAGCCTACACTTGTGCATGTAAAAATCGTGCGGGCGTGTGGCAATAAAAAGGGGCTCATTCTGCGCATCAGTATTTCGCGTGCTTGTCTGTACGAGACATATTATATGTAGAGTGGTCCCACGCTCGGTTTCATGGAAAATGATAAATTTCACGTTTTAAATTCTTTGAATAAATAGTTACTCCTTCTGTCCATAAAAGTCTTTTGTTTTTATGGAGCACGGAGTTTTAAGAGAGTTATTTTTCTTGGTAAAAATGGAGCTTCTACAATTAATTAATTATTTAGAATTGATTTGTGAGGTAAAGAGGTGGAAATCACGCAATTAATTAATTATTTTTAATTGATTTGAGTTGATAAAGGTATGAGACCTATATCCTTTTTTAGAAACACGACACTTTCTATAGAACACCCAAAAAAGAAAACATGACGCATTATAATGGATGGAGGGACTATATTACTAGTATTTCCACGTGTAGCCTTGAATGTTTTCCACGTGATCATATTTATATGTAGACATGCCCATTTTAAAACCGAAATCGGCTCAAATCGGGTTTTAAACCGAAACCGGTATCGATGCAAATCGAAATCGTCTTGAATCGTAAACCGTCGGTTTGCGGTTCAATTTCGGTTCACTCTTTTTCAAATCTTGAAACCGCCGGTTTCAAACCGTCGATTTCAAACCGGGTGAAACCGACGATTTCACCTATTAAAATTGTCAAAGATTAGATATCTAATGAATTTCATAAATGAGTTTTAAATTAAAAATATTATTGAAAATCTAAATCTTCTAATTTTTACTTATATTTAAAACAACTATTCATTTAAAATACAAAATCCTACCAATTTTGATATTTTAAAGTAGTATATAGAAGGATAAAATATTATTCTGTATTTAGTATAATTGCAAATGGATACTAACGTTCCCAAAAAATATACTGCCTTTGTCCTGCTATTTTCGCATTTCATTTGGGCACGAAAATTAAGAAAGTAGATGATTAAGAATGAGATATGGGTAGATGATAAAGTAAGAGAGAGAAGATGAGTGAGAGTAGATGATAAAGTAAGAGAGAGAAGATAGTAAAGTAAGAGAGTGAAGATAATAAAGTAAGAAAAAGTATAAGAGATAAGATGGTAAAGTATGAGAGAGAGATGATAGTTATTTCCAAATTAGGAAGTGTGCCAGAAAATAACGGGACGTCCATTTCGGGAATGTGTGCTAGAAATAGCGGGACGGAGGTAGTATATGAGATAAAAGTTGTTCAAATTTTATCATTGAAAAACATTGAATATCAAATTGTTTAATAATTACTACACGACGAAGAATCGAAAACAATGAAATAAAATTTATTTCTAAAGCGATAATGATAATGAAGAATCAACAATGAGATAGTATTAATATATTTAATTATACAATTCTTTCATGAGATTGTGTAATTTTATTTATAATTTATTATTGTCTTGATTCAAAACCGTTAAAGGTTTTTTTTTAAATTAATAAAAAATTTAATCAAGTAATTAAAAAATAAAATTTATGAAAACCGTGAAACCGGTAAATTGGAATAGGAAGCGGCAGTTTTAAACCGGAACCGTCAACCATCTACATGCAGTTCGGTTTTGGTTTCAGTTTTTGGCAAGCTGTAACCGACGGTTTCAAATCGTAACCGTAACCGAAATCGGAAATGGGCATGTCTATTTATATGGCGCGAAAGCATATTTTAAGCCTTGAATAGACTTAGCTTATACTTAAAGATTTAGGGGATGATTGGTATATGCGTATCCAACAGTATTGTTGGTAGGAGACACTACTATAGGACCAACCTTAGTAAGGTCAGGTCATATTGTAGGGATATGAGTCAGTGGTCGTTTAGATCATTGCTAGGGAAAACTTAGAACTAACGTCAGTAGTTCGTGTACTTAGGATATATTGTAATAATCATTATTGGGGAAATTATAGTGATGTTGAATTTCATCGCTATAGAATTGAAGATCTCAAAACTTGTCTTGAACCCGACGTGTGTTTGAACTATGATGATGTAATAGGCCAGACTCGTTCTTATAAGTTTTGATTATTTGTCTAAGTCCTGTAAGGGGTGTTGGTGGTTTGAACTTCAGTAGAGAAGTGAAATTCCAAAATCCCAAATCATGAGTTTGTAGAGCTCGTGTCTTCAAGTTCTCCCGCTGACTGTTCTCAGTAGAAGAATTCTTTCAGCGGACCTCCGATGAAGACTCAGTATGACCCTTGATCTTCTGAATTTGTGAAGAATTCATGCCTTCAGAGTCACCAGCTGCCTATCCTCAGTAGAAGATCCTTATCAACAGACTCAGATGAAGAATCAGTATGATCGGTCTAGATCTACTGTGCGCATGCAACTCAGTTGCAAGTCCGACAAGGAAACAACTGCCCGACTCTTATCATTCGAATGTCAGTAGAGATTATTCAGTATACGAGGTTCAGAGAGAGTCAACTCAGATGGAAGACTGATGTCTGACAAGTCTCACCTACCAAAAACCTCGACCAATGAGAAGCAACCAAAGTCTTACCTACTTTGACAATGAAGCTGCTCTCATGTATAGAAGCCAACCACTCTGCGGCGCGTTTTCGAAAACATATGGCCGTTTTCCTTGGAAGTTTGTGACACGTGGCATCGTCCTCTCCAACGGATACATGCTTAGGTTACAACTATAAATAGAGAAGAGTCTCCAAGCTCAACGCACGGGACAACAAGGAAATACAAGCTCATTGCATACAACTCTCTAGCGGAACCCCGCCAATTCAGCGAAGAACTTGCGTAGCTGAAAATCCTTAGTTCTTCTCTCTAGAGATTCTTTAGTTCCCTCTGCTCTATCTAAGCTACATTCTTATATCTTTAGCTTAGAACCTTCGAAGGAGTTCACTTTTCTGTGAATTGTTCTTATTGTAAGAACTTTTTCATTGTTGGAGAACATCCCCTCCCCTTCAGACTTCGGTTTGATTTGTAAAAGTGGCTAAGGACTATAACTTAGAAGGGTCTGTCCAGCTTACAGATTCCTTGTTGAGGCTTGCTCAGATTAATCAACAAGAACTCCTGTTCTACAAGACTGTGGACGTAGGATCTTGAGTATAACCACGTTAAAAACTGCTTGTGTTATTTACTGTTTTATTGCATTGTGCTCAAACCCATTTACAAACTCATTCTTTGCATAAAACGTACTTAAAAATTGCACTATCCAAAATAATTTTTGTTTACGAAAACACGTTTTCAAAGACACTAAGTCTTACGGGCCCCACACTTATCCGCACTATATTCAGTGACTGAACTCTTTATACTGACTCAAGTCAGTAGAACAGACTCAACAGTTGATACACTCTGACCCGCGATCAGAAGGTTCCTATCTGGCACTGTTCATTCAGTTGCATATCTCAGCTCAACTAACCTTCGCGTTTGAGGCAAAACTTGCAATCAGGTGTATTCACCCCCCCCCTCTACACCTAATACTCGTCTCCGAACCAACAATTGGTATCAGAGCGGTGCTCTCCTGATCATCGTTTTTGAAAAACCTATTGGTCTACTCGAACAGATCCTGAAAACGTTTTCACTGCACAAGCATCTCTTCATACATCCTTATACTCTTACTCAAAATGTCTGATATGTCAGGTATTCGGATGGTACCTATGTTCTCAGTGGAGAACTATACGGTATGGCATGTGAGAATGGAGGCGCACCTTACATCGCAGCACGACAACATGACATACGTCCTTGAGAAAGGACCTATCATTCCCATGATTGACAGTGTAAAATATGCCGCTGTGGGAGGTGTAGGAGCACAAACTGGTGCAAAGGTTGCCAAAGACAAATTTGCCTTCATGCCGGAAGAGAAGAAACTACACAATCTTGACCGAGTAGCGTGGAATGCAATCCTGACAATTCTCAGTGATTCTCATTTCGGGAGAGTGCAAGATTGTAAGACAGCAAAGGAAATTTGGGACGCCCTGGCTGTACTGAGCCAAGGAACCCCGCAGATCAAGGAAAACAAGCTCAAGCTAGAGCTTCAAAAGTTCGACAACTTTGCTATGGAGCCCAGTGACACCATTGACGAGCTTAGCGTCAGATTCACCAACCAGATCAATGTGATCAATTGGCTGGGGAGAACGTTCACCAACAAGGAGATGAACACCAAGATCTTCAGAGCGTTACCTCGACTGAAGTGGCTTTCTTTTGCTACTTATTTACGACGTTCTGATCTTAATATTTTAACTCCTGATGTTATATTTTCAGAACTGAAGACAGAGGAGTTCGAGCATAGTCTACCCCAACGATGCGTTAGTGTTGGGATTTTGTATACTGGAAGCACTTTTTATGCTTGTATACAATGTGTTTTTTCCTTACCACTGTTTTATTCTCCTATCTGATAAATATGTATATTTGCACATGTTATCCTTTATCTTGTATAAAAGTTAGATTTTTGTGGTGTGTCGGGTATTACAGAAGACAACATAAATTGGTTGAACTGACAAGATATAAACAGTTATCACAGCTGAGACAACTTAAGGATAAGTTGTCGGTTTAAGCTGCAGTTTAGATAAGAAGTGGCTTGTCTTAGCTGCTTGTCTTTACTGGTACACTTAAGGTGGTGTATTGACAGATCACAGTGAGATGTGTTTTCCTAACTGACCTTAGTGGAAAACCAAGATCTCGGTCACTTTGCTGGTCTTAAGCTTGGTAAGACTTCAGCTGAGTGCATTTGGCTATCTATCACTTTGACCTACTATGGTGAACGTCATCGCGACCGAATCTACATATCTTGGGTGTTAGTAGTTATTTGTGGCTCAGGTTGGTTGTCTGTATCTTCCATCCGTATCCTAGTAAAATGGGTTGATAATATCCCCTGAGTAACTCAAAAGGATTAGCACACTAAACCCGACCAGTTGATTAAGTTCAGGTGTGTTAATAAGGTCGAGTGGTACTACTCAGGAATATAAGATGTTAATTAATTTAAGCTGTTAGTGAGCTTAATTAATTAACGGATATTTCTATCTTAAATACGGAGATCGATTAAGTCTAAAATACAAGCCCTTGCTTAAATTGGGATAAAGGGGTAAGTCAGCACGGATTCTCTAGTGGAATGAATATGTGTTTATTAATTAATTTTGCTCTGGGCTGAGCATGGATAATTAATTAATTTGAGGCCAAGCTTTATTTCTTGTATTGGATCCCTGATCTGGCCCAATTAGTTGCCCGGTTATTTATTGTCTCTCAGAAATCATTATTAAAGGATTAATGTATTTTTACATTATTTAATAATGTTATTTATCTGGAATTAATTGGCTGGGCCAATTAATTGATAAATATTTGTAACCCAGTAAATTAATTAATTATATTATGGGCTGGTTATGTGGAAGCCCATTAGAAATATAATTAAATTAATGGGTTACAAATATATTAATATTATATTGGCTTTTGAAGCCTACATATATCAGTATTCTGTTCAGAAACAAATTACACACACATATACATAATTACACACGCATACCGTGAGTAAGGGAGAGACAAAAATTTATTTTCTTCAGTTCTCTGACCACCCAGAGGAAGAAAAAGGCCGGGATACAGATCAAAAGGTCTAACATAGGAGCAACAATCAAAGCCGCGACAACAGGAGCAACAATCAAAGCCGCGACAACACACCAGGAGGAAGGTAGCGTTCCTAACCTAAATTATTCCTTCAATTGGTATCAGAGCATGGTTTAGGCTCTGATTGTTGCTGTTAGATGTATGATTAGGTTTTATTTCGTCGTTATTGGGCTATTTTCGTGTTTGGGGCGGCCTGCGAGCTACTGTTTTGACCCCGATGTAACGTTTTTCTCGTGAGAAAACCCACGAGTAGATTATAGGACCTATTTGTTATGTGATTGTACTTTTTGTTGTACTGTAATTGGTTCGGGAGGCACAAAAAACGAGATGACAAAAATCTGATTTTCGCAGCGAAAACCCTAGTTTTCTAGGGTTCCGCCGCATCTTGCGGCGGAGATTCCTGGCGCGTCCGATGTCGGATCGATGATCGGATTGAATCTTTGGAATCCTCATCTTACAAGCTTCGCGTCGATAGGTCGTAAGGGATCATCTGATCCCGGATACGATCGGAATTGATGTCTGAAATAGACTGCTCGTTATGAATTCGTTCCGGCGAATCGCTTGAAATTCGGGAAATTGAGGAACTAATCTAGGCCGGAATCCGTTACCCGGTGGTCGTGAGTGTTCGAATATCATTTCCCCTCTTTCAATTGATCGAATCGCGGCTCGAAAAGGAAGAATTCGGGCGTGGAAGGCGGCGGCGGCGGAGGCGCGATTTATCGCGCAGTAATCATCGCTGCGGCGACTCCAGGCGGCGTTTCTGCATGAATCCGACGTCTAGGCAACGTCGGGGAGGTGTGTAGAGGGCGGAGGAGGCCTGGAAACGGCCGGGGAAGGTGCGGCGCGCGCGCGGCGCGGCGATCGCGGCCGCACGCGACGCGGACGCGGACGACGGTTCTCGGATCGCCGTCATCCGGCGCACCCCAGGTGCCGGCGGCCGGCACGTAACCGGCCTGCAGCGGCGGCGGCAGCGAAGGGTGGAGACGACGCCGACGTGGCGCGTCACGTCGGCCCCTGCCGATCGTGCTTTGCTGCGTGTACCGCCACGTGTCTTCCACGTGGCAGACGACCCTGATGACATGGCAGTACAATTTTCGAAGCAGTTTTCGACGCAGTTTCCAGATTCGAAGATTTTTTAAGATTTCAAAGATCTGTATTTTGATCGGGCAATGTAATAGTTAGGGATTACGTGTTTTAAAGCCCGATAACGATTTTAAATTTCCAATTTGCGTATTTATTTTTAATTATGCTTTAGCATGCGATTATGTGAATAATTGCGCTTAGAAAAGCATGTAAATAGGATTTATATCATTTTTAAAGCATGTTTTATTTTTCGCGAGCACGTTTTATTATGTGCGCTTAGAAATTGCATGCTTTAGGAATTATGTGGGAATGCATGATTCGTTACAAACCTTTTGATTAAAAAGACTAAGCAACATTAAATTAAATGTTTAATTAGATTCCATTTGGATATTAAACACTTAATTGGACCTCCATTAATTCGACTCTACACAAAAGTAGTAAGATTATGTGAGTAAACGTCCACCTGCGTGGCTTGCTTGCATCTTTGAGCTACAAGTTTTGTGAGATGAGTTTTCCAAAAACAATATTTGATTATTATTGAGTAGTGGGAGCGAAGCCGTAAACGTTCACCTGCGTGGCTTGCGTGCCTAGTAAACACGAGTACTCTAGAAGATAATAATTGAATAGGATGGCTAATTAGATCAAATTGAATGCGGCATGGTTCGAGTAAGTATGTCAATTTCGAGAATTTGATTCTACTTTGATCAAATTAATGGTCAATGCTTAGATGTCACCGCAGGTACAATTCACTTCCCTCGAAGTCCCTTCCCGCGTTTTAATAGTGACATGGTCCAGTATATCGAACTATTAATTCCATTCGTCTTAAGAACCTAGACGTGGATTGGAATTAAAGAGCTAGGTAAATAGCTTGATTTAGGGTTACGCTAGTAAACGTCTACCTGCGTGGCTTGCTAGTGGAATTCCTAGAGCGGTTCGAGGTTTTTAACATCATTTTTTTTTTCAAAAGGTTACAATGATCGTTAATTACGAATTATGTGCAAATAATTTTTCCTTACATGCTTTATTTTAAATTATTTTTCAAATATGTCTGTTCAAGCTGTTGTTAATGGTCTTATGAGCCGACCCTTAACGGGTGTTGACAATTTTAAAGAGTGGAGGGGAAACCTTACACTAATTTTCCAAAATGAGAAGATCTTGTATGTTCTCAGTACCCCTGAACCCGAACTCCCCGAAAAAGAGGCGACTGAGGAGCAGATAAGGGAATCTAAAAAGTGGATAGAGGATAATGACAAGACTCGTTTTGTCATTCTATCCACTATGGTTGATTCTCTTGCTTCACAGTATGAAAATACGCCTCATGCGGGAGTGATATGGGATTCCATGGCTGAAAAGTTCGGTGAGACCGACAGATCTCAGAGATTTCATCTTTTGAGGCAGGTTACTACCTGAAAATGGCTGAAGGTGCATCCGTGCAGGATCATGTTTTACATATGATCGAGCTGCTAGATCGGCTTGCAAAGGTTGGTGGTGTCTTAGATCTTGATATCAAGATAGACGTCATTCTACATTCACTACCTAAGTCATATGAGAATTTCCGCCTAAATGTAGTGATGTCAAGGAAAGACTACACTCTGAATGAACTTTCGAGTGAGTTAATTATTGCAGAAGGAATTATGGGTCAGACTAAAGGTAAAGGAACCCTAATCTTGAACACTACTAGCAGCTCAAGGAACCCTCCTAAGGGTAGATTCTAGAAAAAGAGCAAGAAGGCTACGAATGTCAAGAAGAATAGTGGGAGCACGAAGTTAGCACCCACTGCAGGGATTCAAAAACCTAAGGGGAAGTGTTTCAAGTGTGGTAAGGTTGGACATTGGAAGACTGAATGTCCCAACTTCAAGGCAAAACAGAAAGGTACACGCATCGCCTTACTAACTGAAACTGTGCTTGTTTCCGCATCTACCCATGAATGGGTAGTAGATTCCGGAGCAACTGATCATGTTTGTTACACCTTGCAGGGGTTTCTGCAGAAAAGGGTTCTGGCTGATGGCGAGGTAGTGGTTTCCATGGGAAATGGATCGCGAGTTCCAGCTATTGCCATAGGAGATTTAAATTTATCTGTTTTAGACTCCATTTTAGTATTAAGAGATGTTTTATTGGTGCCTGAGTTTAGGCGAAACATTATTTTCGTTTCAAAACTTTTTATTGTGGATGGTTATAGATCTGTTTTTAATGATCAAATTTCGATTTCAAAAGGGAAAGATCTTATCTGCAATGGGACTTTAAATGGATCTCTATATACTATTACGTCTAATCTATGTACAACTGTTAATGTTACTTCCTCATCATTAAATCCTAAGAAGATGAAAGAATCTTCTAAGGTAAATCAAACTTATCAATGGCACTTAAGACTAGGTCACATCAATCTAAATAGGATCCAAAGGTTGGTGAAATATGGATCATTGGAGTCTCTCCAAGTTGAACCATTTCCAACTTGCGAATCCTGCTTGGAAGGTAAGATGGTGACTAGGCCTTTTAAGGCAAAAGGTTATAGAGCCACAGAAGCATTAAGTTTGATACATTCTGACTTGTGTGGACCTATGTCTACACAAGCTCGAGGAGGGTATGAGTACTTCGTCACATTTACTGACGATTACTCGAGGTATGGATATGTTTACCTTCTTCACCACAAGTCGGATTGCTTTGAAACCTTTAAGGAATTCAAGGCAGAAGTGGAGAAGAAGTTAGGTAAAGAAATCAAAACACTGCGATCTGATCGTGGTGGGGAATACCTGTCCAACGAGTTCAAGGACTACTTGACAGAATGTGGGATTACATCCCAACTGACAGCACCGGGCATGCCTCAGCATAATGGTGTGTCAGAGAGAAGGAACCAAACTCTCCTAGAGATGGTTCGGTCCATGATGAGTTATGCGACTTTGCTAGTTTCCTTTTGGGGATATGTCCTAGAGACTGCAGCATACTTGTTGGACCGTGTGCCATCCAAGTCGGTTAACACGACTCCAGTCGAGTTGTGGAGCGGGCACAAGCCCAGTATGCACCACATAAATATTTGGGGGTGTCCTGCTTATGTCTTGAATAAACAGGCCGACAAGTTGGATTCACGTTCAGAGGTTATGCTGTTCATAGGATATCCTAAGGAAACGAAGGGTGGTTATTTTTATGATCCTAAAGAATAAAAGATCGTGGTTAGCACCAACGCTCGGTTCTTAGAGGAGGATTATATTAGTAATCATAAGTCTCGAGTCGAGATCATCCTTGAGGAATTACAAGGTGATCGAGACCCACTCACAGAGCCAATTGTGCAAGATAGAGCTCCACGAGCAACTGCACAATCTATTAACACAACTCCTGACACTGTTCGACGTAGTGGGAGGGTGATATTTACACCTGATCGATATATGTTCACCGGGGAGACTTCTGACCATCTCCCGGCAGATGAACAAGATACCGTGGATCCCTGGACTTACAACGAAGCAGTGGGAGATGTAGATGCAGATTCTTGGAGAATCGGCATGGACTCAAAATTTAAGTCCATAACTGATATGGATGTATACGAGATCACTGAACTACCTGAGGGCTGCAAGGCCATTGGTAGTAAGTGGGTATACAAAAGAAAGAGAGGTTCGAATGGAGAGATCATGGCATTTAAGGCCAGGCTAGTGGCAAAGGGTTTTACCCAAAAAGAAGGTATCGATTATGAAGAAACCTTCTCGCCTGTAGCAATGATCAAGTCTATTAGAATTCTCCTTGCCATAGCAGCTCACATGAACCTAGAGATCTGGCAAATGGATGTCAAGACCGCATTCTTAAATGGGCACCTTGAAAAAGGTAGAGACATCTATATGAAACAACCAGATGGTTATGTGAAGGAGGGCGAAGAGCATCTAGTTTGGAAGCTTAAGAAGTCTATTTATGGACTTAAGCAAGCTTCCCGGTTATGGCACCAGCGTTTTGACGAGGTAGTCAAATCCTATGGTTTTGTATCCTGTCCGAACGAGGTGTGCGTATACCGTATTTGTGTTAATGGAACAGTGGTGTTTCTTGCACTTTACGTAGATGACATCCTTCTCATTGGCAACAATGTTGAAGTGTTATCGAACATAAAGACATGGTTATCCGAGCAGTTTCAAATGAAGGACTTAGGTGAAGCTGCTTACATCCTTGGGATCAAGGTTATACGAGATCGCAAGAAAATGATGTTAAGCTTGTCACAAGCGTCCTACATTGATACTGTTATTGCTCGTTTCAGCATGCAAAATGCCAAGAGAGGTTCGGTACCTTTCAGATATGGCATTTTTTTATCCAAGAATTAGTGCCCTAAAACGCGTGAAGAGATAGAAAGTATGAGACTAGTACCATATGCTTCCGCTGTCGGTAGTCTCATGTATGCAATGCTTTGTAAGAGGACCAGATATCTCATATGATGTAGGCATGGTCTTAAGATATCATTCTAATCCTGGACAAGAGCACTGGACTGCGGTGAAAAATATTCTCAAGTACCTTAAACGGACTAGAGATTATAGAATTGTTTACCAGTCAGACAGTCTAGTGCCTTTGGGTTATACGGACTCGAATTTCCAGGCTGACAGAGACGAAAAGAAGTCGACCTCGGGTTATGTGTTTACCTTGGGAGGTGGAGCCATTTCATGGAGGAGTGCAAAGCAGAAATGCATTGCAGACTCAACCATGGAAGCAGAGTATGTGGTTGCTTCAGAAGCCTCAAAACAGGCAGTATGGCTCAAGAATTTTCTCCAAGATCTTGATATTGTTTAGAATTTGCCTAAGGCAATCACAATTTATTGTGATAATGCGGGTGCAGTGGTAAATTCTAAGGAACCTAGATCTCACAAGGCGTCTAAACACATAGACAGGAAGTACCACATTATACGAGAATTCGTAAATCGAGGCGACGTACTCATAGAATAGATCGGAACTGAAGACAATATAGCTGATCCATTCACGAAGAGCTTACCAATTCCGGCTTACAAGAAACATGTTCGTGGCTTAGGACTGGTAGAGATGCCCCCACTTAGGACTGCAGAAACTTTTGTATAAGTGGGAGAAGAGGAGTGATAGATAGGATTTGCAGCTAAATACTAGTTTGTACCTAGAACTGACACATTGCATACTAAAAGTTTGATTTAGTATAAGTGGGAGAATTGTTGGGATTTTGTATACTGGTAGCACTTTTTATGCTTGTATACAATGTGTTTTTGTCCTTACCACTGTTTTATTCTCCTATCTGATAAATATGTATATTTGCACATGTTATCCTTTATCTTGTATAAAAGTTAGATTTGTGTGGTGTGTCGAGTATCACAGAAGACAACACAAATTGGTTGAACTGACAAGATATAAATAGTTATCACAGCTGAGACAACTTAAGGATAAGTTGTCGGTTTAAGCTGCAGTTTAGATAAGATGTGGCTTGTCTTAGCTGCTTGTCTTTACTGGTACACTTAAGGTGGTGTATTGACGGATCACAGTGAGATGTGTTTTCCTAACTGACCTTAGTGGAAAACCAAGATCTCGGTGACTTTGCTGGTCTTAAGCTTAGTAAGACTTCAGCTGAGTGCATTTGACTATCTATCACTTTGACCTACTATGGTGAACGTCATCGCGACCGGATCTACGTATCTTGGGTGTTAGTAGTTATCTGTGGCTCAGGCTGGTTGTCTGTATCTTGCATCCGTATCCTAATAAAATGGGTTCATAATATCCCCTGAGGAACTCGAAAGGATTAGCACACTAAACCCGGCCGGTTGATTAAGTTCAGGTGTGTTAATATGGTCGAGTGGTACTACTCAGGAATATAAGATGTTAATTAATTTAAGCTGTCAGTGAGTTTAATTAATTAACGGATATGTCTATCTTAAATACGGAGATCGATTAAGTCTAAAATACAAGCCCTTGCTCAAATTGGGATAAAGGGGTAAGTCAGCACGGATTCTCTAGTGGAATGAATCTGTGTTTATTAATTAATTTTGCTTTGGGCTGAGCATGGATAATTAATTAATTTTAGGCCCAGCTTTATTTCTTGTATTGGATCCCTGATCTGGCCCAATTAGTTGCCTGGTTATTTATTGTCTCTCAGAAATCATTATTAATGGATTAATGTATTTTTACATTATTTAATAATATTATTTATCCCGGAATTAATTGGTCGGGCCAATTAATTGATAAATATTAGTAGCCCAGTAAATTAATTAATTATATTATGGGCTGGTTATGTGGAAGCCCATTAGAAATATAATTAAATTAATGGGTTACAAATATATTAATATTATATTGGCTTTTGAAGCCTATATATATCAGTATTCTATTCAGAAACAGATTACACACACATACACATAATTACACACGCATACCGTGAGTAAGGGAGAGACAAAAATTTATTTTCTTCAGTTCTCTGACCACCCAGAGGAAGAAAAAGGTCGGGATACAGATCAGAAGGTCTAACACAGGAGCAACAATCAAAGCTGCGACAACACACCAGGAGGAAGGTAGCGTTCCTAACCCAAATTATTCCTTCAGTTAGTGCTCCAGCTGACACTCAAATTGACCATGCTTTCAAAGCAACAGTCAGCACGCCAGGAGCCAACCCCGGTTCTGCTAGCAAGACAGTAGCTGCATCAGAAGCAAAATCCACAGAGACCCCTGCTACTGAGCGTCTTGCGCTTTTGGCTCTCTAATATCAAAGGGAGAAGGAGAGAGTTAGAAAGCTAAAGAAATACCATAGAGATTCTCCCTTAGGTAAGAAAAAAAATCACAAAAGGGAAGAATCTAAACCTTCTCCTTATTGCAGGAACACATAACCTGCTGCTAGTCCATCTAACAGCTCAACTGGAAAAGGTGGAAGAATTATTGTATGCTACAACTGCAAAAAGGAAGGACATTTCCAGTACGAATGTCCCGAGCTCTCAGCTGCCCAACGAGCTGAACGGCATGCCAGAAAAGAAAAATTTGCCCGAAGGAGGTAGGCCTACATTGCCGGAGAGCTATCCGACGACTCAATAGAGGAAGATACTATTGGGAGATGATTCAGTAGCCTAGTGCTCAGCAGATTTGATGATCCCAAAACCCTACTTTGACTGATGAACCATTCATTTGTATTCGTTTATTCTGTCTCTGAGAGTTTCAGACTCAGTAAACACCCTTCTACATGGTTCAGGCGTTCAATTCTGTCCGCTGGATCTTTAGCAGACTATCAGCCTCAATACCATGAACAGAAGACTCAGTAGTACTGGACTCAGCAGGAGCAGTATACTGAAAGGAGTCAGTGGAACTGAACTCAACAGGAGTAGTTCACTGAACTCAGAGTTGATCTTCAGTAGAGCTGAACTCAGCAGGAGTATGCTACTGAACATGGATCAGACTCAGCAACGGCCATACAGTATTCTGACCGTTAAGAAATCTCATAAGTCAAATCAGCAGAGTCATACAAGGTATAGAGAAGTCAGCTTCAGATCTACCTTGAAGTCTGTTTGTCTCACCTACTTTCTTCAGCCTCGACCAATGACAAGCAGCCAACTGTCCACTTTCTGATTAAAGCTGCAAGTCAACAACTTTCCAGAAATAGAGGGAAATGACTTTGTCACCATACTTTGAAAGAGCCGTTAGCTACCCAAAAGAGAGAGACACATGGATCGTCGTCTCCAATGGATCTATCCATGTCTCTGCTCTATAAATAGAGGGAATATTTCAAATTGAATCTCATGACACATACAAGAACACAAGAGAATTCACGAGCAACTCAGAATTGACTTAAGCTTTCCGCAAGAACTTCATAGAGTTACCTCCAGCGAAAAGTGACATACTTGGTCAAAGGGAACCAAGCTAAATCAGATTATAAGTCTCTAGTATCCAAGCAACGGAATACGAACCCAAAGTTTATACTTAACCGTTCGTCGCTCTAGAAGCTACTTTCTCGTTCCCTTCCCTCTAACCTAAGCTCAGCAGACCATATCTATAGCTTAGAACGAAGGAGTTCATCTTTGAACTGATCCTTATTGTAAATGACTCCTTCATAGTTGGAGAGTTTGTCAAACACTTAAGTTTGATACCTTGTAAACTGAGACTTGCTCAGTATAAATCTCAAGACCAGTGTTTGTCCAATGCACAAACTGACTGAGACTAACTCAGTTAATGAAATAGCCTCCTGATCTTTTCGGGACAGTGGACGTAGGGTTGTTGGATCCGAACCACTTTAAAATTGCTTGTGTTATGTGTGCTCTATTTTTACTGTTGCATTGATTACTACTCATACTGAAAATATCTTTCAAAATCATTCAACTGTATTTCAACAAAGCTTAAAAGATAGCACTAAAATACTGAAACAGTTTTCTTAAAAACGTTTTCTAAGTCAACTGAACTTGGGCCTACACATTTTCGCACCCTACTGAACTTTAGCTGAACGGTACTGAATTCTGACTTAAGTCAGCTAGTAGGCTTCAGTGAAATCCGTCACTCTGCCACGCAATTCAGAATAGCTTATTTGGTCTACTGAACCTATTCAGTACGACATCTTCTTGAAAAAGACTATTCGCATTTTAAGTTGAGAAAGTATTTTTCAGGTGTATTCACCCCCCCTCTACACCTGAACGTTTATCTCAGGACCAACAATTGGTATCAGAGCAGGAGTTCTCTAAGACTCTTGTTTTCTGAAACTGGTCTACTTGAACGGATCCAGAAAACGTTTTCACTGTATATCATTCTTCATTCATATCACAATTTTCAAATGTCTGATATGTCAGGAATCAGGATGGTACCCATGTTCTCAGTAGAGAACTACGGGGTATGGCGAGTCAGAATGGAGGCACATCTGACTTCCCTCCACGATAGCATGACAGAGGTACTGGAGGACGGACCTATCGTTCCAATGATTGATAGTGTCGAAACCCAGGATCCAACACAAGGAGGAGGCATGGTGACCGGGAAGAAGATCCCCAAAGATAGAAGTCTCTTCACCCATGAGGAGAAGAAGCTTCACAACTTAGACCGGGTTGCCAAAAACACCATACTGACCGCCCTAAGTGATTCCTATCTCGGAAGAGATCAGGACTGCAAGTCCGCGAAGGAACTCTGGGATGCTCTAGCGCTGCTTAGTCGGGGAACTCAGGAGATCAAAGCGAACAAACTGGCGCAGGAACTTCAGAAGCAGGAGAGACTGTCTCTCATTCCTAGTGACATGATTAAAGATCTTAACATCAGATTTACGGATCTGATGAACACCATCATAGGGCTGGGAAAGACATTCTCCAACCGAGAAATAAATCTCAAGATACTGAGAGCACTGCCGGACGGACATTGGTCTCCATTTGCTACTTTACTGAGACATTCTGACTTAGATATTTTAGCTCCTGATCATATCTTTTCATAATTAAAAGATAAGAATCTGGACATCTCGATCGCCTACGAAGAATTGTTAGACGAGCAGATTCAGATGAGCCTGCAGCTCAGTAAGACTCTTCAGGAGTTGGATACCCTGAAAGTGGAGAATCAGAGACTTTCTCAGGAGAGTCAGGTTGCTACTGAGTTAGAAGGACTTGTATTGAGACTCAGGGAGGAGATTAACTCTCTGATGACCAAGTCTCAGCATTAAGAAGTTCAGATCTCAGTACTGACCAATGACTTAACTCAGAAGGATACTGAACTAAGTCTACTGAAGCAAGAGTTGTCAGGACTTCAGACCGAGCATGAAACGCTTAAGAAAAGTGATGATGTCAGAGAAATCTGATAACAGAGCAATACATGGGCGCTGAAAAGAAGCTTGGGGCAATGCTAGCCAGCAACAAGCTTGGGGAAATGCTAGACAGGAGCAGGAACTCAAAATCAGAATCTGAGGACATTACTAAGCAGTTACAGGATCTGAGCCTAATAGATAAAGTTGAAAAGATCCAGCTGTGTTGGGATGATGATTCAGAAGAGGAAACTGATGATAAGACAACTGAATCTCAGCCAGTAGCAGAAATAGCTGAACAGATTGACTCTACTGAACAGAGTCAATTCCAGGTAACTCAGGTCGATGAAGAAACCCAAGTGGTAACTGAGACCTCTACTGAGGATAATAATTTAGGGGGAACGAATGAAGTTCCTGAGCTAAATGCCCCTGAACCTGGTGACTCAGTAGACCCAACTCTCATAACTGAATTACTTCAATCTCAGAATAGTTCAACTGAAATGCCTAACTCACCTACTATCTGTATTGAACAAATTTTAGATGAAGAGTTGAAACATCGTGATCGTGGCTGGACGCTCACACTTGTGATTGGAACTAAATGGATCTTCAAGAACAAGCGAGATGAAAAACAACGTTATAGTAAGGAACAAAGCGAGACTCGTGGCAAAAGGATACTGTCAAGCCGAAGGAATAGATTTCAACAAAACCTTCACTCCAGTTGCAAGATTGGAGGCAATCAGACTATTCCTAGCCTACGCAACAGATCAGCGATTCAGAGTTTATCAAATGGATGTGAAGTCTGTGTTCCTGAACGACGTACTGAAAGAAGAAGTCTATGTAGAACAGCCTCCCGGCTTTCAGCAGGGACATCAGGTCTACAGACTCAGAAATGCTTTGTTTGAGTTAAAACAAGCACCCAGGGCTTGGTACGATACATTGTCTGAGTTTCTTCTTCAGAAAGGTTTTCAGAAGGGCACAGTAGACCGCACATTATTCAGCATTCGACTGGAAGACGTGATCTTACTTGTGCAGATCTACATAGATGACATAATATTCGGATAAAAAAATGTCATCATGTGTCAACAATTTGAGAAAATGATGAAGGATAAGTTCGAGATGTCAATGATGGGAGAGATGAATTATTTCCTCGGCTTTCAAGTCAAACAATCTGAGAATGTAACATTCATCAATAAAGGCAAATACACTCGAGACCTCATCAAGAAGTCCGGTTGCACATCCGGCAAACCAATCAAGATCCCGATGAACACGAATATGAAAATTGATTTTGATAAAGAGGGAGTATCAGTAGACCATACTGAATTTCGTGCTATTATTGGTTCATTATTATATCTAACTGCTACTCGACCGACATAACTTATGTTGTAGGTGTCTGCGCTTGATTTCAGGCGAATCCTAAGGAGAGTCACATGGACTCAGCAAAGAAGATTCTCCGCTATCTCAGAGGAACACCTGACATGGGTTTATGGTATCCAGCAGATGATAATATTGAACTAACTGGTTATTCTGATGCTGACTATGCAAGATGTAGGATTGACCGAAAGTCAACTTCTGGAACTTGTCAGTTCCTTGGCAGTAAGCTGATTTCATGGTTTTCAAAGAAACAACATTCAGTAGCGACATCAACTACTGAAGCTGAATACATGGCTGCCGGAAGTTGCTGCGCCCAAATCCTTTGGCTGAGACAGCAGCTATGTGACTATGATGTCATTCAGAATGAAGTGCCGATCATTTGCGGTAGCTCCAGTGCGATTGCAATCACTCAGAACCCGGTACTCCATACTTGAAGTAAGCACGTGGACATCAGACACCACTTCATTCGTGATCATGTCGAAAAGAAGGATATTAGGATGGAGAAGATCCATACTGACCATCAAAGGGCAGATATTCTGACCAAGCCTCTAGGTGAAGCCAGATTCAGAGAACTTTCAATAGAGCTAGGTCTGTTGGACCCTACTGACTCCAGTCTGTAAGTGGATTCAGGAGAGGAGCATTCAACAAGGGGGAATGTTCACTCTCAGTACTGAACTTATTCAGTATATAGAGAGACTCAGCAACCATCTGCACGAGGTATCAGCTGACTACGATGTTCAGCTGACAGGTTTGCGTATCTCTACTCAATAGCCAATGAAATATTCTGTGCATTAATGATTCAGATTCAGCTTCGCAATGCCTTAGAAAATATTATTTAATACAACGATTTACATTTATCCCATGACATTCTATGTTAAGCATGCTGAACTCTGCGGCGCATTAAATGCATGTCTAATCAAGTTACTTCTTTGGCTGTATACAACTGTAATTTGACTTAGGTGGCTAAGTTGATCATTGCCTATTTTATAACATTAAATCCTAGCCGTCCATTTCATAAAGCAGATTTAAATTGAACCGTGGATTAATAACTGTTCACCTTCTTGATCATATATAAAACACGTTCAAAGCTAGAAAAATGCCATTTTACTCTGCAACTTTTACCCTAAATATTTTCTGAGAAAAACATTCATCTCTTTGCAAACATCTCTTACAATCTCTCAGAAAATACTTAAGTAAATTTTCATACTTATTCAGTATCATATATGTTTCTCGATAATATTCTTCTTTCGATACTGACACTTTCTTTTGCAGATTATAATCATGGCAGGAAGGGACGTTGTTGTTCCAGCTGATATGCAAGAAATCATCGAGAAGGATCGCGTATGGTGTGAACTGATTATGGAATTCGACGAGTGCGAGTTGGATTTCATAGAGGACACCTTCGACGCGCTGAGGGCGTCAGGGCTGAAGCCTTCCTCTCAAGGAAGCCTTTATACTTTCTTCCGCGTCAGATCTCAGAGTTGTATCTGAATTCTGAGTCAGTTGATGGCGACATCAGAGGCCGTTTCGTTATTCATCATGTCGCTGACCCCGCTCGTGCTGTCAGAGATTAACCAAATTTCGATTAAAGAAGCTCTTCAGCGGAGCTTTCAGCTTCCGAACACCGGATTCAGCACCGTTGGCTACAAAGATGATATTATGGACGAATATCTGGAGATATTATGCGGGAAGCCTACTACCTTCAGAGCCGCCTTCCCGAAGAATGCCATGCTACCTAAGTAAAGGGCATTTACCTACATCGTCATGCAGATTCTGACGAGTCAGGCTGGGTCATTCGACCAAGTGTCAAGGCCGAAGATTCAGATGATGATGGCCATCTATGACCATGCAAAGATAAACTGGACTGAATTCTTCTTGAAGGAGTTCATGACCCAGGCAGCTAAATTCGATCATTCCACTAACTGCCTAGCTGTCAAAGGGAAGCTCCTACATGGGATGAAGCTAACGGTAATGATTGAAGATCTTTGTGGAGCTGACAGTGCCGTATATGCAGACAAAGGGTACTTAAACCCCAAAAAGGTGAGGTTTCCAGAGTAGGGTAGCAGCCCTTCAGTAGATCGGCTCAGGGCCTGTTGAGCCCAAGAAAAGCTCCCAGAAGACCTCTACTCCTTCTAAGAAGAGGCCATCTCCCAAAACAGTTGAGAAAGCACCGACCAAGAAGCGAAAGACGGTCGCTCAGGCTGTGATTGTACCTCCCCTGCAACTGAGAGACGAGGCAGAGTCCTCAGAAAAGACAGTCTCAGTGGAGAAGGTCGTCTCCACTGAACAAGGTGAGGAAGTAGACCAAGGGACAGGAGCTGAACCTGTTACTCCTACTGCTCAGATCCCCTTGGACATTCTACCTCTCAGCAGCATCCCATCTGCTGAGAAAGAAGCGTCTCCAATAGACATTGAGGATTCGAAGACAGCATCAGAGTCAGAATATCGGGATGGAGGCCTCAGCTCTACAATCCAGAGCCTCCCGAGAAGTCTCAGAAGCCATCCCTGAAATAGCCAGTCATTCTGCCTTGGTTACATTGGCAAGACATGCCAGGCTTCATATTCTGATTCGATTCCAGGCGTGGTCTACACTGAACAGACTTATCCAACACCACTCCTACGAACAACTCCACGAGGACGAGCTTATGATCCGAGAGAAGATAGGCTACTCAGAACCTGCGGATCTGTGCTCCTTGGACGATCTGAGGGCGGCTATGCTAGCTCTGCTGAACGACAGACTTCCAACTTCAGCAGCCGCTCCCTTAGATGGGTCTGATCCCGACGATCAAGACCCACCCTATGATTCAGGCCTTGAGAAGCCTGTTGAGGGATCTCAACTGGAGGAGGATGCTCCACGCACGACAACTGCTAAAAAACCTCTTAGCATCCTCCCACCAGGTCAGTCGGTGGCTGGTACCTCACAGTCCGCAGACCCAGTACAGCTTTTGCTGGGGTTTGCTTTTGAGGTAGCGCACAGCCCGAGAAGCCGACGTTCTAAGATTGTGGCAAAGGGCCCTCAGGAGTCAGGGTGCTCAAAACTGACTCCTTGCCCGCGTCGTCCACAAGACGTGGAAGCAGTCCACTCAGGCTCAGAGTGAGGAGATTAAGGAGCTCAGAACATCTATTCAGACATCTCCAGCTCCTGATTTCTCTACTATCTTGACAGATGCCTTAGCCACTCAGAGAGCCGAGTTTGATAGGCAACAAAAGCTGATGGAAGCTGCACAGGCCAAACTTATTGAAGATTATAAGGAAGCCCAGTCAGCTCATGCAGAATCCATATCTTCCCTGACTCAGGCCTCAAAGCTCAGACTCCAGAATATTCAGAAGGCCTTGGAAGATAAGATGGATCTGAATTTGCAATCGATTCAGACTGTAGTGGAGAACTCTCATAAGAAATACAGTGAAGAACTTACAGATGAGAGGAATGAACTCCATGAAAGACTTGTGAAACTGCAGGATGCTTTCGATAAGCTAGCCTCAGCATACACCAGTCTGAATCAGAAGGTGCAAGTACCTACCCTCGGGCCATTTGCTGATGCCGAAAAGGGGGAAAGGGAAAGGATACCAAGGGCACCAAGGGGAATCAGGATAGTGAAAGGAGCAACTCAGACTTAGCAATCCGCTCCCACTGATCCCTAATATCAAGGTTAGGCCCAGGGTGTCTCAGCAGCAGGAGCTGTAGTGCCTGCTGAGACCGGCCCAAGTGGCTCAGGACCTAGAGATTCAGCAACCCAGACTCCTAGCGAAATCATAAAGGAGGTTGCCGAATACGCTAAGGAGGATTCTGATGAAGAAGAAGTTCCTCTACCTCCTCCAGTGCCGGGGAAAGGGAAGAAGATTCTGAAACTCTCTACTCCACCCAAGAAGAAAGGAACCAGAAGGTTCATATCTCCTGAGGAAGAAGCTCAGATTGCAGCTGATGAAAAGCTTGCAAGGGAGATAGCCGAGGCAGAGGCTGCCAACAAGCCAAAGAAATAGCCTGCTAAAGGCAAAACCAAGGTTCAAAGGGGAAGGAAGCCTGGTACAAGGCAACCCCCTAGAAATCTGAAGATTAGCGTGAAGCTGACAAGGAGAAGGAAAGAGAAAGCAGCAGTAGCAGTCTGGTCAGCAGGGTGGATCAAAGTCTAAATCATCAACACCTACTGATTTAGAAGAAGAGCAAGAGCACATTCCATCCTATGCCCCCTTTAAGGCTCAGGAGCAAAAAATGAAAGAGATCTGGGATCAGATGGAAAGGTATCTGGAAAGAGGAGCTGAAGCCAAGCAGATAAGTGAAGCAAGGGAAAGGCTCAGACTCGCTGACCTAGAAGCTCTAAGGCTCAAGCCTGAGAAAGAGGCACGAGAAAGGGTTCCTTATAAGGCTGAGATTCCTTACAAGTACAGAAGACTCAGGAAGCCTACTGATCTCAAAATACACAGATAGCCCAGAATCGATACTTGGATGCCATGGGAGCGAACTCAGAGGTGGGAGACACTGAAAGCAGACTTTATCAAGAGGTACTATATCTGGAGATATTGGCCTGACATGCATAAGGCGATAGCTTTTGCTCAGTGGCTTCTAAAGAGTAATCCAGAGATTTATGCAAGAGTTCAGAAGGCCCTAGCTGAGAAGGTTGAGTCCCAGCTCCAAGACCTCTGCCCCCTCCACTGAAGCTTGATGGTTCCCTACATATTGGTGTTATTGAAGGAGAGATCAAAAACGCAGTTCAAGACAATGATCTTAATGAGACTCATCCTGCTGACATGGCGCAAATTCAGAAGCTCAGAAGAGATACATATAAAATGTATAGACTGCCACTACCTGAAGAGAAGTCCAAATATTTTAAAGAGCGGATCCAACAGTTCAGGAATAGATGATAGCTTCTCTGTATCTTGTTTTCTTTTTCTAGAATAGCAAGCTGATGTAATGTACTTAACCTTCTGATATATAAGACATCATTGTCGTTCGGCCCTGACAATACCTTATTGTCTACATGGCCCTGTTATTTATGCTTAACACTCAGAATCACCTAAGTAATTATTGACTCACACACTCACTGGATTCATATATCTGTGTTTGTCTATTTTTACTTAGCTTGATAGATTATTTTCTGGTTGATAGATTGTTTGGGGGAATTGTTGTTAGAAAGGGGGAAATTGCTGTTAGATTTCTTTATAGGTTCTGTTATTTCTTCCCTAAACTCCCTCAGTAGTCTAGAACTTGAAGAACAACTCCACTGATTCTACGTGTAATATTTGTAAGGAGTTTATTTCTGACAGTTTATAGTGTTATGTTTTGGCATCATCAAATAGGGGGAAATTGTTGGGAGATGATTCAGTAGCCTAGTGCTCAGTAGATTTGAAGATCCTAAAACCCTACTTTGACTGATGAACCATTCAGTTGTATTCGTTTATTCTGTCTCTGAGAGTTTCAGACTCAGTAGACACCCATCGACACGGTTCAGGCGTCCAGTTCTGTCCGCTGGATCTTCAGCAGACTATCAGCCTTAGTACCATGAACAGAAGACTCAGCAGTACTGGACTCAGCAGGAGCCGTATACTGAAAGAAGTCAGTGGAACTGAACTCAGCAGGAGTAGTTCACTGAACTCAGAGTTGATCTTTAGTAGAGCTGAACTCAGCAGGAGCATGCTACTGAACATGGATCAGACTCAGCAACGACCAAACAGTCTTCTGACAGTTAAGAAATCTCATAAGTCAAATCAGCAGAGTCATACGAGGTATAGAGAAGTCAGCTTCAGATCTACCTTGAAGTCTGTTTGTATCATCTACTTTCTTCAGCCTCGACCAATGACAAGCAGCCAGCCGTCCACTTTCTGATTAAAGCTGCAAGTCAACAACTTTCCATAAATGGAGGGAAAGGACTATGTCACCATAATTTGAAAGAGCCGTTAGCTACCCTAAAGAAAGAGACACGTGGATCGTCATCTCCAACGGATCTATCCATGTCTCTACTCTATAAATAGAGGGAATATTTTTAATTGAAGCTCACGACATAAACAAGAACACAAGAGCATTCACGAGCAACTCAGAATCGACTTAAGCTTTCCGCCAGAAATTCATAGAGTTACCTCCAGCGAAAAGCGACATACTAGCTCAAAAGGAACCAAGTTGAATCAGATCATAAGCCTCTAGTATCCAAGCGACTAAATACGAACCCAAAGTTTATACTTAATCGTTCGTCGCTCTAGAATCCACTTTCTCGTTCCCTTCCCTCTAACCTAAGCTCAGCTGACCATATCTATAGCTTAGAACGAAGGAGTTCATCTTTGAACTGATACTAATTGTAAAGGACTCCTTCATAGTTGGAGAGTTTGTCAAACACTTAAGTTTGATACCTTGTAAACTGAGACTTGCTCATTATAAATCTCAAGACCAGTGTTTGTCCATAACTTAGGACCCAACACCAGGAGAAGGAATGGTAACCGGGAAGAAGATCCCCATAGATAGAGGTACTGGAGGACGAACCTATCGTTCCTATGATTGATAGTGTTGAAACTTAGGACCCAGCACAAGGAGAAGGAATGGTGACCGGGAAGAAGATCCCCATAGATACAAGTCTCTTCACCCCTAAGGGGAAGAAGCTTCACAACTTAGACCGAGTTTCCACAAATGCCATACTGACCACCCTGAGTGATTCCTATCTCGGGAGAGTTCAGGACTGCAAGTCCGCAAAGGAACTCTGGGATGCTCTAGCGCTACTGAGTCAGGGGACACAGAAGATCAAAACGAATAGACTGGCGCTGGAACTTCAGAAGCTGGAGAGACTGTCTCTCATGCTCGGTGACACTATAGAAGATCTTAACGTCAGATTCACAGATCTGATGAACACCATCAACGGGCTGGGAAAGACATTCTCCAACCGAGAAATGAATCTCAAGATATTGAGAGCACTGCCAGACGGACATTGGACTCCATTTGCTACTTTACTGAGACATTCTGACTTAGATATTGTTTCTCCTGATCATATATTTTCAGAATTCTAAACTAACTATAACCTCCACTTCACAGAGCACACATGACACTTGCTCAACTACAGGTGAACTAGACATGATACAAGCATATGATGACTTACTAGAGGAGCAGATTTAGTTGAGTAGAGAGTTTAGTAGAACAGTTCAAGAATTGGAACAGGTAAAGGCTGAAAATCAGAGACTTTCTTCTGATTTTCAGGTCTCTACTGATTCAGAGAATCTTGTTGCCAGACTGAAGGACGAGATTGAATCTCTTATGACTAAGTTTCAGCTTCAAGAAACTCAGATATCTGCTCTGTCAGAAGCTCGCAGTAGTTCAAAAGGATTATGAATCACTCAGAAAAAGTGATAAGGTTTTGCAAGGAATAATGACTGAACAATACTTGGGAGCCAAGGAGAAGTTGGAGAGCATGCTTAGAGCATAAAGGCCAGTCGTCATGAAGGAAAGACTCGGCTATACACACGAAGCTTCAACCTCCACCTCAAAAGGCTCAGAAATGTTGGCTGATAGGTTCGTCAGCGGAAAAGTTCAAACTACTGAACCCGTAACTCAAGGTGAAAAACAAACAGAACATTATTGCACCTCAGCCGAACAATAAGCAACTGACCAAGAGTTCTAGCCCCAGAACACCACGATCAAATTCAGGGGGAACTAAGAAGGTCAAATGGGCACAGCAGTATGGCGAACCACTGTATGAGCTCCCATCACAATACGGTTCGTACTATTATGAGCCCAGGGTCAGGAAGAGCACAAAACCTCAAAAGAAGAAAGCTCCTCAACCCAAAGCTGCCAGAAAGTCAGTATCTCCGAGTTCGGTGGAGAAGAGAACTGACAAGGTTCAGAAGAAGAAAGTGTCTGAGACTCCCAAGGTCACCAGACAAATTTGTGTCGCAAAACCATCGACTAAGGCTTAAGGGCCCAAACTAAACAAAAATATACATAATATTATTTCTGTTTTGCAGGTGCATAAGGACCCTTGGATCATGGACAACAGCTGCTCGAGACATATGACCTATCAAAACAGCTTGCTGACAAATTACATACAAGAAGATGGTCCTAGAATTGAGTTTGGTGACAAAACAAAAGGCTATACAAGGGAATATGGAACACTGAACATTGGGATTGCTTCAGTTCCAAGAGTAACATATGTTGAAGGACTTCAACACAATCTCCTTTTTGTCAGTCAATTATGTGATAATCTTAACAGAGTTACATTTGACGCTGGTTTCTGTGATGTTATTGATAAATCTATAGGGAAAATAGTGTTATCAGTTTCGCGGAAGAAGAACATCTATGTTGCAAACTGGAATACCGCTGAAGATGAGGCTTTCTTGCTTGCCCAAACGAAATCAAGTGACAAAACAGGATGTATGTGGCATAAGAGGCTCAGTCACCTGAACTTTAAGGAAATGAACAAGCTGGCTAGGGACTCAAGAGTCAGAGCACTGCCCAATGAAGCTTTCATTAAAGACAAAAACTGTGAAGCATGCTTGAAGGGAAAGCAGACTAAGAAAAGCAACCCACCAATCCCTTCACCTTCCACTGATGGAATCCTTCAACTGCTCCACATGGACTTGTTTGGGCCTGTCTCTCCAATGACTGTAAGAGGCAAGAAGTATGCCCTCGTCATTATTGACGATTATTCAAGATATACATGGGTTATCTTCATAGCCAACAAATCTTTGATGAGGCAAGAAGTATGCCTTCAGGGTCTTTAACTACCGGACCCTTTGCGTGGAAGAAAGCCTCATGTTATTTTTGATGAGTTTGTTACTGAAGACAGGAAATCTAATCAGACAAATATTGAAGATGTCAGCTGCAAGCTACAGGATCTTTAGCTGAATAACAAAACTGAAAAGATCCAGTATTGTTGGGATGATGAGTCAGACGAAGAAGAAACTCAGACCCATCCCGCAAGCAATGTAGCTGACTGGTTGATTCTACTGAACAGAATCAACATCAGGTAAAAATGGTCGATGAGGAAGCCCCCAGTGGTAACTGAGACCTCTACAGACAATATTAACTCAGGGGGAACGAATGATGTTTCTGAGCGAAATGCCCCTGAACTTGGAAACTCAGTAGATCCTAACATTCTTACTGAATTGCTTCAGTCACAGAATAGCACTACTGAAATGCCTAACACTCCCGTTGACTGTACAGAAGTAATTTCAGAAGAAGAAGCCAAACTCAGACTATCATGGCTGGGCGCTCACTCTTCTGATCTCATAATTGGAGATCCATCAGCAACAGTAAGGACAAGATCCAGATTATGTCAAGGAGAAAGTGTACTATACTCCTACTTCTTATCCACTGAAGAACCTCAGTCAATAGAGGACGCACTGAACGATGTTGATTGGATTATTGCCATGCAAGAGGAGCTGAACCAGTCTATCAGAAACAAAGTTTGAGAGCTTGTTGACAAACCTACACACCAACACGTAATAGGTACCAAGTGGGTCTTCAAGAAAAAGCGAGATGAAAACAACGTCATAGTAAGAAACAAAGCTCGACTTATTGCAAGGGGATATTGTCAAGCAGAGGGAATAGATTTTGATGAAACCTTCGCTCCAGTCGCCAGATTGGAAGTCATTCGTCTATCCTGGCCTATGCAACACATAAAAGATTCAAAGTATATCAGATGGATGTAAAGTCAGCGTTTTTGAATGGCGTACTGAAGGAAGAAGTCTATGTGGAACAACCGCCCAGCTTCCAGCAGGGACATCAGGTTTATAGACTCAGAAAAGCTCTGTATGGGTTAAAACAAGCACCCAAGGCTTGGTTTGATACCCTATCAGACTTTCTTCTTCAGAAAGGTTTTCAGAAGGGGACAATAGATCGCACTCTGTTCAGCATTAAGTCAGGCGATGACATTCTACTAGTGCAGATCTACGTGGACGACATCATTTTCGGTTGTAGGAACGTGACTATATGTCAACAATTCGAGAAAATGATGAAAGAGAAATTCAAGATGTCTATGATGGGAGAGATGAACTACTTCCTCGGTTTTCAAGTAAAACGATCACCTAAAGGAATATTCATCAGCCAAGCCAAGTACACTCGAGACCTCCTGAAGAGATTTGGTTGCGACTCAAGCAAGTCAGTCAAGATCCCCATGAATACAAATTTTAAAATCGATCTAGACAAAGAGGGAGCTTCTGTTAACTCTGCTAATTATAGAGCTATTATTGGTTCTTTACTATATTTAACAGCAAGCAGACCTGATATAACTTATGCTGTAGGTGTATGTGCAAGATTTCAGGCGAATCCCAAGCGAAGTCATCTAGACTCAGCAAAGAAGGTTCTGATACCTGAAGGAAACACCTGACGCTGGGTTTTGGTATCCTGCTGGTGATAATCTTGTTCTAACTGGTTATTCTGATGCTAATTATTCAGGATGAAGGATAGATCGAAAGTCAACTTCAGGAACGTGTCAGTTCCTAGCTAGTAAGCTAATATCATGGCTTTCAAAGAAACAACATTCAGTAGCAACGTCCACTACTGAAGCTGAATATATGGCTGCCGGAAGTTGCTGTGCCCAAATCTCTTGTCTTCGACAACAACTGCGTGATTATGGTATCACTTAAGAAGAAGTGTTCATCTACCGTGACTCCACCAGTGCAATTGCAATAACTCAAAACCCAGTTCTTCATACGAGATGCAAGGACGTGGACATCCGACACCATTTCATCCGAGACCATGTCGAAAAAAGGATATCAGGATGGAGAAAATCCATACTGATAGGCAAAGGGCAGACATACTGACCAAGCCGCTGGCTGAGAACATGTTCAGAGAACTCTCAGTCGAGCTAGGTCTACTGGATCCTACTGATTCGAATCAGTAAGAATATTCAGTACGACAAGTCAGTAAGTCAAAATTTAGTACTTGATTCAGTAGGGTGAATCATACTGTATATAGTAAGGGAGAACTGATCACTTCAGTGTCTACTAGATGCGGTTCAACTAGCGGAGACTCTTGGAACAACTGGAGTAAGAATGAGCGTATTATGGGGGACCATCAAGCACATCCGGCAAGGATCAATACGAAGATTCTCCTGATTTGAAAATGGTGAACTGTTGACCACCAGGTTCAGCTGAAGAGGTTTGCGTATTATGTTTTGTACTTCATTCAGTGGTATGCTTGCATTTATTAATTCAGTAGCTTGCATTCAGTGGCATGAACTGCATTTATTTTCCGCCATAAATTCTTAAGGATAAATTCAGTAGATATCATTCTCCTTTAAAGTGCATTATCCTAAGAACTGCCTGCAACGCATTTAATGCATGTCATCTCACCTTACTCTGTCTGAGCAAACCTCCCATAGGTCTAGTTTAGAGGCGGCTTAGCAATCATTCCTTTTATAATATTAAATCCTAACCGTCCAGAAAAAGCGAGATTTTATCCTGATCGTCAGATTTAAAAACCCTTGATATTCAAATCTTATAAAATCTATTCTTTTTTCACTCTAAACTTACTTTCCGCCATTATCGCTTAAGAAAGCTTCCTGATTTACTTCTGAACTGCACTATTTCTCCTCAAAGCACTCTTAAACCCGGTAATTTATTTTCTTCATCAATCTGTATCTAACTTATTCTACTTTCAAATGCTAACAGCTTTCTTGCAGATTTTTCTTGAAATGGCGTCTCTCGTTCCGACCCCTGCAAACATTGACGAGATCATCTAGTCCATGGTTCAGTTCGAACCCACCATGGAGTTCCACCTTGCGGAACTGCCTTATCTGGAGGCAGTCTTCTCCGCTCTCGAAGCCTCTGGGCTGAAGACGCTTCTAATGAAGCATCCCAAGCCTTGTCTTCCTCGACAAGTGGTGGAGTTCTTTTACAACATGCGTCCTGTTGAGGACACAGACGCAGAGGTGACTGTTATCAGATATATGAGGGAGGTTTCCCCTCAAAAATAGGAGGAGAGTCATGCCGACATCAGCATCTTGGAAGGGCTGAAAACTATATTCAAATTTCCTGACAGCGGCATCTCCCCCATCGGCTATAAAGATGCAGAACTCAATGCCTACATCAAACGTTTCTGCGGAAGGGACAACGTTTCCTTCAAGGCCGCATTCCCCAAGACCCAGCTTCTGCCGGAGTACATAGGCTTAGCGTACGTCGTGATCTATATTCTCACGAGCGCTGCTGGTTCGTTCGACCAGCTGTCAAAACCAAGACTCCAAATTATAATGGCAATCATGGATGGAGTGAGGGTTAACTGGGCTCAGTTCTTCCTATCCGAACTGAAAACCCAGGCTCAAAATTTTGTTGCCATTGATGCTGGAGAGAGAAGACTAATTTTTTGTGGGCAAGCTTCTGTATGGGACAAAGGTCTCAGTGCTGATTGAAGACTCAGTGACAAGTCATGCGTCGTTTGGCGACATGAAGTACTTTGATAAGAAGCTGATGAAATTTAGGACAAAATCAACAGCTGAGAAGTCCATTGGTCGTGGAGCTGAGCTGAAAAGATCCTCTGCTGATCTACCTCCACGCACCGAACAACCCAAGAAGAAGAAGCTGACCAAGACAGGAGATTCTAAGGCTGCCTCCCCACTACCCCCTTAGGTGGAAGACTTACTAGACGCGGACACAGGCATTGAAGATGCCACGTTGAAAGACAAAGTCCAGCGAGTAAGAACTGAGGAAACTCAGCTGGAAGAAGAAGATGAGCCAGCGGCTCAAGTTTCTTCTGAACTACCATCTACTATTCAGCTGACCAGAATCATAGCTGAAGCGAAGATTGCTGAGCTGAGCAGATTCCTAAGATTGCTCAGCATTAGGATCTGGTAGATGTGGCCATCCGAGCAAGAACCCAGATGCTGCTGAGGTTCCTTAGCTGGGACATCCTCGCTGACCTTGTTCAGCACCATGCTATGGATTCCCTTCTGGCAGAGGAGCAGCATATTCAGGCTGTGATAGGGTTTGGGGAACGCGCTGACATTTCCTCCTTTGAGGACCTAAGATCTGCCATGCTCTATCTTATAGAGCTTCGGTCCTCCCCCTCTCCCGCCATAGGACCTTCACCGTCTGATCACCAGGATGAGGGTGATGATTCCATTCCCCAGGATGTAGAGAAGGGAGACTCTACTGAGGGCAAGACTCCCAGCGAGAAGGTCGACTCACCACCACCTCCTCCGGAATCTGGTGCTGCCCCTGTTGCGTCTTCTTCAAGACAGCAACAGCTCGCTGCCTCTGAGCATAGGCTCGATAGCTTGTCCTATCAGATCAGACCGATAGGTACTGTATCCTCGAGGTCTGTCAACCGTGCAATAAAGAAGCAAGGAGACAAGAATCGTTTCCTAGCTAAAGATGTTCACCTAAAATGGTCACAATACACGAAGGCTCAAACGGAGCGGGTTGACAACCTCACTGGCAAAGTCAAGAAGATCTCGGAAGCTACTCCTCTGAATTTCAAAGAGATCGTCGAGACTATGCTAGCCGCTCAGAAGATGGACCTGGCCACACAGTGACAGCAGTTGCTGGAAGCTCAACAGAAAATTTTCTCAGAGCAACTATCTGCAGCACGGGCCAGCGTTCAG
Source organism: Lavandula angustifolia (assembly GCA_028984105.1). Lineage (NCBI taxonomy): Eukaryota > Viridiplantae > Streptophyta > Magnoliopsida > Lamiales > Lamiaceae > Lavandula > Lavandula angustifolia. The sequence goes on along the minus strand of CM054810.1, from coordinate 6,455,648 downwards.
ACTGTTATGGATGAGAGGAATAAATTTACCGGCTCAAATGTTTCCATAGCACTTGAAACTCAGGCGGCAACTCTGAAGATCATTCAACAGGAGATGAAGGACTCTCTCGACGCATCACTCCTACAGCAGAGAAATCAAAAAAATGCCAGATCCGACAGATAAGGAAGGATCAGGAGGATGACTGTGTACACTATTGTGATGCAGTCGGAGACTTTAACACTGCTTCCACTCAGATAAAGTCATCTGTCTACACCCTCCAACAGGAAGTAGCAGCAATCAAAGCCTTACTGACCTCGGCAGATGATACCAAAAAGGGGGAAGGTAAAGGGAAGGAAGTGCTGAAGGAGTCAGCAGAGAGAGAAAGGGAACAGTCTAAGGGGGAAGGTTCAGTACAGGGTGGAACCAGTTCTCTCCCCCCTCCCTCAGTCCAAGAAGAGGCTCAACCCGAAGCTCCAACAGTAGGGCCATCATAGCTGCAGCAGCAGACTGTGCAGGCTAGAGGATCAGGAGAAGGATCCTCAGCCCAGGCACCTATCAAATATGTAGCCAAGTTTGTTGAGGGAACAGAAGAGGATGAAGAGCCTCAGCCGCCGAAGAGGCCTGGAAAGGAGATTGCTACTGAGAGCACTCCTACTCCCCCTTTGTCGCCTAAATTCAAGAACAACGAAGAACAAGAGGCGCACGACAAACGAGTGGCTTAGCAGTTGCAAGAAAAACTGGACTATGAAGCAAAGATAGAGGAAGAGACGCTACTGAAGAGGAAGCCTAAAGTTCCAAAGGCTAGGGCATCAAAGAAACAAGATCAACTAATCATGGCTCATCAGAGGAAGAAATCAGGAAAGAAATCTACTCCTAAGCCTACAGATGACTCTGACACCGACAACCTCCCTCCTGCTCAAAGGCTAAAAAATCTTACGAAATTAACAGCAGAGCAAGAAGCTGAGGATAAAGCCACTTGGGACGCAGTGGATAAGGGCCTCAACCTCAGGTCTAGGGACAGGCGTGCAGCTAAACTCTGAGAAAAGAAGAGACATGCTGATCTGGCCAAGATCATAGACCTGACTGAGAAAGCAGCCAGAGAGCCTATTATGGACTTCAGCAAGCAAATTCCGAGGACTTCCAAGTTCTGCAGGAGCGGTGGTCAGAAGCCAGACTTGAAGAAAACTCCACATCGCCGCATCGACAAATGGATTCCTTGGAACCTAAATGAGGAGTGGGATGAGCTAAAAGAAGATTTCATTAGGGCGTACTATGTGTGGCAGTGTTACCCGAAAGAAGTTCCGGCGGTCGATCTGTTTCATCAGTTCCTATACAATCATGACCCCAATTTCAGAGCTCAGATCAAGCTCCTGCTCTTAAAAGAGAAACTGCCATTCACTGCTCCTGCCTATCGCCCACTGAATCCTCCCAAGACTCTTCAGGGCGCCATCTGCACGAAAGAGATTCAAGAAGAAGTAGAGACAGCTGTGCGGTGCAACAATCTTGATATGCAGACGACTGACAACCTTGTAACCATCCAGATGCTGAGGGAAACAATCTACAGGTCGTATGGGCTAGATCCTCCTGTTGCCATGTCTGCTGACTTCAAGGCCAAGATCCAGATATACAGACGATAGTAGCAGTTTCAGCTTTTTCTTCTTCTCATCTTTTGTAATAGCATAACTGATTGTATCCTTCATGCCATATCGTTATAAAATCAGTTTTTGTTGTTAGCCAGACAACCACTCATTGTCTTAAGGCTGTGTTACTTTATTTTTAACACTTTCTGATCACTGAAGTGAACTTACACACACTCACATGTCCTGATTTCTTCTGATATGCCTATTTTTTATAAGCTGTTAACCTTGTTCTCGTTGATCATTGTTACTGAATCTTTTTTGTGTTAGTAGTTTAGTACTTAGTGGTTTTGACATCATCAATTAGGGGGAAATTATAGGGATATGAGTCAGTGGTCGTTTAGATCATTGTTAGGGAGTACTTAGAACTGACGTCAGTTATTCGTGTACTTAGGATATATTGTAATATTCATTATTGGGGGAAATTGTAGTGATGCTGAATTTCATCGCTATAGAATTGAAGATCTCAAAACCTGTCCAGAAGCCGACGTGTGTTTGAACTATGATGATGTAATAGGCTAGACTCGTTCTTATCAGTTTTGATTATTTGTCTAAGTCCTGTAAGGGGTGTTGTTGGTCTGAACTTTAGTAGAGAAGTTAAATTCCAGAACCCCAAGTCATCAGTTTGTAGAGCTCGTGTCTTCAGGTTCTCTCGCTAACTGTTCTTAGTAGAAGAAACAGACCTCAGATGAAGACTCAATATGATCCTTGATCTACTGAATTTGTGAAGAGCTCATGCCTTTAGAGTCACCAGCTGTCTATCCTGAGTAGAAGATCCTTATCAGCAGTCTCAGATGAAGAATCAGTATGATCGGTCTAGATATATTGTGTGCATGCAACTCAGTTGCAAGTCCGACAAGGAATCAACTACCCGACTCTTATCATTCGAATGTCACCAGAGATTATTCATTATACGAGGTTCAAAGAGAGTGAACTCAGATGGAAGACTGATGCTTGACAAGTCTCACCTACCACAAACTTCAACCAATGAGAAGCAACCAAAGCCTTACCTGCTCTGACATTAAAGCTGCTCGGGAGAGTTCAAGATTGCAAGACACCTAATGAACTCTGGGATGCTCTAGTTCAAGTTAGTCAGGGGACTCAGAAGATCAAATTAAACAAATTGGAGCTGGAACTACAAAAGTTCGAAACGTTCACCATGATGCCTATTGAAAGGAGAGATCGAAGATCTTAACATCAGATTTACGAATTATATCATAACCATCAATGGGCTGGGAAGAACGTTCACCAACAAGGAGATGAACATGAAGATACTCAGAGCGTTACCAGGAGCAAAGTGAAATTCTCTTACTCAAAGGCTATTGCTGATACACCAATAGATCATGCCTTCAAGGCAACAGTTAACACACCAACAACATCTGTGAGCCACTCAGTTGCAACGACACTGTAAAATCTAAATGTTGAGAATCATGTTGATCGCTATGCCCTACATACTTTGAAATATTAGAAGGAGAAAGACTGCGTCAGGAAACTGAAAAAGAGTTGTTAAAGGCTGTCAGAGTAAATCTGGCATTTCAAATAAGAAAAGTAAGTCTAACAACCAACCTGACTGTAGGAATAGGAGAACTCTGCCACTAAGTCTAAGGACACAAAATAGGAGAGAAGACAGAATGTAACACCCTTACTCAGTTACATGTAATAACATCCCACATGATCATGATTATTTATTTATCAACTATCATTTATTACTGAACGTAGCTAATAGGATAATACAAATATTTACAAACATGTCAACACTTTATCTATAACAATAAACATGTTTATAATACAATATCAAGCATTCAAAAGATACAGTTAATATACTGAGGAGAAGGATCTTGAACCAGTCGGTCGACCTTTGATCCATAGTGCAAACTTCTAGATAGACTCCAGTCATTTCCAACAAAATCTAAAAGAACAAATTATATTGCATTTGGTAAGTTGCAATCTCAATAAGTATAATTCAGTAACCAATTATTTAACACCAATGCAAGAACATTTAATATTCATATCATAAATCAGTAACTATCAAGCGTCCATCATTAACACATAGAACACATTCACTCTACATTAATTTATAAATAATATAACACGTTTTCAATAATCACATCTTAGAATAAGTCCATCTCGATTCCAACCAAGAAAATGTACATGCTTTCCATTTTCATTACCTGTTATGGTCCAACCAATACCAAGAGAATCGTGATTACGAAAATGGCCATGGCACTCTGTGATCATATATCATATATCCGTAGGATTTCAATGAACTCAAGTGCCCGTACGGGACTCTGTCATCCAGGTCTACTAGAAGATTCTTTAACACATGACTCATGGTCATTAGAGGTCATAACAATATCTTTTTGTTTTTGATGAATTCTTATTATATGCTCATGTATCATTTTCATCATCAAACAACTAGACATTCACATCTCGTATGTACAGCATATTATCTTCAAATAAGCCGTCAAACAACAATGTAAATTCATTCAATAATCATTAATCACAATACCATAGTGGTCAAATAATAATTTATCAAATTATACTTAGCACAACACTTCCAATCCCAGCCTCTCTTTTCTAATGATCCTCTTCTGCTGGTTTATTGTTGTTGTTACCTATTCACATATAAATGCATAAAAAAATTGATAAACCTATTTCATAACATCACAATATTATATATATCATCTGATAGAAACTCCAGGATGCAATTGATTCATGTCTCTATAAGTATTCCAAATTTTCGAGTCTAATATATACCTTTAGAATTTTTCCTAATGTTTCTGCATGACCACCCTCCTTATATTAACCATAACTTTGTGTATAAATATTTTATAAATATGAATAAAATTGATCTGGAAACCTAACTTCAATATCTAAAACTTTCATGTTTTATATAACCTCAAAATCCAAACCTAAGTGGGTGAAATAATAGCATTACAGTCACATACGCAAGCTGTGCAGGAATCCAGGACACTCTTCTGTATTTCGACCATAACTCCCTATCGAGAGCTCATATAAGTATAATTCCAAATCTCATGGAAAGATAACACAAATACCGAAAACTTTTATGCCTTTGTAAAATCAATATTGGGAGTTCAAGTTAGTGAAAATCACTAAACACAGCAGCATAAAATAACTTGTCCAGAACAGAGCGGTTCTATGGATACATCTAGCTTCTTGTTCATTTTGCCATACTAAGACATGTCCATAGCCTCTGAAACTTTAACCACAACTATTAAACATACAAGAGATGATATTTATGTTCGGAACCCTTCATGAAAACCAAAACAGATAGGCGAAACAATCCTATTCTTATAGAACAACAAATCTGGAGCAAAACTGTGACAACTTTTGTCTATGATGTATTTCTCTTCCAAAACTCCATTTTAAGGTACCAATACTCAATTATTAACTTCCTAACATGTTACTTATAAGAAATAAAAACTATTAGGATCCATAACATAAGCAACCAAGTCGAAAACCCCTTACCTAAAGCAAGATATATCATACCTATGCTGATTTGGAGTTAAATGATGTTTTCCCTTGCCTTCGTATTGATTGTCTTGCTTTTTCTTTCAAAGAAACTATCCCAATTTGTCTCCCTTGTTTTTAGTGTCTAAGAGGTGTAAAATGAGATAAGGAGGTGGTGGAAAGAAGCCTTAATGCCTAAGAAAGGTTGAGATGCTTATCAACTCCAAGCATGAGGTGTAAAGTTAGCTTCAAGAAAACCTTCTAACCTTGAAACTTAAATTTGAAGCTATTATCATATTTTACACCATCTGCACACTATATTCATAATGTTAAATATCATTTAAACACTATCTAATTCTATACGTAACTTAAAGATCGATTCCCTCGTTCAAACTACTATACATTTCTTCTAGTTTGGTTTTCAAATGAAAATACCTATAATTCAAAAGCATTTCCATCAAAAGATATAAAACCTAAATCATACACCTCCATTTATAATATTACAAAGGTTTCAATCAATAGCCTCTCATTAACTCGATGTATTACTTAAATTGTCAAAACGAATTTGTTGGTCCCGAGATTAACCGTTCAGCTGTAGAGGGGGGGGTGTGAATACACCTGAAAACAATTTCTCAACGAACAGTGCTTTTCAAGAGGATGCATTATTGAACAGGTTCAGTAGACCAAATAAGCTGTTCTGAATCGCGTGGCAGAGTGACTGACTTCAGTGAGGTCTGCTAGCTGACTTAGGTCAGAATTCAGTATCGTTCAGCTGAAGTTCAGTATGGTGTGGAAATGTGTAGGCCCAAATTCAGTTGAGTTAGAAAACATTTTTAAGAAAATTGTTTCAGTATATTAGTGCGATCTGTTAAGCTTTGTTGAAACTCAGTTGAATGATTTTGAAAGATATTTTCAGTATGAACAGTAATCAATGCAACAGTAAAAACACATAACACATGCAATTTTAAAGTGGTTCGAATCCAACAATCCTACGTCCACTGTCCCGAAAAGATCAGGAGGTTATTTTATTATACTGAGTTAGTCTCAGTCGGTTTGTGCACTGGACAAACACTGGTCTTGAGATTTATACTGAGCAAGTCTCAATTTACAAGATATAAAACTTAAGTATTTGACAAACTCTCCAACTATGAAGGAGTCCTTACAATAAGGACCAGTTCAAAGATGAACTCCTTCGTTCTAAGCTATATATATAGTCTGTTGAGCTTAGGTTAGAGGGAAAAGGAAAGAGAAAGGTGGCTTCTAGAGCTTAGTCTATTGAGCAGGTATGTCGCCTTTCGCTGGAGATTACTCTATGAGGTTCTTGCGGAAAGCTTAAGTCTTTTCTGAGTTGCTCGTGAATTCTCGTGCGTTCATGGTTTTCTAGGTGAGATTCAATTTGAAATCTTCCCTCTATTTATAAAGCAGAGACATGGATAGATCCGTTGGAGACGACGATCCATGTGTCCCTCTCTTTTGGGTAGCTAACGGCTATTTCAAAGTATGGTGGAAGAGTCCTTTCACTCCGTTTCTGAAAAGTTGTTGACTTGCAGCTTTAATCGGAAAGTAGACAGTTGGTCGTTCGTCATTGGTCGAGGATGAAGAAAGTAGGTGAGACAAACAGACTTCAAGGTGGATCTGAAGCTGACTTCTCTATACCTCGTATAATTCTGCTGATTTGACTTATGAGATATCCTGACAGTCAGAAGACTGTCTAGCCATTGCTGAGTCTGATCTATGTTCAGTATCATACTCCTGCCGAGTTTAGCTCTACTAAAGATCAACACTGAGTTCAGTGAACTACTCCTACTGAGTTCAGTTCCACTTAGTCCTTTCAGTATACTACTCGTGCTGGGTCCAGTACAACTGAGTCTTCTTCTTATGGTGCTGAGGCTGATAGTCTGCTGAAGAACCAGTGGATAGAACTGAGTGCCTGAACAATATTGAAGAGTGTCTACTGAGTCTGAAACTCTCAGAGATAGAACAAATAATTACAACATAATGGTTCATCAGTTAAAGTAGGGTTTTGGGATCTTCAAATCAACTGAGCACTAGGCTATTGAGTTGTCTCCCAATAGTTTGTGGAGCTACTGAATCATCTCCCAACATTTTCACCCTATTTGATGATGCCAAAACCTAACACTACAAACTGTCAGAAGCAAAACTCCTTACAAATATTTCAAGTAGAATCAGTGGGGTTGTTCTTCAAGTTCTAGACTACTGAGGGAATTCAGGAAAGAAATATCAGAACCTATACAGAAAACTAACAACAATTTCCCCCTTACTAGCAACAATCTCCCCCTAATCTATCAAACCAGAATCTATCAAGCTAAGTAAAAACTGATAGACATAGATATAAATATTCAGTGAGTGTGTGAGTCAGTAATCACTTGGGTGATTCTGAGTGTTAAGCATAAAAGAACAAGGCCAAGTAGACAATAAGGAATTGTCAGGGCCGAACAACAATGATGTTATATATATCAGTAGAAAGTTCAGTACAGTATATGAACTTGCTGTTCTAGAGAAAAGAAAGACAAAGTTACAAGGAAGCTATCTACTATCTCTTGAACTGCTGAATCCACTCTTTAAAATCTTTAGATTTCTCCTTAGGAAGCGGCAGTCCATACATCCTGTAAGTATCTCTCCTTAGCTTCAGTATCTGTGCCATATCAGCAGGATCAGTCTCATCGAGATTAGTGGCTTGAGCAGCACTCTTAATTTCTCCTTCAATGACCCCAATATGTAGAGAACCATCAAGCTTCAGTGGGGGAGGTAGAGCTCTTGGAGCTGGAACCCTGACATCAACCTTCTTAGCTAGGGTATTCTGAACTCTTGCATAAATCTCTGGATCACTCTTCAGAAGCCACTTAGCAAAGGCAATTGACTTGTGCATGTCAGGCCAATACCTTCAAAAATAGAACCTCTTAATGAAGTCAGCTTTCAGCGTCTCCCACCTCTGAGTCCGTTCCCATGGCATCCAAGTATCAACCCTGGGCCATCTGTAGATTTTGAGGCCTGTGGGCTTCCTGAGTCTTCTGTACTTATATAGAATTTCACCCTTCTCAGGAACCCTCTGACTTGCTTCTTTCTCAGCCTTGATCTTAAGAGCCTCTAGGTCAGCGAGTCTGAGCCTTTCCCTTGCTTCACTAATCTACCTAGCTTCAGCTCCTCTGTCTAAGTACTTCTCCATCTGATCCCAGATCTCTTTCATCTCTTGTAGAGAGGGCATATGATGGAATGTGCTCTTGTTCCTCTTCTGAATCAGCAGGTGTTGAAGATTTGGATTTTGAAGTGCCCTGCTGACCAGTTTGCTGTTGTTGCTGCTGTTCTCTTTCCTTCTCCTTGTCAGCTTCATCGCTGAGCATCAGATTCCTAGGGAGTAGCCTGGTCCCAGGCTTCCTTCCTCTCTGAACTTTGGTTCTGTCTTTGGCAGGCTGTTTCTTTGGCTTATTTGCAGCCTCTGCCTCGGCTATCTCCCTTGCTAGCTTCTCATCAGCTGCAATCTGAGCCTCTTCCTCAAGAGATATGAACCTTCTAGTTCCTTTCTTTTTGGGTGGAGTAGGGAGCTTCAGTATCTTCTTCCCTTTCCCCAGAACTGGAGGAGGTAGGGGACTTCTTCCTCTTCAGAGTCCTCCTCTACATACTCAGCAGCCTCCTTAATAATATCACTAGGAGTCTGAGTTGCTGATTCTTTTGGTCCTGAGCCACTTGGGCCTGTCTTAGCAGGCACTACAGCCCCTGCTGCTGAGACACCCTGGGCCTGACGCTGTTCTTGGTCCTGGGGAGCAGTAGGAGCTTATTGCTGAGTCTGAGTTGCTCCTGTCACTGTCCTGACTCCCCTTGGTGCCCTTGGTACCCTTTCTCTACCTTCCCCCTTTTTGGCATCAGCAAATAGGCCAAGGGTAGGTACCTGCACCTTCTTGTTCAGACTGTCATAATCTAAGGCTGGCTTATCCAAGGCTGCCTGAAGCTTTGTAAGCCTTTCATGGAGTTCATTCCTCTCATCTGTCAGTTCTTCACTGTATTTCTTTTGAGAGTTCTCCACTACAGTCTGAATTGATTGCAACATATGATCCATTTTGTCTTCCAGGGCCTTCTGAATGGTCTGGAGTCTGAGCTCTGAGGCCTGAGTCAGGGAAGATATGGATGCAGTGTGAGCTGATTGGGCTGCCTTATATTCTTCAAGAAGTTTGGTCTGGGCAGCTGCCATCAGCTTCTGTTGCTCTTCGAACTCGGCTCTCTGAGTGGCTAGAGCATCAGTCAAAATTGTAGAGAAGTCAGGGGCTTGAGTATTCTGAATTGACGTTCTGAGCCACTTAATCTCCGCACTCTGAGCCTGAGTGTACTGCCTCCATGTCTTGTGGACGACGTGGGCAAGGAGTCGATTCTGAGCACCTTGACTCTTGAGGGCCCTTGCCACTGTCTTCGATCGTCGCCTCCTCGGGCTGGGCGCTACCTCAAATGCAAACCCCAGCAACAGCTGAACTGGGTCCGCGGACTGAGAGGTACCAGCCGCCGACTGTCCTGAAGGGAGGATGTTGAGAGGTGGTTCAACAGTTGTAGTAGGAGCATCCTCCTCCAGTTGAGTTCCCTCAACAGGCTTCTCAGGGCCTGAATCATGGGGTGGGTTCGAATCGTCGGGATCAGACCCATCTGAGTGGAGCGGCTGCTGAAGTGGGTAGACGGTCATTCAGCAGAGTGAGCATAGCCGCTCTCAGATCATCAAGGGAGCAGATATCAGTAGGCTCGGAATAGCCTATCTTCTCCTGAATTATCAGCTCCTCCTCATGGAGTTGTTCGCAGGAGTGGTGCTGGATCAACTTATTCAGTGTTGACCACGCCTGGAACCGGATGAGAGTATGAAGCCTGGCCTGTCTAGCCAATATAACCAAGTTAGAGTGACTGGCTATTTCTGGGATGGCTTCTGAAACTTCTCGGGAGGCTCTAGATTGTAACGCTGATGCCTCCATCTCGATAGTTTCTGACTTTGAGGAAGTCTCCGAATCCTCAACTTCTATCGGAGACGGTTATTTTTCAGCAGATGGGATGCTGCTGAGTGGTGGGATGTCCAAGGGGATCTTAGTAGGAGTAATCAGATCAGCTTCTACCCCTTGGTCCACTGCTTCACCATGTTCAGTGGAGATAGCCTTCTCCACTGACACTGTCTTATCAAAGGACTCTGCCTCGTCTCTGAGTTGTAGAGGAGGTACAACTACAGCTTCACTGACCTTCTTCAGCTTCTTGGTCAGTGTCTTCTGAGCTGCTTTGGGAGGTGACCTCTTCTTTGATGGAGTGGAAGTCTTCTGAGAGCCTTGCTTGGGCTCAGCAGGCCCTGAGCCAATCTGCTGAACGGCCGCTGCCCTGCTCTGGAACCTCACCTTCTTAGGGTTGAACTACATTTTGTCTGCATAGACTACATGATCAGCTCCACAGAGATCTTCGATCGTTACGGAGAGCTTCAGTCCGTAGAGGAGTTTTCCCTTCACAGCTAGGCAGTTAGTGGATCGATCAAATTTTGCTGCCTGAGTCATGAACTCCTTTAAGAAGAACTATGTCCAATTTATCTTCGCTTGATCGTAGATGGCCATCATCATCTGAATCTTTAGCCTCGATACTTGGTCAAATGACCCAGCCTGACTCGTCAGAATCTGAGTGACGATGTAGGCTAAGGCTCTGAACTTCGGAAGCATAGCATTCTTTAGGAAGGCGGCTCTGAAGGTGGTAGGCTTCCCGCAGAATATTTCCAAGTATTCATCCATGATATTGTCTTTGTAGCCCACTGTGCTGAATCCCTCGCTCGGAAGCTGAAAGCTTCGCTGAAGAGCTTCCTTGATTGACATCAGCTTGATCTCTGGCACAACACGGGCGGGGTCTCCAATCTGATGAGTAACAAAACGACATCTGATATTGCCGTCCACTGATTCTGAGTTCTAATACAACTCAGCGATCTGACTCGGAAGGAAGTAAGATGGCTTCCTCGAAAGAAGCCCTGAGCCTTTAGCGCGTCGAATATCTCCTCCATGAAGTCAAGGTCGCAAGTGTCAAACTCCATCATCGGCTCACACCATACCCGATCCTTCTCGAGGATCTCCTTCATATCAAGCAGAACACTAACGTCCCTTCCTGCCATGGTTTATAATCTGCTAAGGAAAGATATCAGTATCGAAAGAAAAATATTATCAAGAACATATATGATGTTGAATAATCATTAAGATTTATCAAAGATGTTTCTGAGAGATTGTAACAGAATTTTGCAAATAAACGAGTGTTTTCTCAGAAATTCTAGGGTTGGAAAATTTTACAGAGTAAAATGGCGGTTTCTAAACTCTGAACGTGTTTTAATATGACAAAGAAGATGAACAATTATTAATCCACGGTTCAGTTTAAATTTGCTTTATGAGATTGACGGCTAGGATTTAATGTTATAAAATAGGCAATGATCAATTTAGCCGCCTAAATCAAATTACAGTTGTATATAGCCAAAGAAGTAACTTGATTAGACATGCATTTAATATGCCGCAGAGTTCAGCATACTTTACATAGAATTTCATGTATTAAATGTAAACCGTTATATTAAATTACATTTTCTAAGGCATTGAATATGATGCTGAATTGAACCATTAATGCATAGAATATTTCATTGGCTACTGAGTAGAGATACGCAACCCTGACAGCTGAACATCGTAGTCAGCTGATACCTCGTGTAGATGGTTGCTGAGTCTCTATATACTGAATAAGTTCAGTCTTGAGAGTGAACATTACCCCTTGCTGAATGCTCCTCTCCAGAATCCACTTACTGACAGGAGTCAGTGGGGTCCAGCAGACCTAGCTCTACTGAAAGTTCTCTGAATCTGGCTTCAGCTAGAGGCTTGGTCAGAATATCTGCCCTTTGACGGTCAGTATGGATCTTCTCCATCCTGATATCCTTCTTTTCGACATGATCACGAATGAAGTGGTGTCTGATGTCCACGTGCTTGCATCTAGTATGAAGAACAGGGTTCTGAGTGATTACAATTGCACTGGAGCTGTCGCAGAAGATCGGCACTTCATTCTGAATGACATCATAGTAGCCTAGCTGCTATCTCAGCCAAAGGATTTGGGCGCAGCAACTTACGGCAGCCATGTATTCAGCTTCAGAAGTTGACGTCGCTACTGAATGCTGTTTCTTTGAAAACCACGAAATTAGCTTACTGCCAAGGAACTGACAAGTTCCAGAAGTTGACTTTTTGGTCAATTCTACATCCTGCATAGTCAGCATCAGAATAACCAGTTAGTTCAATATTATCATCTGTTGGATACCATAAACCCATGTCAGCTGTTCCTCTGAGATAGCGGAGAATCTTCTTTGCTGAATCCATGTGACTTTGCTTGGGATTCACGTGAAATCGAGCGCAAACACCTTCAACATAAGTTATGTCATGTCGAGTAGCAGTTAGATATAATAATGAACCAACAATAACATGAAATTCAGTACGGTCTACTGATACTCCCTCTTTATCAAGATCAATTTTCATATTCGTGTTCATCGGGATCTTGATTGGTTTGCCGGATGTGCAACCGAACTTTTTGATAAGGTCTTGAGTGTATTTGCCTTGATTGATGAAAGTTCCCTTCTCAGATTGTTTGACTTGAAAGCCGGGGAAATAATTCACCTCTCCCATCATTGACACCTCGAACTTATCCTTCATCATTTTTTCAAATTACTGACACATGATGACGTTCTTCGATCAAAAAATTATGTCATCTACGTAGATATGCACAAGTAGGATATCGTCTTCCAGTCGAATGTTAAATAATGTGCGGTAGTGCCTTTCTGAAAACCTTTCTGAAGAAGAAACTCAGACAGGGTATCCTACCAAGCCCTGGTTGCTTGTTTTAACCCATACAGAGCCTTTGTGAGTCTGTAGACCTGATGTCCCTGCTGAAAGCCGGGAGGCTGTTCTACATAGACTTCTTCTTTCAGCACGCCGTTCAGGAACGCAGAATTCACATCCATTTGATAAACTCTGAATCGCTGATGTGTTGCGTAGGCTAGGAATAGTCTGATTGCCTCCAATCATGCAACTGGAGCGAATGTTTCGTCGAAATCTATACCTTCGGCTTAACAGTAGCCTTTAGTTCCAATCACATGTTGATGCCGGGGTCTGTCAACAAGCTCCTATACTTCGTTTCTCGTGAACTGGTTCAGCTCCTCCTGCATAGCTATGTTCCAATCAACATCCTTTAGTGCGTTCTCAACTGAGTGAGGTTCTTCAGTAGACAAGAAGCAGGAATATAATGCGCTTTCTCCCTGAAAAAATCTGGATCTTGTCTTTAAACTTGCTGAAGGATCTCCAATAATCAGGTCAGAAATGTGAGCGTCCAGCCACGATCGACGATGTTTCAACTCTTCATCTGAAATTTGTTCTTCAACACAGATAGTAGGTGAGTTAGGCATTTCAGTTGTACTGTTCTGAGATTCAAGTAATTCGCATTTCAGAGTTTGGTCTCTCGAGTCACCGAGTTCGGGGGCATTTAGCTCAGGAACTTCATTCGTTCCCCCTGAATTATTGTCCTCAGTAGAGGTCTCAGTTACCACTGGGGTTTCTTCATCGACTTGAGTTACCTGGGATTGACTCTGCTCAGTAGAGTCAATATGTTCAGCTACTTCTGCTGTTGGCTGAGATTCAGTTGTCTTATCTTCATTTTCCTCTTCTGAATCATCATCCCAACACAACTGGATCTTTTCAACTTTATCTCTTAGGCTCAGATCTTGTAGCTGCTTACTGATGTCCTCAGATTCTGATTTAGAGTTCCTGCTCCTGTCTTCAGTAGCAAACTCATTAAAAACAACATGAGGGCTTTCCTCCACGCAAAGGCGCCGGTAGTTAAAACCTCTGAAGGCTTTGCTGACCCAAGAGTATCCTAAGAAGACGCCCTGGTCTAACTTGCTATCAAAAGTCTTTAACTGATCCTTCCCATTATTGTGGATAAAGCACGAACACCCAAAAATATGGAAATAAGATATGAAAGGCTTCCTTCCATTCCATAGTTCATATGGTGTCTTCTTATGCTGCTTAGTCAGTAGAGATCTGTTCTGAGTGTAACATGAAGTGTCAGTTGCTTCTGCCCAGAATTTGGTTGGGAGTCCTGAGTCTGCGAGCAGGGTTCTTGCTGCTTCTTTGAGTGTTCTATTCTTCCTTTCAGCAACCCGTTTTGTAGAGGCGTGCGCGCGGCAGACGTCTCATGCTCTATGCCTTCAGCTTTGCCGAACTCCTCCACCATCGAATTCATGAACTCAGTTCCTCTGTCAGAACGTATCTTTATAATCTTGGTGTTCTTCTCGACACTGAGCTTTTTCAGAAGCGTAGGTAACTCTGTTTTGACGTCAGACTTGTTGGCAATAAATATTACCCACGTGTAGCGCGAGTAGTCATCAATGACCACTAAAGCATAATTTTTGCCTCTGATCGTCACCGGAGAGACTGGACCGAATAAATCCATATGTAGCAGCTGAACGATTCCATCAGTGGAAGGCGATGGAACAGGTGGATTTTGTTTCTTCGTTTCCTTTCCCTTCAGACATGCTTCACACTGAGTGTCTTTGCTGAATACTTCATTCGGCAGTCCTCTTGCTAGAGCGTTTCTAGCTAGTTTGTTGAGCATCTTGAAGTTGAGAAGGCTGAGTCTTCTGTGCCAGAGCCACCCCGTTCGGTTGTCGTTCTTCGCCAACAAGCAAGCTTCAGGTTCAGCTGAGTTCCAGTCAGCTACGTAGATATTCTTTTTGCGTGAACCTGATAACACTGTTTTCCCTGTAGATTTATCAATGACAACACAGAAACCAACGTAAAAAATCACTTTATTCGAGTTATCACAAAATTGACAAACAGAGAGAAGATTATGCTGAAGTCCTTCAACATATGATACTCTTGGAACTGTGGCGGTTCCAATGCTGAGTGTTCCATAACCTCTGGTATAGCCTTTTGCATTGTCTCCGAACTCAATTCTCGGTCCTTCTTCAATGGTATAATTCATCAGTAGATTCTTCTGGTATGTCATGTGTCTTGAGCATCCGCTGTCCACATACCAAGGGTCCTTGTGCACCTGCAAAACAGAATTATATTCCGGTACCTTTTGTTTTTGATTTTAGGTCCTTAGATGTTAGTTTTGGAAACCCAAATCTGTCTCACGACCCTGGTGGTCTCAGACAGTTTCTTTCCACTTTGATCAACATACTTGACCACTGGACTGGTCGATGCTGACTTCTGAGTCTTCACAGGCTCAGGAGTCCTGATCTTCTACATTCGTGGACTGCTGACCTTTGCCTTCTGAACGGCTTTCTTTTTCTTTTTCTGATTTTTAGGTCCTCTCCTGACTATAGGATCATAATAATATGACCTGTACTGAGCTGGACGTGTCAGCTGTGAAGGTCCGTACTGATCAGCCCATTTAACTCTGTTGGTTCCCCCTTGACTTAACTGGGGTGATTTTGAGCTAATCTTCTTGTCAGAATGCTGATAGCTGGGATGAGGTGCTTTCATCTTCTGTTTGTTCTTGGCTAGGGGGTTCAGGATCTCAGAGTTGATGGTCTCCCCTTGAACACATCTATCAGCTAGCCGGTTTTCTGAGCGTACGGGGGCAGATGAGGAGGCACCATGACTGAATCTAAGTCCCCCCTTGCAGTACTTAGGCTTGTTGCTGGCTAGCATTGCCTCAAGCTTCTTTTCAGCACCCATGTACCGCTCTGTCATCAGATTCCTCCATACATAATCACTTTTCTTAAGTGTTTCATGCTCGGTCTGAAGTCCTTACAACTTTTGCTTCAATGGACTCAGTTCAGTATCTTTCTGAGTCAAGTTATTGGTCAGTACTGAGATCTGATCTTCTTGATGCTGAGACTTGGCCATCAGAGAGTTTATCTCCTCCCTAAGTCTCAATACAAGTCCTTCTGACTCAGTAGCAACCTGACTCTCCTGAGAAAGTCTCTGATTCTCCACTTTCAGGGTATCCAACTCCTGAAGAGTCTTAGTGAGCTGCAGGCTCATCTGAATCTGCTAGTGTAACAATTCTTCGTAGGCAATCGAGACGTCCAGATTCTCATCTGCACCTGAAGTAGTGTCGTGTGTGTGCAGTTTGAAGAGGAGTTAAATGGAGCGTGAGAGTTTACCTCATGCTCTTCTCCTACCATAAGACACTTTTCAGCATCTTCTTCAAGCTCTACGGCCATGAATGCCGCTTCATCATCTGATGAATCCATGAAGGAATCGACTTCATCTGAGTCGTCTGAGAGTTCACCAGCTATATATGCTTGACGCTTCTTGATGAACTTCTCCCTTCGAGCTTTGCGTGCTGTTCTCTTAGCATTACTGAGCTCAGGACAGTCATACTGATAATGTCCTGGCTTTTTGCAGTTGTAGCAGGTGGTGACTTTCTCTTTTTTACTCTCGTAGTGTTTCGACTGAGCTGAGTCTTCCTGTTTCTTGCAATCAGAAGTATGCGAGTCAGGAGTGCGCTTGGGTGTATATTCTAACTTACCCTTGGAGTCTCTAACGACTCTCGAGAGTTTTCTACGCCTCTCCTTCTCCTTCTGATACTTCACGGCAAGCAGTGCGTATTTCTTAGCCAGGTTTCCTTCTTGTATGTCACTGAGTGAAAGTTCTGCCTTGCTAGACGCTGGAGTAGCTGTGCTGACTGATGCTTTGAAAGCATGATCAATTTGGGTGTCAGCTTCAGCTCGCTGCTTCCTTTGAGGTAGACTGAACTCGAACTCCGCAGCTTTTAGTTCTAAAAAGATATGATCAGGAGAAATAATATCTAAGTCAGAATGACTCAGTAAAGTAGCAAATGGAGTCCAATGTCCGTCTGGCAGTGCTCTCAATATCTTGAGATTCATTTCTCGGTTGGAGAATGTCTTTTCCAGCCCGTTGATGGTGTTCATCAGATCTGTGAATCTGACGTTAAGATCTTCTATAGTGTCACCGGGCATGAGCGACAGTCTCTCCAGCTTCTGAAGTTCGAGCGCCAGTCTGTTCACTTTGATCTTCTGAGTCCCCTGACTCAGTAGCTCTAGAGCATCCCAGAGTTCCTTTGCAAACTTGCAGTCCTGAACTCTCCCGAGATAGGAATCACTCAAGGTGGTCGGTATGGCATTTCTGGAAACTCGGTCTAAGTTGTGAAGCTTCTTCTCCTCAGGGGTGAAGAGACTTATATCTATGGGGATCTTCTTCCCGGTCACCATTCCTTCTCCTTGTGCTGAGTCCTGAGTTTCGACACTATCAATCATAGGAACGATAGGTCCGTCCTCCAGTACCTCTATCATACTGTTGTAGAGGGAAGTCAGATGTGCCTCCATTCTGACTCGCCATACCCCGTAGTTCTCTACTGAGAACATGGGTACCATCCTTATTCCTGACATATCAGACATTGAAAATAGTGATATGAATGAAGAATGATATACAGCGAAAACGTTTTTTGGATCCGTTCAACTAGACCAGTTTCAGAAAACAAGAGTCTTAGAGAACTCCCGCTCTGATACCAATTGTTGGTCCCGAGATTAACTGTTCAGGTGTAGAGGGGGGTGAATACACCTGAAAACAATTTCTCAACTTAAAACGCAAACAGTCCTTTTTAGGAGGATGCCCTACTGAACAGGTTCAGTAGACCAAATAAGTTATTCTGAATTGCGTGGTAGAGTGACTGACTTCACTGAGGTCTGCTAGCTGACTTAGGTCAGAATTCAGTACTGTTCAGTTGAAGTTCAGTATGGTGCGGAAATGTGTAGGCCCAAATTCAGTTGAGTTAGAAAACATTTTTAACAAAATTGTTTCAGTATATTAGTGCGATTTGTTAAGCTTTGCTGAAACTCAGTTGAATGATTTTGAAAGATATTTTCAGTATGAACAACAATCAATGCAACAGTAAAAACACAGAACACAAGCAATTTTAAAGTGGTTCGGATCCAACAATCCTACGTCCACTGTCCCGAAAAGATTAGGAGGCTATTTTATTATACTAAGTTAGTCTCAGTCGGTTTGTGCACTGGACAAACACTGGTCTTGAGATTTATACTGAGCAAGTCTCAGTTTACAAGATATCAAAAAGTGTTTGACAAACTCTCCAACTATGAAGGAGTCCTTTACAATAAGGATCAGTTCAAAGATGAACTCCTTCGTTCTAAGCTATAGATATAGTCTGCTGAGCTTAGGTTAGAGAGAAAGGGAACGAGAAAGGTGGCTTCTAGAGCGACGAACGGTTAAGTATAAACTTTAGGTTTGTATTCAGTCACTTGGATACCAGAGGCTTTATGATCTGATTTAGCTTGGTTCCCTGTGAGCAGGTATGTCGCCTTTCGCTAGTGATTACTCTATGAGGTTCTTGCGGAAAGCTTAAGTCCTTTCTGAGTTGCTCGTGAATGCTCGTGTGTTCTTAGTTTTCTAGGTGAGCTTCAATTTGAAATCTTCCCTCTATTTCTAGAGCAGAGACATGGATAGATCCGTTGGAGACGACGATCCATGTCTCTCTCTCTTTTGGGTAGCTAACGGCTCTTTCAAATTATAGTGGCAGAGTCCTTTCCCTCCATTTCTGGAAAGTTGTTGACTTGCAGCTTTAATCAAAAGTAGACAGCTGGTCGCTCGTCATTGGTCGAGGCTAAAGAAAGTAGGTGAGACAAACAGACTTCAAGGTGGATCTGAAGATGACTTCTCTATACCTCGTGTGACTCTGTTGATTTGACTTATGAGATATACTAACAGTCAGAAGACTGTCTAGCCGTTGCTGAGTCTGATCTATGTTCAGTATCATACTCCTGCCGAGTTTAGCTCTACTGAAGATCAACTCTGAGTTCAGTGACCTACTCCTGCTGAGTTCAGTTCCACTGACTCCTTTCGCATATCGCTTGCTCTGCCGAGTCCAAGACTACTGAGTCTTCTTCTTATGGTGCTGAGGCTGATAGTCTGCTGATGAACCAGCGGACAGAACTAAGTGCCTGAACCATATTGAAGAGTGTCTACTGAGTCTGAAACTCTCAGAGACAGAACAAATAATTACAACAGAATGGTTCATCAGTCAAAGTAGGGTTTTGGGATCTTCAAATCAACTGAGCACTAGGCTACTGAGTTGTCTCCCAACAGTTTGTGGAGCTACTGAATCATCTCCCAACAGAATTTAATCAAGCGACTAAACTTCACGAACACCTCATGCACTCTTACGATAATAAAAGCTTAAGAATTCAGGAAATGATGATTATAGACAGATAATTATGCATGAAATGTCAGGTTGTGACACAGAACCTCCACGTTACAATTGCAAGAAAACTGATCATTTTAAGTATGAATGTACAGAGTTTTAAGCAAACAAAGAGCATAAAGCTAAGCTCGAAGAGAAAATTTATCCAAGAAAATGCAAACCTATACTAAAAAGTTCTTATTGGCAGATGAACAGTCTGAGTTTTATAAGGATCCATGGTACATGGATAGTGGATGCGCAAGACATCTTACGTACCAAAAAAAATCTGCTGACAGACTATGTTTGTGAAGAAGGACCCATAATTGAGTTTGTAAATAATTCAAATGGCTACACAAGGGTATACGTCACATTGAACATTAGAAGTGCCACAATACCAAGGGTATTTTATATTGAAGGACTTCAGCACAATCTCCTTTAAGTTAGTCAATTCTATAATAATATAATAGAGTAACCTTTGATTCTAGTTTCTGTGATGTCTTAGATAAATCTATAGCGTAAACAATGTTATTAAGATCTATGTTGCTGAATGAAATACCGCTGAACTTGAAGCTTGCTTGCTCGCAAAATCAAAGTCTAACAACATAATTAGATGACTATAGTACAAAAGAGTCCCTCATCTCAACTTTAAAGTTCTAAACAAGCTAGATAGGAATTCTCTAATCAAAGGACTGCCCAACGAAGTTTTTAACAAACATGAACATTGTGAAGCATGTGTGAAGGGAAAGAAAATAAAGTCCGACAATCCTCCCATTCCATCACCCTCTACTGATGGAATCCTTCAGCTTCTTCACATCGATTAATTAGGGACAGTCTTTCGAGTGACAATCAGAGACAAGAAATATGTTAAACACTATATTCATACATGTTAAACATCATTTAAACACAATTTAATCCTATACGTAACTTAAAGCTCGATTCCCTCATTCAAACTACTACGCGTTTCTTCTAGTTTGGTTTTCAAATGAAAATACCTATAATTCAAAAGCATTTTCATCAAAATATAAAACCTAAATCATACACCTCCATTTATAATATTACAAAGGTTTCAATCTATAGCCTCTCATTAACCTGAAGTATTACTTAAATTGTCAAAACAGATTTAATCAAGCAACTAAACTTCACTAACTCATGCACTCTTATGTGATAATCAAAGCTTAAGAATGCATGAAATGATGATTATGGACAGATAATTATGCATGAAATGTTAGGTGTGACAATTCCTCCTCCCTTACAAATTTCGTCTGCGAAATTTGTACATGTATCCGAAAACAACCATGGGTAGTGCTTCCTCATATGTTCCCATGTTTCTCATGTTGCTTCTTTACCAGAATGATTTTTCCACAACACCTTTACTAATGGAATTTTCCGATGCCTGAGTTGTTTTTCCTTATAGCCCACAACTTCTATCGGCTCCTCAACATAATTGAGGTTATCAGTTATTTTAACCGGCTCATTTCGTAAAATATGTCATGGGTCAGATCTGTATCGTCGAAGCATACTAACATAAAATACATTATGAATCTGTGATAGCTCTGGCGGTAAGGTAAGCCTATAAGCTAATGGTCCAACTCTTTCCTAAGGACCAATGTAACAAGGAGATAGTTTACGCTTCTTACCAAACCTGAGAATACCTTCCATGGAGAAACACTACTTTCTCACCAACTTCGTATTCCATCTCACTCCTATGCTGATCAGTGTAACTCTTTTATCTAACTTGGGCGGCTTTTAATCGGCTTTTAGGTATTTTGATCATTTCAACAGTATCTTGAATCAAATTTGGGCCTTCCAATAAGCGCATTCCCTCATCATCCCAACATATCGGACTTCAACATTTTCTACCAAACAAAGCTTCATAAGGCGCCATGCCAATGCAACTGTGATATTGATTATTGTACGAAAATTCCATCAAAGCAATGTATTCATCCCAAGAGGCCCTAAATTCTAGTACAAATGCTCTAAGCATATCTTCTAGAGTATGGATGGTTCTCTCTGACTGTCCATCTGTTTGGGGATGAAATGTTGTACTGAAATGCAATTTAGTACCCAAACCTTTTTGAAGACTCTCCCAAAATTTTGATGTAAAGCGAGGATCACGATATGAAGTAATAGATGAAGGCACTCCATGCAATCTTAAAATTTCATTCACATACCTTTTTGCCAAACTCTCAAGTGATGAACCCCATATTATAGGTAGAAAGTGAGCTGATTTCGTTAAACGGTCAACGATAACCCAAACAACATCATTCTTCTTTTGTGTTATTGGTTGACCATAAACAAAATCTATGGTGATTCGCTCCCACTTCCAAACAGGAATAGGTAATGGATGCTACTTACCTGCGGGGGCTTGATGCTCTGCTTTAATATGCTGACATGTCAAACATCTTGAAACATACTCTGTAACATCATTTTTCATTCTAGGCCATCAATAATGAGTTCTCAAAGTGTGATACATTTTTGTACTTCCTGGATACATAGCATATGGAGCAATATGAGCTTCTTCCATTATCTATTGTCTTAAGTAGACAACATCAGGAATACACAATATATTGTTTATAGTCAAACTACCATCATCATTAAGCAAAAAGTTTGTCTTCTCTTTCCGTCTCAACTTTTCAGCAATTTTAACTAATTTATCATCCCGAAATTTAGCACGTTTTTTTTCTGTCCATCATCATCGGACGAACACAGATTGAAGCAGAAATGACACCAACACCATCCACCTTCATCTGAATATTCATCTTTCTTAGATCAAGCAAATACCGTAAAGAATGCACAGAAAGATATGAAGCAGAGGCATAAGATTTTTGACTCAAAGCATCATCAACAACATTAGTTTTCCTAGGGTGATATTAAATAGTACAGTCATAATCTTTCAACAATTTAAGCAATCTCCTCTGCCGCATATGCAACTCTTTCTGACTCAATAAATATTTCAGACTTTTATGATCAGTGTAAATTCGAAATGTAGTGTCATATAAATAATGCCTCCATATCTTTAAAGCAAACACTACAACTGCAAGCTCAAGATCATGAGTAGGATAGGTTACTTCATATGATTTGAGTTGTCGAGAAGCATAAGCAACAACCTTACCGTATTGCATTAGAACACATCCTAAGCCTTGATGTGAAGCATCACTGTAAACAACAAAACCATCATTACCTGTAGGAATATCCAATACTAGAGCAGTGGTTAGACATTCCTTCTATTCTTCAAAACTTTTCTGGCAACTATCAGTCCAAGTGAATGGAACAACTTTTCGTAATAATTTTATCAGCGGGGTAGCAATTAAAGAAAAGTTTTCAACAAACCGCCGATAATATCCTGCTAAACCCAAAAAACTACGAACTTTATGCACATTCTTCGGACATTCCCACTTAATTATTACTTCAACTTTTTGTGGGTCAACTTTTATACCATCCCCCGAAACAACATGTCCTAAAAATATAACCTAATCTAACCAGTATTCACATTTACTTAGCTTTGCACATAATTATTTCTCACGTAAAGTTTGCAACGCAATCCTCAAATGTTGTTCATGTTCTTCAACAGATTTAGAGTAGATCAAAATATCATCAATGAAGACAATCACAATTTTATCCAAGTAAGGTCTTAAAACATCATTCATTAATGCCATGAAGACTACAGGTGCATTTGTCAAGCCGAAAGGCACCACTAAAAAATCATAATGACCATACCTTGTTCTAAAAGTTGTCTTTGCAATATCATCCTTTGAAATCTTTAACTGATGATACCCTGACCTTAAGTCGATTTTTGAGAAGGACCTAGCACCCTGCAACTGATCAAATAAATCATCTACCCGAGGTAATAGATATTATTTTTCACTGTTGCCCTATTTAGTTGTCTATAATCTATGTAAAGTCTCAAGGTTCCATCCTTCTTTTTAACAAACAACACTGGTGCGGCCCATGGTGACACACCTTGTCTGATGTATCCTTTATGTAACAACTCTTGTAGTTGCTTCTTTTACTCTTGTAATTCAAGAGGAGCCATTTTGTATGGAGGAATAGATATTGGTGTAGTACCTGGTTTGTAACTGAATAGTGAAGTCTATGTCCCAATATGGTGGTAAACCTGGAAAATCATCTGGAAACACATCGGAGTAATCTTTCACCACCGGAATGTCTTCAAGTCTTATTCCATATAATTTAGCATCTACCACATAAGCTAAATACATTTCACAACCTTTCTTGATCATTCGGGCTTCTGTAGATGCATTATATGCATAAGCATACTTTCCATATCCCCTTTAAATACTACACACATCCGCTCGGAAGACTGAAGTTCAATTTCTTTAGTGAAACAATCAACTCTTGCATGATTCGAATAGCCAGTCCATACCAAAAATTACATCAAAATTCTTAATTGGCATAACCAACAAAGTAGCCCGAAATTTTGTACCCTCAATCAATATTTCGCAGTCACGATACATTGTATTAACTATCCAACAGGGGTTTGAACATATACATTATAACCCAATGGTTGCAGTATATTGTACAAGTGTGATGCAAATGATTGTGATATAAATAAAAGTGTTGCTCCCGGATCAAACAAAGCATAAGCATTAATATCGAAAATAGAAATAGTACCTGTAACCATATCGAGTGCAGCCTTAGCTTGTTCGTATGTCATGGAAAAAACTTGAGCCTGCGACGACCTTCTATTTATATAACTTGCTACTGTATTAGTACTTCTCCCTGCACCAAAACTTCTTCGACCCCGACCTCTATTCATAGTGAATTCACTCCTTCTCGTGTTATCCACAATACGTTCTTCACGTGGCCTTGAACAATTCCTCACAATACGACCAGATTCCCCACATCTAAAACATTTTCCAGTGAGGAGCATACACTCTCCCCGATGATTTTTCTTGCAATGAACACAAGTAGGGACATATGGTGTAGAACCCTCACTTTGACTAGCGTAAGATGTGGCCCTGAGATGTTTACCCATGGAACCACTCGGACTATCGCTTTGGAAAGATGTGGCAAACTCCCTCCGATTGCAAGGTCGTCCAGATTCCTCACTGTACCTCCTTTTAGTTTGTTGATAGTTTAACTGTTCTGCCTCTAATTTTTCAGCTTGGATGGCCGCAGCTTCGCTTACCAAAAGATTCCATAACTATGGGTGTAATGCGATTCCTGATAGAAAATCGAAGCCCAGATTCAAATCTAGTGCACTTCTTCTTTTCAGTTGCAATCATATGTGGGGCATAATGAGATAATTGATTAAACTGCACCTAATATTTTGCGATTGACTGGTTTCCTGCTTTAGTTCAAGGAATTCTTTTTCTTTTTGATCCTTATAAATTTTTGGAACGTAAGCATCATTAATTCTCTAAGAAAATCATCCCAACTAAGCACATGAGGCTGAATAGTACTCTGAGGTACAGTCTCTCACCGATCATATGCATTTCCTTAAAGAAGTGAAACTTCATAATCATATTTTTCTTCAGGAGTACATCTCAATTGATAGAAGACCCTCTCTATTCGTTTCAACTATGTCTCTTCTTCATTAGGATCTGTAGTACCCATAAAATCAATAGCTCCCATTTTTCTTAGTGTATCGTACTTTCTCTCCTATTGCTGCGGAAGGTGTTCTCGAGTACATGGTACATATGAACATCGAGAAGAACCATCATGCACATGATGATAAGATGAATGTGAATGTGACTCGGCTGATCCTTGCCCTCAATGAACACTTGGATCATCATGCACTATGCATGTATCCTGATGTTCAGCACATTGCCTAAAATATGAATAATTTCACAGATGCTCAAATAATAATACGATAATGCATGTGTCATATCAAGGCCTACAGAACTCATAACCTAGCTCGGCTGAATGGTGCATATGATGAATGTGAATGTGACTCGGCTGATCCTTCCCCTCCATGAACACTTGGATCATCATGAACTATGCATGTATCCTGATGTTCAGCACATTGCCTAAAATATGAAAATAATTTCACAAATACTCAAATAATAATATGATAATGCATGTGTCATATCAAGG
Source organism: Lavandula angustifolia (assembly GCA_028984105.1). NCBI lineage: Eukaryota > Viridiplantae > Streptophyta > Magnoliopsida > Lamiales > Lamiaceae > Lavandula > Lavandula angustifolia. Next base: position 6,430,308 of record CM054810.1, on the reverse strand, counting down.
CCTACAGAACTCATAACCTGGCTCTGATACCATAAATTGTAACACCCGTACTTAGTTAACATGTAATGACATCCTATATAATCATGATTATATATAATCTTGACGCGTTTCTTTTCGGCACGAGAATTAAGAAAGTGGATGATAAAGTATGAGAGAGGGATAAAGTAAGAGAGAGAAGATAGATGAGTTTGTAAGAGAGTAAATGATAAAGTATGAGAGAGAAATGATAAAGTAAGATGAATAAATGAAAAGGTAAGAGAGAGAAATAAAAAAGTAAGAGATAATTTAAAAATATTTTTTAAAGTTATTTCCTTTTAAGGTAACGTGTCATTTTAAGTGGGATGTCCCGAAAAGGAAAACGTGTCAAGATGAGTGGGACGGAGGGGCTATCATTTATTACTGAGCATAGCTATTAGGATCACACAAATATTTACATATATGTCAATACTTTATCTATAGCAATACACATGTTTATAATACAATATCAAGCATTCAAAAGATGTGGTTAATATGCTAAGAAGAAGGATTGAGAACCAACGGGCCGACATTTGATCATAAATCAGTAACTATCAAGCATCCATCATTAACACGTATCCCAGCTCACCCTCTAAACCTTATCTCCCCCTCAAAACTCTAGTCTGATCGTCTCTGTCTCAAAACTCACCGTGCCGGCGTGCCATCTCTCGCCGCCGCGACACGCCGACGTCATATATCCGATTATGTTATTCATAATGGATGGTATATTAGTAACTGTAGTTTGCATTAAAACTTCTATTAAATATTGTATACATAATTTTTTCATGTGTTGCAATCACAAATAGATGGTTATTTATGAATCATGTTTTCCGATTATTGTTATTTGAATTCGACCCGAATTCATCATATATCGGCCCTGTATTCGTATCCCAAATATTCCGAATCTGTATTCGTATCCAGCCCTCTTGTATTCGACTTCGAATCCGAGAAAAAAATATGGGAAAAAATATGGGAAGAGCACTATCCGTCCGTATTCGGCCCGTTTTCACCCCTACCGGTTACGGTTAAAGTAATACCAAGAGAATCGTAATCACGAAAATGGCCATGACACTATGTGATCATATATCATATATCCGTAGGAGTTCAATGAACTCAAGTGCCCGTACGAGACTCTGTCATCCAGGTGTACTGGAAGATTCTTTAACACATGGCTCATGGTCATTAGTGGTCATAAGAGTATCTTTACTCTCTAATGAATGCATATTATATGCCCATGCATCATTTTCATCATCAAACAACTAGAAATTCACAATCTCGTATGTATAAGACATTATATTCAAATAAGCCGTCAAACAACATTGTAAATTCATTCAATAATCATTAATCACAATACCATAGTGGTCAAGTAATAATTTATCAAATTATACTTAGCACAACACTTCCAATCCCAACCTTTCTTCTCTAAAGATCCTCTTCGGCCGGTTTATTATTGTTGTTACCTATTCACATATAAATGCATAACAAAATTGATAAACCAGTTTCATAACATCATAATATTATATATATCCTTTGATAGATGATATATACATACCGGACCGCGGTCCAGCAGAAATGCAGACCGTGGTCCGACATCTTCTGCCGAACAGTTTTTTTTTGGACTGTCGCGTTTTGGGAAAAACGCGATATCTCCTTCATTAGCCGTTGGATCTCCACGAAACTTTGCCACATTGTTCCTAACACATAGAACTATGATGTGGACGGTGGAGATCGGATTATAAGATCGTTAGATCCGCCTGACACGCGATTTTCCAACTGCCTTGTTACATGAGCTCCGAAACGCAATTTCTTCAACATCCGGCTTCAAATCCTCTTCATTCTTCATCCAAACAACTTCATCTTTGCCAAAAATGCATCAATGGTCATGGTTTCTTTCATTTTGGTGTCAAATACCACCAAATATGCTCAAAACGCGTGAGAAACCTACAAAACCAAAAACCATCGGAAGTATACGATTCCAAGCAAAACAAAAGCTAAAAATGAATAGAAAACGATGTAAACAAGCTTAAAAAGAACATGATGAGATGGTATAAAAACCACTCATCAAATCCCCCCAAACCTAAGCTTTTCCTTGTCCTCAAGCAAAGAAACAAGATAGAAGAAAGACTATGACTAAATATAAAAAAGATGAGAATAACAATTCAAGCCTTATTTAATTTTTAGAAGAACACATCATTAGCATGTGAAAATCATTCAAGTTTTATGCCACCTTCAAAACAAAATAGAACATAGAAGTAGAGTAGTCCCTCTCCAGAAATCTGTATCACTCAAACACTCAAGTGTATAAGGGTAAAATCATCACTCAAACTCAAGCCTAGGAGAGCGTCTTCATAAGCTTGCAGATTGTCTAATTCTACTCATAATGAACACAATTCATGGCAAAGATCTCGAAGGTCTTACTTTGGTTGTAATAGGGCTAAGGCATGTAATAAAAAGGTAGGGAAGATATAAGAAAAGTGACTCATAATGTACGAACAATCAAGGGATCTAGTAGTGCAACCAAATTATGATATATCAAAATAAACCTCTAAAACCAATCACATTTGAACCACTCATAATCAAACAAATCAAGTCACCCCGAGTTCTCACCTTTTTTTTTCCAAAATATACTCCCCTTTTCAATTTCCTCCCTTTTTCTTTTCACCTCTTCTTTTTTTTTCTTCTCTTTTTTTTTTCTCTTTTTTTTTCAATACCTCCCAACTCTAACATATGTCATCAATAAACCCCTTTCAATCGAAGTTAGGAGTACATGCACAAGTCTCCCATATTCTATCCAATTGTTTACCTGCCAACTCTCTACCAATAATTAGATAAAGATTTCAGTATAACACGGTGTCATCAAGTTCGGTACCAGGCTAGATAGAATCAAAATCAATTCACACCTATCTCGAGCCCCCTTTTTTTTTGCTTCAAAAATTTGTCCCTTGATCACTAAACCCTCACAAGCCTCCATTTCCTTCCACAACACTAATGACTCTACTAGATCCTCGGTTAAGGCTAGTTAGGTTAGGCATTTTAAGTGGAGGAACATGAATAAAAAGGATACATTAAGCTCAAAGGGGCTTACTAGGTTGATGTTCAAGGTAGGAATCATATTTGGCTCTGGCTAAAGAACGAGATAGTGCCTAAGATCATATCAATGCCATATACGAAAAGTGTTCAATAAACTTCAAAGAGACTCAAAGCAAGTTCTAAATGTTCTCCCTAAAGCGAGTATCACACATGAAAGAAATTGAGACCGACATAGGATTTCGTCAGTTCACAATAGGCTCAAATTCTCACCAAAGGCTTTAGACTACCATACTTTTACATCCTACATGTTCGAAAATTTTATCATGCCCAAATTTAATTCAACAATGCTTCAGTAAAGAAAAATTTTAAGGCAAGAAATGCATAAACATCAAATAACATAAGTCATGGTAATTCAAATATCAAGTACATGGAGAATCATGAGAATCATAATTATACAGACCAAATCAATAGGGTTCAAGATTCGACATACCCCCCCCAAACCTATCTACGAGCTAGTCCCTAGCACGAAAATAGAGTGAAATAAAGAAAATTGGGTAAACGAATTTTCCCTGATGTCTAGGTGATGTCCGATTGATCTACATATGCGAAGCTTGATCTGCAGGCTCATATCCAAAGTTAATCCTAACCGTATCAGCTCCCCTACTGCTCTGATATAGCTTATTATGCATTAAAAATCAATAGATGAAGCATACATGTCAATATCCCTCCTCAGTTTTTTTTTAATGGAAAGCAATAAATCTAACTAAGAAAACTAGAAAAACTCACAAACGTGGGTTGCCTCCCACGAAGCGCTGTTGGTTAGAGTCGTTGGCTCGACTTTGCTGAAACAGATTAGAAACTTGGCGACTTTGGACGCCCGACTTCAGCCTTGTCGAACGCCTCCTTCGATGATGCTCCACAGACATCCTTCACCTTGAAATGTTTTTTGGTTCATGGATTCATCAACTTCACCACACCATGCGACAAAACGTCCACCACATGAAATGGTCCGGAGAATGTAGAACTTGGGTATCCTGGAAATGCTCTAGAACCATCGTCATATAAAAGAACTTTAAGACCAGGGTAGAGTGTTTTACCCAGCGTCCTCTTCCCACAAGCAGCTTTAGTACGTCTGACATAGATGGTTTTCTTCGGGAACATGTCTTTTTGATCTTCAACACATTCATCCAAGTTAGGAACACCAACGTCAGTTGACTCCTCATCGAATAATGCGTGTATTCCTAATCCATCTGTACCATCAGAATCCTTCACTACATCAAATGCGGTGCACAAAGTTAACTTCAGTAGTTGAGGCATCAGTTCCAAATGTGGTTGGAGCTAGTGCTTTGAATTCTGTAACCTCCCCCAAGACTTCCATCCTCACAGTTCGTGACGGTACATCAACACAAGTCCTAGTGGTTGCCATAAATGGCCTCCCTAGGAGGATAAGCTGTTCACTTAGCCCTCGAGAAGTATCATTTGCATCAAGAACAATAAAGTCAACAGGAACAATAAACCTGTCTACCTTTACCAACAAATCTTCAACAATCCCCATTGGGGTCTTCACAGAGTTATCAGCAAATTGAAGCCTCATAGGTGTAGGCTTCAAATTGTTAACTCCTAACATTTTGTAGACAGAGTAGGGAATGAGGTTGATACCAGCTCCAAGATCTAGCATTGCTCGTGTAACTCTATCCTTGCCCATAGAGATAGCGATGTCGAATCTTCCAGGATCTGTTAACTTGGGCGGTAGAGCCGATATATCAACTACAACACCCCCTGATTCAAGTGTAGGAAGATTTGCACTCCGCTCATAATGCTTTTTGTTGGTGATGAGCTCCTTGAAGAACTTGGATTGCCTTGGAATACTCTTGACGAGGTCTAAGAGCGGCAGATTGATCTTCACTTTAGAGAGTATATTGAACAAGGATCCAAACTGTTCTTCTTGTTTGTTAACCTTGAGGCGTCTTGGAAAAGGAGGTGGGGGCTTGTATGGATTCACAGCTCTATGCAAAGGAGTCCGAACAGTAGACTTGTTCTCCTTATCTCTTATCCTTTCATCAACATTAGCCGTAGCAACTTCGTTGATTTTCTCTTTAGCCTTCTCCGAATCATCACCAAGCAAAATAGTAATAGACCTCGCCTCTTCAGTTTGTCCGGGTAGTTTCCCTTGTTGCATTTTAAGCAAAGCAACTTCCCGCGCTAGCTGGCCAAGTTGAGTCCCCAAATTTTTGGAAGTTGCTTCCACGTTCCTGACAGAAGTGGTAAGTGTCTCCATTTGCTCCTTAGAACTCTTCATAAAGGAGGTTAAGGTGTCTTGGAAGATGGCCATGGAATTCTCATCAGCGTCCTCAATCTTTGGCTGAGGGTGAGAAGATGATGTGCCTCCAAAGTTCTGCTGCTGAGTGGCATTCCTTCCTCCATAATCCTGGTAACTTTTGTAGTTGGGATTGTACCCTTGCTGCTTATGGACAAAATTTTGGTGCGGCCTCTGATATTGCCTTCTCTCTTCCCATTCCTGATGTTCTATGCCTTGTCCCCAGTTAGCTTCTTCTTCTTGAAATTGGCTATGGATGATATTAAACGGGCATTGGGCGGTTGAGTGTTGTGGATCATCACAAATGGTACAGACCTCGCCAATCTTTGGGGCTTGCACTTGTCTCTGCTTGAGCTCCTTGATTTCTTGTCTAAGTAGTTGAAGCTCCTTAATAGTATCATCCGCATACGCAGCCCGCACATCTTGCTTTCCACGTTGTCTCACACTCTGACTTCTTAATACGGATCGAGCCTTCAACGTCTAAAAAAGCTCATGCAATGCACTTGGGGTCAGTGCAAGAATGCCTCCGGGAGCCATGTTGTCAACCATAATCTGACACGGCAAGAGCAATCCATTGTAGAAGAACTCATTCAGCATCACAACCTATTAATTATGATGTGGACATTAGATGAGGAGTCCCTTGAATCTATCCCAAGCTTCATGGTATGTCTCATTGTCAAACTGGGAGAAAGTAGCAATCTGCTGCCTTAACTCGTGGCTCTTTCTTCGGGAGTAGTATCGCTTCGTGAATGCTTTGAACACGTCCTCCATTGTCCACAAAGAATTAGCAGGCAGTGTGTGCAACCAATTCTTGGCTTTATCCTTCAGAGTGTAGGGAAATAATCGTCTTCCCAATTGATCAGTATTGAGCCCGCTGAGAGGAATAGTCCCCAGTGTAGCATAGAACTCCCTCATATGAGCAAGAGGATCTTCAGTTGCTAGCCCGTAGAAAGATGCTAGCATATGGTAGTAGATGGGCTTCAGATCATAATTCCTTGCGGTCTCTTCTAGGACGATGCAGGTGGTATTGGCTCCAAGTATCGGCCTTGTGTAGTCTCCCTGCAACCTCTCTGGTTCAGGATTGTTCTCAATTCGCTCCATTTCAATTTTGTCTTCCTTTTCTTTCCACGTAACTCGAGTCCCTACTCTGTGTATGTTATCGATAAAAGGCGCAAGTTCTGGATTTTACGACCTTATACCGTGCATAAACCTACAGAAAACTCAAAGAGTAAGACTCGACACGGTAAAGAAAAGAAGAAATAGTAACCAACGTAAAAAATAAAATCTAAACAAATAAACAGCTAGTAAAAAGAATAATAAAAATGATCGAGTCCCCGAAGAACGGCGCCAAAAACTTGATGAACAAATTATAATTCTCGCAAGTGCACGAATCGGTATAGTACCTAATCTAGCAACTCCCGAGGTCGATCTCACAAGGACTCAGTGGGTTCTAATTATCCTAATTATTTCACTATCTACTTGGTCCTAAACTTGGGTTTGATTTATTCTAAAGCTACGGAATTAAAATATCAGGAAAGTAAAAAAAAAAAAATAAAAACGAAGCAAAGTGGATAATGGGTATGTTTCAAGTTTGATGAAGAGTGCGGAGGTTTAGCAATCATTATGCCTAAGATGATCGATTCATTCCCATTCTCTAGCTAGCATTTATGAATTTATTTTGTTGGTTCATCCACTAAGGCTCTAGGGATTCCGTATGATGGCGGGAGATCTCTACTTATAAGCCTAAGAGTCAATCAAGTGATCATATCATGAACCTAAGGATCGTATCATGCTCAAGGATTTAAGGAACCATCTAAACTATCCCAAACCAATGGTGACAATCTAGACACTTAATTGGAGGTCTAAATAAATAACCGGGTATGATGCGCCGTATTATCTATTACATATATTCTCTATAATTATCTAAGATGATGGCCAGTCACATTAAAGAATCATAGAGAAATCAAAACAAGGCTCAACAATTAAGAAACAAAACAATTCATTCATTGAAAAACTTGGGTTTGAATCAATTCATCAAAAACATAGATCCTGCTAAACCCCCACACAAGGGGATTTAGCCACTCATATTCGTAAGAAAATAATCACAAAAGATGCAAAAATAATCCATAGAATTCAAGTATCAAAAACCCTAAACAATACTGAGAAGGAATAATACAACCTAGAATTTAGCGGATTGATCCTCACGCTTGGTTCTCGGGTTGTGGTCTTCAATCTTCGCCTTGAATGTTCAACGGAGGGATGCCTTGGGTGTTTCTCTGCCTTGGAGGGTGGAAGAAGTCGGAAATATGGTGTGTGGTCAAAGGAAAGAAGTCCGGAAGGGTTTATATAGGTTTCGGGCCGAAAAAATCTGGTTTTTGGGCTGTATACGACGCGGACCGCGGTCCAACACAAATGCAGACCACGGTCCGAGCCCACGGATTTTTCAATTTTTTTGAGTCAGAACATACCGGACCGCGGTCCAGCACAAATGCGGACCGCGGTCCGACATCTTCTGCCGAACAGTTTTTTTCTACACTGTCGCGTTTTGGGAAAAACGCGATATCTCCTTCGTTAGCCGTTGGATCTCCACGAAACTTTGCCACATTGTTCCTAACACATAGAACTACGATATGGACGGTGGAGAACGGATTCTAAGATCGTTAGATCCGCCTGACACGCGATTTCCCAACTGCCTTGTTACATGAGCTCCGAAACGCGATTTCTTCAACATCCGGCTTCAAATCCTCTTCATTCTTCATCCAAACAACTCCATCTTTGCCAACAATGCATCAATGGTCATGGTTTCTTTCATTTTGGTGTCAAATACCACCAAATATGCTCAAAACGCGTGAGAAACCTACAAAACCAAAAACCATCGGAAGTATACGATTCCAAGCAAAACAAAAGCTAAAAATGAATAGAAAACGATGTAAACAAGCTTAAAAAGAACATGATGAGATGGTATAAAAACCACTCATCAATAGAAACTCCACGATGCAAGTGATTCATGTCTCTATAAGTATTCCAAATTTTCGAGTCTAATATATACCTTTAGAATTTTTACTAATGTTTCTGCATGACCAACCTTCCTTATATTGACCATAAACTTTCTTTATAAATATGTTATAAATCTGAATAAAATTGATCTGGAAACCTAACTTCAATATCTAAAACTTTCATGTTTTACAGAACCTCAAAAGCCAAACTTAAGTGGGTGAAATAATCGCATTACAGTCACATACGCAAGTTGTGTAGGAATCCAGGATACTCTTCTGTATTTCGAACATAACTCTCTATTGAGACCTCATATAACTATAATTCCTCATAGAAAGCTAACATAAATACCTAAAACTTTTATGTTTTAGTAAACTTAATATTCGAACTGGTTCAGCTCCGCTTGCATTGCAATGATCCAATCAACATCGTTCAGTGCGTCCTCTATCGACAGAGGTTCTTCAGTAGACAAGAAACAGGAGTATAAAGCGCTTTCTCCTTGACAGAATCTGGATCTTGTCTTTACACTTGCTGAAGGATCTCCAATTATGAGATCAGAAGAGTACGCATCTAGCCATGATCGTCTTCGCTTGGTCTCTTCCTCTGAAATTACTTCTGTACAGTCAGTAGGAGTGTTAGGCATTTCAGTAGTATTGTTCTGCGACTGGAGCATTTCGGTAAGAAGGTTAGGATCTACTGAGTTCCTAGGTTCAGGGGTATCTCGCTCAGGAACATCATTCGTTCCCCTGAATTGTTATTCTGAATAGAGGACTCAGGTACCACTGGGACTTCCTCATCGACCAGGGGTTACCTAATGTTGATTCTGTTTAGTAGAATCAATCAGGTCAACTACATTGCCTTTGGGGTGGGTCTGAGTTTCTTCTTCATCTGACTCATCATCCCAACAATGCTGGATCTTTTTAGTTTCATCATTCAGCTTTAGATCCTGTACCTTGCTGCTTACATCTTCAGTATTTGAATTTTCACTAGATTTCCTGTCCTCAGTAACAAACTCCTTAAATACAACATGAGGGCTTTCCTCCACGCAAAGAGTCCGGTAGTTAAAGACTCTGAAGGCTCTACTGACTCTGGAGTATCCTAAGAACACTCCTTGATCAGACTTGCTATTAAAGACCTTTAACTGATCCTTTCCATTATTGTGGATAAAGCAAGGACAACCAAAGATATGGAAATGAGAAATAGAAGGAATTCTCCCTTTCCATAGTTCAGATGGTTTCTTCATGTGTTGCTTTGTCAATAGTGAGCGGTTCAGAGTATAACAGGCCGTGTCAGTAGCATCGGCCCAGAACATCAATGGCAATCTAGAGTCTGCTTCTTCTAATATTATGTTCTTCCATGTCAGTAGTGACCATTCTCCTAGGGTGAGCGAGCTACTGAAGTCTCGTGCTGAATCCCCTCAGTCTCGCAATACTCTTTGATGATTGAGTTGAGAAATCCAGCCCCTCGATCCAAGCATATCCTTTGAATCTTGATGTCATATTCCACACTGAGTTTCTTCAGCAGTGTAGGTAACTCAGTCTTGACATCAGATTTGTTGGCTATGAAGATGATCCACGTATATCTTGAATAATTGTCAATAACGACAAAGGCGTACTTCTTGCCTCTTATAGTTACTGGAGTGATTGGCTCAAATAAGTCCATGTGCAGCAGGTGAAGGATTCCATCAGTGGAAGGTTATGAAATAGGTGGATTGATTGACTTTGTCTGCTTTCCCCTCATGCATGCTTCCTAATTTCTTTCTCAGTTGAACACTACATTGGGCAGTTCTCTGACTTTTGAGTCCCTTGCCAGCTTGTTCATTGCCTTAGAATTCATATAATTGAGCCTCTTATGCCACAGCCATCCTGTCTTATCACTTGACTTCATCTGGGCAGGCAAGTCGGCTTCAAGTTCGGCGGTGTTCCAGTTTGCAACATAGATATTCTTCCTCCGCGAACCGGATAACACTATTTTCCTAGTAGATTTATCAAGAATATCACAAAAACCAGCGTCAAAGGTAACTCTATTAAGGTTATCACAGAATTGACTGACAGAAAGGAGATATATATTGAAGTCCTTCAACCTATGTTACTCTTGGAACTGAAGCAGTCCCAATGTTCAGCGTTCTATATCCCCTTGTGTAGCCTTTTGAGTTGTCACCGAACTCAATTCTAGCTCCTTCTTCCTGAACATAGTTGGTGAGCAACCTTTTCTGATAAGTCATATGTCTTGAGCAACCGTTGTCCATGATCTAAGGATCCTTATGCACCTACAAAACATAAATAGTTTTAGGTACCCTTTTGGTTCAGTCTGGGTCCTTATGTGTTGGGCGGTGTTAGTTTCGGGACCCAATCTGTCTGGCGACATTGGGGGTCTCGGACTCTTTCTTCTTGATCTTGTTAACAGTACTTTTCTCCCCTGAACTTGGAAGTACTGACTTCTTGGCAGTTTTGGGTTCAGGAGCTTTTTTCTTCTGATTCCTAGTGTTCTTCCTGACCCGGGGCTCATAGTACTACGAACCATACTGTGCAGGATGCACCTATTCTGGTTCAACATACTGCTCTGCCCACCTGACCTTCTTGGTTCCCCCTTACCAATCCCTCTAACTTCTATTTGGCTCCCAGGTACTGCTCTATCATCAGTTCTCGCGATACTTCATCACTCCTCCTGGGTGACTCATAATCCTTCTGAACCTCTGCGAGTTTCTGACTGAACCTAGCTATTTCAGTATTTTTCTCAGAATTGTCCTTGGTCAAGACTTATATTTGAGTTTCTTGATGCTAAGACTTAGTCATGAGAGATTCAATCTCTTCCTTTTGTCTCATAACAAGAATTTTTGAATCGGTAAGGACCTGACAATCAGAAGAACGTCTCTGATTCTCAGCTTTTACCTGTTCCAACTCCTGTACGGTTCTACTGAACTCCCTGCTCAACTTAATTTGCTCCCCTAGCAAATCTTCATATGCTTAAACGACATCTAAAGGTTCTCCTGCAGGTGAGCAAGTGTCGTGTGTGCTCTTTGAGGAGGATGTTAGATTCAGTTTAGAGTTTACCCCAGCCATTAGGCAGTGTTCAGTTGATGTTTCAGGATTTGTTTCTCCAACCTCAACAGCCACGAATGCAGCTTCATCTTCGGAAGACTACATGAAAGTATCTTCCTCAATTTAGTAATCGGATAGCTCTCCGGCAATATAGGACTACCTCTTCCGGGCAAATTTGTCTCTTCTAGCCTGCCGTTCAGCTCATTATACAGCTGAGAGCCCCGGACAATCGTATTGGTAATGTCCGTTCTTTTTGCAATTGTAGCACACGAAAGTCCTACCACCCTTTGCAGATGTGTCGTTGGATGGATTGGCAGTAGTCTCCGTGTCCCTGCATTCAGGAGAAGGTTCAGATTCTTCTTTCTTTTCATGATTTTGTTTCTTACCAGAAGAAGAATCTTTGGGGTATTTTTTCAGCTTTCTGACTCTGTCCTTCTCCCTTCGGTACATCAGAGCCAGAAGCGCACATCATTCAGCAAGATCCTCAGTAGTGGATTTTGGTACTGTGGTTGCGACTGACTTGCTCATTGAAGTGGGGCTAGCTCCAAATGTGTTGACTGTTGCTTTAAAAGCATGGTCAATTGGAGTATCAGCTGGAGCGCTTATGCTTCGTTGGGGTAGACTGTGCTCGAACTCTTCTGTCTTTAGTTCTGAAAAGATAACATCAGGAGTTATAGCATTTAGACCAGAGCAACGTAAATAAGTGACAAATGGAAGCCACTTCAGTCGAGGCAGCACTATCAGGATTTTGGTGTTCATCTCCTTGTTGGTGAACGTCTTCCCCAGCTCGTTGATTACATTGATCTTATTTGTGAATCTAACGCTAAACTCGCCAATGGATTCATTCGGCTGCATGGCGAATTTCTCGAACTTGCGGGGTTCCTTGGCTCAGTACAGTCAGGGCATCCCAAAGTTCTTTCGCCGTTTTGCAATCTTGCACTCTGCCGAGGTGTGAATTACTGAGCGTTGTAAGGATTGCGTTTCGCGATACTCGGTCCAGGTTGTGCAGTTTCTTCCCTTCGGGCGTGAAGCCGGCTTTATATTTGGGAGTCTTTGCCCCTGTTTGTGCTCCTACTCCTCCCACATCAGCAAATTCGATGCTGCCAATAATGGGAATGATTGGTCCTGTCTCGAGGACATCAATCATGATGTCGTGCAGCGATGTAAGGTGCGCCTCTATTCTGACACGTCATACCTTGTAGTTCTCTGTAGAGAACATCGATACGATCCGTATACCTGACATATCAGACATGTTAAGTCGATAGTATAAGGATGAATGAAGAGATGCTCGTGCAATGAAAATGTTTTTCAGGATCTGTTCGAGTAGACCAGTAAGTTTTCAAAACGATGATCAAAAGAACACCGCTCTGATACCAATTGTTGGTCCAAAGACGAGTATCAGGCGTAGAGGGGGGTGTGAATACACCTAAGTCCAAGTTTTTACTCAAACGCAAAGGTCAGTCTTGTACTGAGTTTTCTACTAAACGAGTTCAGTTGCTAGTTAAGCCTTCTGATCGTAGGGCAGAGTGATTCAACGACTTAATCCTTTCTATTAACTTAAGTCAGTACTGAGAAACTTAGTTGATGAATGATCGCGGGGCATAATGTTTTATGCAAACCAAATCATTTTTGGCTAGTGCAATTTCGAATCTGTCTTACTGAAGTATGATTTTGCAAGCCGTGACAATAGATGCAATAAAATAGTAAATGATACGAGCAATTTTAACGTGGTTCAGATACGCAAGATCCTACATCCACGGTCCTGCTGAATAGGAGCTCTTGTTGATTTATCTGAGCAAGCCTCAACAAGGCTTCTGTGCACTGGACTGAACCTTCTAAATTATAGTCCTTAGCGATTTTATAAAATCAAACTGAAGTTTGAAGGGTTTTCTCTCCAACTAGGAAGGACTTCTTACGATAAGAACATTTTACTAAAAGTGAACTCCTTCAAGTGTCTAAGCATATGATCTAACAAGGTTAGCTTTGAAAAGAGATCGGGGAACAACTCTAGAGTGAAGAACTACTAGGATATCTCTAAGATTTCTAGTTCTTCGTTGGATGTAGAAGTGAGCTTGCTAGAGTGCTTGAGAATGTGTTCGCGAATTTCTTGCTTTTGTTCCCGTTTTTCTGTTGTAGACTTTTGAACTCTTCAAGATGATCTCTTTATATAGTCGTGACCCATGCATAGATTTGTTGGAGGGGGCCATGCCACGTGTCACAAGACTCCAAGGGAAAATTGCACATAATTTTGAATGTCGCCGTAGAGAGTTGTTGACTTTTTGTGCATGAGAGCAACTTTGTGTCAGAGCAGGTAAGCTTTGCTTGCTTCTCATTGGTCAAGGTACAGCGGTAGGTGAGACTTGTCAAACATCAGTCTTCTAGCTGAGTTGACTTCTTCTGACACTCGAACATAAGTGTTCCTCTGCTGACATCCTTGATTAAGGTCAGGCTATCGATTTTCCTCGTACGGTCTGCAATTGTGTTGCAGCTCATTTAGTAGATCAAGGTCGATCATACTGAGTCTTCTTTCTGAGTCGGCTGAAGAGTGATCTTCTACTGAGTGCTTCCAGCTACTGACTCGAAGACAAACAACTGAGCTCTTCTATCTGAGTCAGCTGAAGCTGATCTTCTACTGAGTGCTTCCAGCTGCTAACAGAGCTCTACTGAACCGATGACATGGGGTCTATAACCTTAACTTCTCTACAGAAGTTCAGTCCAACAAATTACCCCTTACAGGACTTAGACAACATAATCTAGAAAAATCGAAGTCGGTCTCGCCTATTACATCATGTCGGTTCATCACACAATCAGGGGTTTTTGGATCTTCAATTCCGCTTTAATACATGCAAATCATTCAGCATCAGAGTTACTGGATCATCTCCCTACATTTCCATCGTAACCACTGACTCAGATCCTTAGAAGAGATTCTATAATATCCCTCTATAAGGACTATGAACTATGAATCATCTCCTAACTGATATCCCTACACTCTTTAGTCTTCTATATCCACCAAATATTGAACCTTTTTAGTCTCTAAATAATTGATCTTATAGTGATTAGACGTGAGATAATTTTAATTGATTTCATCTTGATTAAGATTGGGAATAAAGTTTTCATTTTCTTGTTTCTCTCGAACTTAAAAGACGGACTTCACATTTCGTTTGTTCCATCCCTCCACTCTATTTACCAGCCCTTAGAAAATGGTCATAGTTCATCTGGAAACTTGATCTCTGATGATTATTCCATATATCTGGTTCTAACCACGTTGAAATATTTGTTTGATTCATACATTTATGAATAATATTCTCTTTCCCCTTTCACAGTATAGTCGGACTCATTTCATATTATATCTTCCTAAGGTCCATCTTGTTACTTGGTCATTGATACTTATCGTTCCGTCAATTCGTTTTAACCTCATTGAACATATCCTTTGATTTATGGAATTATGAAACTTTTTATTTGAAATATTTCTAATATGTAACTTGATTCTAATAAAGGTTACGCAACATCCGTAATAGCTATATCTGCCCGAGGAAGATAAGTATGAGCGGAAATAAGGAGATGAATTATTTTTAGAGAAGATAAGTTCTCAATTGATTAATGATTTTTCGGACAACAACAAATAACCCTCTTATGTTTGAGAAGGGATTGTGCGTAACTCAGAATAACCAAAAAATCGTAATACTCGATATACGGTCTACACAGGAGATACTAAAATACATCCTGGAGTAAAGTAGAAGAGGATTTCTCCGCATTGATTTCACGATTATACTGATGATTGGTTTATCTTTTATTTTTCTCCTCGGTAGCGGCATTCAATCTAATGGCAGGAATGTAACTAGGTTCTAGATTAGCTGATTTATTTTCATACAATATGTGTTGATAGACGCGAGGAGACTTCTAGCAAGGGAAAGCAGCGTACAACCTATCTAACTCTCCACATCTATATTGCATAAAGCGTTTGTAACTCATAGCTGGAATAAATATAGTTTCGGAGTATAGGTAGCAGACTTACGAAGCAATTCCTTGATTTAAAGAAATCAAGAAAGTGATAATTTTGTTCGTGTAATGTTGCTTAATTTGTCATTGTATTAGGCGCTATACAAAAGTCTAGATTGTTGCAGCCCTACGAAATTCCTAAGAAAAGTTAAACATATTATTATAAGCTTTATCAGCAAAATAAAACACTGTTACGTGGGCCAAAGTTAACAAGTAGATAAAGTCAACGAGCTTCATTCCAATTTGAGCCACATTTCAATTGGGTATATTTACATAATGTTACTGCAAGAAAAATCTTAGTGTACGAGGCATGCAGGTTGTCGATCACCTTAGATTGTGATTCCAGATTCATCTCAAAATGCTAGAAGAGTTTACAAGAAGCAATCAACAAGTAACTGAATATTAGTGCAGTTCTCGATCAGTGAATCGTATGGAAAGTTAGGGGGAACTATTTAAATTCATGGTAGATTTGGACGTTACATTTCTCCAAGTGGAATACATCTATTACGAAAGCAATAAGACAATGATTACCGTGGCAGCTTACAAAAGTATATATTGTCTAGAGATGAAGATACTGGATAACGGTTAGTCAAAGAAAATCTATGGCGATAAGGAGAAATTATAATTGTTCGTAATAAATTATTCGTAATAATTTTATGATTAGTTGTTCGTAATAAATTATTCTCGAAATATTCTCTTTCTGTAAAGAGTTGTATGATCTAGAAAAAAAATGGATTTAGTTTACAAGAAGTTTTCAAAGAACGAAGCAAGATAGTTAAGGTTCTTTAGAGAATAGCTCTCTCACCTGGTTCAATAGATGTATATGGCATCTATCATGTTCAGTTAAGAGTGTTTGTTGTTGCGCTTCAATACGAATTTAAGTATGATGAAGTGCTACTATGTTCAGACTAAGTTATGAAAGAAAGACTAGCTCATTTACGTAAATGCAGCTCCATGTTTTGATGAATAAGAAAATTCCTTTACTGAAGGTTATAGGATATCTTAAAGACAAGAAGAGGTAACATGAGAATTTTTAAACATGATGAAAGTATAATATTCAAGTTGCAATAAGAAAGCATTGTAAATTTCGATGACGAATTTTTTTTTAGGAGGGAAGGATGTAATATCCCGAATTATAGTAAATGACCTAATTGAATAATTAGTGGATTATCATTTCTCATAGATATAGAAACACGAATTATTAGTTAGATATATCGTGCCGAAAAACTATTAATTTTTGGACTCAAAATTTCTCCATGTTCACGCTCTCATGGATTTATAATAAGCTATAGATTATACTTCCCAACATTTGGTTTTAATGAAATAAAATATTCATTCATTTACTAATAATAGTAAATACTATGGTTGGATAGGTAGGAAGAGGAATGGCGGCTACATGGTTTTATCCTCACTCTCATTCCACCATTCCTCTCATCTCCACCACCTCACGAAACTTCCTCTCTCCCCATAAACCTTTTCTCTCTGTCAAATCTTTGAGCAAAACCGGAAGAAATCTGAGGTAAGTTCTACGCCTATAATCAATTAGATCATTTTGTTTATGTAAGTTGGTGGAGATGTTCGTTCGGTTATCACTTCGAAGTTATTTGAGTTGAACTTTAGAGTTCTAGTTTCTCATGGGTTGTGCTCGATGTGGGTTTATCAGTATTAGGAAAAGGTTGCTTTAGGGGAAGAGTCTGCGGTGGCAGTAGGTTGTTGCTGCTAAGTTTTGGGTTGATGATCTAGGTGTATATCCTGTTTTCAGTTGTTGCTGACCAAACATTTTGAGACAGATTTATGCTCATTTCTATTGTCCAAATTTTACCAAATCATATACCATTCGAAAACTCTCTTTGTTATCTTTCTAACGCCACATTTTAATCGTAATTCCGAGTTCAGACATGAAAATTATGGCTCCCGAAAGTTGAGGTGGTAGTAGATGGTTACGGTTTTCGTTTTCCCATGAAGTAGATCAGCAACTTTGAATCCAATTTCTGCTCATTTCCTTTATCTAAAATATGACATATTATATAGCATCAGAAAGTTTTTTTCCTTGTCTTTCCAACGCCACTTTTGGCTTGTAATTCGGAAATTGAACCAAAAAGTTATAGGTCCCAAAGTTGGGGTGGCGGGTTGTGTTTTTCGTTTTCGCTGAAACAGGTCATCGGCATTCAGCCCTATTTATACTCGCTTCTTTTAATCAAATCCCTCTGTATGATATATTGTTGGAAACCTCTCACTATTAGCTTTCTAGAAACTCCTTCTGTTTGTAAAACCGATTTCGGATGTGAAAGATATAAAGTCCAACAAGTTGTGTGTTTGTAGATGAAACTCAATTTTCCTTTGAATGTTTCAGCTCGATTTTTGAGCCATTTTTTTGTCCAAACTGTTGGTCCTGAGACGTGGTTTAGGTGGGGCGGGGGGGGGGGTGAATACACCTGAATACAAATTCATTTCTCAAATGCGAAAGTCAGCTCTAGCTGAGTTTGCTACTAAAGCCAAATATACTTTCAGATCCCGTGGGCAAGAAATTATTCTATTGAGAACAGTCGTTCAGTATCAGAGTTGTGTGCGGAAGTGTAGGCCCTCTTAAACGTCTCGGTTGGAAAACCGGTTTTAACTGATTTTGATGAAATGCAGTTTTAATTCAATATGATCACTTAAAGAAAACAGTAAATCAACACAGCAGATTTTTAAAGTGGTTCGGACACACTGGGTCCTACGTCCACTGTCCTGACCAAATCAGGATACTTGTTATATTTATACTGAGCAAGTCTCAGTGATTTGTTCTCAAGGCTGATACAACTTGAAGCTTATACTGAGCAAGTCCTCAGTGATCTGTTCGCAGGACAGATTCTCTACTTATAGTCGTAGTGACTTTTACAAGAGTTTCAAACTTTAAGAGTTTGAGGCTTCTCCAACTAAGAGGAAGTTCTTACAATAAGAACAATTTCACAAAGAAGTGAACTTCCTCGAGGTTTCTAAGCTATGGATATTACGATAAGGCTTGCTTAAATAAGAGAAGGGGAACAAATATAACTCTAAGTGATGAACTAAAAGGTTCTTCTAAGATAGCTAGTTCTTCACTGGATTCTTCGATTGCGAGCGTTAAGAGTTTTGTGCGTAGATGGCTTGGGTTCTCGGTAGTGTCTCTGCATGAAGAATTCTCTTATATAGTCGTTGATGGTGAATAGATCTGTTGGAGGGAGGTCTAGCCACGTGTCCAAACGATAAGGAAAATGGCTCCTTAAATTTGAATGTTGATGAGTTGGTGCACTGTAGAGATACACCTTTTTTTGTCTGGGAGCAGCTTTTGTCAGAGAAAATAAGTTGTTGTTGGTTCCTTATTGGTCGAGGTAGATTGGTAGGTGAGAATTGTCAAACATCAAGGTTGACTTCCTCTGAATCCTCGGACCTTCAATTGAAGTGACTTCCTACTGACGTTCTTCTGAGTATAAGTGCATGGGCACGAATTCCTGTACAGATTTAGTTGGTGGTCGGCTGACCAACTGACTTCTTTGATTCTGAGTCCATCAGCTGAGTGCAAGGTCTTCTACTGAACTCTGTAGCTACTGATCTCTGCAACTACTGAACTCTAGCTTACTGAGTTCCTAACAACTGAACTCACACTAAGCTATTTCAGAATGAAGGTATATCACCCATCTAGGGGTTTTGGGATCTTCAAATCTATAAATGCATCTACTGAATCCTTATCCCAACAATTTCCCCCTATTTGATGGTGCCAAAACCTATTACATCTTCTATCAAGAAATATGCTAAGGTTAAGAGCTGCAGCTACTAAGTAAATCTCTATTACAAAGTAAAAGGAATATCAGAGCTATCTAATTATATCAAGTAATGTATCAGAGCTATGTTAAAACAAAACAGTTATGGAATGCTGAATGTATCAGAACTTACAGATTGACATAGTTATAGCATGCTGAAGTTATCAGAGATTATATTGACAGATATCAGGGCTAGAAAGTAAGTTTAGCACATTCGCAAGATATCAGGGCCGATACAAATATAACAATCAAAGCTCAGAATAGATCATACTTCTTAGTAGCTAATCACCAAAGGTAAATTCAGCAGTTATCAATAATGTCCCTATAAAGCAGGTTCCCCCTAAGAAACAATTTCCCCCTATATGCATATATAAGATCCCTTTCCTCTAAGTACTAGCAAGGTATCAGAGAAGATTGGAGAACCGCAGATAATCAATAAGGAATAATTCTAAGGCAGATAAGCATCTAAGTCACATATGGTCAGATAGATATCTGGTCACATAGGTGACCAGTTGTGCTGAAAAGTAAATAAAGCTATAAAGACAATGAGTAATTGTCGAGTCTAGAAGTGATAGATGTCATAGATGAATGAGAATTATAGAAAATGACTTGCTATCACTACTGAAGCTAGACTAAGGAGAGAGAGAGGTCAACTCGGCTTCTTCTTAAACTGTTGCATGCGAGCGCGGAAGTCAGTAGACTTCTTTTCCGGAAGCTCAAGGCCATAACTTGAATAAACTCTGATTCTCAAGGCATTGATCTTTGCTAAGTCTTCTTCATCATCTTTCCTCAGTGCTCTACTGATGATGGCTTCCTTTATTTTTTCTTCGATCTCCTTCTTGCAAAGATTGTCCTTATGAGTCATGGGAGGAGGAAGAATTCTGAATGGAGGAGCCTTTAACGCTTTGCCTGTTTGATCTAGCAGTGTTAGAATTTCAGCAAGGAGGGATGTATTCGCAGCTGTCAGAAAGTCCTTGAAGAATGTATCAGCATCAGAATCTTCATTTCCGACTTTCCAGATGTAGAATCTCTTAATGAAGTCCATCTACAGCTTCTCCCATTGCTGATTCATCTTGAGAGATACCCAGTCTTCAGTTCTTTTGAAGACTATGCTCTACACATCACTGCCTAGTTCCCTTATCCTGAAGTATCGGGAAGAGATGGGTATACTTTTGTCTTTCTCAGGCACCCTCTTCCTTGCTTCTTTTTCTGTTCTCAGCTTGAGGACTTCTAAGTCGGCTAAGCGAAATCTCTCTCTCGCCTCTCTGATTTGCCTAGCCTCAGCTTCACGGTCAAGTGCCCGCTCACACGCATCCCAAATCTCTTTTATCTCTTGCTTTTGTTCTTTAGAAGGGACTGTTGAGGGCACATGCTGCTCTTCTGAGTCAGCAGGCGATACAGACTGTTGGGATCTAGCTGCTGCTGCTGAAGCTTTGGACTGTCTGGGGATAATAGATCTTGTGCGTGAAGGCACTGGACATCGGATCTGTACCCCTTTTTTTCCTGCAGGCTTCTTCTTAGCATCCTATCGTCAAAGGCGATTTTCTCTTCGCGAAATTTGAACTTAAGCTTCTTCTCTTTGCGCGGACTAGGGTCAGCTGGAGCTTTGCCCTTGCCCATATCAGCTTTCTTGGCACCTGGAAGGCGATTTTCTCTTCGCGAGATTTGAACTTAAGCTTCTTCTCTTTGGGCGGACTAGGGTCAACTGGAGCTTTGCCCTTGTCCTTATCAGCTTTCTTGGCAGCTGGAGGTGGCGAGTCTTCAGTAGGTAGATTCTCCAAGTATGTGTCCACCTCAGCCACAGCTGAGTCAGTAGTTCCTTCAGCTGGAACTTCCCCTTGAGCTGCTGAACTAGGTTCTCCCTGCTGATCTTCTGCCTTAAGGAGGGCTCTAAGATGAGCAGATCTGGACATTTCACCCTTTTTAGAACCATCAATTAGCGTTGCCAGGGTAGTAACCTTTTGAGTCAGCGATTCTACTGAGGCCTTGACCGTAGTCACGCCTGAGGCAATGTCAGTCGCTGCGTCAGTGTAAGACTCCCACCTTTGCTAGTGCTCTTGATTGATAGCTTTCAGTAGAGCATCCTTGGATTTGTTGAATCTGGTGAGGTAGTCTTCAACAATGCCAGAAGCAGCTTTCTTGATCTCCTGGCAAGATTCGTGTTGCTGAGCCAGTGCTTTAATGACACTGTCAGCTGTGAACTTATAGCTCTCCTCAACTGCCTTCTGGACTCGACCTGTTACAGCCGCCACTTCTTCTGAGAAAATCTTGGCCTGCGACTGCAATATATTGTGGAACTGAGCAGTTAGGTCGGTCTTCTGTGCCTCAAGTGCCTTCGTGAGGATCTCTTCAGCATTAATAGAGGTTGGAGTGCTGATCCTCTACACTTCAGTAGCAAGGCTGGTCAGTATCTTCGTCCGAGCCTCAGTGAACTTGCTCCACTTAGTGTTCACATCATTGGCAAGATTTTGGTTCTTGTGTGCTTGACGCTTGATCACCTTATTAATTGACACCATAGTGAGCTCCTTGATCTCAACTGCCTGATATCTGCGTTTGGCTTGAGGCTGAGTCGAGGACGAAGTCTGGATGATCTGGCCTGATGGAGGAGGAGGAGGAGGTGGCTGATCATCCGTGGGAGTTTTACCCTCAACAAATCCTCCCTGGTCTGCATCCTTGGGTGATCCATCACGAGGAGGAGATGGAGGAGGCTGAGAGGAGGAAGGCTGAGCTCCTTGCATTCTCTCGCTGAGCAACATGAGTATGACGGCCTTTAAGTTCTCCATAGAAGCGATGTCAGATGGCTCCTCGTAGCCAATCTCCTCTTTCAGTTGTTGTTCTTCCTCCAATAGAGTGGATAGGGTCCTGAGTCGGATGGTCTCTTCCAAGACATCCAACTCCAGGAATCTAAGATGCATCTAGACTCGGGCTACCGCTATGTCCACGAGATCAGCATGGGCACAGATCTCTAGAATTTTAGCTGCGACTTCATCAGCTGATTTCAGTTGAGCATTTAACATTGAAGTCAGGAGGGAGGAAATCTCAGTAGCCTGAGGTTCAACGGGAGCCTCCGGCTGAGTTTCCTCTAATAACACTCTCTTCACCTTTTCTTTTAGGGTCACATCATGTTTCCCAGACCCTGAATCCTCGACAGATATTGGTGAAGGAGGTGGGACGACTGAAGTTGGCTTCTTCAGCGTCTTCTGCTTCTTTGACTGAGTAGTGAGGGGATCCTGCGTGATCTCTAAGGGGCGCTTAGCAGCCAGTCCCTTCCCTATAGATTTCTCAGCAGCGGCTACATTGGCAAACTTCAGCAGCCTCTGATCAAAGTAGTAGGCGTCGACGAAGGAGACTTTGTCTGGAAGGTCATCCTCGATCATAATGGACACCTTTGTCCCATATAGAAGCTTCCCTTTCGGAGTGAACTTCATGCCGTCTTCAGAGTCCACAAATTTATGTAATTGAGCTTTGAATTTAGCTCTGAAGAACGCGTTCTAGTTGATGGGGGCCTTATCCATTATAACCATCATGATCTAGATGCGGATGCGGGATAGCTGATCATACGATCCCACTAAGCTCGTCAAAATATGATTGACGGTGTATGCCAATCCCGTGTACTGCGGAAGCAACTGACCCTTAGGGAAGTCTGCTTTGAAGATGATGTCCTGCTGACCACTGAATCGACAGAGGTACTTGTCGATCTCAGACTCCTTGTACCTGGCGATTGGAGTCCCTTCGTTTTCCTACTCAAAGCTGACTCGCAGGCACCTGGCCACGTCCATCTGAGTGGCCCTGTCCTCCCACTGACTGGGACGGACCACACGCCTCGAAATGACTGAAGATATGTCATTTGAGTCGTCATCCTGACGGAAGTTCAGGAAGAATTCAGCAACTTGGCGAGGAAGCTGATGATGCGGAGAGCGAGAGAGGATCGGTAGGATGCCCGATCTCTCTAGGGCATCAAAAACAGGTGTCATGCATTCCACACCACACATCTTTACGGATAGAACGGGCTCAAAGAGAACCCTCTTCCCTGAGATAATGTCATCCATGTCCTCTGGGATTGTAGCATCGCTAATGGGAACGGATTGCGCCATCTTGAAAAGCTGAAATCTGCAAAATAGAAGTCAGTAGTAGATTTAGTTTATAGAATTCTTATTGAAGAGAATATGCTAGTAATTCAGTAGAAGTCTGATGCAAGTTTTTTAAGTAAATGCAGAGCACAAGTTTTTCGTTATTGGCAAAAAAGTAAGGCAGTTTAGAGATGACATGCGTATATATATTCAGATTTTAATATGAGGCGGTTTTTAAGCATGCGGTTGGGATTAATCAGATTTCAAAATGTGGACGGCTCAGATTGGATGTTATAATAGGTTATGATTATTGTGCCGTCTACAATCTCACCTACTTATCTCTAGCGCCTAAATGGTAAGGTGAAATGACATGCATTTAATACGCCGCAGTCAGTTTTACGGAATGTCGTGAGTTTAATGAAAACGACAAACTCAATGCAATACGATGAACAGTAAAGGCGGGAAATAAATGCTATGGTATGCTGAATCACCGAATGCTGAATTTAATACTCATAACCTGTCAGTTGAACATCGTAGTCAGCTGATACCACGTTTGATGAATCTGAGTATTCAACTGTACTAAAGGTTAGTTCCCACTTACTTAGTACTTCCTGGACCATTTACTGAATCGTATCAGTAGGATCCAAAAGACCTAGTTCTACTGAGAGATCATTGAATCTGGACTCAGCTAGAGGTCTGGTCAGGATATCAACTCTTTTATTATCTGTGTGGATCTTCTCCATTCTGATATCCTTTTTCTCGACATGAACTCTGATGAAGTGATGACGGATGTCCACGTGCTTGCACCTTGTATGCAGAACTGGATTCTGAGTGATTACAATAGCACTGGTACTGTCACAGTAGATCGACACTTCATCTTGATGGATATCGTAGTCTCGCAGCTGTGGTCCAAGCCACAGTATCTGTGTGCAATAGCTTCCGGCAGCCATATACTCAGCTTCAGTAGTGGACGTTTCTACTGAATGCTGTTTCTTTGAAAACCACGATAGGAGCTTGCTACCGAGGAACTGACAAGTTCTTGAGGTTGATTTTCTCTCGATTCAGCAACCTGCATAGTCAGCATCAGAATAACCAGTTAGTTCAAGGTTATCATCAGCAGGATACCATAATCCAACATCAGGTGCTCCCTTTAGGTAACGAAGAATTCTCTTCGCTGAATCTATATAACACTTCTTGGGAATCACCTGAAATCTCGCGCATACACCTACAACATAATTTATGTCAGGTCTGCTTGCTAGAAGATATAATAAAGAACCGATAATAGCACGATAGTCAGTTGAGTTAACAGATACTCCCTCTTTGTCAAGTTCAATCTTGAGATTTGTGTTCATGGGTATCTTTATTGACTTGCTGGATTCGTAGCCGAACTTCTTGATGAGATCTCTTGTGTATTTGGCTTGATTAATGAATATTCCCTTCTCTGATTGTTTGATTTGAAGTCCAAGGAAATAGTTCATCTCTCCCATCATCGACATTTCAAATTTTTCTTTCATCATCTGCTCGAATTTCTGACACATAGTCAGATTCCTTGATCCTAAGATGATGTCGTCCACGTACCTCTGCACCAGTAAAATGTCTTCTCCTGACTTGATACTGAATAGGGTGCGATCCACTGTTCCTTTCTGAAAACCTTTCTGAAGAAGAAAGTCTAAGTGGGCATCGTACCAAGCCCTGGGTACTTGTTTTAACCCATACAAAGCTTTCTTAAGTCTGTAAACCTGATGTCCCTGCTGAAAGCCTGGCGGTTGTTCAACATAGACATATTCCTTCAGTACGTCGTTCAGGAAAGCTGACTTCATATCCATCTGATAGAATGTGAACTGCTGATGTGTTGAATAAGCTAGGAATAGAAGAATAGCTTCTAATCTTGCTACTGGGGCAATGTTCCGTCAAAATCCATTCCTTCCGATTGACAATAACCTTTGGCAACAAGTCGAGCTTTATTCCTGACAATGACGTTGTTTTCATCGCGCTTGTTCTGGAAGACCCACTTTGTTCCTATCACGTGTTGATGTCTAGGTCTGTCAACAAGCTCCCATACATCGTTTCGCGTGAACTGATTCAGCTCTTCTTGCATGGCGGTGATCCAATCAGAATCATTCAGCACCTCCTCTATTGTCTGAGGTTCTTCAGTCGACAAGAAACATGAATATAAGGCACTTTCTCCTTGGCAGAATCTAGATCTTGTCTTGACACTAGCTGAAGGATCTCCAATAATAAGATCTGAAGAATAAGCATCTAGCCATGAGCGACGACGTCTTGTTACTTCATCTGGAATTGTTTCAACACAAACAGTAGGAGTATTTGGAATTTCAGTCGTACTGTTTTGTGTTTGAAGTAATTCAGTAACAAGGGTTGGGTCTTCTGAGTCACCAGGTTCAGGGGCATTTTGCTCAGGAACATTAATAGCTCCCCCTGAGTTGTTATTTTCAGTAGAGGTCTCAATTACCATATTGGTTTCCTCATCGACCAAAATTACCTGGGATTGATTCTGTTTGGTAGAATCAATCTCCTCATCTACATTGCTTGTTGTTTGATTCAGAATTTCATCATCTGAATCATTATCTCAACAATGATGGATCTTTTTAGTGTTTTCTTTTAAGTTTAGATCCTGTAGCTTGCTCCTGACCTCTTCATCTTCTGGCTGAGAGTTTGATTTCCTGAACTCAGAAATAAATTCATCAAATACAACATGAGGGCTTTCCTCCACGCAAAGGGTCCAGTAGTTAAAAACCCTGAAAGCTTTGCTGACTATGGAGTATCCTAAGAAGACTTCTTGGTCTGACTTACTTTCAAAGATCTTTAACTGGTCCTTTCCGTTATTATGGATAAAGCGCGGACACCCAAAAATATGGAAATGCGAAATAGAAGGAATTCTCCATTTCCATAGTTCGTAAGGCGTCTTCATGTGCATCTGAGTCAGTAGAGACCGATTCTGAGTATAGCAGGCAGTGTCAGTAGCTTCTGCCCAGAACTTCAATGGAAGACCTGAATCTGCAAGCAACGTCCTTGCTGCTTCTTTAAGCATTCTCTTCTTCCTTTCAACAAGTCCGTTCTGCTGAGGCGTCGTGCCGCTGAGGTTTCGTGTTCAATGCCTTCAGCCTCACAAAAGTCTTTTACCATCAATTTCAAAAACTCAGTTCCACGATCTAAGCGTATCCTTTGAATCTTGATATCTTTCTCGACCCTCAGCTGCTTTAGTAGTTTCGGCAGCTCAATTTTGACGTCTGATTTGTTGGCGATGAATATCACCCAAGTATATCTTGAATAGTCATCAATAACTACAAGAGTGTATTTCTTTCCTCTGATTGTCACTGAATTGACTGGCCCAAATAAATCCATGTGCAGCAGTTGAAGGATTCCATTAGTGGAAGGTGACAGAATGGGCGGATTGCTTGACTCTGTTTGCTTCCCATTCAGACATGCTTCACAATTTTTATGTCTCTTGAACACTTCGTTTGGCAGTCCTTTAACCTTAGCATCACGTGCTAGCTTGTTCAATGTCTTGAAGTTCAGATGACTCAGTCGTCTGTGCCACATCCATGTTGTTTTGTCATCTGACCTCGTGTGTGCTAGCAGCAGGCAAGCTTCAGGTTCGACGGTATTCTATTCATCATAGTATATGTTTCTTCGCCGTGACCCTGAAAACACAATTTTTCCTGTAGATTTATCAAGAACATCACAAAAACCTGCGTCAAAAGTCACTTTATTGGAGTTATCACAGAAATGACTGACAGAAAGGAGATTATGTAGAAGTCCTACAACTTAACATACCTTAGGAACTATTTTAGTTCCTATTTTTAGTATGTCGTATCCCCTTGTGTAGCCTTTGAAGTTGTCACTGAACTCAATTCTTGTTCCATCTTGCTGAATATAGTCGGTCAGTAGGCTCATTTGATGTGTCATTGTCTTGAGCATCCACAGTCGACAATCCAAGGGTCCTGTAGCACCTGGAAAACAAAAACAGATTCAGGTACTCTTTGTGTTCAGCTTGGGTCCTTAATGGTTAGATTTTAGGATCCAAACTTGTCTGATAGCCCTGATGGCTTCAGACTTCTTCTTTCCCTTGTTGTCAGTAGTCTGCTCCACTGAACTTCGAGTAGTTGACTTCTTTGACTTTTTTGACTCTTGGCTCATAGTAGTACGATCCGTACTGAGCTGGATGAGTCAGTAGTTGGTGGCCATACTATTCAGCCCACCTGACCTTCTTGGTTTCCCTAGAGTTTGCTCTTGGTGTCTTGGGGCTAGAACCGTGGGTCACCTTCTTGTTGCTAGACTGAGGTGCTTGAATCTTCTGCTTGTTCTTCATCTGAGGAGATGTAAATTCTGCATGTTGAGTTATCCATTAGAAAAACCTATCAGTCAGCTTGGTGGAGCTCTTCTAACCTGAAGTGGAGGCTTCACAAGTATAACCAAGTCCTTCTTTGGTGGCATGTGGTCTTTGCGCTCGTAATAGCTTCTCCAACTTCTCTTTTGCTCAAATGTATTGATCTGTCATCAAGGTTCTCCACACCTCATCACTCTTTCTTAGAGCTTCATATTTTGTTCTGGCATGCGTGAGAGTCTCCTTGAGATTAGCAATTCCAGTCTCTTTCTTAGAGATGTCTTTGGACAACAATGAAATCTGTGCTTCTTGGTCTTGAGACTTAGTCATCAGAGAGTTAATCTCTTCATCCAGTCTTAGAACAAGTCCTTTAGACTCAGTAGAGTCCTCACTTCTCTTCGAAAGTCTCTGATTTTCTGCTTTCAGGATATCCATCTCCTGAATCGTCTTGTTGAACTGTTGGCTTATCTGGATTTGCTCTTCAAGCAGATCTTCGTACGCAAGAACCACATCCAATGGTTCTCTTGCTCCAGAGCTTGTGTCGTGTGTGCAAGGTGAAGAGGGGCATATAATGGGTCAGAATTTACCTCAGCCTCTTCTTCGGCCATCAGACACGGTTTAACATCTTC
Organism: Lavandula angustifolia; assembly: GCA_028984105.1. Taxonomy (NCBI): domain Eukaryota; kingdom Viridiplantae; phylum Streptophyta; class Magnoliopsida; order Lamiales; family Lamiaceae; genus Lavandula; species Lavandula angustifolia. The sequence continues at coordinate 6,402,086 of CM054810.1, read as the reverse complement.
TGTCTCGATTGCCATGAATGCAGCATCGTCATCTGGCGATTCCATAAACAATTCCTCATTGCTTGAGGAATCGGACAACTCTCCAGCTATGTAGGCTTGCCTCTTGTTTACGAACTTGTCGCGTTGGGCTTGCCTCTCAGCTCTTTCATCTGCTGAGAGTTCAGGACATTCGTACTGGTAGTGTCCTAGCTTTTTACTGTTGTGACATACTGAGGTTCTGCCATCCCTTCTAGATGTTTGTTTTTATTCCACGGGGGCAGCTTCAGTAATCCAGCAATGAGGTAGAGATTTAGATTCACTTTTCGTGCAATTATGATCTCTCTTACCTTGATACTTTTGGGAAGCCTTTTTCATCTTCCTTCTGAACATTTCCTTCTCCTTCTGGTATTTCACAGCGAGGAGAGCATACTTCTCAGCCAAGTTGTCAGCAGTAGGTATGGTCACTGAGCTTCCAGCTGACTGGCTTGTTGCTAAGGGACTTGCTCCAGGAGTGCTAGCTGATGCCTTATAAGCGTGATCCATTAACACTTCAGCTTTAGCACCGCGGTTGTGTGGGAGGTTAAATTCGAACTCCACTTCTTTTAGCTCTGAAAATACATAATCAGAAGTAAAATAATTCAAGTCAGATCTCCTCATACACGTAGCAAAGGAATACCACTTGGCCCTACTGGGAGCCCTAAGAATCTTTGTGTTGGTCTCCTTGTTGCTGAACATTTTCCCCAGTCCGTTGATGATGTTGATCTGATTTGTGAATCAAGCACTGAAATCATCTATGGACTCCCCAGGAAGCATAGCGAATGCCTCAAGTTTCTGTAGCTCTAACTCCAGTTTGTTTTCTTTGATCTGTAGAGTTCCTTGGCTCAGCACTGTGAGAGCATCCCATAGCTACTTTGCAGTATTGCAATCATGTACTCTTCTGAGATATGAGTCATTGAGTGTCATCAGTATTGCATTTCGAGCAACTCGATCGAGGTTGGTGCAGTTTCTTCTCCTCAGGAGTGAAGAGGCTTTTGTCCTTAGCGACTTTTGGAGCGGTTTGGGCACCTTCTACTCCGTCTAATGCAAGTACGACTGAGCCGACCATCGGAACAATAGGTCCTTTCTCCAGTACGTCAGTCATGCTGTCATGCAGTGAAGTCAAACGTGTCTCCATCCTACTCGCCATACCGCATAGTTCTCTATTGAGAACATGGGTACCGTCTTAATCCCTAAAATTTCAGCCATTGAAGGATAGGATATAGGATGCAATGAAGAGATGCAAGATGCAGTGAAAACGAGTTTTCCTAAGATCTTTGTTCGAGATAGACCAGTTTCAGTTAAGTACACTGTTGAGATACTAATTGTTGGTCCTGAGACGTCATTCAGGTGTACAGAGGGGGGGGGGGGGTGAATACTCCTGATTAGAAATTCGTTTCTCAAACGCGAAAGTCAGCTCTAGCTGAGTTTGCTACTGAACTGAGTTAGACAGCCAAATATACTTTCAGATTGTGTGGGCAAGAAATTCTTCTACTGAGTTCAGCTCTACTGACTTAAGTCAGTCGAACAGTCGTTCAGTATCAGTGTTGTGTGCGGAAGTGTAGGCCCTATTAAACATCTCGGTTGGAAAACCGGTTTCATGCTGAGTTTGATGAAATACAGTTTTAATGCAATATGATCAGCTAAAGAAAATAGTAAATCAACACAACAGATTTTTAAAGTGGTTCGGACATACTGGGTCCTACGTCCACTGTCGTGACCAAAGCATGATACTTGTTAAATTCATACAGAGCAAGTCTCAGTGATCTGTACTCAAGATAAATACAACTTGAAGCTTATACTGAGCAAGTTCTCAGTGATCTGCTCGTAGGACAGATTCTCTACTTATAGTCATAGTGAGTTTTACAAGGGTTTCAAACTTTAAGAGTTTGAGTCTTCTCCAACTAAGAGGAAGTTCTTACAATAAGAACAGTTTCACAAAGATGTGAACTTCCTCAAGGTTTCTTAGCTATAGATATTACAATAAGGCTTGCTTAGATAAGAGAAGGGGAACAAATATAACTCTAAGTGATGAACAAAAAGGTTCTTCTAAGATTGCTAGTTCTTCACTGGATTCTTCAATTGAGAGCGTTAAGAGTTTTGTGCATAGATAACTTGTGTTCCTGGTAGTGTCTCTACATGAAGACTTCTCTTATATAGTCGTCGATGGTGAATAGATCCGTTGGAGGGATGTCTAGCCACGTGTCAAAATGACAAGGAAAACGACTCCTTTAATTTGAACGTTGATGAGTAGGTGCACTGTAGAGATACGCCTCTTTTTTAGTCTGGGAGTAGCTTTTGTCAGAAAACAAAAGTTGTTGTTGGCTCCTTACTGGTCGAGGTAGATTGGTAGGTGAGACTTGTCAAACATCAATGTTGACTTCCTCTGAATCCTCGGACCGTAAACTGAAGTGACTTCCTACTGACGTTCTTCTGAGTATAAGTGCATGGGCACGAATTCCTGTGCAGATTCAGTTGGTGGCCGGCTAACCAACTGACTTCTTCGATCCTAAGTCCATCAGTTGAGTGCAAGGTCTTCTACTGAACTCTGCAGCTACTGAAATCTAGCCTACTGAGTTCCTACCAACTGAACTCAAACTAAGCTATTACAGAATGAAGTTATATCATCCTGCTAGGGGTTTCGGGATCTTCAAATCTATAAATGCATCTACTGAATCCTTATCCCAACACAAACCCTATCATAATATATATCGTTGGAAAGCTCAGGAGGTTGACTTTACAACGCTATTCTCGAATTTCAAATTGAACTTCAAGCCTGAAAGTTATAAGGTTTTGAAATGCATGTGATGGAACGGCACACAAGGTGTTCGGTGCAGGTTCGGGTCGAGATTCAAGCATCAAATCAATGTCGGATTAGCAAGTTAGTTTATGGATTGTATAGCCTAAATAGTGTATATTCCAACCATAGTCTCGTTATAAACCGATGGTCAGACTGTCTAGAACTAAAGTCAGAAGTAGCCGTATTGGTTTTTAAATTCAGATTTAAATTTTATATTGCTTTAGCTTATATTTTGGGATTTTAGTTAAGCATAGGGTTTTATTATAGGGCTTATTGAAGAGTGAAGTAGCATCCGATTTTACTCTAACTTAATATTGTTGCAACTTCAAGGTGGGTTTTACATTCTAAAACTATTTTGAGTTGTTAAACTCTATGAGATGTTATGTTTATCCGTGGAAATGTTTTTGTGCATTCTACTTGTTTAATGCTCTGAATTTAATCGATCAAGATTCTTAACTAGTCTAACACGCTAGTGAGAATTGTGTATACCATTGTTAGTAGTCCAATAGCTTGATCGTCATTGTGTGCTAACCAGTTGAAGAGGACATATGGGCTTCGACTTTAAGTCTAACGGTTGGGATCTCTGGGTGAAGACCCGAGATCAGAAGTTTATGGGACTCTCTGTGTTGTAGCCCAAAGTCCAAGAGTAAGTTGGAATAGAGTAAGGGTAATAGTAGAACGCGACAGTGCGCACACAAGGAAATGAATGTAATATGACTGGGAGTGACTTTTGTTTTTAAACCTTCCAAGTCATACGGTTTATGCATGGATTAACTATTTATAAAAATGTTTATGAACTGCTTCACCGACTAAGTACATTAGTGCTCAGCCTAAATACTTTCCAAATGATTTCATGTTGAGTGGCGGCTGGTGACAGGCAAAGCTGAGGCGAGGGTTTTTGTTATATAGTTGTACTATATATTGTTTCAGTTTGGGCTTGCTTTGATGATTAATTGCTTAAAGACTCAATTTGAGTCAAGTGTATGATATAAAATTCTTGAATACTGTTGTCATTTTTATTTTAACATGATTCACTATTAAAAGATTTGTTACATAATTTATCGGGCTTTCCGCTTGATTTATTCCAGATAATACAAAACATATTTCTTTCCCCACTTCTTTTCTCCAACCCCAGTCTCACTATGGTGATTGTGTCCTTTTCGGAAAAAGGGTTGTGACAAAAGCCACATATCAGAAGAACCAATTGCTGCAAGAATACAGAGGCCTGGCGTATTTAGGCAACAAAATCTTGAGAAGCTCAGCCGGATCTTTTGATCAACTATCTAGAGTCAAGATTCAGATAATGTTCGCCATTAAGGATGGCGTTCAAGTGAACTGGACAGAGTTCTTCATCAACGAGTTTAATATCCAAAATCAGAAGTTCATTCCATCTGATGGAGATCTGAAGCTCAACCCTATTGGGAAACTTTTATATGGTAGCCACCTTTTGGCAGAGTCGGTTTTGCTGACTCCATGCCATTTGATAGGAAACTAGTAAATTGGTGAAACAGACTGAGACGCCTTTAATCATCGTTGAACAGATAGATATTGTAGACTCAGGGTTTGGCAAGGAGGATGCCACCCTGAAAGACAAAGTCAAGAGAATTGATTCAGAGGAGACTCAATTTGAACCTCAAGAACCTCAAGCTGATACTATTATAATTGAAACATTTGAAAGTATCCCAGCTTCTGTAGCATTTGCCAAGAACAGGGCAATAGAGGAGGTTGCTGAACTCATACCGAAAATTCTAGATCACGCAGAACTAATTGACATAGCAGTAAGAACTAGGGTCTAGATACGTCTACGATTCTTGGACTGTGATGTCCTTAATCAGACTATCAACCTTAGGACAGTTCCAGTACTCATGTCTGAAGATAAAACACTCAGGTCAGAGATAGGCTTTGGAGAGCCAACTAACATCACCTATTTGGATGACCTGAGAGCCACAATGCTCTATCTATTGAGTTTGAAGGGAACTCAATTGCTTATTCAGCTAGAGACTCAGGAAGATAATGAAGCTGATAAGGACTCAGCACCCAAGGATGTAGACCATGGAGGACCTGCTGAGGGAAAATCTCCCAGCAATCACGATGATGCACCACCACCGCCTCCTTAATCCAGTGTCATTGTAGCTGCACCTTCTTTTTCGCATCAGCAGTCGAACGCTACCACTACATCTACTGAAGCGAGACTCAACTCGTGGCGAAGGCTATCCCAGATGCCTCTGCCAAGAGTATTGACAAAGGTCTTAAACACCAAGGAGATAAGAACCGCCTTCGCGCGAAGGATGTTCATATTAAATTGTCCCAGTACATAAAGGACCAGACGACCAAGCTGAATGCCTTAACATCAGAAGTACATAGGGTCAGTACTCCAATCATTCCAGACATTGACGTGGTCCTCTCAAAGGCACTTGAAACTCAGAAGACTGATCTTACAGCATAGTTTCAGCAGCTCATCGAAGATCAAGCCAAATCATATGATGAGAAACTGGAATCTACTGTATCTGACATGCTGAAGATCATAGATGAACGAAACAATCACTGGCTGGTAAGGTCATACAAGAAGAGGCTATCAAGATAGTAGAAGACTATCTGAAGAAATATGGCCAGAAAGAGTCTGAACTCCTGAAGACCATCAGGACTGCTCAAAACATTGAAAGGGAACAATATACCAATACCATATCTGATGTTGACGCCAGAATATCTACCGTTCAGAATGCACTCAGGACTCTTCAACAGAAAGTTACTACCTTTTCTACATTATTCTCCTCATTTGTTGATGCCTAAAAGGGGGAAGGAAATAGTAAAGAGACGAAAGCTGAAGGACTTGCCATTATCACTATTGAATCACAAAGGGAAGGCAATACTTGGGAGGGAAGTAAGGGGGAAGGGGGTGAAGCAAAGAAGCTAGCTCGTACTCAGATAGCTGGAGGATCTAGGTCAGGGTCCTCAACTCAGGCAATGGTAGAAGAAGTAGCTCAGTTCGTAGTTGAGCTAACTACTGAAGATGAGCCAGTACGTTCACCTACCAGAGGAAAATCAAAAGCAGATAGATCCCCTACTCCTACGCCAAAATTCAATAATGCTGATGAATAGCAAGCCTACAACCGAGAGATGGCTAAGAGACTTCAAGCTGGAGAAGAAGCTAAGACCAAGTCCATAAAGAAAGCTATACCAATCAAATCCACCGTGCCAAGATGGATAAGGTCAGTCATTCCGAGAATGACTAGAGCCGAGGCTGCGAAAGCCAAAGAAGATGAGAAAACCAAGGAAGCTCATAAGTTAAGATCTACTGAGGTAAAGGACATAGAGGCTGAAATAGTGACAGAGACTCAACATCATCTCTCATCAACCAAGATGACGAAAGGAACAAAAGGCCATGCAGAAAGCGATATGGGATGCATGCGAGCGAGGACTCGATATTACTGTTGATGCCAGACAGATTAGTACAGTCAGAGAGAAGATGAGAATGGTTGAACTTGAAGCACTGAGGCTGAAAATTGAGAAAGAAGCTAGAGAGAGTCCTAGAGAAGGACAAAAGCATTTCCATCACTTCAAAATTCTACAGACGAGGAGCTTAAAAGGCGCATATGAAGAGAACTCTACACCCTCGCGTCGACAAGTGGATGCCCTGGAAATATAAAAAAAGGGGAAGATATCAAATTAGAATTCATCAAGCACTCTTACATATGGCAAGTATACAAGAAGTCAGTTGAAGTAGATCAATTGTTTAAGGATTTCCTGACTCAGTATGAACCTACTCTCTATGCCTAAGTTCAGTCTGTTCTCCATGATCAAGGACCTCCCTCTGAAAGCTAGCAAACATAATCATTTCTCCTCCTATGACTTTACAAGGCATTATATGCATGAAAGGGATAAACGAAGAGATCAGTTATCCCATACATAGAAGAGCATTAGACTTGAATGTGCCAGAAGACCAGACGGCGATCGAGGGCCTCCGAGCTAATATTTACAAATCTTACGGTCTTGATGTGCTAGACGCTAAGTCAGCAGACTTCAAAGTGAAGCTTCAGAATTTCAAGAAGACCAGCTGACCAGTTTCTATTCTTATAGTTGATTGTGATAGAATGTTTTCTGTACTTGTAATTCTTATTTTTAATGAAATCATATCACTTTTGGCTGAGACAACTACTCATTGAGATTAGCAATTTCAGTGTCTTTCTCAGAGATGTCTTTGGTCAACACTGAGATCTGAGCTTCTTGATCATGAGACTTAGTCATCAGAGAGTTAATCTCTTCCTTCAGTCTCTGAGTCTCTGAAAAAGTCCTTTAGACTCAGTAGAGTCCTGACTTCTCCTTGAAAGTCTCTGATTCTCTACTTTTAGGATATCCATCTCCTGAATAGTCTTACTGAACTGCTAGCTCATCTGAATTTGCTCTTCCAGCAAATCTTCGTATGCAAGAACCACATCTAGCGGTTCTCCTGTGACAGAGCTTGTGTCGTGTGTGCTAGGTGAAGAGGGGCATATAACGGGTTCAAAATTTACCTTAGCCTCTTCTCCGGCCATAAGACACGGTTCAACATCTTCAGTCTCGATTGCCATGAATGCGGCATCGTCATTAGACGATTCCATGAACAGTTCTTCATCTCTTGAGCAATCGGACAACTCTCCAGCTATGTAGGCTTGTCGCTTTTTCACGAACTTGTTGCGTCTGGCTTGCCTTTTAGCTCTTTCTGATGGTGAGAGTTCAGGACATTCGTATTGATAGTGTCCTGCAGTTGTAGCATACTGAGGTTCTGCTTTCCCTTCTGGATGTCTCTTTGTGTTCCACGGGGGCAGCTTCAGTATTCCTGCATATAGGTAGAGATTTAGATTCACTATTCGTGCGATGATTATCTCTCTTACCTTGAAATTTTTGGGAAGCCTTTTTCATCTTCCGTTTGAACATTTCTTTCTCCTTCTGGTATTTCACCGCGAGGAGAGCATACTTCTAAGCTAAGTTGTCAGCAGTGGGTATAGTCACTAAGCTTTCAGCTGACTGGCTTGTTGCTTAGGGACTTGCTCCAGGAGTGCTACCTGATGCCTTATAAGCATGATCCATTGGCACTTCAGCTTCAGCACCGGGGGTGTGTGGGAGATTGAACTCGAACTCCTCAGCTTTAAGTTCTAAAAATATATAATCAGGAGTAACAGAATTTAGGTCAGTTATCCTTATACACGTAGAAAAAGAGTACCACTTGGGCCTGCTGAGAGCCCTTAGAATCTTGGTGTTGGTCTCTTTGTTGATGAATGTCTTCCCCAGTCCGTTGATGATGTTGATCTGATTTGTAAATCGAGAGCTGAAATCATCGATGGACTCCCTAGGAAGCATCGCGAATGCCTCGAGTTTCTGCAACTCTAACTCCACTTTGTTCTCTTTAATCTATGGAGTTCCTTGGCTCAGTACCACGAGAGCATCCCATAGCTCCTTTGCTATCTTGCAGTCATGCACCCTCCTGAGATAAGAGTCACCAAGTGTCATCAGTATAGCATTGCGAGCGACTCGGTCGAGGTTATGCAGTTTCATCACTTCAAGAGTGAAGAGGCTTTTATCCTTCGCGACTTTGGGTCTGGTTCTGGCACCGCCTGCTCCGTCTACTATGACTTCGACTGAGTCGACCATCGTAACAATGGGGCCTTTCTCCAGAATATCGGTCATGCTGTCGTGCAACGAAGTTAGATGTGCCTCCATCCTTACGCGCCATATCGCATAATTTTCAGTCAAAAACATTGGTACGGTCCTAATACCTGAAATATCAGCCATTGAAAAAAAACAAAATATTGGATGCAATGAAGAGATGCAAGATGCAGTGAAAACGGGTTTCAAGGATCTTTGTTCGAGATAGACCAGTTTTAGAGAACAATGATCAGTTAAGAACATTGAGCTCTGATACTAATTGTTGGTCCTGAGACATGGTTCAGGTGTAGGGGGGGTCTGAATACACCTGAATACAAATTTCTTTCTCAAATGCGAAGTCAGCTTTAGCTGAGTTTGCTACTGAACTGAGTCAGATAGCCAAATATGCTTCAGATCGCGTGGGCAGAAAATTTTCTACTGAGTTTAGCTCTACTGACTTTAGTCAGTCGAACAGTCGTTCAGTATCAGCGTGTGTGTGCGGAAGTGTAGGTCAGAGTGTGTGTGCGGAAGTGTAGGCCCTATCAAACGTCTCGGTTAGAAAACACCGATTTTATGTTGAGTTTTATGAAATACAATTTTGAGTGCAGTATGAGCAGTGAAGGAAAACTAGTAAATCAACACAACAATTTTTAAAGTGGTTCGGACACACTAGGTCTTACGTCCAGTGTCCTCACCAATGCAGGATACTTGTTATATTTATACTGAGCAAGCCTCAGTTGGTCTGTTCACAGGACAGACATAAAACTTGAAGCTTATACTGAGCAAGTTCTCAGTGATCTGTGCACGGGACAGATTCTCTAATTATAGTCGTAGTGACTTTTACAGGGGTTCAAACTTGGAGAGTTTGAGTCTTCTCCAACTAAGAGGAAGTTCTTACAAATAAGAACAGTTTCAGAAGGATGTGAACTTCCTCGAGGTTTCTAAGCTAAAGATATTACAATGGGCTTACTTAGATAAGAGAAGGGGAACAAATAAAACTCTAACTGATGAACTAAAAGGGTTCTTCAATGGATGCTAGTTCTTCACTGGATTCTGCGTTGTGATTGCTAAGAGTTTGTGCATAGATAGCTTGGGTTCCCAGTGTCGACTCTGCATGGCGACTTCTCTTATTTATAGTCGTCGATGGTGAATAGATCCGCTGGAGGGAGGTCTAGCCACGTGTCAAAACGACAAGGAAAACGGCTCCTTTAATTTTGATGTTGTTGAGTAGGTGCACTGTAGAGATTCTCCTATTTTTCAGTCTGAGAGCAGCTTTTGTCGGAGCAGTTGGTCGCTGTCGGCTCGTTATTGGTCGAGGTAGATGGGTAGTTGAGACTTTTCAAACATCAAGGTTGACTTTCTATGAATTCTCGGACCTTCAACTGAAGTGACTTTCCTACTGACGTTCTTTTGAGCATTCAGTGTATAGGCATGAATTCCTGAGCAGATTCAGCTGGTGGTTGTTGTCCAACTGACTTCTTCGATCCTGAGTTCTTCGGCTGAGTGAGGTCTTCTACTGAATCTTGCAGCAACTAAACTCTATCCTACTGAGTTCTAAAAACTGAACCTGACTAGGCTATTACAGATGCGAAGGTACAATATTCAGCTAAGGTTTTGGGATCCATCAAATCTATCAAATCTATAGTTTCATCTACTGAATCCTTATCCCAACAATAACGTTCAAATTCAAGATGACCGTTTTCCTTATCATGTTTGACACGTGACTAGGTCTCTTCCAACGGATCTTTCCACGAGTCAAAACTATAAATAGAGATCGATCTTCAAGTGATGAAGATACCGGGAACTCAAAGCATTGACGTACTTAAAGCTCTAGCAAATTTAAAGAATACATGGCGAAAAACTCTTAGCTCAGAATAGAGATTCTTAGTTCTTCTCTCTAGAGATCATCTAGTTCCCATTCTCTATTCTAAGCTAACCTTTTTAAGATCATACGCTTAGAAAAACAGAAGTAGTTCAGATTTGTGAACTGTTCTTATTGTAAGAACTCCTTTTAGTTGGAGAAACTCAAACTCTAAGTTTGAAGACTGTAAAGTCTGTAAGACTATAACTAGAGTATATGTCCTACGTACAGATCGGCTCTCGCTTTGTTTAGTATAATAAAATCAAGACCTCCTTCCTTGTTCAAGACAGTGGACGTAGAATCTTGTGTATCCGAACCACTTTAAAAATCGATGTGCATTTACTGTTTTATTGGTTATTGTTCATACTACACAAAATTTATTTTCAAAAGCAACGCACAAGCACGACTTGAATAGATTTTCATTAAAAAAATTTCGAACAAGAGACGATGAATGTTGAGTTTATTGTAGACTTACTTAAGTCGGTAAATGGGATTCAGTAGATCGAATTACTCTGCCCACTCGATCAGAAAGTTAACTTGGCTAGCTGAATCTTTCAGCTAGCAATTTCAGTAACTACTAACTTTTGTGTTTGAATTGAAACTTGTACTCAGGTATATTCAGCCCCCCCTCCCCCAACACCTGAAAACTCGTCTCTGGACCAACAACATGTGTATCGCTCTCCTTTGTTCTATGGGTCATGTACAATGTACTATTCTGTCACCTTTGACTAGAGCTAACATGGCGACCTGAGATTGGTTGATGTTGATTCTGATATTTGTAGTTTCCTCCGTTGACCCTCTATTTTGAATATCGTTCCTTGTACCTTATATTGTCTTCACGTTCAAATACTTCAGTTACGAATTGGTGAAGAACTTGATTTAAGATTAGTTTAGCCTGGAGAGGTTAGCTTAACAAAGCCAAACTTAGTCGGTTCCACTAGCTGAACTGACATAACCAGAAGAACCGATTCTAAGGAAACAATTCAGTCTGACTATACAGACACGGACTGAAAATAACCTAGTTAAATACATCATATTGTATCATCAATCAATAGGGATTTGGGATCATTCAAAACTTATATTATTTCCCAACAAACTCCAAGTTCCTCCTGAAGATGATTTAATATTATATTTCTTTGGGATTGAGATTAAACTTCTTTGCTTATGTCCATACTCAAAATGTTTTTTTGTCCATACAAAAATGAGTCTCGCACGAAGATAGTTATTATGATGAAATGACATTTCCAACATTAGGTGGAGCATATGTCAGATTTGGATTCCTAAAGTAATCCATTCAAAATATGCATCCAGAAAGGTACAAGAAAGTATCTTGGAATTAAAAGAAGTTAGTCACATTTGGATTCTCGAAGTAGTCAATGTGAACTAGAAGTCGAAAGATACACTTGCAAAATATTGCAAAGCAACTTCTTATTGCTATTGTATATATATATTTGGTACAAATGCCCCCAACAAGAATTAATGTCTTTGAAGAACAAGTAAAAATGACAGCAAATAAATTTAAAGTTGTTCAAACGAAAGGGCGACAAGTTTATTCTACAAATTTTGTGCCTAGAATAAAGGGGCACAAGATATGAAATAAATTATGACAAAATGATTATCAATTAAATGAAAGTTCTTGAACTTTTTCAATCGCTTGAAAATAATGAGGTCTGAAAATCATGGTGAAAGAAAATAGCGTTGATGGTCCAAAGATGAGTCTTTACGTGCAGGGGGGATGAATACACTTGAATCCAAGTTTTAACTCAAATGCGAAAGTATGTCTTATAATGAATTTGGTTGTTGAAGGATTCAGCTCGCCAAGTAAACTTTCTGATCGCATGGGCAGAGTGATTCAAGCTACTGAATATTGTTAATTTACTAAAGTTAGTAGACAAGCGACTCAGTACAAGAAGTTGTACGGAATAATGTAGTCCCAATTTTAATCGTCCCTTCATAAATAGTTTGTTACTTAAAACAGGTTCAGTTTATGCGAATGCGTGTCTTAACAGTTTATATTGATAATCCAGAGTTAATGATTTTTCAAAACAATTTGTATGCAGGATAAAAAGTAAGTAATTAAATAGTAAAGCGATGCACGGATTTTTAGAGTGGTTCAAATACGCAAGATCCTTCGTCCACTTTCATGTTTCCGGGAAGGATTGATTAGATTATACTAAATAAATCTTAGTGGATCCATGCATAGAACATATCACTACTAGTTATAGGCTTAGTCACTTTACGGGGTTTCAAACACATGGTTTGAGAATTTTCTCTAACTATGAAGGAGTTCCTACAATAAGAATAGTTCAAAAATGAACTCCTTCTGTTTCTAAGCTTATGATCAATCAAGGAAAAATTAGAATATAGAGTAAGGGAACTAAGTTACACCAAAGAGAAAAACTATATCAAAGATCTATCGATTCAGCTTGATTGCTTTGAATGCTTTGTGTTCCTGGTGTCTTCAATTCTTGAAGATCAATCTCTATTTATAGTCTTGACTCATGAATAGATCCGTTGGAGGGGACCGAACCACGTGGCAATAGCGACATGCAAAAAGACCATCTCCATTTTGAATGCTACTATAGAGATTCTCTCTCTGTTTCAAAGTAGGAGGTTAAGTGCGACTTTATGTCAATGCAAGTACAGTGCTGACAGTTCCTCATCAGTCAAATTTTTTTGGTAGGTGAGGCTCCATTAAACTCTAATATTGATGCTGAGTTGACTTCATCTAATACCTCGGACACGTTACTGAAAAGTCTTCTATTGACATTCAATTAGATCTTCAGAATATTGGCCGATGCTTTCGAACTGATTCCACAACACACATTCAGCAGATTCTTCTCGAACCCTATTGAGTCTTCATACAACTGAATAAATTCGCAATTAGTGAGGGCCGTTCTAGCTATATAAGAAATCGTTGATTAATAAGATTAATAATAAGCTAAATCACTTTTCCTTCGAAAATCAGATAGATTTATGGAATCGATTATTATTTATAAATTTTTTAAAATAGATAAAAATAACTGGGGATATAAATATACTACTGAGCTATTGAAATATTATCTAGCCTACTGAGCATCTAACAAGCTGAGCTCAACTAAGCTATACATATATTACATTATGTTGGTTATCACTCAACTAGAGTTTTGGGATCTTCAAATCTTATAATAAATCATAACCCAACAACTTCCCCCTATTTGATAATGCAAAAGTCATTTTAGATCAAATAGATGTACTAAAGACTGTCACAAATAAATAAGGCAACAAAAATAAGTGTGAGTGTGTGTAACTAATCACTTAGGTGGTCAGTTATGTTCAATTTAAAATATGAGGCCAGTAACAATGAGTAGGTTTCAGGTTGAAAGGGATGGTACTGATTTTATTAAGATAAGAGATATTACAAGGAAAACAATCACTTTGAACTTGTGTAGTCTCTCCTTGAAGTCAACTGATTTAGCCTATTGGAGTTGAAGTTTCATATAAGTTGTAGATATCTGCCCCGATTTGCTTGATTTCTTGCTTGATCGTCTTTAACATTCAGGTGTAGAGTTTTCTTCACTATAGCATCTCGGACTTCTTCCTCGATCTCTTTAGTGCAAGTATTTCCTTCAACTGTCATGGGAGTAGGAAGTGACCTATATTCAGGAGCCTTTAGTTGTAAACCTACTTTCGAAAGCAATACTTGAAGATCAGGATCATAAGCAATGAGAATTTATTTGAACAGTTGATCAGCATCTACTTTTTCTTCCCATAACATCCAAGGATAGAATGTCTTGATAAATTCCAAAGATAGAAATTCTTGATAAATTCTTTCTTGATCGACTCCCATCTATATTTCTCATTCAAAGGGATCCACTTATCAGCAAAGCAGTTTACTAATTTCTTAAAGTTGCACTTTTAGCCCCAATGTCTGTAAAATTTTGAATTAGTGGGGATCTCTAGGCTCTTTTCATGCTCTCTTTCCTTGGCCTTTTTTTGAGTTTTAGCAATCTGTGCATCGATCTTGGCTTGTTGTAATCTATCTTTGGCCTCTCTAACTTGTCTCGCCTCGGTTGTTATATCCACGCCTCTCTCACAAGCTTCCCACATCTCTCTCTCTCTTCAATCTATGCCTTAGTCAATTTAGTAGGGTCTTGTTGATCTCAAGGACTCTTTTTAGGATGATTTTATGTGCTCTGAGTACGCAATTCTATGGCCTTGGGGATTTCAGTAGATTTGTGAGCTTTCACTTCTACTGCTTTGCTCTGTCTTGTTACTACAGTCCTAGCTCTCTCAAGCATTATCTTCTTGATCAAAACGCCTTTCTTCTTCTGAGCTTTCAAACAATCTGCATAGTTCAACTTGTCTTGAAGCTACTGAGCCATTTGTTTATCATATTCTTCTTGGGATTCAGCGTTGGCAAAAGTTTTCTTGGGAAATAAAGGAGGTATGTTGGGATGTTGGTCCCGAGAGTAACATTCAGGTGTAGAGGGAGGCGGGGGTGAATACACATGAAAAACGATTTCTCAACTTAAAACACGAACAGTCCTTTTCAGGAGAGTGTCGTACTGAACGAGTTCAGCAGACCAAATAAGCTGTTCTGAATCGCGTGGCAGAGTGAGTGCCTTTACTGAGGCCTGCTAGCTAACTAGAGCCAAAATTCAGTACTGTTCAGATAAAGTTCAGTAGTGCGGAAATGTGTAGGCCCAAATTCAGTTGAGTTAGGAAAACGTTTTTAGCAAAACAGTTTCAGTATATTAGTCCAGTCGATTAAGCTTGCTGAAACTCAGTTGAATGATTTTAAAGATAATTTTCAGTATGCACAGTAAATCAATGCAACAGTAAATAATGAACACAGAACACAAGCGATTTTTAAAGTGGTTCAGATCCAACAATCCTACGTCTACTGTCTCAAAAGATCAGGAGGCTATGTATTATACTGAGATAGTCTCAGTTGGTTTGTACACTGGACAAACACTGGTCTTGAGATTTATACTGAGCAAGTCTCAGTTTACAGGGTATCAAACTAAGTGTTTGAAAAACTCTCCAACAGTGAAGGAGTCCTTTACAATAAGGATCAGTTCTACTATGAACTCCTTCGTCTAAGCTATAGATATGAACAACTGAGCTTAGGTTAGAGGGATAGGGAACGAGAATGTGGCTTCTAGAGCAATGAACGGCCAAGTATAAACTCGGGTTCGTGTTCAGTCGCTTTGGATACTAGAGGATGTGTAGTTCTGATTCAGCTTGGTTCCCTATGAGCAGATATGTAGTCTTTCACCGGAGATTGTTTCTTCGAACTACTTGCGGAAGACTTAGGACGTTTATGAGCTGCTCTCTGAATACTCTGTGTATTCTTCGATTCTAGGTGAACTTCAATTTGATTTTATCCCTCTATTTATAGAGCAGAGATTAGGATAGATCCGTTGGAGACGACGATCCTTTGTCTCTCTCTTTTGGGTAGCTAACGGCTCTTTCAAAGTATGGTTGTAGTGTCCTTTCCCTCCATTTCTAGAAAGTTGTTGACTTGCAGCCTTTAACAGATATAGGACAGGTGGCGCTTGTCATTGGTCGAGGTTCAGGAAAGTAGGTGAGACAGAACAGACTTCAAGGAGATCTGAAGCTGACTTCTCTCTTCCTCGTATTGACTCTGCTGATTTGACTTTTAGAGAATCTGACAGTCAGAAGACTATCCAGCCGTTGCTGAGTCTGATCTCTATTCAGTAGCATGCTCTTGCTGAGTCGGCTATACTGAAGATCAGCTCTTAGTTCAGTGAACTACTCCTGTTGAGTTCAGTTCTACTGACTCCTTTCAGTATACTAATCTTGCTGAGTCCAGTATTACTGAGTCTTCTACTTCTGGTACTGAGGCAGGTAATCTGCTGAGCGCCTGAACCTGATGCAGAGTGTCTACTGAGTCTGAAACCTCAAAGACAGAACAAAACAGGTTACAACTAAATGGTTCATCAGTCAATATAGGGTTTTGGGATCTTCAAATCTTCAGTAAGAATTCAGTGCACAGGGCTATTGAGTTATATCTCAACTAATTGTGAGAAGACTGAATCATCTCCTAACATTTTCCCCCTATTTGATGATGCCAAAACCTAACACTATGACTTATCAGAAATAGAGCTCCTTACAAATATTACAAGTAGAATCAGTGTAGTTGTTCTTCAAGTCCTAGACTACTGAGGGAATCAGGGCAGAAATATCAGAACCTATACAGAAACTAATCAACAATTTCCCCCTGTCTAACAACATATTCCCCCGACTGTGCAATCTATCAGAATCTAGCTAAGCAAAGACTGACAAAATATATAAGAACAGTAAGTGTGTGAGTCAGTAATCACTTCAGTGATTCTGAGTGTTTTATAGATGTGAAAATATATAAACAGGGTCATATAGACAATAAGGAATTATCAGGGCCAATAACAGAGATGCTTTATAGATGTGAAAAGTTCAGTACATATACATCATCTGCTATACTAAGAAGAACAGAAAAGAAGATACAAAGAAACAGAAGCTAATCATCATCTGAACTGCTTAATCCTGTCTTTGAAGTCCTTTGATTTGGATTCAGGAAGAGGCAGTCCATACATCCTGTAGGTGATCTTCCTCAGCTTCATTATCTCAGCAAAGTCAGCTGGATCATCTTCATCTAGGCACTTGGCTTCAGCAGCATCCTTGATCTCTTTCTCAATAACTCCATAGTGAATGGAGCCATCTAGTTTCAGTGGGGGTGGCATGATTCTTGGGCCTGGTGCTCTGACATCTACCTTGTCTTTTACGGCCTTCTGAACTCTGGCAAATATCTCTATGTCGGCCATCATGAGCCATTCAGCAAAGGCGACAGATTTATGCTTCTCAGGCCAGTACCTCCATAAATAATTTCTCTTAATGAAATCAGCCTTCAGTGTCTCCCACCGTTGAGTTCTCTCCTAATGCATCCATTCATCAACTCTTGGCCATCTGTGAATTTTGAGATCAGTAGGCTTCCTGAACCTTCTGTATCTGTATGGAATGTCAGCTTTCTCAGGAATCCTCTGACTCGCTTCTTTTTCAGCTATCAGCCTCAGAGCTTCAAGGTCTGCTAATCTGAGCATTTCTCGAGCTGCTTCTATCTGTCTTGCTTCTTCTCCTCTATCCAAGTACCTCTCCATCTGAGCCATATTTCCTGCATCTCAAGATCCTGTTCCTTAGAAGGGACATAGGGGGGTATGTGAGGCTCTTCTTCTGAATCAGCAGGTGTGGTTGATTTTTCTTTCGAAGTACCCTGCTGACCAGTAGTCTGCTGCTGCTGCTGCTGCTCCTTCTCCTTTTCCTTATCTGCCTCATCACTGAGTTTTAAAGTTCTGAGAGGCAGCCTAGGTCCAGTTTTCTTTCCTCCTGTTGGAGCCCTTGTCTTGCCTTTGACTGGCTTCTTCTTAGGCTTATTTGCAGCCTCAGCCTATCCGGGCTTCCTCCTCCAGAGTAACATACCTCTTGGGTCCTTTATTTTTAGAAGGAGGGGTAGGAAACGTCAGAATTTTCTTGCCTTTTCCGGCAACTGGAGGAGGTTGAGGAACCTCTTCCTCTTCAGACTCCTCGTCAGTATACTCAGCAACCTCCTTGATTATGTCAGAAGGTGTTTGGGTTGCCTAAGTAGCCACTTCTTTTGGTCCTGAGCCGCTTGGGTCGGTCTCAACAGACACTACATCGCCTGCTGCTGAGACACCCTGGGCCTCGCCAGTCTGAGTGGAGGGTCCAGTGGGAGCAGATATCTGAGTCTGAGTTGCCCCTGCCACTGACCTCACTCCTTTTGGTACCTTCTCAGTTGCCCCTGCCACTGAACTCACTCCTTTTGGTACCTTCTGTACCTGTCCTTTACCTTCCGGTATCTTCCCTTTTCCTTCCCCCTTTTTGGCATCAGCAAATTGGCTCGGGGTGGGAACTGATACCTTCTTGTCCAGACTCTTATAAGCTGTTGCCAGATCGTTAGTCTCTCGTGCAGCTTAGTCAGTCTCTCGTGCAGCTCATTCCTCTCCTCAATAAGTTGCTCACTGTATTTCTTGTGGGAGGCGTCTGCTGCTGTCTGGAATTCTTTGATCTAATAGGTCTGAGTAGCCAATCTTCCCCCTTATAATCAGCTCCTCCTCATGGAGCTGTTCGCAGGAGTGCTGCTTGATGAGTCGGTTCAGATTGTGCCACTCCTGGAACCGGATCAGCATGTGGAGCCTAGCCTGCCTTGCTAATATGACCAAATCGTTGTGGCCGGCTATCTCTGGGATCCGTTCAGCAATCTCTCGGGAGTCTCGTGATTGGAGAACTGAGGCCTCAATCCTGATTGATTCTAACTCAGAAGCTATCTCCGAGTCTTCTACATCTATTGGAGATGGCTGCTTCTCAGCAGATGGTATGCTGCTGAGTGGTGGAACGTCTAAGGGGTTGTCGAGTGTTTGTACGGATTCAGCCTGGACCCCTTGGTCCACTGTTTCATCACGCTCAGTGGAGACTGCCTTCTCCCCTGACGGTGTCTTCTCGGATGACTCAGATTCATCCCTCATTTGCAGGGGAGGCTCAGCAATTACTACCTCTGGCTCTGCCTCCGGCATGACCTCACTGACTTTCTTCAGCCTCTTGGTCGGTGTTTTAGGAGTAGACTTGGGAGGGGACCTCTTCTTGGTGGGTGTAGAGGTCTTCTGAGTTCCGGTCCTGGGATCAGCAAGCCCTGATCCTATCTTCTGAAGGGCCGCTGTCCTGCTCTAGAATCGGACTTTCTTCGGATTGAAATATTATTTGTCAGCAAATGTAATGTTGTCCGATCCGCATAAATCTTCAATCATGACTGACAACTTCAGTCCATATAATAGTTTTCCTTTGACACTCAGACGCTTGGATGTCTTATCGAACTTTGCTGATTGCGTCATGAATTCCTTGAGGAAGAATTCAGTCCAATTTATCCTTGCTCGATCGTGTATGGCCATCATGAGATAAAGCTTTGGCCTGGACACTTGGTCGAAAGACCCGGCCTGACTAGTCAGCAGCAGAGTCACTATATACGCCAGTGCTCTGTACTGAGGGAGCATGGCATTCTTCGGAAAGGAAGCTCTGAACGTAGTCGGCTTCCCACAAAATACAGACATATATTCATCCATCAGATCATCTTTATAGGACACTGTGGTGAATCCTTCGTTAGGCAGGTTGAAGCTTCTCTTAAGAGCTTCTCTGATTGACATCTATTTGATCACGGTAATAGCACTGGAGGGATCGCCAACAGAATGAACCACGAACCGGCAGCGAATATCTCCCTCTACTGATTCTGAGTTCAGATAGAGCTCAGTTATCTGTCGAGGAAGGAAGAACAATGGCTTACTCATTAAGAAACCTTCAAGGCATGTTTCTCTGAGAGCGTAGAAGATCTCCTCCATGTAATCCAGTTCAGACGTCGAACTCCATCATGGGTTCATACCATACCCGATCCTTCTCGAGGATCTCTTGCATATTGGCAGGCATGACTACTGTAGTTCCTGTCATATTCTGTAATCTGCAAACACAGTAGTTTAGTATCTAATAAAGAAAAAAAAATATTAGCGTATAAGATACTGAATGATCATTGAATTTTACCAAAGATTTTTCTGAGAAGTTTTGAGAAGATGAGTTTTGTAAAGGAGTAGGGATTATCTCAAAAAATCTAGGGTTCGAAATATTTGCAGAGTAGAAATGGCGGTTTCAAACTTTTGAACGTATATACATATGGTAGAGAAGATAAACAGTTAATTATCTACGGTTCAGTTTGAATATGCTTTTTGAGATGGACGGCCAAGATTGGATTTTATAAAATAGGCAATGATCATATTAGCCGCCTAAGTCAAAATACAGTTGTACATAGCCAAAGAAGTAACTTGATACGACATGCATTTAATGCGTTGCAGAGTTCAGCAAGCTTTTACATTGAATGTCGTGTATTTAATGTAAACCGTTAATATTAAATGACATTTTCTAAGGCATTGAATACGAAGCTGAATTTTAGTCATAAATGCACAGAACTGTTCTATTGGCTACTGAGTAGAGATACGCAAACCTGTCAGCTGAACATGGTAGTCCGCTGATACCTCGTGTAGATGATTGATGAGTCTCTACGTACTGAATTTACTCAGTACTGAGAGTGAACATTCCCCCTTACTGAATGCTCCTCTCCTGAATCCACTTACTGAATAGAGTCAGTAGGGTCCAGCAGACCTAGCTATATTGAAAGTTCTCTGAATCTGGCTTCAGCTAGAGGCTTGGTCAGTATATCAGCCCTTTGATGGTCAGTATGGATCTTTTCCATCCTGATATCCTTCTTTTCGACATGATCACGAATGAAGTGGTGTCTGATGTCCACGTGCTTGCATCTCGTATGAAGTACAGGATTCTGAGTGATTGCAATTGCACTGGTACTGTCGCAGAAGATCGACACTTCATTCTGAATGACATCATAGTCGCGTAGCTGTTGTCTCAGCCAAAGGATTTGGGCCCAACAACTTCCGGCAGCCATGTATTCAGCTTCAGTAGTTGATGTCGCTACTGAGTGCTGTTTCTTTGAGAACCATGAGATCAGCTTACTGCCAAGGAACTGACACGTTCAAGAAGTTGACTTTCGATCAATTCTACATCCTGCATAGTCAGCATCAGAATAACCAGTTAGTTCAATATTATCATCAGCTGGATACCATAAACCCATGTCGGGTGTTCCTCTGAGATATCGGAGAATCTTCTTTGTTGAGTCCATATGACTCTGCTTACGATTCGCCAGAAATCGAGCACAGACACCTACAGCATAAGTTATGTCAGCACGAGTAGCTATTAAGTTTAATAAAGAACCAATAATAACACGAAATTCAGTTTGGTCTACTGATACTCCCTCTTTATCAAGATCAATTTTCATGTTCGTGTTCATCGGGATCTTGATTGGTTAGCCGGATGTGCAACCGAATTTGTTGATGAGGTCTCGAGTGTATTTGCCTTGATTGATGAATGTTCCCTTCTTAGATTGTTTAACTTTGAAAACTAAGGAAATAATTCATCTCTCCCATCATTGACATCTCGAACATGTCCTTCATCATTTTTTCAAACTGCTGATACATGATGACGTTCTTCGAACCGAAGATGATGTCATCTACGTAGATCTGCACAAGTAAAATGTCTTCTTCCAGTCGTATGTTGAATAATGTGCGGTCTACTGTGCCCTTCTGAAAACCTTTCTGAAGAAGAAACTCAGACAGGGTATCATACCAAGCCTTGGGTACTTGTTTTAACCTATACAGAGCTTTTCTGAGTCTACAAACCTGATGTACCTGCTGGAAGCCGGGAGGCTATTCTATATAGACTTCTTCTTTCAGTACGCCGTTCAGGAATATAGACTTTACATACATTTGATAGACTCTGAATCTTTGATGTGTTGCGTAGGCTAGAAATAGTCTTATTGCCTCCAATCTTGCAACTGGAGCGAACGTTTCGTCGAAATCTATCCCTTCAGCTTGACAGTAGCCTTGTGCCACGAGCCTTACTTTGTTCCTTACTATAACGTTGTTTTCATCTCGCTTGTTCTTGAAGACCCATTTAGTTCCAATCACATGTTGATGTCGGGGTCTGTCAACAAGCTCCCAAACTTCATTTCTCGTGAACTGATTCAGCTCCTCCTGCATAGCTATGATCCAATCAGTGTCCTTAAGTGCATCCTCAACTGACTGAGGTTCTTCAGTAGACAAGAAGCAGGAATATAAGGCGCTTTCTCCCTGACAGAATCTGGATCTCGTATTTATGCTTGCTGAAGGATCTCATATAATTAAATCAGAAGTGTGAGCGTCTAGCCACGATCTACGATGTTTTAACTCTTCATCTGAAACTTGTTCAACACAGATAGTAGGTGAGTTAGGCATTTCAGTTGTACTATTCTGAGATTGAAGCAATTCAGTTACAAGAGTATGATCTACTGAGTCACCAGGTTCAGGGGCATTTAGCTCAGGAACATCATTAGTTCCCCTTGAATTATTATCCTCAGTAGAGGTCTCAGTTACCACTTGGGTTTCTTCATCAACCTGAGTTACCTGGGATTGACTATGTTCAATAGAGTCAATCTGTTCAGCTACTTCTGCTGCTGGCTGAGATTTAGTAGACTTGTCTTCAGTTTCTTCATCTGAATCATCATCCCAACATAGCTGGATCTTTTCAACTTTGTCTTTTAAGCTCAGATCCTGTAGCTGCTTACTGATGTCCTCGGATTGAGGTTCAGAGTTCCTGCTCCAGTCTTCAGTAGCAAACTCATTAAAAACAACATGAGGGCTTTCCTCCACGCAAAGGGTCCGATAGTTAAAGACTCTGAAGGCTTTGCTGACCCGGGAGTATCCTAAGAAGACTCCCTGGTCTGACTTGCTATCAAAAGTCTTCAGCTGATCTCTCCCATTATTGTGGATAAAGCACGAGCACCCAAAAATATGGAAATAAGATAAAGACGGCTTCATGCCGTTCCATAATTCATATGGTGTCTTCTTATGCTGCTTTGTCAGTAGAGATCTATTCTGAGTATAACATGCAGTATCAATAGCTTATGCCCAGAATTTGGTTGGGAGTCCTGAGTCTGCGAGCAGGGATCTTGCTGCTTCTTTGAGTGTTCGATTCTTTCTCTCAGCAACCCCATTTTGTTGAGGCGTGCACGCGGCAGACGTCTCATGCTCTATGCCTTCTGCTTTGCAGAACTCTTCTACCATAAAATTCAGGAACTCAGTTCCTCTGTCTGAACGTATCTTGATGATCTTGGTGTTCTTTTCGATACTGAGCCTTTTCAGAAGCATTGGTAACTCTATTTTGACGTCAGACTTGTTGGCAATAAATATGACCCATGTGTAGCGCGAGTAGTCATCAATGACCACTAATGCATACTTCTTGCCTCTGATCATCACCGAAGAGACTGGACTGAACAAATCCATATGTAGCAGCTGAAGAATTCCATCAGTGAAAGGAGATGGAACAGGAGGGTTTTGATTCCTTGTTTGCTTTCCCTTCAGGCATGCTTCACACTGAGTGTTTTTGCTGAATACTTCATTCGGCAGTCCTCTTGCTAGAGTGTTTCTAGCTAATTTGTTGAGCGTCTTGA
This sequence comes from Lavandula angustifolia, assembly GCA_028984105.1. Lineage (NCBI taxonomy): Eukaryota > Viridiplantae > Streptophyta > Magnoliopsida > Lamiales > Lamiaceae > Lavandula > Lavandula angustifolia. Next base: position 6,378,695 of record CM054810.1, on the reverse strand, counting down.
AGTTGAGATGACTGAGTCTTCTGTGCCAGAGCCATCCCGTTCTGTTGTCATTCTTTGCCAACAAACAAGCTTCAGGTTCAGCTGAGTTCCAGTCAGCTACATAGATATTCTTTTTGCGTGAACCTGTAGATTTATCAATGACACCATAGAAACCAGCGTCAAAAATCACTCTATTCGAGTTATCACAAAATTGACTAACATAGAGAAGATTATGCTGAAGTCCTTCAACATATGATACTCTTGGAACTATTGCGGTTCCAATGTTGAGTGTTACATAGCCTCTGGTATAGCCTTTTGCGTTGTCTCCAAACTCAATTTGGGGTCCTTCTTCAGTAGTGTAATTTTTCAGTAGGTCCTTTTGGTATGTCATATGTCTGGAGCATCCGCTGTCCACATACCAAGGGTCCTTATGCACCTGTAAAACAGAATTATATTTAGGTACCCTTTATTTTTGATTTTGGGTCCTTAGATGTTAGTTTTGGAAACCCAAATCTGTCTTACCGACCCTGGTGGTCTCAGACAGTTAACAGAAGCTCCCTCTTTGTCTAGATTGATTTTAAAATTTGTGTTCATTTTTCGTCATTGATGATCCTCTTTTATCATTTTTAAGATTCATATTGTTGGTCCGGAAACGAGTGTCAGGTGTAGAGAGGGGGGGGGAATACACCTGAGTACAAGTTCTTTTTCTCAAACGTGAAGGACAGCTGAGCTTTAGATTGCAACTGATGAACAGTGCCAAATAGTAAACTTCTAATCGCGGGTCAGAGTGACTCAACTACTGAGTTTCTTCTACTGAATTCTGTCAGTATTAAATCCTCAGGCGGAGAGTTAGTGCGGATAAGTGTGTAGGGCCCGATAGACTTCGTATCGATTTGAAAATATGTTTTTTGCAAACCAATTAATTTTGGCTAGTGCACTTTTAAATACGTTTTATGCAAAGTATGAGTTTGTAAGATATTTTGAAAACAATGCAATAAAATAGTAAATGACACAAGCAATTTTTAACGTGGTTCGGATACGCAAGATCCTACGTCCACGGTCCTGCTGAACAGGAGGTCTTGTTGATTAATCTGAGCAAGCCTCATCAAGGTATCTGTGCACTGGACATACCCTTCTAAGTTATAGTCCTTAGCGACTTTACAATCCAAACCGAAGTTTAAAGGGGAAGGGATGTTCTCCAACTATGAAGGAGTTCTTACAATAAGAACAGTCACAAAAAGTGAACTCCTTCGAAGGTTCTAAGCTATAGATATAACAATGGAGCTTAGATAGAGAAGAGGGATCTAAAGAAGGAAACTCTAGAGAGAAGAAATATAAATATTTTAATAAGCAAGTTCTTCGCTGGATCTTCGTGAAAGCGCTAGAGTGTTTCGAAAGCTTGAGCGTGTAATCCCTTTGATATCCGGTGTGTTGAGCTCGGAAAAGCTTCTCTATTTATAGTTGTAACCCAGGCATTTCTCCGTTGGAGGGGACGATGCCACGTGTCACAAACGTCCAAGGAAAACGGTTATATGTTCGAAATGTTATCGCAGAGTAGTTGGTCACTGTGCATGAGAGCAGGTTTAGTAGGTCAGAGCAGGTAGAGCTTAGACCGCTTCTCATTGGTCGAGGTTTGTGGTAGGTGAGACTTGTCAGACATCACTCTTCATCTGAGTTGACTCTCACTCATCCTCGTGTGATCTTCTGCTGACTTTCGAATGATGTTAAAAATCGGGTTGTTTCCTGTCGGATATAGTAGATATGACTCGATCTCTGTCTTCTTCGTCTGAGTCTGCTGATAAAGGAATCATCTACCGAGCGGAGTCAGCAGATAACTCTGAAGGTACTGAGCTTGGTTCGGTGTTCTTCTACTGATGTGGGTCAACTGATGAGAATTCTTCTACTGATGTGGGTCAGCTGATGAGAATTCTTCTACTGATGTGAAGTCAGCTGATGACCTGAGAACAATAGCTCTTACAACAGATGACGTGGGGTTCTGGAATGTAACTTCCTACTGAAGTTCAGACCAACAAGTACCCCTTACAGGTCTTAGACAAAACAGATAATGAAAATACGACCAGTCTAGCCTATTACATCATCTAGTCCTAACGACACTACACTACGGGTACAAGACGGGTTTTTGGGATCTTCAATTCCATAGCATTAAATTACTATGATTTCCCCCATTACCGATAAACAGATAAGTCATATTACAAGAACTACTGATAAAATAATACTAAGTACCCTCTAAGTGTTGATTAGAATCAACCACTGACCCATAACCCAACCCAACAATTTTCCCCTAATTGATGATGCCAAAACCACTAAAACCACTAAGTTCTAAACTACTGACCTAAAGAGACTTCAGAAAAAAAAAACTTAGCAATTAAAACAGTGTAATCAGCAGATAAAAGATAGGCATATCAGAGAAATAGGTTACGTGTGTGTGTGTGGCAAATCACTTCAGTGATCAATTGTGATAAAGATAAATAAACACAGCCATAAGACAATGAGTAGTTGTCTGGCCAAGCAAAGAACTGATATAATATATATGAGAGGAAATTACAATCAGTCAATGCTTTATACAAGGAGAATATCAGCTACTGCTATTGCCTGAACTTCTTGATCTTGTCTTTGAACTAGCCAGACTTAGCAGCAGGAGGATCCAACCCATAAGATCTGTATATTCTGGCTCTGAGGGTCTGGATGTCGTCGAGATCGTCTGGCTACAAAGGATCTAGGTCGTTGTGATGTGCAGCAGCTTCGACCTCGTCCTCGATCTCCTTAGTGCAAATAACTCCTCGAGAGGTCATAGGAGGAGTCAATTGTCTGTAGGTAGGGGCGGTGAGTGGCAGCTTCTCCTTGAAAAGAAGTAACTTAATCTGTGCTCTGAAGTTGGTATCGTACTGATAGATGAACTCGTCGAAGAGATCAGCTGCCGACACTTCAGCAGGATAGCACTGCCACACGTAGTATGCCTTGATGAAATCAATCTTCAGCTCTTCCCACTCCTCGTTCAGGTTCCAGGGGATCCACTTGTCAACACGGGTGTGGAGTCTTCTTCAGATAAGCCTTCTGTGCACCTCGCCGGAAGAACTTGGATGTCCTTGGCACCTGCTTGCTCTTGTCGAGGATTGGTTCCCTGGCGATTTTGTCAGTAAGCTCAATGATTTTCGCCAGGTCGTCCAACCTCTTCTTCTCCCTAAGGGCCGCAGCTCTCCTATCTCCTCTCCGGATATTCAGCCCATGTAGAGTGGCCTCCCAGGTAGTCTTATCCTCTGCCTCCTGCTCAGGTGTTAGAGTAGAAATTTTCTTCAGCCTCTGAGCGAGGGGTAGATTGTCAGTGTCCGAGTCGGCAGGCTCATCAGCAGATTGCTGAGCCTTCTTCTTCTGCTCATCCATAATCTTCTTAGTCGTACTCTTTGACATCCCGACACTTGGCTGTCTCTTCTTCTTCTTAGGCTTCTGAGCCTCTTCCTCCAGCCTTAGCTCATAATCCAGCTTGTCCTGGAGTTGCTGAGCTACCCTATTATCGAACTCCTCCTGCTCCGCTCGGGTTTTGAACATGGGCGTCGGGGAAGGAGGTGGAGTAGACTCTGTAGCTTTCTCCTTCCCGGGCCTTTGAGGCGGCAAGGGTTCATCCTCCTGGTTGACAAAACATGCGACCTCCTCGATGTGCTGCGCCTGACCCTAGGATCCTTGACCTGATCCTCCGACTGGCTCGGGCAGCTGAGTTGTTTGGACTTGAGGGATTTGGACTGTGGGAGGGGGAATTGAGCTGGTTCTAGCCTGAGCAGCTGAACTTTCCCCCTTGAGGATTTCCCTCACTTCTGACTGCCCACCCAACTGAGCTCTTCCTTCCCTTTCTTCCCCCTTTTTGGCATCATCAGCAGCTGGGGTCAGAAGAGTCTTGATAGCTGCTACTTCCTTCTGGAGCTCAAAGATAGCAGTCTTGATGGAAGTGGTGGTGGTGTTGAAGTCTCCGACGGCATCGCAGTAGTGTTCCTAGTCAGCCTCTTGATCCTTGCGGATTTGGCGAATGTGGGTTGCTGCTTCTTACCTCTGTTTGAGAAGCGATGCGTCGTGGGAGGCAGTCATCTCTGCCTGGATGAGCTTTAGGGCGGCCGCATGAGTTTCTAAGGTCGTCTTCACACTGGAGGTGGCCATCCCGTTGCGCTCATCCATGGTTGTTTGGACTGTGGCTAAGCTCTCAGCCAGCTGCTCAGCAAACTTCTTCTGCTAGGCTTCGAGCAGCTGCTGACACTGAGCAGCCAAGTCCGCCTTCTAAGCTACCAGCGCAGCCTCGACGATCTGCTGAATATTAGGAGAAGGATTGTCCGAGACCTTCTTGACTGCGCTCGCTTGTCTGTCAACTGTCTCCGTCTGCGCCTTTGTGTACTGCGCTCACTTCAGGTGGACGTCCTTAGCCAGGAGATGATTTTTGTCTCCTTGCTTCGTGATCGCGCGGTTGACAGACTTGGAGGACACGGAACCTATTGGCTTGATCTGGTAGGACGAGGTTCCGAGCCTCTGCTCTGAGGCTGCGAGTTGTTGCTTCCTGTTGGTCGAAGCAATTGGGGCGGTACCTGATTCAGGAGGTGGAGGTGGTGACTCGCCCTTCTCGCTGGGAGACTTTCCCTTAGCAGAATCTCCCTGTTCTGCATCCTTGGGTGGTGCCTGGTCATCATCATTGTCATCATTGTCATGATGAGAAGGCGGCGATGGGCTCCTGGCAGTCTGTTGTGAGGACCTCAGTTCCAGAAGATTGAGCATTGCTGAGCGCAGGTCCTCGAATGACGCTATGTCAGCGGGTTCCCCAAACCCTATTACTGACTGCAGACTCTGTTCTTCTGCCAAGTGGGACAGTGCAGAGTGTTGCTGGATCAGCTCTGCAAGTATGTCCCAGTTCAGGAACCTCAGCAACATATGAGTCCTTGCCCTTACCGCTATGTCGACAAGATCCTGATGAGAAGAGATCTCAGGAATCTGTGCGGCGACTTCTCCTGTGGCGCAGAGATGAGTCATCTGCACAGTCGACGATTGTTCGGATGAGACTTCATCCGTAGCCGGTTCCTCAACTTCCTCCAGCTTAGTCTCATCCGAGCTGATCCGTTGTACTTTATCTTTTAATGTGGCACCCTCAATGCCGGTATCAGCATCCAGAATCTCCTCCTCCTGAGGTGGTGGAGGGGAAGCAGGCTTCGCGGGGGCCTTAGAAGCTCTAGCCTTGGAGAGCTTCTTCCGCTTCGGCTGATCAGTCCGTGGAGGCAGATCAGTAGATGACCTTTTGTTGGTCCAGAGACGAGAGTCAGGTGTAGAGGGGGGGGGGTGAATACACCTGAGTACTACTCTTTTTCTCAAACAGAAGGACAGCTGAACTGTTTGGTGCGACTGATGAACAGTGCCAAGTAAGAACCTTCGATCTCGGGTCAGAGTGAGTTAACTACTGAGCTCTCCTACTGACTTTGTCAGTCGTTGAGACTCAGTCGAAAACCTTAGTGCAGAATAGTGTGGGGCCTGGAGATTCGTCTAAGTTTGAAAACGTGATTTTCACAAGTAGTTTTGGCTAGTGCGCTTTTAAGAATACGTTTTATGCAAGGATATGATTTTGTAATCAGTTTGTATGCAATGCAATAAAATAGTAAATAACACAAGCAATTTTTAACGTGGTTCGGATACGCAAGATCCTACATCCACGGTCCTGCTGAATAGGAGGTCTTGTTGATTTATCTGAGCAAGCCTCAGCAAGGAATCTGTGTACTGGACAGATCCTTCTAAGTTATAGTCCTTAGCGACTTTACAAATCAAACCGAGGTTTGAAGGGGAGGGGATAATCTCCAACTAGGAAGGAGTTCTTACAATAAGAACAATCACTAAATGTGAACTCCTTCGAATTTATAAGCTATAGATTTGGCAATGAACTTAGCTAGAGAAGAGGGATCTAAAGAACTCTAGAGAGAAGAACTAATGATATTCTATTAAGCAAGTTCTTCATTGGATTGATCTTGAATGCGCTAGAGTTGTTTGAAAGCTTGAGTGTTTTCCCTTGATATCCCGTGCGTGGAGCTCGGATTTTCTTCTGTATTTATAGTCATGAAACAGGCATATGTCCGTTGGAGACGACGATGCCACGTGTCACAACCTTCCAAAGAAAATGGCCATAAATTCGAATTGTTGCAACAGAGTTGTTGATACTGTACATGAGAGCAGCTTTAGTTGGTCAGAGCAGATATCGCGTTGACGGCTTCTCATTGGTCGAGGTTTGTGGTAGGTGAGATTGTGTCAGACATCGGAGTTAACTCTCCCTAATCCTCGTATGGTCTTCTGCTGACTTTCGAAAAGACTTTAACAGCTGGGTCATTTCCTGTCGGATACAGTAGACTTGAAGCAGTCTCTGTCTTCTTCGTCTGAGTCGGCTGACAAGAGATATTCTCTTGAGTGTGGTCAGCCGATGACTGCGAAGGTACTGAGCTTGCATAGAGTTCTTCTGCTGATGTCTGTCAGTTGAAGAGATGTCTTCTACTGAGGCGAGGATCAGCTGATGAGTCAAGAACGCAGGCTCTTACACTGATGACGTGGGGTTCTGGAAAGTAACTTCGATAGAAGATCAATCCAACATTTTACCCCGTACAGGACATAGACACAAGGATAAACAAAACAAAGACAGTCTAGCCTATACATCAGTTAATCCTATCAAGACACTACACTACTGATATCAGCTGGGTTTTGGGATCTTCAATTCCATAGTACTACTACGATTTCCCCCAATATTATTTTAACCCACTAACTGCTGAGTATCATTTATTGACTCATAACCCAACAATTTCCCCCTAATTGATGATGCCAATACCTCTAGATAATACAACTAAACTACTGATATAGATAGACTTTAGTAAAACTAAATCAGTTAACTTCATGAGGTCAGCAGTTGAGAGAGAGGCAAAATCAGAGAAACAGTTATGTGTGAGTGTGTGTCAGATCACTTCAGTGATTAGTTGTGATAACACAAACAAAAGCCGTGAGACAATGAGTAATAATCTGGCTAGAAGCAGGAACTGCTATATATATGAGAAGTGACTACAGAGTTCCTATCTTCTATACAAAAAGGAGAGAATAAGAAGACTACTGCTGGCGTCTGAACTTCTTCGTCTTGCTCTTGAAATCCGCAGACTTGTCAGCAGGGGGTTCCAAACCATAATATTTGTAGATTCTAGCGCGCAGTGTTTGGATTTCCTCGAGGTCAGTAGGGTACTCAGAAATAAGATCATGATGATATGCTGCTGCTTCGACCTCGTCTTCTATCTCCTTAGTACACAAAACGCCACGAGTCATTCTGGGAGGAGGAATCCTTCTGAAAGCAGGGGCTACAAGTGGTCGCTTCTCCTTTTCTAGAATCAGCAGAAGTTGAGCTCTGAGCCTGGCATTATACTGATGAATGAATTCATCAAACAGTTGGTCTGCCGGGATCCCAGATGGGTAGAATCCCCACACATAGTATCCTTTAATAAATTCCTCCTTCAGTTCCTCCCATTGCTCGTTTAGCTCCAAAGGTACCCATTTGTCTACATGAGGGCGAGGGGTTTTCTTCAGATAAGTTGCTCTGGGAGCGCTCTCCTGTAGTACTTGGATGACCTTGGAATTTGTTTCTTCCAGTCGATGACTTGTTCACTGGCTATCTTGTCAGTCATCTCTATGATCTTGGCCAGATCTTCGAGTCTCTTCTTTTCTCTGAGGGCTGCTGATCTGGTGTCTCCTCTCCGGAGATTCAGACCTTTCAGCGTGGCCTCCCAGTTGGCTCTATCTTCTGCCTCTTGCTTTGGAGTAAGTGTTTGAATATCAGTACTCTGAGCCAAGGGCTGAGTGTCAGTGGCAGAAGCTTTAGCTAGCTCCTCCTGAGCTTTTCTCTTTTGTTCATCCAGAAGTAGTTTGGCTTTTCCTTTGGCGATTTTACGAATAGGCTTCCCGGGCTTCTTTGCCTTCTGAATTTCTTCCTCCATCTGTTGCTCATAGTTGAGTTCATCTTGAAGCTTCTGAGCAACACGCTGATCGAATGCCTCCTGCTCCGCCTTGGATTTGAACATAGCAGTCGGGGAAGATGGAGGAGTTATTTCAGTAGTAATCTCCTTCCCCGACCTTCGCGGTGGCAGTGGTTCATCCTCCTGGTCGACAAATTGTGCGACCTCCTCATTATGTTGAGCCGAGGATCCTTCTCCGGATCCTGCAGCTGGCTTAACCACAGTAGATGTTTGGACAGTTGGGATTTGGACGATCTCGAGAGGGGGTACAGAGTTGGTTCCAGCTTGATCAGCTAAACCTTCCCCCTTAGTTATCACTAGGACCTCTGGTCCTTCTTCCGCCTGAGCTTGTTCCGCCTCAGCTTTCTCTACTCCTTCCTATACTCCTTCCCCCTTTTTGGCATCATCAGCCAAGGAGAGGCGAGTGCGGATGGCAATTACCTCTTTCTCCAGATTATAACATATATTCTTAATGGAGGTGGTGGTTGTTTTGAAGTCTTTGACGGCGTCGCAGTAGTGCTCCTAGTCTTTCTCCTGGTCAGTACGTATGTGTTTGATTTTTGCTGCAGACTCCTGTCTTAGTTTTAGGAGAGACTCATCATGCGAATCTGTCATCTCCTTCTGAATGAGCTTGAAGGCCTCCGCCTGTTGTTTTATGGCTATTTGAAGGCTGGAGAAGGCCACTTTGTTACGCTCATCCATTGCGGTTTGAACTGATGCGAGGCTCTGAGTCAGCTGCTCAGAGAACATTTTCTGCTGCGCTTGAAGGAGTTGCTGACTCTGAGCGGCAAAATCTGCTTTCTGAGCTGCGAGAGCGGTCTTGATTATCTCCTGGATATTGATAGAAGGAGTAGGAGCTTCGGAGACCTTCTTCATCTCGCCCGCAAGTTTGTCAACTTTCTCAGTTTGGACTTTTGTGTACTGAGCCCATTTGAGATGTACGTCCTTGGCAAGGAGACCATTCTTGTCTCCCTGTCGTCTGATGGCTTTGTTGATGGACTTTGAGGTCACGGAACCGATAGGTTTTATCTGATAGCTGCTGGTTCCGAGCCTCTGCTCAGACGCTGCGAGTTGTTGCTCTCGACTAGGCTTCGAGGCAACCGGGGCATCACCTGATGTAGACGGTGGTGGTGATTTGCCCTTCTCGCTGGGAGTGTTGCCCTCAGCAGATCCTCCCAGTTCTGCTTCCTTTGGTGGCGCCTGATCCACATCATTATAATTGTCATCATTGTGATGGGATGGCGGCGAAGGGCTGCTGACATGTTCTGAGGATCTCAAGCGGAGATCCTCGAACGAGGCTAGGTCAGCATAACTGTCTGCAGGCTTTGCTCCTCTGTCAGCAGGGACAGAGCGGACTGATTCTTTATCAGCTCTTCAAGCATGTCCCAGCTGAGGAACCTCGGTAACATCTAAGTCCTCGCCCTTATAGCAATATCGACCAGATCCCTATGATCAGCAATTTCTGGGATCTGTGCAATGACTTCACCAGTGGCTAGGAGGCGAGTTGAGTGCATAGTCATCCATTCAGAGGAGGTCTCCTCAGTCGTTTCAGCTGTGTCCGACTGAGTCTCTTCAGAGCTGATGCGCTGGACTTTATCTTTGAGAGTGGCACCCTCAATGCCTGTGTCCGCATCTAAGATTGATTCCTCCTGAGTCGGTGGGGGAGAGATAGGCTTTGCTGGGGCTTTAGATGTTCCAGACTTGCTGAGCCTTTTCCTCTTAGGTGGGTCGGCGCGAGGGGGCATTTCAGTAGTACTCCTCTTCTGTGCGGCTGGCCCCCGGTCGAATGACTTCTCAGCAGCGGCTCTAATCTTGAACTTTATGAGCTTGCTGTCGAAATAACGCGAATCAGCAAAGGCTGAGTGATCCAATACTGATTCTTCGATTAGTACGGACATCTTTGTCTCGTACAGCAGCTTTCCTACACTAATTAGTCTCCTTTCTCCAGAGGGTGTGGCTGCGAACTTCTGTACCTGACCTTTAAGCTCATTCACATAGAAATCAGTCCAGTTGACTCGGATGCCGTCTTCTATTATCATCATCAGTTGGAGACGGGGCCTTGATAGATGATCAAATGAACCAACTGAGCTCGTAAGAATGTGAGTTACGATGTAGGCGAACCCGCGGTATTCTGGTAGCAACTGGTTCTTCGGCAGCGCTGATTTGAAGACAATGTCGTCTCTCGCCGCGTAACCTCCGAACATAGGAGTTGATCTCCTTCTCCTTATATCCAACTGGTGAGACTCCACGAGCTGGAAGATCAAAGGTCAATTCCACGGTGGCTCGGAGATTGATGACATGATGACTGGCTTCCCATGTCTGAAGGATAACTTCCTTCATATATGAAAAACAGGATTCCTCCACGCCTGTGTCCTCTAAGGATCTCCAGTTGTAATAAACTTCTTCAACTTGTCGAGGCAGATAAGCTCTGGGGTGCTTCGAGATATGGAGCTCGAGTCCGGATACTTCGAGAGCCGCAAAGATGGGCTCAAGATATGGAAGTTCCGCCTGATGCAGAGCCATCGTCGGCTCAAACTGGATGCGCGACTTGATGATCTCGTCAATTTGTGGTGGGGTACTGACAACCATTTTTATCTGCAAAAAGCTCATTAGTATTTTGAAATTCGAGTAAACAGGATACAAGATAATGCAGTTCAGTAAGAATTTATCGTAAATAAAGAGCTTGAGAGAGATGCAAAGAGCAGTTTCAGAGGAATGAGAAATGGGAAACTGAATGAGAAGAAAGCTCTTGAAAATAGCGTAAAGTAGGATTAGGGCGAAAACAAAAGGATTTTAAAGGATATGCGAATCAATCAATTTTAATCCAACGGCTGAAGTTAATCTTGCGTTTTTACACAGACCGATGTGATTAGATGTTATAAAAGAATGATTACATAGGCCGCCTCTATCCTAGACCCACGTAGGAAATGCGCAGTATAAAGGAAGGTGAGAAGACGTGCATTAAATGCGCATGAGCAACATTAAAGTCTTAAGTCTTTTAAATGAAAATGGTTTCCTACTGACTTAAACCTTAATGGCGGGAAATAAATGCTCATTAACAGCTGAGTGCAATCGACTGATATATTAAATGCTAGCATGCTTCTGATAACGTTAAGTATATAAAACTACGCAAACCTCTTCAGCTGAACTTTTACGATCAGCTGGTTACCGTTTAGACTTAGGAGGATGGTTGAAGTGCTCATGACCACGTTCCCCCTTACTGTGTACAGTTCGATTCACCCGACTGAATCAAGTACTGAGTCTTTGACTTGTCATACTGATCCTACACTCGATACCAATTGTTGGTCTCTGCTGATACCATTTGTGTTGTTCTACTGACACGGTTTAGTAGGATCCAGTAGACCTAGCTCAACTGATAATTCTCTGAATCTGTTCTCACCTAGTGGCTTGGTCAGTATGTCTGCCCTTTGCTTATCAGTATGGATTTTCTCCATTCTGATGTCCTTCTTCTCGACATGGTCTCTGATGAAGTGGTGTCGATATATCCACGTGCTTGCATCTCGTATGGAGAACTGGATTCTGAGTTATAGCAATCGCACTAGTGGAGCCACAGTAAATGGGCACTTCATCCTGAATTATACCATAGTCTCTCAGTTGTTGTCGAGGCCAAAGGATCTGGGCACAACAACTTCCAGCAGCCATGTACTCAGCTTCAGTAGTGGACGTTGCCACTGAATGTTGTTTCTTTGAAAACCAAGATATTAGCTTGCTGCCTAGGAACTGACATGTTCCTGAAGTTGACTTTCGATCTATCCTGCATCCTACATAATCAGCATCAGAATAACCTGTTAGTATAAGATTATCGTCAGCAGGATACCATAACCCTGCGTTAGGTGTTCCCTTCAGATATCGCAGAATCTTCTTTGCTGAGTCTAGATGCTTCGCTTGGGATTCGCCTGAAATCTTGCACATACACCTACAGCATAAGTTATGTCAGGTCTGCTTCCTGTTAAATATAATAAGGAGCTAATAATAGCTCTATAATCAGTTGTGTTAATAGAAGCTCCTTTTTTCTCTAGATCTATTTTGAAATTAGTGTTCATGGGGATCTTGACGGCTTGCTCGAGTCGCAGCCAAATCTCTTCAGGATATCTCGAGTGTACTTGGCTTAATTGATGAATATTCCCTCAGGTGATTGCTTGACTTGGAATCCAAGGAAATAATCCATTTCGCCCATCACGGACATCTCGAACTTCTCCTTCATCATTTTCTCGAACTGTTGACATATCGTCTCGTTTCGCATCCAAAAATGATGTCGTCCACGTAGATTTGCACCCGTAGGATGTCATCTCCCGACTTTATGCTTGAATAGGGTGTGATCTACTGTCCCCTTCTAAAAACCTTTCTAAAGCAGAAAGTCTGATTGGGTATCGTACCAAGCCCTGGGTGCTTGTTTTAACCCATATAGAGCTTTCCGAAGTCTCGTACACTCGATGTCCCTGCTGAAAGTCGGGCGGTTGTTCCACGTAGACTTCTTCCTTCGATCGCCATTCGAAAAGCAGACTTTACATCCATCTGATATACTTTGAATCTTTGATGCGTTGCATAGGCTAGGAACAGATGAATGGCTTCCAATCTGGCGACTGGAGCAAACGTTTCATCAAAGTCTATTCCTTCTGCTTGAATGTATCCCTTGGCAACTAGTCTAGCTTTGTTTCTGACAATGACGTTGTTTTCATCACGCTTGTTCTTGAAGACCCACTTAGTGCTAATCACATGCTGATGTCTAGGTCTGTTAACAAGCTCCCAAACTTCGTTTCTAACGAACTGGTTCAGCTCATCTTACATGGCAATGATCCAGTCAGCATCGTTGAGTGTGTCCTCTATTGACTGAGGTTCTTCTGTAGACAAGAAACAAGAATAGAGTGAGCTTTCTCCTTGACTTAATCTAGATCTTGTCCTGATAGTTGTTGATAGATCTCCAATAATAAGATCTGAAGAATGAGCGTCGAGCCATGAACGTCTGAGTCTGGCTTCTTCTTCGATACTACTTCTACACGCCGTAGGTGTGTTGGGCATTTCGGTTGTATGCGTTCGTGATTGCAATAGTTCAGTAAGAAGGTTAGGATCTACTGAGTTTCCAGGTTCAGGGGCTTTTAGCTCAGGAACAGTAGTTGTTCCCCCTGAGTTTATATTCTCAGTAGAGGTCTCAGTTACCACTGGGGCTTCCTCATCGACCATTGTTACCTATTGTTGATTCTGTTTAGTAGATAGAATCAACCAGGTCAGCTACATCGCCTGTTGGTTGAGTCTGTATTTCCTTATCGTCTGAGTCATCATCCCAACAATGCTGAATCTTTTCAGCTTTGTCGTTTAGTGCGAGATTATGTAGCTAGCTGCTGACATCCTCAGTATTTGTCTTTGAAGATTTCCTGTTCTCAGTAACAAACTCATCAAATACAACATGAGGGCTTTCCTCCACGCAAACAGTCCAATAGTTAAAGACTCTGAAGGCTTTACTGACTCGAGAGTATCCTAAGAGTACTCCTTGATCAGATTTGCCATCAAAGACCTTCAACTGATCTTTCCCATTATTGTGGATAAAGCAAGGACAACCAAAGATATGAAAATGAGAAATAGAAGGAATTCTCCCTTTCCATAGTTCGTAAGGTGTCTTCATGTGTTGCTATGTAAGTAGTGAGCGATTCTGAGTATAGCAGGCGGTGTCAGTAGCATCTGCCTAGAACTTAGAGGGTAGTCCGGAGTCTTCTAGGAGCGTTCTTGCTGCTTCTTTAAGTGTTCTGTTTTTGCGTTCAGCAAGTCCGTTCTGCTGAGGGGTGCGAGCTGCTGATGTCTCGTGTTTAATTTCCTCCTTTTCGCAGTACTCCTTAACTACTGAGTTGAGAAATTATGTTCCTCTATCTGAGCAAATTCTCTGAATCTTGATGTCCTTTACCACACTGAGCTTTTTCAGCAGTTTGGACAACTCAGTCATGACATCAGATTTGTTGGCTATGAAGATGACCCATGTATATCGTGAATAGTCGTCAATAACGACGAGGGCATACTTCTTGCCTCTTATAGTTACTGGAGAGACTGACCCGAATAGGTCCATGTGTAGCAATTGAAGGATTCCATCAGTGGAAGGTGATGGAATAGGTGGATTGCTACTCTTTGTCTGCTTTCCCTTCAAACACGGCTCTGAGTCAGCTGCTCAAAGAACATTTTCTGCTGCGCTTGAAGGAGTTGCTGACTCTGAGCAGCAAAATCCGCTTTCTGAGCTGCGAGAGCGGTCTTGATTATCTCCTGGATATTGATAGAAGGAGTAGGAGCTTCGGAGACCTTCTTCATCTCGCCCGCAAGTTTGTCAACTTTCTCAGTTTGGACTTTTGTGTACTGAGCCCATTTGAGATGTACGTCCTTGGCAAGGAGACCATTCTTGTCTCCCTGTCGTCTGATGGCTTTGTTGATGGACTTTGAGGTCACGAAACCGATAGGTTTTATCTGATAGCTGCTGGTTCCGAGCCTCTGCTCAGACGCTGCGAGTTGTTGCTCTCGACTAGGCTTCGAGGCAACCGGGGCATCACCTGATGTAGACGGTGGTGGTGATTTGCCCTTCTCGCTGGGAGTGTTGCCCTCAGCAAATCCTCCCAGTTCTGCTTCCTTTGGTGGCGCCTGATCCACATCATTATCATTGTCATCATTGTGATGGGATGGCGGTGAAGGGCTGCTGACATGTTCTGAGGATCTCAAGCGGAGATCCTCGAACGAGGCTAGGTCAGCGGGTTCCCCAAACCCGATAACTGTCTGCAGGCTTTGCTCCTCTGTCAGCAGGGACAGAGCGGACTGATTCTTTATCAGCTCTTCAAGCATGTCCCAGCTGAGGAACCTCGGTAACATCTAAGTCCTCGCCCTTATAGCAATATCGACCAGATCCCTATGATCAGCAATTTCTGGGATCTGTGCAATGACTTCACCAGTGGCTAGGAGGCGAGTTGAGTGCATAGTCATCCATTCAGAGGAGGTCTCCTCAGTCATTTCAGCTGTGTCCGACTGAGTCTCTTCAGAGCTGATGCGCTGGACTTTGTCTTTGAGAGTGGCACCCTCAATGCCTGTGTCCACATCTAAGATTGACTCCTCCTGAGTCGGTGGGGGAGAGATAGGCTTTGCTGGGGCTTTAGATGTTCCAGACTTGCTGAGCCTTTTCCTCTTAGGTGGGTCGGCGCGAGGGGGCATTTCAGTAGTACTCCTCTTCTGTGCGGCTGGCCCCCGATCGAATGACTTCTCAGCAGCGGCTCTAATCTTGAACTTTATGAGCTTGCTGTCGAAATAACGCGAATCGGCAAAGGCCGAGTGATCCGATACGATTCTTCGATTAGTACGGACATCTTTGTCTCGTATGCCAGCCTTTCCCACACTAATTAGTCTCCTTTCTCCGAGGGTGTGGCTGCGAACTTCGTACCGACCTTTAAGCTCATTCACATAGAAATCAGTCCAGTTGACTCGGATGTCGTCTTCTATTATCATCATCAGTTGGAGACGGGGCCTTGATAGATGATCAAATGAACCAACTGAGCTCGTAAGAATGTGAGTTACGATGTAGGCGAACCCGCGGTATTCTGGTAGCAACTGGTTCTTCGGCGCCGATTTGAAGACAATGTCGTCTCTCGCCGGTAACCTCCGAACATAGGAGTTGATCTCCTTCTCCTTATATCCAACTGGTGAGACTCCACGAGCTGGAAGATCAAAGGTCAATTCCACGGTGGCTCGGAGATTGATGACATGATGACTGGCTTCCCATGTCTGAAGGATAACTTCCTTCATATATGAAAAACAGGATTCCTCCACGCATGTGTCCTCTAAGGATCTCCAGTTGTAATAAACTTCTTCAACTTGTCGAGGCAGATAAGCTCTGGGGTGCTTCGAGACATGGAGCTCGAGTCCGGATACTTCGAGAGCCGCGAAGATGGGCTCAAGATATGGAAGTTCCGCCTGATGCAGAGCCATCGTCGGCTCAAACTGGATGCGCAACTTGATGATCTCGTCGATTTGTGGTGGGGTACTGACAACCATTTTTATCTGCAAAAAGCTCGTTAGTATTTTGAAATTCGAGTAAACAGGATACAAGATAATGCAGTTCAATAAGAATTTATCGTAAATAAAGAGCTTGAGAGAGATGCAAAGAGCAGTTTCAGAGGAATGAGAAATGGGAAACTGAATGAGAAGAAAGCTCTTGAAAATAGCGTAAAGTAGGATTAGGGCGAAAACAAAAGGATTTTAAAGGATATGCGAATCAATCAATTTTAATCCAACGGCTGAAGTTAATCTTGCGTTTTTACACAGACCGATGTGATTAGATGTTATAAAAGAATGATTACATAGGCCGCCTCTATTCTAGACCCACGTAGGAAATGCGCAGTATAAAGGAAGGTGAGAAGACGTGCATTAAATGCGCTGCAGGCAACATTAAAGTCTTAAGTCTTTTAAATGAAAATGGTTTCCTACTGACTTAAACCTTAATGGCGGGAAATAAATGCTCATTAACAGCTGAGTGCAATCGACTGATATATTAAATGCTAGCATGCTTCTGATAACGTTAAGTATATAAAACTACGCAAACCTCTTCAGCTGAACTTTTACGATCAGCTGGTTACCGTTTAGACTTAGGAGGATGGTTGAAGTGCTCAAAACCACGTTCCCCCATACTGTGTACAGTTCGATTCACCCGACTGAATCAAGTACTGAGTCTTTGACTTGTCATACTGATCCTACACTCGATACCAATTGTTGGTCTCTGCTGATACGATTTGTTGTGTTCTACCGACACGGTTCGGTAGGGATCCGATGAGACCTAGCTCAACTGATAATTCTCTGAATCTGTTCTCACCTAGTGGCTTGGTCAGTATGTCTGCCCTTTGCTTATCAGTATGGATTTTCTCCATTCTGATGTCCTTCTTCTCGACATGGTCTCTGATGAAGTGGTGTCGATATATCCACGTGCTTGCATCTCGTATGGAGAACTGGATTCTGAGTTATAGCAATCGCACTAGTGGAGCCACAGTAAATGGGCACTTCATCCTGAATTATACCATAGTCTCTCAGTTGTTGTCGAGGCCAAAGGATCTGGGCACAACAACTTCCAGCAGCCATGTACTCAGCTTCAGTAGTGGACGTTGCCACTGAATGTTGTTTCTTTGAAAACCAAGATATTAGCTTGCTGCCTAGGAACTGACATGTTCCTGAAGTTGACTTTCGATCTATCCTGCATCCTACATAATCAGCATCAGAATAACCTGTTAGTATAAGATTATCGTCAGCAGGATACCATAACCCTGCGTTAGGTGTTCCCTTCAGATATCGCAGAATCTTCTTTGCTGAGTCTAGATGACTTCGCTTGGGATTCGCCTGAAATCTTGCACATACACCTACAGCATAAGTTATGTCAGGTCTGCTTCCTGTTAAATATAATAAGGAGCTAATAATAGCTCTATAATCAGTTGTGTTAATAGAAGCTCCTTTTTTCTCTAGATCTATTTTGAAATTAGTGTTCATGGGATCTTGACTGGCTTGCTCGAGTCGCAGCCAAATCTCTTCAGGAGATCTCGAGTGTACTTGGCTTAATTGATGAATATTCCCTCAGGTGATTGCTTGACTTGGAATCCAAGGAAATAATCCATTTCGCCCATCACGGACATCTCGAACTTCTCCTTCATCATTTTCTCGAACTGTTGACATATCGTCTCGTTTCTGCATCCAAAAATGATGTCGTCCACGTAGATTTGCACCAGTAGGATGTCATCTCCTGACTTTATGCTGAATAGGGTGTGATCTACTGTCCCCTTCTAAAAACCTTTCTAAAGCAGAAAGTCTGATTGGGTATCGTACCAAGCCCTGGGTGCTTGTTTTAACCCATATAGAGCTTTCCGAAGTCTGTACACCTGATGTCCCTGCTGAAAGTCGGGCGGTTGTTCCACGTAGACTTCTTCCTTCAGTACGCCATTCAGAAAAGCAGACTTTACATCCATCTGATATACTTTGAATCTTTGATGCGTTGCATAGGCTAGGAACAGATGAATGGCTTCCAATCTGGCGACTGGAGCAAACGTTTCATCAAAGTCTATTCCTTCTGCTTGAATGTATCCCTTGGCAACTAGTCTAGCTTTGTTTCTGACAATGACGTTGTTTTCATCACGCTTGTTCTTGAAGACCCACTTAGTGCTAATCACATGCTGATGTCTAGGTCCCGTTAACAAGCTCCCAAACTTCGTTTCTAACGAACCGGTTCAGCTCATCTTACATGGCAATGATCCGGTCCAAGATCGTTGAGTGTGTCCTCTATTGATCCGAGGTTCTTACGTAGACAAGAAACAAGAATAGAGTGAGCTTTCTCCTTGACTTAATCTAGATCTTGTCCTGATAGTTGTTGATAGATCTCCAATAATAAGATCTGAAGAATGAGCGTCGAGCCATGAACGTCTGAGTCTGGCTTCTTCTTCTGATACTACTTCTACACAGTCAGTAGGTGTGTTGGGCATTTCAGTTGTGCTTGTTACGTGATTGCAATAGTTCGGTAAGAAGGTTAGGATCTACCGAGTTTCCGGGTTCGTGGGGCTTTTAGCTCGGGAACAGGTAGTTGTTCCCCCCGAGTTTATATTCTCTCATACAGGTCTCGGTTACCACCGGGGCTTCCTCATCGACCATTGTTACCTATTGTTGATTCTCGTTTAGTAGATAGAATCAACCGGGTCGGCCTACATCGCCCGTTGGTTGAGTCCGTATTTCCTTATCGTCCGAGTCATCATCCCAACAATGCTTGAATCTTTTCAGCTTTGTCGTTTAGTGCGAGATTATGTAGCTAGCTGCTGACATCCTCAGTATTTGTCTTTGAAGATTTCCTGTTCTCAGTAACAAACTCATCAAATACAACATGAGGGCTTTCCTCCACGCAAACAGTCCGATAGTTAAAGACTCTGAAGGCTTTACTGACTCGAGAGTATCCTAAGAGTACTCCTTGATCAGATTTGCCATCAAAGACCTTCAACTGATCTTTCCCATTATTGTGGATAAAGCAAGGACAACCAAAGATATGAAAATGAGAAATAGAAGGAATTCTCCCTTTCCATAGTTCGTAAGGTGTCTTCATGTGTTGCTATGTAAGTAGTGAGCGATTCTGAGTATAGCAGGCGGTGTCAGTAGCATCTGCCTAGAACTTAGAGGGTAGTCCGGAGTCTTCTAGGAGCGTTCTTGCTGCTTCTTTAAGTGTTCTGTTTTTGCGTTCAGCAAGTCCGTTCTGCTGAGGGGTGCGAGCTGCTGATGTCTCGTGTTTAATTTCCTCCTTTTCGCAGTACTCCTTAACTACCGAGTTGAGAAATTATGTTCCTCTATCTCGAGCAAATTCTCTCGAATCTTGATGTCCTTTACCACACCGAGCTTTTTCGGCGGTTTGGACAACTCGGTCATGACATCAGATTTGTTGGCTATGAAGATGACCCATGTATATCGTGAATAGTCGTCAATAACGACGAGGGCATACTTCTTGCCTCTTATAGTTACTGGAGAGACTGACCCGAATAGGTCCATGTGTAGCATTGAAGGATTCCATCGGTGGAAGGTGATGGAATAGGTGGATTGCTACTCTTTGTCTGCTTTCCCTTCAAACACGGCTCTGAGTCAGCTGCTCAAAGAACATTTTCTGCTGCGCTTGAAGGAGTTGCTGACTCTGAGCAGCAAAATCCGCTTTCTGAGCTGCGAGAGCGGTCTTGATTATCTCCTGGATATTGATAGAAGGAGTAGGAGCTTCGGAGACCTTCTTCATCTCGCCCGCAAGTTTGTCAACTTTCTCAGTTTGGACTTTTGTGTACTGAGCCCATTTGAGATGTACGTCCTTGGCAAGGAGACCATTCTTGTCTCCCTGTCGTCTGATGGCTTTGTTGATGGACTTTGAGGTCACGAAACCGATAGGTTTTATCTGATAGCTGCTGGTTCCGAGCCTCTGCTTAGATGCTGCGAGTTGTTGCTCTCGACTAGGCTTCGAGGCAACCGGGGCATCACCTGATGTAGACGGTGGTGGTGATTTGCCCTTCTCGCTGGGAGTGTTGCCCTCAGCAGATCCTCCCAGTTCTGCTTCCTTTGGTGGCGCCTGATCCACATCATTATCATTGTCATCATTGTGATGGGATGGCGGTGAAGGGCTGCTGACATGTTCTGAGGATCTCAAGCGGAGATCCTCGAACGAGGCTAGGTCAGCGGGTTCCCCAAACCCGATAACTGTCTGCAGGCTTTGCTCCTCTGTCAGCAGGGACAGAGCGGACTGATTCTTTATCAGCTCTTCAAGCATGTCCCAGCTGAGGAACCTCGGTAACATCTAAGTCCTCGCCCTTATAGCAATATCGACCAGATCCCTATGATCAGCAATTTCTGGGATCTGTGCAATGACTTCACCAGTGGCTAGGAGGCGAGTTGAGTGCATAGTCATCCATTCAGAGGAGGTCTCCTCAGTCGTTTCAGCTGTGTCCGACTGAGTCTCTTCAGAGCTGATGCGCTGGACTTTGTCTTTGAGAGTGGCACCCTCAATGCCTGTGTCCGCATCTAAGATTGACTCCTCCTGAGTCGGTGGGGGAGAGATAGGCTTTGCTGGGGCTTTAGATGTTCCAGACTTGCTGAGCCTTTTCCTCTTAGGTGGGTCGGCGCGAGGGGGCATTTCAGTAGTACTCCTCTTCTGTGCGGCTGGCCCCCGATCGAATGACTTCTCAGCAGCGGCTCTAATCTTGAACTTTATGAGCTTGCTGTCGAAATAACGCGAATCAGCAAAGGCTGAGTGATCCGATACTGATTCTTCGATTAGTACGGACATCTTTGTCTCGTACAGCAGCTTTCCCACACTAATTAGTCTCCTTTCTCCAGAGGGTGTGGCTGCGAACTTCTGTACCTGACCTTTAAGCTCATTCACATAGAAATCAGTCCAGTTGACTCGGATGTCGTCTTCTATTATCATCATCAGTTGGAGACGGGGCCTTGATAGATGATCAAATGAACCAACTGAGCTCGTAAGAATGTGAGTTACGATGTAGGCGAACCCGCGGTATTCTGGTAGCAACTGGTTCTTCGGCAGCGCTGATTTGAAGACAATGTCGTCTCTGCCGCAGAACCTCTGAACATAGGAGTTGATCTCCTTCTCCTTATATCCAACTGGTGAGACTCCACGAGCTGGAAGATCAAAGGTCAATTCCACGGTGGCTCGGAGATTGATGACATGATGACTGGCTTCCCATGTCTGAAGGATAACTTCCTTCATATATGAAAAACAGGATTCCTCCACGCATGTGTCCTCTAAGGATCTCCAGTTGTAATAAACTTCTTCAACTTGTCGAGGCAGATAAGCTCTGGGGTGCTTCGAGACATGGAGCTCGAGTCCGGATACTTCGAGAGCCGCGAAGATGGGCTCAAGATATGGAAGTTCCGCCTGATGCAGAGCCATCGTCGGCTCAAACCGGATGCGCAACTTGATGATCTCGTCGATTTGTGGTGGGGTACTGACAACCATTTTTATCTGCAAAAAGCTCGTTAGTATTTTGAAATTCGAGTAAACAGGATACAAGATAATGCAGTTCAATAAGAATTTATCGTAAATAAAGAGCTTGAGAGAGATGCAAAGAGCAGTTTCAGAGGAATGAGAAATGGGAAACTGAATGAGAAGAAAGCTCTTGAAAATAGCGTAAAGTAGGATTAGGGCGAAAACAAAAGGATTTTAAAGGATATGCGAATCAATCAATTTTAATCCAACGGCTGAAGTTAATCTTGCGTTTTTACACAGACCGATGTGATTAGATGTTATAAAAGAATGATTACATAGGCCGCCTCTATCCTAGACCCACGTAGGAAATGCGCAGTATAAAGCAAGGTGAGAAGACGTGCATTAAATGCGCTGCAGGCAACATTAAAGTCTTAAGTCTTTTAAATGAAAATGGTTTCCTACTGACTTAAACCTTAATGGCGGGAAATAAATGCTCATTAACAGCTGAGTGCAATCGACTGATATATTAAATGCTAGCATGTTTCTGATAACGTTAAGTATATAAAACTACGCAAACCTCTTCAGCTGAACTTTTACGATCAGCTGGTTACCGTTTAGACTTAGGAGGATGGTTGAAGTGCTCAAAACCACGTTCCCCCTTACTGTGTACAGTTCGATTCACCCGACTGAATCAAGTACTGAGTCTTTGACTTGTCATACTGATCCTACACTCGATACCAATTGTTGGTCTCTGCTGATACGATTTGTTGTGTTCTACTGACACGGTTCAGTAGGATCCAGTAGACCTAGCTCAACTGATAATTCTCTGAATCTGTTCTCACCTAGTGGCTTGGTCAGTATGTCTGCCCTTTGCTTATCAGTATGGATTTTCTCCATTCTGATGTCCTTCTTCTCGACATGGTCTCTGATGAAGTGGTGTCGATATATCCACGTGCTTGCATCTCGTATGGAGAACTGGATTCTGAGTTATAGCAATCGCACTAGTGGAGCCACAGTAAATGGGCACTTCATCCTGAATTATACCATAGTCTCTCAGTTGTTGTCGAGGCCAAAGGATCTGGGCACAACAACTTCCAGCAGCCATGTACTCAGCTTCAGTAGTGGACGTTGCCACTGAATGTTGTTTCTTTGAAAACCAAGATATTAGCTTGCTGCCTAGGAACTGACATGTTCCTGAAGTTGACTTTCGATCTATCCTGCATCCTACATAATCAGCATCAGAATAACCTGTTAGTATAAGATTATCGTTAGCAGGATACCATAACCCTGCGTTAGGTGTTCCCTTCAGATATCGCAGAATCTTCTTTGCTGAGTCTAGATGACTTCGCTTGGGATTCGCCTGAAATCTTGCACATACACCTACAGCATAAGTTATGTCAGGTCTGCTTCCTGTTAAATATAATAAGGAGCTAATAATAGCTCTATAATCAATTGTGTTAATAGAAGCTCCTTTTTTCTCTAGATCTATTTTGAAATTAGTGTTCATGGGGATCTTGACTGGCTTGCTCGAGTCGCAGCCAAATCTCTTCAGCAGATCTCGAGTGTACTTGGCTTAATTGATGAATATTCCCTCAGGTGATTGCTTGACTTGGAATCCAAGGAAATAATCCATTTCGCCCATCACGGACATCTCGAACTTCTCCTTCATCATTTTCTCGAACTGTTGACATATCGTCTCGTTTCTGCATCCAAAAATGATGTCGTCCACGTAGATTTGCACCAGTAGGATGTCATCTCCTGACTTTATGCTGAATAGGGTGTGATCTACTGTCCCCTTCTAAAAACCTTTCTAAAGCAAAAAGTCTGATTGGGTATCGTACCAAGCCCTGGGTGCTTGTTTTAACCCATATAGAGCTTTCCGAAGTCTGTACACCTGATGTCCCTGCTGAAAGTCGGGCGGTTGTTCCACGTAGACTTCTTCCTTCAGTACGCCATTCAGAAAAGCAGACTTTACATCCATCTGATATACTTTGAATCTTTGATGCGTTGCATAGGCTAGGAACAGATGAATGGCTTCCAATCTGGCGACTGGAGCAAACGTTTCATCAAAGTCTATTCCTTCTGCTTGAATGTATCCCTTGGCAACTAGTCTAGCTTTGTTTCTGACAATGACGTTGTTTTCATCACGCTTGTTCTTGAAGACCCACTTAGTGCTAATCACATGCTGATGTCTAGGTCTGTTAACAAGCTCCCAAACTTCGTTTCTAACGAACTGGTTCAGCTCATCTTACATGGCAATGATCCAGTCAGCATCGTTGAGTGTGTCCTCTATTGACTGAGGTTCTTCTGTAGACAAGAAACAAGAATAGAGTGAGCTTTCTCCTTGACTTAATCTAGATCTTGTCCTGATAGTTGTTGATAGATCTCCAATAATAAGATCTGAAGAATGAGCGTCGAGCCATGAACGTCTGAGTCTGGCTTCTTCTTCTGATACTACTTCTACACAGTCAGTAGGTGTGTTGGGCATTTCAGTTGTACTGTTCTGTGATTGCAATAGTTCAGTAAGAAGGTTAGGATCTACTGAGTTTCCAGGTTCAGGGGCTTTTAGCTCAGGAACAGTAGTTGTTCCCCCTGAGTTTATATTCTCAGTACAGGTCTCAGTTACCACTGGGGCTTCCTCATCGACCATTGTTACCTATTGTTGATTCTATTTAGTAGATAGAATCAACCAGGTCAGCTACATCGCCTGTTGGTTGAGTCTGTATTTCCTTATCGTCTGAGTCATCATCCCAACAAGGCTGAATCTTTTCAGCTTTGTCGTTTAGTGCGAGATTATGTAGCTAGCTGCTGACATCCTCAGTATTTGTCTTTGAAGATTTCCTGTTCTCAGTAACAAACTCATCAAATACAACATGAGTTCCTCCACGCAAACAGTCCGATAGTTAAAGACTCTGAAGGCTTTACTGACTCGAGAGTATCCTAAGAGTACTCCTTGATCAGATTTGCCATCAAAGACCTTCAACTGATCTTTCCCATTATTGTGGATAAAGCAAGGACAACCAAAGATATGAAAATGAGAAATAGAAGGAATTCTCCCTTTCCATAGTTCGTAAGGTGTCTTCATGTGTTGCTATGTAAGTAGTGAGCGATTCTGAGTATAGCAGGCGGTGTCAGTAGCATCTGCCTAGAACTTAGAGGGTAGTCCGGAGTCTTCTAGGAGCGTTCTTGTTGCTTCTTTAAGTGTTCTGTTTTTGCGTTCAAGCAAGTCCGTTCTCGCCGAGGGGGTGCGAGCTGCCGATGTCTCGTGTTTAATTTCCTCCTTTTCGCAGTACTCCTTAACTACTGAGTTGAGAAATTCTGTTCCTCTATCTGAGCAAATTCTCTGAATCTTGATGTCCTTTACCACAATGAGCTTTTTCAGCAGTTTGGACAACTCAGTCATGACATCAGATTTGTTGGCTATGAAGATGACCCATGTATATCGTGAATAGTCGTCAATAACGACGAGGGCATACTTCTTGCCTCTTATAGTTACTGGAGAGACTGACCCGAATAGGTCCATGTGTAGCAATTGAAGGATTCCATCAGTGGAAGGTGATGGAATAGGTGGATTGCTACTCTTTGTCTGCTTTCCCTTCAAACACGGCTCTGAGTCAGCTGCTCAAAGAACATTTTCTGCTGCGCTTGAAGGAGTTGCTGACTCTGAGCAGCAAAATCCGCTTTCTGAGCTGCGAGAGCGGTCTTGATTATCTCCTGGATATTGATAGAAGGAGTAGGAGCTTCGGAGACCTTCTTCATCTCGCCCGCAAGTTTGTCAACTTTCTCAGTTTGGACTTTTGTGTACTGAGCCCATTTGAGATGTACGTCCTTGGCAAGGAGACCATTCTTGTCTCCCTGTCGTCTGATGGCTTTGTTGATGGACTTTGAGGTCACGAAACCGATAGGTTTTATCTCGATAGCCGCTGGTTCCGAGCCTCTCGCTCGGACGCTGCGAGTTGTTGCTCTCGACTAGGCTTCGAGGCAACCGGGCATCACCCGATGTAGACGGTGGTGGTGATTTGCCCTTCTCGCCGGGAGTGTTGCCCTCGCCAGATCCTCCCGGTTACGCTTCCTTTGGTGGCGCCCGATCCACATCATTATCATTGTCATCATTGTGATGGGATGGCGGTGAAGGGTGGCCGACATGTTCCGAGGATCTCAAGCGGAGATCCTCGAACGAGGCTAGGTCGGCCGGGTTCCCCAAACCCGATAACTCGTCACGCAGTGCTTTGCTCCTGCGTCGCCAGGGACAGAGCGGACTGATTCTTTATCAGCTCTTCAAGCATGTCCCAGCTGAGGAACCTCGGTAACATCTAAGTCCTCGCCCTTATAGCAATATCGACCAGATCCCTATGATCAGCAATTTCTGGGATCTGTGCAATGACTTCACCAGTGGCTAGGAGGCGAGTTGAGTGCATAGTCATCCATTCAGAGGAGGTCTCCTCAGTCGTTTCAGCTGTGTCCGACTGAGTCTCTTCAGAGCTGATGCGCTGGACTTTGTCTTTGAGAGTGGCACCCTCAATGCCTGTGTCCGCATCTAAGATTGACTCCTCCTGAGTCGGTGGGGAAGAGATAGGCTTTGCTGGGGCTTTAGATGTTCCAGACTTGCTGAGCCTTTTTCTCTTAGGTGGGTCGGCGCGAGGGGGCATTTCAGTAGTACTCCTCTTCTGTGCGGCTGGCCCCCGATCGAATGACTTCTCAGCAGCGGCTCTAATCTTGAACTTTATGAGCTTGCTGTCGAAATAATGCGAATCAGCAAAGGCTGAGTGATCCGATACTGATTCTTCGATTAGTACGGACATCTTTGTCTCGTACAGCAGCTTTCCCACACTAATTAGTCTCCTTTCTCCAGAGGGTGTGGCTGCGAACTTCTGTACCTGACCTTTAAGCTCATTCACATAGAAATCAGTCCAGTTGACTCGGATGTCGTCTTCTATTATCATCATCAGTTGGAGACGGGGCCTTGATAGATGATCAAATGAACCAACTGAGCTCGTAAGAATGTGAGTTACGATGTAGGCGAACCCGCGGTATTCTGGTAGCAACTGGTTCTTCGGCAGCGCTGATTTGAAGACAATGTCGTCTCTGCCGCAGAACCTCTGAACATAGGAGTTGATCTCCTTCTCCTTATATCCAACTGGTGAGACTCCACGAGCCGGGAAGATCAAAGGTCAATTCCACGGTGGCTCGGAGATTGATGACATGATGACTGGCTTCCCATGTCTGAAGGATAACTTCCTTCATATATGAAAAACAGGATTCCTCCACGCATGTGTCCTCTAAGGATCTCCAGTTGTAATAAACTTCTTCAACTTGTCGAGGCAGATAAGCTCTGGGGTGCTTCGAGACATGGAGCTCGAGTCCGGATACTTCGAGAGCCGCGAAGATGGGCTCAAGATATGGAAGTTCCGCCTGATGCAGAGCCATCGTCGGCTCAAACCGGATGCGCAACTTGATGATCTCGTCGATTTGTGGTGGGGTACTGACAACCATTTTTATCTGCAAAAAGCTCGTTAGTATTTTGAAATTCGAGTAAACAGGATACAAGATAATGCAGTTCAATAAGAATTTATCGTAAATAAAGAGCTTGAGAGAGATGCAAAGAGCAGTTTCAGAGGAATGAGAAATGGGAAACTGAATGAGAAGAAAGCTCTTGAAAATAGCGTAAAGTAGGATTAGGGCGAAAACAAAAGGATTTTAAAGGATATGCGAATCAATCAATTTTAATCCAACGGCTGAAGTTAATCTTGCGTTTTTACACAGACCGATGTGATTAGATGTTATAAAAGAATGATTACATAGGCCGCCTCTATCCTAGACCCACGTAGGAAATGCGCAGTATAAAGTAAGGTGAGAAGACGTGCATTAAATGCGCTGCAGGCAACATTAAAGTCTTAAGTCTTTTAAATGAAAATGGTTTCCTACTGACTTAAACCTTAATGGCGGGAAATAAATGCTCATTAACAGCTGAGTGCAATCGACTGATATATTAAATGCTAGCATGCTTCTGATAACGTTAAGTATATAAAACTACGCAAACCTCTTCGATCGAACTTTTACGATCACCGGTTACCGTTAGACTTAGGAGGATGGTTGAAGTGCTCAAAACCACGTTCCCCCTTACTGTGTACAGTTCGATTCACCCGACTGAATCAAGTACTGAGTCTTTGACTTGTCATACTGATCCTACACTCGATACCAATTGTTGGTCTCTGCTGATACGATTTGTTGTGTTCTACTGACACGGTTCAGTAGGATCCAGTAGACCTAGCTCAACTGATAATTCTCTGAATCTGTTCTCACCTAGTGGCTTGGTCCGTATGTCTGCCCTTTGCTTATCAGTATGGATTTTCTCCATTCTGATGTCCTTCTTCTCGACATGGTCTCTGATGAAGTGGTGTCGATATATCCACGTGCTTGCATCTCGTATGGAGAACTGGATTCTGAGTTATAGCAATCGCACTAGTGGAGCCACAGTAAATGGGCACTTCATCCTGAATTATACCATAGTCTCTCAGTTGTTGTCGAGGCCAAAGGATCTGGGCACAACAACTTCCAGCAGCCATGTACTCAGCTTCAGTAGTGGACGTTGCCACTGAATGTTGTTTCTTTGAAAACCAAGATATTAGCTTGCTGCCTAGGAACTGACATGTTCCTGAAGTTGACTTTCGATCTATCCTGCATCCTACATAATCAGCATCAGAATAACCTGTTAGTATAAGATTATCGTCAGCAGGATACCATAACCCTGCGTTAGGTGTTCCCTTCAGATATCGCAGAATCTTCTTTGCTGAGTCTAGATGACTTCGCTTGGGATTCGCCTGAAATCTTGCACATACACCTACAGCATAAGTTATGTCAGTGCTTCCTGTTAAATATAATAAGGAGCTAATAATAGCTCTATAATCAGTTGTGTTAATAGAAGCTCCTTTTTTCTCTAGATCTATTTTGAAATTAGTGTTCATGGGGATCTTGACTGGCTTGCTCGAGTCGCAGCCAAATCTCTTCAGGAGATCTCGAGTGTACTTGGCTTAATTGATGAATATTCCCTCAGGTGATTGCTTGACTTGGAATCCAAGGAAATAATCCATTTCGCCCATCACGGACATCTCGAACTTCTCCTTCATCATTTTCTCGAACTGTTGACATATCGTCTCGTTTCTGCATCCAAAAATGATGTCGTCCACGTAGATTTGCACCAGTAGGATGTCATCTCCTGACTTTATGCTGAATAGGGTGTGATCTACTGTCCCCTTCTAAAAACCTTTCTAAAGCAGAAAGTCTGATTGGGTATCGTACCAAGCCCTGGGTGCTTGTTTTAACCCATATAGAGCTTTCCGAAGTCTGTACACCTGATGTCCCTGCTGAAAGTCGGGCGGTTGTTCCACGTAGACTTCTTCCTTCAGTACGCCATTCAGAAAAGCAGACTTTACATCCATCTGATATACTTTGAATCTTTGATGCGTTGCATAGGCTAAGGAAGAGATGAATGGCTTCCAATCTCGGCGACCGGAGCAAACGTTTCATCAAAGTCTATTCCTTCGCTTGAATGTATCCCTTGGCAACTAGTCTAGCTTTGTTTCGACAATGACGTTGTTTTCATCACGCTTGTTCTTGAAGACCCACTTAGTGCTAATCACATGCCGATGTCTAGGTGCGTTAACAAGCTCCCAAACTTCGTTTCTAACGAACCGGTTCAGCTCATCTTACATGGCAATGATCCGGTCGGCATCGTTGAGTGTGTCCTCTATTGATCGAGGTTCTTACGTAGACAAGAAACAAGAATAGAGTGAGCTTTCTCCTTGACTTAATCTAGATCTTGTCCCGATAGTTGTTGATAGATCTCCAATAATAAGATCCGAAGAATGAGCGTCGAGCCATGAACGTCCGAGTCCGGCTTCTTCTTCGATACTACTTCTACGGTCGGTAGGTGTGTTGGGCATTTCGGTTGTGCTTGTTACGTGATTGCAATAGTTCGGTAAGAAGGTTAGGATCTACCGAGTTTCCGTGTTCGGGGGCTTTTAGCTCGAGAACGTAGTTGTTCCCCCCGAGTTTATATTCTCAGTACAGGTCTCAGTTACCACTGGGGCTTCCTCATCGACCATTGTTACCTATTGTTGATTCTGTTTAGTAGATAGAATCAACCGGGTCGGCTACATCGCCTTTGTTGGTTGAGTCCGTATTTCCTTATCGTCCCGAGTCATCATCCCAACAATGCTTGAATCTTTTCGGCTTTGTCGTTTAGTGCGAGATTATGTAGCTAGGCTGCGACATCCTCAGTATTTGTCTTTGAAGATTTCCTGTTCTCAGTAACAAACTCATCAAATACAACATGAGGGCTTTCCTCCACGCAAACAGTCCGATAGTTAAAGACTCTGAAGGCTTTACCGACTCGAGAGTATCCTAAGAGTACTCCTTGATCAGATTTGCCATCAAAGACCTTCAACCGATCTTTCCCATTATTGTGGATAAAGCAAGGACAACCAAAGATATGAAAATGAGAAATAGAAGGAATTCTCCCTTTCCATAGTTCGTAAGGTGTCTTCATGTGTTGCTATGTAAGTAGTGAGCGATTCTGAGTATAGCAGGCGGTGTCAGTAGCATCTGCCTAGAACTTAGAGGGTAGTCCGGAGTCTTCTAGGAGCGTTCTTGCTTGCTTCTTTAAGTGTTCTGTTTTTGCGTTCGGCAAGTCCGTTCTGCGAGGGGTGCGAGCTGCGATGTCTCGTGTTTAATTTCCTCCTTTTCGCAGTACTCCTTAACTACCGAGTTGAGAAATTCTCGTTCCTCTATCCGAGCAAATTCTCCGAATCTTGATGTCCTTTACCACAATGAGCTTTTTCGAGCGGTTTGGACAACTCGGTCATGACATCGATTTGTTGGCTATGAAGATGACCCATGTATATCGTGAATAGTCGTCAATAACGACGAGGGGCATACTTCTTGCCTCTTATAGTTACTGGAGAGACTGACCCGAATAGGTCCATGTGTAGCAATTGAAGGATTCCATCAGTGGAAGGTGATGGAATAGGTGGATTGCTACTCTTTGTCTGCTTTCCCTTCAAACACGGCTCTGACTCAGCTGCTCAAAGAACATTTTCTGCTGCGCTTGAAGGAGTTGCTTGACTACGAGCAAGCAAAATCCGCTTTACGAGCTCGCGAGAGCGGTCTTGATTATCTCCCGGATATTGATAGAAGGAGTAGGAGCTTCGGAGACCTTCTTCATCTCGCCCGCAAGTTTGTCAACTTTCTCGGTTTGGACTTTTGTGTGCTTGAGCCCATTTGAGATGTACGTCCTTGGCAAGGAGACCATTCTTGTCTCCCCTGTCGTCCGATGGCTTTGTTGATGGACTTTGAGGTCACGAAACCGATAGGTTTTATCCGATAGGCTGCTGGTTCCGAGCCTCTGCTCAGACGCTGCGAGTTGTTGCTCTCGACTAGGCTTCGAGGCAACCGGGGCATCACCTGATGTAGACGGTGGTGGTGATTTGCCCTTCTCGCTGGGAGTGTTGCCCTCAGCAGATCCTCCCAGTCCTGCTTCCTTTGGTGGCGCCTGATCCACATCATTATCATTGTCATCATTGTGATGGGATGGCGGTGAAGGGCGCTCGACATGTTCCGAGGATCTCAAGCGGAGATCCTCGAACGAGGCTAGGTCGGCCGGGTTCCCCAAACCCGATAACTGTCTGCAGGCTTTGCTCCTCTGTCAGCAGGGACAGAGCGGACTGATTCTTTATCAGCTCTTCAAGCATGTCCCAGCTGAGGAACCTCGGTAACATCTAAGTCCTCGCCCTTATAGCAATATCGACCAGATCCCTATGATCAGCAATTTCTGGGATCTGTGCAATGACTTCACCAGTGGCTAGGAGGCGAGTTGAGTGCATAGTCATCCATTCAGAGGAGGTCTCCTCAGTCGTTTCAGCTGTGTCCGACTGAGTCTCTTCAGAGCTGATGCGCTGGACTTTGTCTTTGAGAGTGGCACCCTCAATGCCTGTGTCCGCATCTAAGATTGACTCCTCCTGAGTCGGTGGGGAAGAGATAGGCTTTGCTGGGGCTTTAGATGTTCCAGACTTGCTGAGCCTTTTTCTCTTAGGTAGGTCGGCGCGAGGGGGCATTTCAGTAGTACTCCTCTTCTGTGCGGCTGGCCCCCGATCGAATGACTTCTCAGCAGCGGCTCTAATCTTGAACTTTATGAGCTTGCTGTCGAAATAACGCGAATCAGCAAAGGCTGAGTGATCCGATACTGATTCTTAGATTAGTACGGACATCTTTGTCTCGTACATGCCAGCCTTTCCCACACTAATTAGTCTCCTTTCTCCGAGGGTGTGGCTGCGAACTTCGTGCACGACCTTTAAGCTCATTCACATAGAAATCAGTCCGAGTTGACTCGGATGTCGTCTTCTATTATCATCATCGGTTGGAGACGGGGCCTTGATAGATGATCAAATGAACCAACCGAGCTCGTAAGAATGTGAGTTACGATGTAGGCGAACCCGCGGTATTCGGTAGCAACCGGTTCTTCGGCGCCGATTTGAAGACAATGTCGTCTCTCGCCGCAGAACCTCCGAACATAGGAGTTGATCTCCTTCTCCTTATATCCAATCGGTGAGACTCCACGAGCCGGAAGATCAAAGGTCAATTCCACGGTGGCTCGGAGATTGATGACATGATGACGGCTTCCCATGTCCGAAGGATAACTTCCTTCATATATGAAAAACAGGATTCCTCCACGCATGTGTCCTCTAAGGATCTCCGGTTGTAATAAACTTCTTCAACTTGTCGAGGCGAGATAAGCTGCGGGGTGCTTCGAGACATGGAGCTCGAGTCCGGATACTTCGAGAGCCGCGAAGATGGGCTCAAGATATGGAAGTTCCGCCCGATGCGAGCCATCGTCGGCTCAAACTGGATGCGCAACTTGATGATCTCGTCGATTTGTGGTGGGGTACCGACAACCATTTTTATCTCGCAAAAAGCTCGTTAGTATTTTGAAATTCGAGTAAACGGGATACAAGATAATGCGGTTCAATAAGAATTTATCGTAAATAAAGAGCTTGAGAGAGATGCAAAGAGCAAGTTTCGAGAGGAATGAGAAATGGGAAACTGAATGAGAAGAAAGCTCTTGAAAATAGCGTAAAGTAGGATTAGGGGCGAAAACAAAAGGATTTTAAAGGATATGCGAATCAATCAATTTTAATCCAACGGCTGAAGTTAATCTTGCGTTTTTACACAGACCGATGTGATTAGATGTTATAAAAGAATGATTACATAGGCCGCCTCTATCCTAGACCCACGTAGGAAATGCGCGAAGATAAAGCAAGGTGAGAAGACGTGCATTAAATGCGGCTGAGCAACATTAAAGTCTTAAGTCTTTTAAATGAAAATGGTTTCCTACTGACTTAAACCTTAATGGCGGGAAATAAATGCTCATTAACAGCTGAGTGCAATCGACTGATATATTAAATGCTAGCATGCTTCTGATAACGTTAAGTATATAAAACTACGCAAACCTCTTCAGCTGAACTTTTACGATCAGCTGGTTACCGTTTAGACTTAGGAGGATGGTTGAAGTGCTCAAAACCACGTTCCCCCTTACTGTGTACAGTTCGATTCACCCGACTGAATCAAGTACTGAGTCTTTGACTTGTCATACTGATCCTACACTCGATACCAATTGTTGGTCTCTGCTGATACGATTTGTTGTGTTCTACTGACACGGTTCGGTAGGATCCAAGAGACCTAGCTCAACCGATAATTCTCCGAATCTTGTTCTCACCTAGTGGCTTGGTCCGTATGTGCGCCCCTTTGCTTATCGGTATGGATTTTCTCCATTCCGATGTCCTTCTTCTCGACATGGTCTCTGATGAAGTGGTGTCGATATATCCACGTGCTTGCATCTCGTATGGAGAACTGGATTCTGAGTTATAGCAATCGCACTAGTGGAGCCACAGTAAATGGGCACTTCATCCTGAATTATACCATAGTCTCTCAGTTGTTGTCGAGGCCAAAGGATGCGGGCACAACAACTTCCGGCAGCCCATGTACTCGGCTTCGGTAGTGGACGTTGCCACCGAATGTTGTTTCTTTGAAAACCAAGATATTAGCTTGCTGCCTAGGAACTGACATGTTCCTGAAGTTGACTTTCGATCTATCCTGCATCCTACATAATCAGCATCAGAATAACCTGTTAGTATAAGATTATCGTCAGCAGGATACCATAACCCTGCGTTAGGTGTTCCCTTCGGATATCGCGAGAATCTTCTTTCTTGAGTCTAGATGACTTCGCTTGGGATTCGCCTGAAATCTTGCACATACACCTACAGCATAAGTTATGTCAGGTCTGCTTCCTGTTAAATATAATAAGGAGCTAATAATAGCTCTATAATCAGTTGTGTTAATAGAAGCTCCTTTTTTCTCTAGATCTATTTTGAAATTAGTGTTCATGGGGATCTTGACTGGCTTGCTCGAGTCGCAGCCAAATCTCTTCAGGAGATCTCGAGTGTACTTGGCTTAATTGATGAATATTCCCTCAGGTGATTGCTTGACTTGGAATCCAAGGAAATAATCCATTTCGCCCATCACGGACATCTCGAACTTCTCCTTCATCATTTTCTCGAACTGTTGACATATCGTCTCGTTTCTGCATCCAAAAATGATGTCGTCCACGTAGATTTGCACCAGTAGGATGTCATCTCCTGACTTTATGCTGAATAGGGTGTGATCTACTGTCCCCTTCTAAAAACCTTTCTAAAGCGAAAGTCCGATTGGGTATCGTACCAAGCCACCGGGTGCTTGTTTTAACCCATATAGAGCTTTCCGAAGTCCGTACACACGATGTCCCCGCTGAAAGTCGGGCGGTTGTTCCACGTAGACTTCTTCCTTCGATGCGCCATTCGTAAAAGCGAGACTTTACATCCATCTCGATATACTTTGAATCTTTGATGCGTTGCATAGGCTAGGAACAGATGAATGGCTTCCAATCTGGCGACTGGAGCAAACGTTTCATCAAAGTCTATTCCTTCTGCTTGAATGTATCCCTTGGCAACTAGTCTAGCTTTGTTTCTGACAATGACGTTGTTTTCATCACGCTTGTTCTTGAAGACCCACTTAGTGCTAATCACATGCTGATGTCTAGGTCTGTTAACAAGCTCCCAAACTTCGTTTCTAACGAACTGGTTCAGCTCATCTTACATGGCAATGATCCAGTCAGCATCGTTGAGTGTGTCCTCTATTGATCGAGGTTCTTACGTAGACAAGAAACAAGAATAGAGTGAGCTTTCTCCTTGACTTAATCTAGATCTTGTCCTGATAGTTGTTGATAGATCTCCAATAATAAGATCTGAAGAATGAGCGTCGAGCCATGAACGTCTGAGTCTGGCTTCTTCTTCTGATACTACTTCTACACAGTCAGTAGGTGTGTTGGGCATTTCAGTTGTATTGTTCTGTGATTGCAATAGTTCAGTAAGAAGGTTAGGATCTACTGAGTTTCCAGGTTCAGGGGCTTTTAGCTCAGGAACAGTAGTTGTTCCCCCTGAGTTTATATTCTCAGTAGAGGTCTCAGTTACCACTGGGGCTTCCTCATCGACCATTGTTACCTATTGTTGATTCTGTTTAGTAGATAGAATCAACCAGGTCAGCTACATCGCCTGTTGGTTGAGTCTGTATTTCCTTATCGTCTGAGTCATCATCCCAACAATGCTGAATCTTTTCAGCTTTGTCGTTTAGTGCGAGATTATGTAGCTAGCTGCTGACATCCTCAGTATTTGTCTTTGAAGATTTCCTGTTCTCAGTAACAAACTCATCAAATACAACATGAGGGCTTTCCTCCACGCAAACAGTCCGATAGTTAAAGACTCTGAAGGCTTTACTGACTCGAGAGTATCCTAAGAGTACTCCTTGATCAGATTTGCCATCAAAGACCTTCAACTGATCTTTCCCATTATTGTGGATAAAGCAAGGACAACCAAAGATATGAAAATGAGAAATAGAAGGAATTCTCCCTTTCCATAGTTCGTAAGGTGTCTTCATGTGTTGCTATGTAAGTAGTGAGCGATTCTGAGTATAGCAGGCGGTGTCAGTAGCATCTGCCTAGAACTTAGAGGGTAGTCCGGAGTCTTCTAGGAGCGTTCTTGCTGCTTCTTTAAGTGTTCTGTTTTTGCGTTCAGCAAGTCCGTTCTGCTGAGGGGTGCGAGCTGCTGATGTCTCGTGTTTAATTTCCTCCTTTTCGCAGTACTCCTTAACTACTGAGTTGAGAAATTCTGTTCCTCTATCTGAGCAAATTCTCTGAATCTTGATGTCCTTTACCACACTGAGCTTTTTCAGCAGTTTGGACAACTCAGTCATGACATCAGATTTGTTGGCTATGAAGATGACCCATGTATATCGTGAATAGTCGTCAATAACGACGAGGGCATACTTCTTGCCTCTTATAGTTACTGGAGAGACTGACCCGAATAGGTCCATGTGTAGCAATTGAAGGATTCCATCAGTGGAAGGTGATGGAATAGGTGGATTGCTACTCTTTGTCTGCTTTCCCTTCAAACACGCTTCACATATCCCCTTGTGAAGCCTTTTGAGTTGTCACCAAACTCAATTATGGGACCATCTTCTTGTACGTAGTTGGTCAGCAGGCTCTTCTGGTATGTCATGTGTCTCGAGCAGCCGTTGTCCACTATCCAAGGGTCCTTATGCACCTGCAAAACAGAAACATTTTTAGGTACCCTTTGGTTCAGTTTGGTCCTTATATGTTAGTAGGTGATTTCGGAACCCAGATCTGTCTAGGGACCTTAGAAGTCTGAGACTTCTTCTTCTGAACCTTGTCAGCTTTCTTCTCCACAGGACTTGGAGATACTGACTTTATGACTGCTTTAGGTTTAGGAGCTTTCTTCTTCTGAAGCTTTGTGTTCCTCCTGACCCTGGGCTCATAGTAGTACGAACCATACTGTGCATATTGCGGTTCACTGTACTATTCTGCCCACCTGACCTTCTTGGTTCCCCCTGAGTTTGATCGTGGTGTCCTGGGGCTGGAACCTCTGGTCAGTTGCTTCTGGTTGCTTGGCTGAGGTGCAATCATCTTTTGTTTATTCTTCGCCTGAGGTGTTGAGTCAGTAGCCTGAGCCTTTCCTCTGACGAACCTATCAGCCAGCATTTCTGAGCTTTTAGATGTTGAAGTGGAAGCTTCATGAGTGTAGCCAAGTCCTTCTTTCATGGCTATTGGCCTTTGAGCTCTAAGCCTGCTTTCCAACTTCTCCTTAGCTCCTAGGTACTGTTCAGTCATCAATCCTCGCCAGACTTCATCACTTCTTCGAAGTGACTCATAATCCTTTTCAACTTCTGCGAGCTTCTGACTGAGTCGGGCTATCTCATTATCTTTCTCAGAATTGTCCTTGGTCAGAACTGATATCTGAGTTTCTTGGAGCTGAGACTTAGTCATAAGAGATTTAATCTCTTCCTTGAGTCTCGCAACTAGACTCTCTGAATTAGTAGAGACCTGACAATCAGAAGAAAGTCTCTGATTCTCAGCTTTTTCCTGTTCCAATTCCTGAATGGTTCTGCTGAATTCTCTGCTCAGCTGAATCTGCTCCTCTAGTAGATCATCATAGGCTTGGACCATATCTAGAGGTTCATCTGTGACGGAGCACGTGTCGTGTGTGCTATGTGAAGAGGAGGTTATATTAAATTTAGAATTTACCTCAGCCTCTTCTCCGGCCATCAGACAGTGTTCAGTAGTTTCTTCAGGATCTGTCTCTCCGATCTCAACGGCGACAAATGCAGCTTCGTCCTCAGAAGAATACATGAATGTATCTTCCTCCATTGAGGCATTGGATATCTCTCCGACTATGTAGGCCTGCCTCCTTCGGGCAAATTTTTCGCGCCTGGCCTGCCGTTCTGCTCTTTGAGCAGCTGAGAGTTCAGGACAGTCGTACTGATAATGTCCCTCTTTCTTGCAGTTGTAGCACACAGTTGATTTGCTGCTATTTCCAGCTGAGCTATTTGATGGACTAGCAGCAGGCTCTGTGTTCCTGTAATCAGTAGTAGATTTAGATTCTTCCCTATTTCGATAATCTTTCTTACCTGAGGGAGAATCTCTGTTGTATTTCTTCAGCTTTCTGACTCTCTCTTTTTCTCTTTGATATTTGAGAGCCATCAGTGCTAGTTGGTCAGGGCCTGAAATCTCAGAGGACTTTGCTTCTATTGTGGCCACTGCCTTGCTGGAAGAAATGGGTTTGACTCCAGTTTTGCCGACTGTTGCTTTAAAAGCATGATCTATCTGTGTGTCAGCTGGAGTGCTTGAACATCGTTGGGGTAGGCTGTGCTCAAATTCCTCTATTTTTAGTTCTGAAAAGATAACATCAGGAGTTAGAGCATTAAGATCTGAGCGTCTTAATTAAGTAGCAAAGGGAAGCCACTTCAGTCGAGGTAGTGCTCTCAGAATCTTTGTGTTAATCTCTTTGTTGGTGAACGTCCTCCCTAGCCCGTTGATCACGTTGACCTGATTCGTAAATCTGACGCTTAGCTCGTCAATGGTCTCATTGGGCTCCATGGCAAAAGCATCGAACTTTTATAGCTCTAATTCGAGCTTATTCTCTTTGATCTGCGGGGTTCCTTGGCTCAGTACAGCCAGGGCATCCCAAAGTTCTTTAGCCGTCTTGCAGTCTTGCACCCTCTCAAGGTGTGAATTGCTGAGCGTAGTTAGAATAACATTACGCGCAACTCGGTCGAGGTTGTGCAGCTTTTTCTCTTCAGGCATGAAGGCAGATTTATCTTTTGCGACCTTGGCACCAGTCTGTGCCCCTACACCTCCCGCAGCAGCAAATTGTACACTGTCTATCATGGGAATGATGGGTCCAATCTCAAGGACATCCGTCATGCTGTCATGCAGCGACATAAGGTGTGCCTCCATTCTCACACGCCATACCATATAGTTCTCTATCGGAAACATCGGTACCATCCTAATACCTGACATATCAGTCATTGTAAGTAAGAGTATAAGGATGTTATGAAGAGATGCCTGTGGAGTGAAAAACGTTTCCAGGATCTGTTCGAGAAGACTAGTAGTTACAGAACCGATGATCAGAAGAACACCGTTGCTCTGATACCAATTGTTGGTCCGGAGACGAGAGTCAGGTGTAGAGGGGGGGTGAATACACCTGAGTACTGCTCTTTTTCTCAAACCGAAGGACAACTGAGCTGTTTGGTGCGACTGATGAATAGTGCCAAGTAAGAACCTTCGATCTCGGGTCAGAGTGAGTTAACTACTGAGCTCTCCTACTGACTTTGTCAGTCGTTGAGACTCAGTCGAAAACCTTAGTGCGGAATAGTGTGGGGCCTGGAGATTCGTCTCACTTTGAAAACGTGATTTTCACAAGTAGTTTTGGCTAGTGCGCTTTTAAGAATACGTTTTATGCAAGGATATGATTTTGTAATCAGTTTGTATGTGATGCAATAAAACAGTAAATAACACAAGCAATTTTTAACGGGGTTCGGATACGCAAGATCCTACATCCACGGTCCTGCTGAACAGGAGGTCTTGTTGATTTATCTGAGCAAACCTCAGCAAGGAATCTGTGCACTGGACAGACCCTTCTAAGTTATAGTCCTTAGCGACTTTACAAATCAAACCGAGGTTTGAAGGGGAGGGGATAATCTCCAACTAGGAAGGAGTTCTTACAATAAGAACAATCACTAAATGTGAACTCCTTCGAATTTCTAAGCTATAGATTTGGCAATGAGCTTAGCTAGAGAAGAGGGATCTAAAGAACTCTAAAGAGAATAACTAATGATATTCTATTAAGCAAGTTCTTCGCTGGATTGATCTTGAATGCGCTAGAGTTGTTTGAAAGCTTGAGCGTTTTCCCTTGATATCCCGTGCGTGGAGCTCGGATTTTCTTCTCTATTTATACTCGTGAAACAGGCATATGTCCGTTGGAGACGACGATGCCACGTGTCACAACCTTCCAAAGAAAACGGCCATAAATTCGAATTGTTGCAGCAGAGTTGTTGACACTGTACATGAGAGCAGCTTTAGTTGGTCAGAGCAGATATCGCGTTGACGGCTTCTCATTGGTCCAGGTTTGTGGTAGGTGAGATTGTGTCAGACATCGAAGTTGACTCTCCCTAATCCTCTTATGGTCTTCTGCTGACTTTCGAAAAGACTTTAACAGCTGGGGCATTTCCTGTCGGATACAGTAGACTTGAAGCAGTCTCTGTCTTCTTCGTCTGAGTCAGCTGACAAGAGATATTCTCTTGAGTGTGGTCAGCTGATGACTGTGAAGGTACTGAGCTTGCATAGAGTTCTTCTGCTGATGTCTATCAGTTGATGAGATGTCTTCTACTGAGGTGAAGATCAGCTGATGACTCAACAACGCAGGCTCTTACACTGATGACGTGGGGTTCTGGAAAGTAACTTCGACAGAAGATCAATCCAACATTTTACCCCGTACAGGACATAGACATAAAGATAAACAAAACAAAAATAGTCTAGCATATACATCAGTTAATCCTATCAAGACACTACACTACTGATATCAGC
Source organism: Lavandula angustifolia (assembly GCA_028984105.1). Lineage (NCBI taxonomy): Eukaryota > Viridiplantae > Streptophyta > Magnoliopsida > Lamiales > Lamiaceae > Lavandula > Lavandula angustifolia. The sequence goes on along the minus strand of CM054810.1, from coordinate 6,338,701 downwards.
TGGGTTTTGGGATCTTCAATTCCATAGTACTACTACGATTTCCCCTAATATTATTTTAACCCACTAACTGCTGAGTATCATCTACTGACTCATAACCCAACACCTTTTGAGCTCAGTTGCTCCACGTCCGACTGACTTCTCAGCCGCTGCTCCTGTCTTGAACTTGATGAGCATTCTGTCGAAGTACTTAGAATTAGCAAATGATGCATGATTCGCTAGTGAGTCTTCGATCAGTATGGACACCTTGGTCTCGTGTAGTAGTTTACCCACACTAATTAGTCTCCTCTCTCCAAACTCTGTGGTTGTATACTTTTGTGCCTGAGCCTTTGGCTCGGCCACAACAAACTGTGTCCAGTTCACCTGGACTCCGTCAACTATCGCCATCATCAGTTGGATTCAAGGCTTGGACAACTGGTCGAAGGAACCTGCGACGCTCGTCAGAATGTGAATGATGATGTAAGCAAGCCCTCGATACTCCGGCAGGAGTAGGTTCTTCGGCAGCGCGGACTTGAAGGAGATGTCGTCCCTTCCACAGAAGCGGTGGAGATAAGCATTCAGTTCCTTCTCCTTGTAGCCCACGGGAGAGATCCCGTAATCCAAAAGATCAAAAGAGGATTTCACGGCCTCCCTGATATTGATATCGGCGTGGCTGGCTTCCCATTTCTGCTGGCCACTTCCCTCATATATCCAACCTCCGACACTTCTCCATCCGTATCTTCCACGGAATGCCAGTTGAAGTAAAGCTCCGCCACTTGTCGGGGAAGATAGGCACGGGGGTGCTTTGTCACAAGAAGCTTCAGGCCAGACTCCTCCAGAGCCGAGAAGATGGGCTCAAGGAAGGGGAGCTCTTCCTGATAGAAGACCATCGTCGGTTCGAAGAGAACCCTTGACTGGATGATCTCCTCGATGTTGTGCGGGATCTTAACGATCGCCATGGATATCTGCAAAAATCTCGTTAGCACTTGAAAACAAAGTTAGATTCAAGAGTTGCAGATAGTTAAGAAAAAAATTTACCGTAAACACAGTGCTTGATGGAAAATATAAGCAGTTTGAGAGAGAACGAGGTAGTAAAAACCGAATGCTTGGTAAAAAGCTCTAAGTGCGTGAATGGCGAAAAGATAGGATTAGAGTGCAAAGGTAAGATTTTATAAGATTTGAAAATCAAGGGTTTTTTAATCGAACGGATGTTATAAAATCTCGCTTTTTGATGACGGCTGTGATATGATGTTATAAAAGGAATGATTACATTAGCCGCCTCTAATCTAGACCCACGTAAGATAAGCGCAGATAGAGTAAGGTGAGAAGACATACAATAAATGCGTTGCAGGCAGCATTAAAGGCTAAGCTTTTTAAATGAGAACAGTTTTCTACTGACTTAAACCTTAAAAATTTATGGCGGGAAATAAATGCACGTCATGCTACTGAATGAAAACGACTGACTTTATTAAATGTGAGCATGCTTCTGAGAATATTAAGGAATCTAACTACGCAAACCTCTTCAGCTGAACTTTTATGATAAGCTGGTTACCGTAATGACTCAGGAGAATCTTCGTGGTACTGATGATACCATGTTCCTCCTTACTGTGTACTGTATGATTCACCTAACTGAATCAAAGTACTGAGTCTGACTTCTGACCTGTCGTACAGACTTCTCTTACTGACCCGAGTCAGTAGGATCCAGTAGACCTAGCTCAACTGATAATTCTCTTAATATGTTCTCAGCTAGTGGTTTGGTCAGTATGTCCGCTCTTTGCTTATCAGTATGGATCTTCTCCATCCTGATATCCTTCTTTTCGACATGGTCTCTGATGAAGTGGTGTCTAATGTCCACGTGCTTGCATCTCGTATGAAGAACTAAGTTCTGAGTTATAGCAATCGCACTGGTGGAGTCGTAGTAGATGGGCACTTCATCTTGAGTAATTCCATAATCTCGCAGTTGTCGTCGAAGCCAAATAATCTGGGCTCAACAACTTCCAGCAGCCATATACTCAGTTTTAGTAGTGGACGTCGCTACTGAATGTTGTTTCTTTGAAAACCATGATATCAGCTTGCTGCCTAGGAACTGATATGTTCCGGAAGTTGACTTTCGATCTATCATGCATCCTGCATAATCAGCATCAGAATAACCTGTTCGAATCATATTATCATCAGCAGGATACCATAACCCTGCGTCAGGTGTTCCCTTCAGGTATCGCAGAATCTTCTTTGCTGAGTCCAGATGATTTCGCTTAGGATTCGCCTGAATCTTGCGCATACACCTACAGCATAAGTTATGTCAGGTCTGCTTGCTATTAAATATAGTAAAGAACCAATAATAGCTCTCTAATCAGTAGAGTTAACAGAAGCTCCCTCTTTGTCTAGATTGATTTTAAAATTTGTGTTCATGGGGATCTTGACTGGCTTGCTTGAGTCGCAGCCGAATCTTTTTAGGAGGTCTCGAGTGTATTTTGCTTGGTTGATGAATATTCCTTCAGGTGTTTGCTTCACATGAAATCCAAGGAAATAGTTCATCTCCCCCATCATGGACCTCTCGAACTTCTCCTTCATCATTTTCTCGAATTGTTGACATATAGTCACGTTCCTGCAACCGAAAATGATGTCGTCCACGTAGATCTGCACCAGTAGAATGTCATCGCCTGACTTGATGTTGAACAGAGTGCGATCTACTGTCCCCTTCTGAAAACCTTTCTGAAGCAGAAAATCTGATAGGGAATCGTACCAAGCCCTGAGTGCTTGTTTTAACCCAAACAGAGCTTTCCGAAGTCTGTACACCTGATGTCCCTGCTGAAAGTTGGGCTGTTGTTCCACGTAGACTGGGGCGAATGTTTCATGAAAGTCTATTCCTTCTGCTTGATAGTATCCCTTGGCAACAAGTCGAGCCTTTTTTCTGACTATGACATTGTTTTCATCTCGCCTGTTTTTAAAGACCCACTTAGTGCCAATCACGTGCTGATGTCTAGGTCTGTCAACAAGCTCCCAAACTTCTTTACGAACAAATTGGTTCAGCTCCTCTTGCATGGCAATGATCCAGTCAGCATAGTTGAGAGCATCCTCTATCGTCTGAGTTTCTTTAGTAGACAAGAAGTAGGAGTAGAGAGAACTTTCCCTTGGCTTAGTCTGGATCTTGTCCTTACTGCAGCTGATGGATCTCCAATGATTAAATCAGAAGAGTGAGCATCTAGCCACGAGCGTCTCAGTTTGGCTTCTTCTTCTTAAGTTACTTCTGTACAGTCAACAGGAGTGTTAGGCATTTTAGTAGTACTATTTTGTGACTTAAGCAATTCAGTAAGAAGGTTAGGATCTACTGAGTTTCCAGGTTCAGGGGCATTTAGCTCAGGAACATTAGTCGTTCCACCTAAGTTTATATTCTCAGTAGAGGTCTCAGTTACCACTGGGGCTTCCTCATCGACCATTGTTACCTGATGTTGATCCTGTTCAGTAGAATCAACCAGGTCAGCTACAATGCCTGCAGGATGGGTCTGAATTTCTTCATCGTCTGACTCATCATCCCAACAATGCTGGATCTTCTCCGCTTTGTCGTTTAGTGTGAGATCATGTAGCTTGCTGCTGACATATTCGGGATTTGTCTTCTTTGGTTTCCTGTTCTAAGTAACAAACTCATCAAAGACAACATGAGGGCTTTCTTCCAAGCAAAGAGTCCGATAGTTAAAGACCCTGAAGGCTTTGCTGACTCGAGAGTATCCTAAGAATTTCCCTTGATCAGATTTGCTATCAAAGACCTTCAACTGATCCTTCCCATTATTGTGGATAAAGCAATGACAACCAAAAATAAAAAAATGAGAAATAGAAGGAATTCTCCCTTTCCACAGTTCGTATGGCGTCTTCTTGTGTTGCTGTGTAAGTAGTTAGCAATTCTGAGTGTGGCAGGCGGTGTCAGTAGCATCAGCCCAGAACTTTGAGAGTAGTCCGGAGTCTGCTAGGAGCATTCTTGCTGCTTATTTTAGTGTTCTGTTCTTTCATTCAGCAAGTCCATTCTGCTGAGGGGTGCGAGCTGCTGAAGTCTCGTGCTGAATTCCCTCTGTATCGCAGTACTCTTTAACTACTGAGTTGAGAAATTCCGTTCCTCGGTCCACGAGGGTATACTTCTTTCCTCTTATAGTCACTGGAGAAACTGGCCAAAACAAGTCCATGTGTAGCTGTTGAAGGATTCCATCTGTGGAAGGTGACGGAATTGGAGGATTGCTTTTATTTGTCTGCTTTCCCTTCAAGCACGCTTCACAATTTATGTCTTTAATAAAAGCTTAATTTGGCAGTCCTCTGACTTTCGAGTTCTTGGCTAGCTTGTTCATTATCTTTAAATTTAGGTGACTGAGTCTCTTGTGCCACAGCCATCCTGTTTTATCACTGGATTTCATCTGAGCAAGTAAGTTAGCCTCAGGTTCTGCGTTGTTCCAATTTGCAACATAGATATTCTTCTTTCGCGAACCTGACAATACTGTTTCTCCTGTAGATTTGTCAACAACATCATAGAAACCAGCATCAAAGATAACTCTATTTAGATTATCACAGAATTGACTGACAGAAAGGAGATTATGTTGAAGTCCTTCAACATACTCTTGGAACTAAAGCAGTCCCAATGTTCAGTGTTCCGTATCCCCTTGTATAGCCTTTTGAGTTGTCACCAAACTCAATTATGGGACCATCTTCTTGTACGTAATTGGTTAGCAGACTCTTTTGATATGTCATGTGTCTCGAGCAGCCGCTATCCACAATCCAAGGGTCCTTATGCACCTACAAAACAGAAACATTTTTAGGTACCCTTTGGTTCAGTTTGGGTCCTTAAGCGTTAGTTGGTGATTTTGCGACCCAGATCTGTCTCGGGACCTTAGGAGTCTGAGACTTCTTTTTTTGAACCTTGTCAGTCTTCTTCTCCACTGGACTTGGAGATACTGACTTTCTGGCAATTTTGGATTCAGGAGCTTTCTTCTTCTGAGGCTTTGTGCTCCTCCTGACCCTGCGCTCCTAATAGTCAAAACCATACTGTGATGGATGCTCATACAGTGGCTCGCCGTACTGCTCTGCCCACCTGACCTTCTTGGTTCCCCATGAATTTGATCCTGGTGTCCTGGGGCTAGAACCTTTGGTCAGTTGCTTCTTGTTCCTCGGCTGAGGTGCAATCATCTTTTGTTTGTTCTTCGCCTGAGTTGTTGGTTCAGAAATCTGAACTTTCCCTCTGACGAATCTATCAGCCAACATTTCTGAGCCTTTAGAAGTAGAGGTGGATGCCTCATGAGTGTAGCCAAGTCCTTCTTTCATGGCTGGTGGCCTCTGAGCTCTAAGCATGCTTTCCAACTTCTCTATGGCTCTCAAGTACTGTTCAGTCATCAGTCCTCGCTAGACCTCATCACCTTTCCAAAGTAATTCATAATCTTTCTCAACTTTTGTGAGTTTCTGACTGAGTCGGGCTATTTCAGTATCTTTCTCAGAATTGTCCTTGATCAGAACTGATAAATGAGTTTCTTGAAGCTGAGACTTAGTCATAAGAGATTCAATCTCTTCCTTGAGTCTCGCAACAAGATTATCTGAATCAGTAGAGACCTGACAATCAGAAGAAAGTCTCTGATTCTTAGCCTTTACCTATTCTAATTCCTGAATAGTTCCGCTGAACTCTCTGCTTAACTGAATCTGCTCCTCTAGTAGATCATCATATGCTTGTACCACGTCTAGAGGTTCATCTATGAATGAGCATGTGTCGTGTGTGCTCTGTGAAGAAGAGGTTATAATAAGTTTCAAGTTGACCTCAGCCTCTTCTCTGGCCATCAGACAATATTCAGTCGTTGATTCAGGATTTGTTTCTCCGACCTCAACGGCTATAAGTGCAGCTTCGTCTTCAGAAGAATACATAAATGTATCTTCCTCGATTGAGTTATCGGATATCTCTCCGGCGATATAGGCCTGCCTCCTCTGAGCAAATTTCTCGCGTCTGGCCTGTCGTTCTGCTCGTTGAGCAGCTGAGAGTTCGGGAAAATCGTACTGATAATATCCCTCTTTCTTGCAGTTGTAGCACACAGTGGTTTTGCCGCCTTTTCCAGCTGAGCTGTTGGATGGACTAACAGCAGGTTCTGTGTTTCTGCAATCAATAGATGGTTTAGATTCTTCCCTTTTTCGATGATCTTTCTTACCTGAGGGAGAATATCGGTGGTATTTCTTCAGCTTTCTGACTCTTTCTTTCTCTCTTTGATACTTGAGAGCCATAAGCGCAAGCTGATCAGTAGCGGGAGTCTCGGAAGACTTGGCATCTGAAACAACTATAGTCTTGCGGGAAGAAATGGGGTTGGCTCCAGGTTTGCTGACTGTTGCTTTGTAAGCCTGATCTATCTGAGTGTCAGCTGGGGCACTGGAACATCTTTGGGGTAAGCTGTGCTCGAACTCCTCCATCTTTAATTATGAAAAGATAACATCAGGAGTTAAAGCATTAAGATCTGGGATGTAAATAAGTAGCAAAAGGAAGCCACTTCAGTCGAGGCAACACTCTCAAGATCTTGGTGTTCATCTCTTTGTTGGTGAACGTCCTCCCCAGCCCGTTGATCACATTGAATTGATTTGTGAATCTGACGCTGAGCTCGTCAATGGTTTCGTTAGGCTCCATGACAAATGTGTCGAACTTTTGAAGCTCTAGCTTGAGCTTGTTCTCTTTAATCTGCGGGGTTCCTTAGCTCAGTACAGCCAGGGCGTCCCAAAGTTCCTTTGCCGTCTTATAATCTTGCACCCTCCCAAGGTGTGAATCACTGAGCGTAGTCAGGATTGCATTCCGCACAACTCGGTCGAGGTTGTGCAGTTTTTTCTCTTCAGGCATGAAGGCTGATTTGTCTTTAGCAACTTTAGCACCAGTCTTTGCTCCTACACCTCCCACAGCGGCATATTGAACGCTGTCGATCATGGGAATGATGGGTCCTATCTCGAGGACATCAGTCATGCTGTCGTGCAGCGATGTAAGGTGCGCCTCCATTCTCACGCGCCATACCGTGTAGTTCTCCACAGAGAACATCGGCACCATCCGTATACCTGACATATCAGACATTATGGTAAAGAGTATAAGGATGTATGAAAAGAAGCTTGTGCAATGAAAAACGTTTTCAGGATCTGTTCGAGTAAACCAGTAGTTTCAGAACCGATGATCAGGAGAACACCGATGCTCTGATACCAATTATTTATCCGAAGACGAGTGTCAGGTGGGGGGGGGGAATACACCTGAGTACAAGTTCTTTTTCTCAAACGCGAAGGACAGCTGAGCTGTAGATTGCAACCAATGAACAGTGCCAAATAGTAACCTTCTGATCGCGGGTCAGAGTGACTCAGCTACTGAGTATCTTCTACTGAATTCTGTCAGTATTAAATCCTCAGGCGAAGAGTTAGTGCGGATAATTGTGTCGGGCCCGATAGACTTCATCTCGATTTGAAAACGTGTTTTTCGCAAACCAATTAATTTTGGCTAGTGCACTTTTAAATACGTTTTATGCAAAGTATGAGTTTGTAAGATAGTTTGAAAACAATGCAATAAAATAGTAAATGACACTAGCGATTTTTAACGTGGTTCGGATACGCAAGATCCTACGTCCACGGACCTCCTGAATAGGAGGTCTTGTTGATTAATCTAAGCAAGCCTCAGCAAGTTATCTGTGTACTGGACAGACCCTTCTAAGTTATAGTCCTTAGCGACTTTACAATCCAAACCGAAGTTTGAAGGGGAGGGGATGTTCTCCAATTATGAAGGAGTTCTTACAATAAGAACAGTCACGAAATGTGAACTCCTTCAATGGTTCTAAGCTATGGATATAACAATGGAGCTTAGATAGAGAAGAGGGATCTAAAGAAAGAAACTCTAGAGAGAAGAACTAGAAATATTCTAATGAGCAAGTTCTTCGCTGGATCTTCGTGAAAGCGCTAGAGTGTTTCTAATGCTTGAGCGTGTAATCCCTTTGATATCCTATGTGTTGAGCTCGGAAAAACTTCTCTATTTATAGATGTGACCCAGACATTTGTCCGTTGGAGGGGACGATGCCACGTGTCACAAGCGTCCAAGGAAAACGGTCATATGTTTGAAATATTGTCGCAGAGTAGGTGGTCACTGTGCATGAGAGCAACTTTAGTAGGTCAGAGCAGGTAGAGCTTAGACCGCTTCTCATTGGTCGAGGTTTGTGGTAGGTGAGACTTGTCAGACATCAGTCTTCATCTGAGTTGATTCTCACTCATCCTCGTATGATCATCTGCTGACTTTCGAATGATGTTAAAACTTGGGTCGTTTCCTGTCGGATACAGTAGATCTGACTCGATCTCTGTCTTCTTCGTTTGAGTCTGCTGATAAAGGAATCTTCTACTGAGCGAAGTCAGCTGATGACTCTGAAGCAATTGAGCTTGGTTCGGTGTTCTTCTTCTTATGTGGGTCAGCTGATGAGAATTCTTCTACTGATGTGAAGTCAGCTGATGACCGGAGAACACAAGCTTTTACAACAGATGACGTGGGGTTCTGGAATGTAACTTTCAACTGAAGTTCAGACCAACAAGTACCCCTTACAAGACTTAGACAAAACAGATATTGAAAATACGACCAATCTAGCCTATTACATCATCTAATCCTAACGACACTACACTACGGGTACAAGACGGGTTTTTGGGATCTTCAATTCCATAGCATTAAATTACTATGATTTCCCCCATTACCGATAAACAGATAAGTCCTATTACAAGAACTACTGATAAAATAATACTAAGTACCCTCAAAGTGTTGATTAGAATCAACCACTGACTCATAACCCAACACAACACATATTAAAGGCGAATATATCGTTGTGCATCCACAACGATTGTTGGGTGATGACTTATTATAAGATTTGAAGAAATCAAAACCCCTAGCTGAGTGATGAACTAACATACGTTAATATATGTATAGCATAGTTGAGATCAGCTTGTTAGGATGTCAGTAGGCTCTAGATAGCGTTTCTATTCTGAGTGAAAATCAGTACGAAAGCATCGACCATCATGCTAAAGATCTCAGAGAATGTTAGTAGAAGACTTTTCAGCAAAGTGTCCGAAGTATCAGAGGAAGTTAACTCAACATCAATATTAGAGTCTAAACCGAGCCTCACCTACCAACAAACCTCGTCTGATGAGGAACTATCAACACTGTACTTGCATTGACAGAAAGCTGCAGTCAGCCTACCTACTCTGAAATAGAGAGAGAATCTCTACAGTGACATTCAAAATGGACATGGTCGTTTAGCTTGTCGCTCTTGCGATGTGGCTAGGTCCCCTCCAACGGATGTATTCATAAGTCAATACGATTTTCAAGCGTTGAAGACATCGGGAACACAAAGCATTCAATGCAATTAAGCTCCAGCATAGTCAAAGCATACATAGCGACGAACTCACTGAACCGATAGATCTTTGAAATAGTTCTTCTCTCTAGAGTAACTTAGTTCCCTTCTCTATACTCTAAACCTTCCTTGTCAGCTCATAAGCTTAGAAATCGATGGAGTTCATTTCTGACATATTCTTATTGTAAGAAATTCTTCATAGTTGGAGAGCACGCTCAAACCTCGTGTTTGAAACCCCTATAAAGTCACTAAGACTATAACTAGAAGTGATTTATCCAGTGCGTGGATCCACGGAGACTTGCTCAGTATAATCTAATCATGGCCTCAATGAAATATGAAAGTGGACGTAGGATCTTGCTTATTCGAGCCATTCTAAAAATCCATATCCCTTTACTGTTTCATTGCTATTCATCCTCCATACAAACTATTTTGAAAAATAATTCACTCTGGATTTTCAGTAAAACTGTTAAGATACGCACTAGCATAAACTGAAATTGTTTTACGTAACAAATGTTTTTCAAAAGAGACAGTTAAAATCGGGCCTACAATATTCCGCACAACTTCTTGTACTGAGTCTCCTGTCTACTGACTCAAGTCAGTAGAAAGTATTTCGTAGCTTGAGTCACTCTGCCCATGCAATTAGAAAGTTTACTGGGCGAGTTGTATCCTTTAGCAAGCAAATTCAGTATAAGGCTCACTTTCACGTTTGAGTTAAAACATGGATTCAAGTGTACTCAACCCCCTCCCCCCCCCCACACACACACACAAACACACCTGAAGACTCGTCTCTTGACTAATAATTGGTATCAGAGAGGAGTCCTTCTGATCACCGTTTTTTAAACACCGTGGTCTACTCGAACAAATCATGAAAAACATTTTCATAGCATTTGCATTTTTTATTCATTCATCCTATACTCTACTTCTACCATGTCTGATGTGTCGGGTATATGGATTGTCCCGATGTTCTCATTTGAGAAATATGGTGTCTGAGAGTCAGATTGGAGGCGCACTTGACGTCGCTCCATTACAGCATGACATACGTTTTGGAGAGCGGACCCATTGTACCCATGATCGATAGCATCGAATATGCCGTGGATAGAGGCAGAGGAGCTGCCACAGGGAAGAACATCCCAAAAGATAAAGACTCCTTTACACCAGAAGAAAGGAAGTTGAACAACCTTGACCGAGTAGCTCGAAATGCTATATTAACTACTCTCAGTGATTCTTGAAGGTGTTAGGGATTCGATGCCTGCATCCTTAAGCCGCGCTTTGATTTGCTCTCATACAGGATCTTCTGATCTGTGTCCCGATGCTTGCTTTCCCTTCGGATGAACGAAGAATTGGAGAAGTATTGAAAATCACGCATCTCTCTCTCGCTCACGTTGAACGCGTGTAGTGTGGGATATGAGTTGTGTGTCAATATAACGTAATAGATTATTATATACATTAAACCTATTATTAATTAATTTCTAATAGGCTTCAAACACCAAGCCCGTTAATTAATTAAATAATAGTTGGGCTACTTATTGTTTATAAATTAATTGGGTCAACCAAATAATTACAGATGAATAATACTCACATTATTAACACAAAAATTCATTAATCCCTTAATAATCCCGAGAGAGCGTGAAATAAATACTTGACATTTATGTTGGCCAAACCAGATATCCAATACAAGAAACAAAACAGGGCCTCAAATTAATTAATTCTCTATGCTCAGCCCAGAGCAAAATTAATTAATAAACACAGATTCATTCCACTAGAGAATCCGTGCTGACTTACCCCTTTATCCCAATTTGAGCATAGACTTGTATTTTAGATTTAATTGATCCCCGTATTTAAGAAAGAAATATCCATTAATTAATTAATCCCACTGACAACTTAAATACTTAACATCTTATTATATTCCTAAGTAATACCACTTGACCTCATTAACACACCTGAACATAATCAACCTACAAGGTTTAGTGTGTTAATCCTTTCGAGCTCCTCAGGGGATTATCAACCCTATTTTCAGGGATACCATTGCAAGATACAGACAACCAGTCTGAGTCACAAATGACTACTAAAATCCACGATACATAGATCTGATCGCGATGTCATTCACTATAGTAGTTTGATTCTCCCAACTGAATCACTGTACTGATCATCTGACCTGTCATACTGGTTCCTTCCGTCTGATACCAATTGTTGCCAATTGCAGTTATCAGTAGTTGTCCTCTAATGTCGTGACTCAGTAGGATCCAGTAGACCTAGCTCAACTGATAGTTCTCTGAATATGTTCTCAGCTAGTGGTTTGGTCAGTATGTCTGCCCTTTGCTTGTCAGTATGGACCTACTCCATTCTGATATCCTTCTTCTCGACATGGTCTCTGATGAAGTGGTGTCGGATATCCACGTGCTTGCATCTCGTATGTAGAACTGGATTCTGAGTTATTGCAATAGCACTTGTGGAGTCACAGTAGATGGGCACTTCATTCTGAATGATACCATAATCTCTCAGTTGTTGTCGAAGCCAAAGGATCTGCGCACAACAACTTCCAGCAGCCATATACTCAGCTTCAGTAGTGGACGTTGCTACTGAGTGCTGTTTCTTTGAAAACCATGATATCAGCTTGCTGCCTAGGAACTGACATGTTCCGAAAGTCGACTTTCGATCTATTCTGCATCCTGCATAATTAGCATCAGAATAACCTGTCAGTATAAGATTATCATCAGCAGGATACCATAACCCAGCGTCAGGTGTTCCTCTTAGATATCGCAGAATCTTCTTTGCTGAGTCTAAATGACTTCGCTTGGGATCCGCTTGAAATCTTGCACATACACCTATAGCATAAGTTATGTCAGGTCGGCTAGCTGTTAAATATAATAAAGAACCAATAATAGTTCTATAATTAGTAGAGTTAACAGAAGCTCCCTCTTTGTCTAGATCGATTTTAAAATTTGTGTTCATGGGGATCTTGACTGGCTTGCTCGAATCGCAGCCGAATCTTTTGAGAAGATCTCGAGTGTATTTAGCTTGATTGATGAAGATTCCTTCAGGTGATTGCTTCACTTGAAATCCAAGGAAATAATTCATCTCACCCATCATGGACCTTTCGAACTTCTCCTTCATCATCTTCTCGAACTACTGGCATATGGTCTCGTTTCTGCAGCCGAAAATGATGTCGTCCACGTAGATTTGCACCAGTAGGATGTCATCTCCTGACTTTATGCTGAACAGGGTGCGATCTACTGTCCCCTTCTGAAAACCTTTCTGAAGTAGAAAGTCTGACAGGGTATCGTACCAAGCCCTGGGTGCTTGTTTTAACCCATACAGAGCTTTCCGAAGTCTGTACACCTGATGTCCCTGCTAAAAGCCGGGCGGTTGTTCCACGTAGACTTCTTCCTTCAGTACGCCGTTCAGAAAAGCTGACTTTACATCCATCTGATATACTTTGAATCCTTGATGCGTTGCGTAGGCTAGGAAAAGACGAATGACTTCCAATCTTGTGACTGCAGCGAAAGTTTCATCAAAGTTGATTCCTTCTGCTTGACTGTATCCCTTGGCAACTAGTCGAGCTTTGTTTCTGACAATGACGTTGTTTTCATCACGCTCTTTTTTGAAGACCCACTTAGTACCGATCACATGCTGATGTCTAGGTCTGTCAACAAGCTCCCAAACTTCATTTCTGACGAACTGGTTCAGCTCTTCTTGCATGGCGATGATCCAGTCAGCATCGTTAAGTGCGTCCTCTATTGACTGAGGTTCTTCTGTAGACAAGAAACAAGAATAAAGTGATCTTTCTCCAAGATTTAATCTCGATCTTGTTCTTATCGTTGCTGATGGATCTCCTATTATGAGATCTGAAGAGTGAGCGTCAAGCCATGAACATCTGAGTCTGGCTTCTTCTTCTGATACTACTTCTGCAAAATCAGTATGAGTGTTAGGCATTTCAGTAGTACTGTTCTGAGATTGCAGCAGTTCAGTAAGAAGGTTAGGATCTACTGAGTTTTCAGGTTCAGGGGCATTTAGCTCAGGAACATTAATCGTTCCCCTGAGTTTATATTCTCAGTAGAGGTCTCAGTTACCACTGGGGCTTCCTCATCGACCGTTGTTACCTGTTGTTGATTCTGTTCAGTAGAATCAACCAGGTCAGCTACATCGCCTGTTGGTTGAGTCTGAGTTTCTTCATCATCTGACTCATCATCCCAACAATGCTAAATCTTTTCAGTTTTATCGGTCGATCGAGATCCCGTAGCTTCTTGCCGCCGACATCATCGTATTTGTCTCTCGTAGTTTTCCTGTTCTCAGTAACAAACTCATCAAAAACAACATGAGGGCTTTCCGCCACGCAAAGAGTCCGATAGTTAAAGACTCTGAAGGCTTTACTGACTCGGGAATATCCTAAGAATATCCCTTGATCAGATTTGCTATCAAAGACCTTCAACCGATCTTTCCCGTTATTGTGGATAAAGCACGGACAACCAAAAATATGAAAATGAGAAATAGAAGGAATTCTCCCTTTCCACAATTCGTATGGTGTCTTCATGTGTTGTTGTGTAAGCAGTGAGCGATTCTGAGTGTAGCAGGCTGTGTCAGTAGCATCTATCAAGAACTTAGAGGGTAGCTCAGAGTCTGCTAGGAGCGTACTTGCTGCTTCTTTGAGTGTTCTATTTTTGCGTTCAGCAAGTCCGTTCTGTTGAGGAGTACGAGCAGCTGATGTCTCGTGTTGAATTCCCTCTTTCTAGCAGTACTCTTTAACTACTGAGTTGAGAAATTCTGTTCCTCTGTCTGAGCGAATTCTTTATATCTTGATGTCCTTTTCCACACTGAGTTTTTTCAGTAGTTTAGGCAACTCAGTCATGATATCAGATTTGTTGGCGATGAAGATTACCCATGTATATCTCGAGTAGTCGTCTATAACGACAAGGGCATACTTCTTGCCTCGTATAGTCACTGGAGAAACTGGCCCAAATAAATCCATGTGCAGCAGCTGAAGGATTCCATCAGTGGAAGGTGAAGGAATAGGTGGATTGCTTTTCTTTGTCTGCTTTCCCTTCAAGCATGCTTCACAATTTCTGTCTTTGATGAACGATTCGTTGGGTAGTCCCCTGACTTTAGAGTTCTTGGCGAGCTTGTTCATAGTCTTGAAGTTCAGGTGGCTGAGTCTCTTATGCCATAGCCATCCTGACTTGTCACTGGATTTCGTCTGTGCGAGCAAGCAAGCCTCAGGTTCTGCGGTATTCCAGTTAGCAATGTATATATTTTTCTTCCGCGAACCTGATAACACTGTTTTCCCTGTAGATTTATCAACAATATCATAGAAACCAACGTCAAAGATTACTTTGTTAAGATTATCACATAATTGACTGACAGAAAGGAGATTATGTTGAAGTCCTTCAACATATGTTACTCTTGGAACTGAAGCAGTCCCAATATTCAGCGTTCCATATCCCCTTGTGTAGCCTTTTGAGTTGTCACCAACCTCAATTCTAGGACCATCTTCTTGTATATAGTTGGTCAGCAGGCTCTTCTGGTACGTCATGTGTCTTGAGCAGCCGCTGTCCACTATCCATGGGTCCTTATGCACCTGCAAAACAGAAGCATTTTTAGGTACCCTTTGGTTCAGTTGGGTCCTTACATGTTAGTGGGTGATTTCGGAACCCAAATCTGCCTCGGAACCTTAGAAGTCTGAGACTTCTTCTTCTGAACCTTGTCAGTTTTCTTCTCCACAGGACTCGGAGATACTGACTTTCTGCTGATGAGTTTAGGTTCAGGAGCTTTCTTCTTCTTAGTCTTTGCGCTTCTCCTGACCCTGGGCTCATAATAGTACGAGCCGTACTGAGCCGGGTGCTCGTACAGTGGCTCATGGTACTGTTCTGCCCATCTGACCTTCTTGGTTCCCCCTGAATTTGATCGCGGTGTCCTGGGGCTGGAACCTTTGGTCAGCTGCTTGTTGTTGCTCGGCTGAGGTGCAATCATTTTCTGTTTGTTCTTCGCCTGAGGTGTGGTGTCAGCAGCTTGCACCTTTCCTCTGACAAACTTATCAGCCAGCGCTTCTGAGCTTTTCGAGGTAGAAGCTTCGTGGGTATAGCCAAGTCCTTCTTTCATGACAGTTGGCCGTTATGCTAGCTTCTCCTTAGCTCCAAGGTACTGTTTAGTCATCAGTCCTCGCCAGACCTCGTCACTCCTCCTGAGTGAGTCATAATCTTTCTGTACGTCTGAGAGCTTCTAACTGAGCTAGGCTATTTCAGTCTCTTTCTCATAATTGTCCTTAGTCAGAATTGAGATCTGAGTCTCTTGAAGCTGAGACTTAGTCATAAGAGATTCGATCTCTTCCTTGAGTCTCGCAACTAGATTCTCTGACTCGGTAGAGACCTGACAATTAGAAGAAAGTCTCTGATTTTCAGCCTTTACCATCTCCAGTTCCTGGATCGTTCTGCTGAACTCTCTGCTCAGCTGAATCTGTTCCTCTAGCAGATCGTCGTATGCATGTACCACATCCAGAGGATCATCTGTGACCGAGCACGTGTAGTGTGTGCTGTGTGAAGAAGAGGTTATATTAAGTTTGGAGTTTACCTCAGTCTCTTCTCCGGCCATCGGACAAGGTATTCATTGTTCCTTCGGGAACCGTTTCTCCGACCTCAACTGCTACAAATGCAGCTTCGTCCTCAGAGGAATACATAAATGTATCCTCCTCAAGTGAGTTGTCGGATATCTCTCCGGCGATGTAGGACTGCCTTCTTTGGGCAAATTTTTCTCTTCTAGCCTACCGTTCTGCTCGTTGAGCAGCTGAGAGTTCGGGACAGTCGTACTGATAGTGTCCCTCCTTCTTACAGTTATAACAGGTGGATGTTCTGCTGCTTTTTCCAGCTGAAGCTTTGGATGGACTCGCAGCGAGCTCGTGTTCCCGCATTCAGTAGAAGGATTAGATTCTTCCCTTTTCTGATAATCTTTCTCACCTGAGGGAGAAACTCTTTTGTATTTCCTCAGCTTTCTGACTCTCTCCTTTTCTCTCTGATATTTGAGAGCCATCAAAGCCAGCTGGTCACTGCCTGAAGTCTCACAAGATTTTGCTTCGATAGTGGCTACTGCCTTGCTTGAGGAAATCGGTTTGGATCCAGTTTTGCTGACAGTTGCTTTAAAAGCATGATCGATCTATGTGTCAGCTGGAGCACTGGAACACCTTTGGGGTAGACTATGTTCAAATTCCTCCTTCTTTAGTTCTGAAAATATAACATCAGGAGTTAGAGCATTTAGATCAGAGCGACGTAAATAAGTAGCAAATGGAAGCCACTTCTGTCGAGGTAGCGCTCTCAAGATCTTTGTGTTCATCTCTTTGTTGGTGAACACCTTCCCCAGCCCGTTGATGACATTGACTTGGTTTGTAAATCTGACACTGAGCTCGTCAATGGTCTCACTGGGCTCCATTGCAAAGGCTTCGAACTTCTGAAGCTCTAATTCGAGCTTGTTTTCTTTGATCTGCGGGGTTCCTTGGCTCAGTACAGCCAAAGCATCCCATAGCTCTTTTGCCGTTTTGCAGTCCTGCACCCTCCCGAGATAAGAGTCACTGAGCGTTGTCAGTATTGCGTTTCGCGCAACTCGGTCGAGGTTGTGCAGCTTTTTCTCTTCAAGCGTGAAGCTGATTTGTCTTTGGGAACCTTAACACCGATTTGTGCTCCTACACCTCCCGCAGTAGCGAACTGAACGCTGTCAATCATGGGAATGATGGGTCCAGTCTCCAGGACGTCCGTCATGCTGTCGTGCAGCGATGTGAGGTGTGCCTCCATTCTCACGCGCCATACCGTGAAGTTCTCTATTGAGAACATCGGCACCATCCTGATACCTGACATGTTAGACATTATGCGAATGGGTATAAGGATGAAAGAAGAGATGCTTGTGCAGTGAAAACGTTTTCAAGGATCTGTTCGAGAGAACCATGAGTGCTGAAACCGGCGATCGAAGAACACCGATGCTCGATACCAATTATTGGTCCGAGAGACGATAGTCGGGTGTAGAGGGGGGGGGTGAATACACCCGATCACGGTTTCTTCTTCTCAAGGCGGAAGGACAGGTGAGCCGTTTAGTGCAACCGATGAACGGTGCCAAATAGTAACCTTCGATCACCGGGTCGGGAGTGGGTCGGCCATCGAGCTCTCCTGCCGACTTACGTCGGTCGTTCGAAACTCAGTCGGAGACGTTGTGCGGATAAGTGTGGGGCCCGGAGATTCGTCTCAGTTTTGAAAAATGCTTTTCACAAATCAAGTTCTTTTGGCTGTGCGTTTTTGAAACACGTTTTATGCAAACATATGATTTTGAACAGTTATGATATGCAATAAAACAGTAAAGAACACAAGCGATTTAACGTGGTTCGGATACACAAGATCCTACGTCCACGGTCCTGACAATGGCAGGATAACTTGTTGATTATACTGAGCAAGCCTCAGTAGGTATCTGTGCACTGGACAGATCCTTCTAAGTTATAGTCCTTAGCGACTTTACAATTCAAACCGAAGTTCGAAAGGGATGGAATAATCTACAACTAAGAAGGATTTATTACAATAAGAACAATTCACAGAAAGTGAACTCCTTCGAATCTAAGCTATAAATATGGCAATGAGCTTAGTCTAGAGAAGAGAGAGATCTAAATACTCTAGAGTGAAGAACTAAGAATATTCTAAGAAAGCAAGTTCTTCTCTGGATAATCTTTGAGTTTACTAGAGTGTTCAAAGCTTGAGCATTTTTCCCTTTTTTTTTTATTCCGTGCATGGAGCTTTGAATTTCTTCTCTATTTATAGTTGTGAGCTATGGCATATGTCCGTTGGAGACGACGATGCCACGTGTAACAAGCTTCCAAAGAAAACGGCCATAATTTCGAATTTGTTGCAGCAGGGCAGTTAATTACTGTACATGAGAGCAGCTTTACTGTATAGAGTAGATATGGCGCTGTCGGCTTCTCATTGGTCGAGGTTTGTGGTTGGTGAGAATGTGTCAGAGTCAAAGTTGACTATTCAAACAACCTCGTAAGATCTTCTGCTGAACTTCGAAAAGACTTGTGCGACTGGGTCGTTTTCTGTTGGACACAGTAGACTAGATAAGTCTCTATCTTCTTCGACTGAGTCGGCTGACAAGGAATACATGATTCATTGTAGTAAATATATTGGTCTTATGGATGTAGTAAATATCTATCTATATGATTCATTGTAGAGTAACATATACTTGAAAATCCATTTAATTTGCTTGAATTGTGTAGTCAAATGTAGTTTTCAAATCGTTGTAAGGGGTGAAAGAGTCTTGTCGTATGTGATATAATAAGAACACCGAACGTCTCTTGAGAGAGAGATGCCAAATGGATGATATTTGCTCTTATGTTTTCAAGAAGAAAACCGATGTGCAAAGCAATTTATATTGTTACTTGAATTTGATTGGGACTCTTGAAGAACTTAATACTTGAAAATTTATGTTTATAATTTATGTTTATACTCTGTCAACATGGCATATGTATGACCACTAATTGTGGACTATTTTACTGATTGGTATGTGATTCGATAATCCAAAACTCAAACTATTATCAGCATTAGGGGAGATATAAAATATGAATGCTGCAAAAATCACGTTGGATTAATTATTTAGGTTCACCCACTATTATTAAGTGCAAAAGGGGTGACTAAAATTTTATATATCTGTTGTATATGCACAATAAAAGAACTGAAGATCCTCATAAGACAAAATAAATTGATTGTTGTTCTTTGACACCAAAAGCGTTAGAAATTTATTGAAACTAAAGATAAAAAGATCGCGGAATACAAAATTAGGAGACATCACTCCAAAATTCTTCCTGAATATGATATGAGAATTATTATATGAAGTACAAAAGTACTTGAGGAAGTCTACTCATGCGTAAAAACAGAGTTTGAATTGAAAGAGTTAGGTAAAACTAATTTTTGTCTCGACGCGTAGATCGACCTTCTCCGTGATGGATGATGAACAAATTATAATTCTGCCAAGTGCACGAATCGGTATAATACCTAATCTAGCAACTCCCGAGGTTGATCCCACAAGGACTCAGCTGGGTTCTAATTATCCTAATTATGTCACTATCTACTTGGTCCTAAATTGGCGGGTTTGGTTTATTCTAAACTACGGAATTAAAATAGCAAGAAAGTAAAAGAGCAAGTAAAAGCAAAGCAAAGTGGATTAATGGGTGTGGTTTCAAGATTTGATGAAGAGTGTGGAGGTTTAACAATCACTATATCTAAGATGATCGATTCATTCACATTCTCTAGCTAGCACTTATGAATTTCTTTTGTAGGTTCATCCACTAAGACTTTAGGGATTCCGTATGATGGCGGGAGATCTCTAACTTATAATCCTAAGGGTCAATCAAGTGATCATATCTTGAACCTAAAGATCGTATCATGCTCAAAGATTTAAAGAACCATCTAAACTATCCCAAACCAATGGTGACAATAGAAAAACTAGGTTTTGAATCAATTCATCAAAAACATAGGGCCTGCTAAACCAGCACACAAGGGGATTTAGCCACTCATATTCGTAGGAAAACAATCACAAGATATGCAAAAAGAATCCATAGAATTCAAGTATCAAAAACCCTAAACAAAACTGAGAAGGAATAATACAGCCTAGAATCTAGAGGATTGATCCTCGCACTTTGTTCTCGAGTTGTGGTTTTTAATCTTCGTCTTGAATCTTCAATAGAGACATGTCTTGGGTGTTTCTCTGCTTTGGAGGGTGGAAGAGGTCGAAAATATGGTTTGTCGTACGAAGGAAAGAAATTGGGAAGGGTTTATATACGTTTCGGGCCGAAGAAAAAGATTCTGGGCCAAAACAGACGCGAACAACAGTCCAGCACAAAAGTCGGTCAGAACAGTTGGGACCGCGGTCTAGCACAAAATGCGGACCGCGGTCCGACTGCTTCGGCCGAGACACTCCCGACTACAATTTTCTGCACTGACCAGTTTTGGGAAAAACACGATATCTCCTTCGATAACCGTTGGATCATCACGAAACTTTGCCACAATGTTCCCAACACATAGAAGTACGATGTGGACGGTGGAGATTGGATTCTAAGATCGTTAGATCCATATTCCACGCGATTTACCAACTGCCTTGTTACAAGAGCTCCGAAATACGGTTTCTTCAACATCCGGCTTCAAATCCTCTTCATTCTTCATCCAAATGACTCCATCTTTGCCAACAATGCATCAATGATCATGGTTTCTTTCATTTAGGTGTCAAATAGCACCAAATATGCTCAAAACGCGCAAGAAACCTACAAAACCAAAAACCATCGAAAGTATACAATTTCAAGCAAAACAAATTCTAAAAATGGATAGAAAATGATGTAAATAAGCTTAAAAAACGATGAGATGGTATAAAAATCACTCATCAATGGACTTACATTAGTCGACCTACCTAAAAAGTTCTTTAAAGAGATTTTATATGATTGTATCACATCCACATAACTACTTAATGGTTGTTTCGATCACTTGAAGTGAATGTCTACTCATTTAGATCTAAAGAAGATTACAAAGACGTTTTAATGCTAGAAGTTACTTATTTATGTGCAATTCGAGCAGTAGAAACATGGTATTAGTCCATTTATAAGAGTAATGATATCAGATATATCCCCTACTATTCTCATTGAGGATAATTAAACTTGTGTTGCACATATTAGTGTAGACCTTGAAGATAACACTGAAGATTATTATCTTGAGTGGAGTAATAAATTGTAAATAATCTAGAAGATGAGACCGACCTTTCAAGGTCAAATGACTTTAAATGTCAAATGATTGTACTCTTTTTTTCATTCGAAGTTGTTTCTCCTAAATGACTTTTTCTTAATAAATGTTTTTAACGTGACATCCAATTGAACACATGATTTCCAAAAGAGTGGCGACATCAACGTAGCAGATTATCTCAAGTTATGATTCAACGGATTCTTTACAAATGTATTACCAACATAATACATTAAAGAAGTTGGTAGAAGATCGATACGGGCCGACTCAAGGATCTACAATGACTATTCTAATGGGGAGCAACTGTACTCTTTTTCATTCAATCAATTTTTATCCCGAATAGGTTTTTCGAAGAACAGAGTTTTAACGAGAATGGTCAATCAAAAAGATATATTGTAAATAAATTCACATATATATTTATCATATGTAAAAGCTATTAGCCCATATGTATATCTATATAAGTAGAGATATTTAATACTCATGATAATACATTTAACAGGTCTCTCTATTATTCTTTTAGTTTATAATAAAAAAATAAATATTAAAACTTAAAAACTAAATAAATAAAACATACGAAAAATAAAAAATAAATAAATAATGAAGTTGTGGGATGCGAATCCTAATCAAAGAAGGTTTGGGACTTGGGGAGACCTGACGCACCCTAATTTTGGTGTCGTAAAAATTATTAGCAATATTTGAAAATTGAAAATACCATAACATATAATTCAAGAATCTCATTTTAATTAATAATTTTATACACAACTAACCATATCAATATTAATCAATAAATTTCTTTTAAATGCGTTCACTGCAGCAGCCAAGAATCTTGAAACTGCTCCAACGCAGTATCCCTAAAATTATTCACCCTCATCAAACAAAAGTGGGTGCAGAAGCCTAATCCTAGACCAGCACACACCCTATCAGTCTTGAGCAAATAGCAGGCGGGCCCACACTCAACCCCTTTCCCCTGCACAACGATGCCCCAAGCCCTAGTCACCCCCTCCCCAGTTTCTCGATTCCGACCACTCTCTCTCTCTAGCTCCTCCACAAAAATCAAACCATCCGGTGATTTTGATTCCCCACTTCTCCACTTCTCTTTGACAACCGACCATTCCTCGAATACGACCTTCTCCATCTGAATCTTGACTACCCCATCAAATTCCGAGTAGATCTGTACCAGCAAAGGAGCCTGTTTAAGGTTCTTCACAATGTCCGCCACCGAATTCTGCAACCAGGAATCGATTCTTCCCGGGAGATCTTCTCTTTTGGTGCGCAAATCGGATGGCAGTTCCGTCAATTGTTCATCTCGATTATGGGTTGGAAAAATTGTTTGATGAGATGGCGCAATCGATGCGGAAGGGAAATTATGTGAGATTTTCTTGGGTAAGAGTGGATTGGTGCAAGTGATTTGAGGGGGTTTGTTAGTGGGTAGAAAAGAAGTTCGCAATAAATTTCCGGCGGAGTGAATTGCGATTGACGCCATCTCGAGAAAAGATGGCGACTGGTTAGAATATATGGAGGGTAGCGAAACAAAGCTGCCGTTTTTTGGTGGAAAATTGGATTGGAGAGTTGAGAGATTTGTATGGTTGTTTTGATCGAGAGAGAGAGAGGTGGTGGCCAAAGGTGACTCGGAGAATTCCGCAGATTGAGGCCAAGTATACATTTATAGAAATTTATTGTGTGAAGCCGTGAAGGCACTCATTCAAATTCAATGAGTCAAATATATTATGCGCCTAACAATTTTGATTTTATTTATTTTAATGCTACTCTGACTAAGTTGCTGCTTGTAACGTATATCGATTTTATAATTATTTTTTAATTTTAACAGATTTAAAATGTTAGGAAGTACTCCCTTCGTCTCAATTATAATATTCGATTTTCTCTTTATACGATTTTTAAGGATTCATTAGTTGTGAGTAGAGATGTGTAAAAATGTGGATCCTAAAAAAAATATGTGTAATAATTTGTTAAAAATGAAAAGTGAACATTATATTTGAGACAACCTTAGGAAGTTGGATATTATAATTGAGAAGGAAGGAGCAATAAATATTCTTTCCACCAATATAACATCCGTAATACTTATACGCTGATTAGGCCATATGATTAATTTAATATAGTTTGTATTTTCCTTATGATTAATTTAATATACTAATAACATTGTATGTCTACTCAATTTATAATTGTGGAAGAAATGAGTTAAGTAAATCAGCATCTTGGATAATAGATGCAGATTTCCTTTCAATCCTATAAGAGTCGTTCGTTCTTTCTTCTCTGATAAATAATCAAAATATTGTTTGAGTTCGAATCCTATTGAGAGATTCACTAGAAATCATTTATTGTTGAAGAGAAAAAGGGATTGATTGTTCCACTAAAACTCATAAATTGTTGAAGAGAAAAAAATATTATCACGTTTTTTCTGTTGTGGCACTCGTGCAAATATTATGAACACGTTGCTGAGTATACTCATGAACTTTAATTAATGTTTCGGTACTTAGAAAAGAATAGATGGAATTAAATTTTAAAAATACACATACATATGGGTGGATTCCGTCACACGCAAATTGTATATTTGAATTTTATTTTTATTTTACCATCTCAAAATTATATATTCACATCTTAAAATTATTGATTCTATCCCCTTTCTTTAAATAAAATTGATAATATTTTCTTTCAGAGTTGGATAAGAAAAATTTTATCAAGGTGAGTCGTGTTATCATGCTTGAAGGAAAATGTGATAATACATGAAATTCGTACATTTGCAGCAGAAACGGTACATAGACGAATTCTTACTGACGTGACGTTCCAAGATCTAACAGATTTCACTAGGTAATCTATTCTTTGTTCACAATTCAAGTGTTTCTTCATTTCAATGCAATCCGGATCCTCTGCCTAAAATTGGTGTCCCATTCGGTGGCCCACCAATCACGCGATGTCACGCGTGTATTGGTGGGCCATGTTAGTAATTAAAAACTATTTAAGTTATAAAAGGATGACCCACCAATGCACGCGTGACGGAGTGTGATGGGCCACCATCATATGGGACAGAGCATGCTGAGCGATTTCAATGTGATAGTTTGAGAGAGAGAATGAAAATTGTAAAAGAATCTTTAGTATATATTTTTACGCAATCAAAAAAAGAATAAATTTATATATCTTCTCTTAACTTCATTTTTATTACACTTCCTCAAGTTATAATGAATATAATTATAACCACATGAGTGTCCTCATGGGATGACATAACGATGAAGATGGGTGGTCTGAGACCGAAAATTCATGGGTTCAAATTCCACTGGACACGCTATGTTAGTCTGTCACCCTATCATTTTAAGGGTGGTTTAACTCTCATGTGTGATTTGCAGGCTACTGATATAATAATTAATTATCCAATTAATTAATATGTACAACAATACCAATTGTGTTATGCTTGTAATTACCAACATTTTGTACTAATTATCCAATTAATTAATATGTACAACAATACCAATTGTGTTATGCTTGTAATTACCAACATTTTGTACTACACTAATTTTATTATCTTGATAATTGATTCAATATTTAAGTACTCACAAAATTGTGTTTTCTCAAATATCGAGTTAAAATGTGATTCGATGATCAAATTTATTTTCATCTATTTTAATTGAGCTTCACTTTATTATCTTCAATACCCAACATAAGTCACCTATATAAATCATGTAAATTAGGGAAGATCATTACCTCATAAAAGAACACGTGCAATGGAAAGAGAGAGAGTTGTCCACTTGTCAATTTTACGAGTCATCAAAGCTGAAGGTGATTGGGCAAGCGGCATGCGCAAGCCTACACTTGTGCATGTAAAAGTCGTGCTGGCGTGTGGCAATAAAAAGGGGCTCATTCTGGGCATCAGTATTTCGCGTGCTAGTCTGTACGAGACATACTTTATGTAGAGTGGTCCCACGCTCGGTTTCGGGGAAAATGATAAATTTCACTTTTTAAATTCTTTGAATAAATAGTTACTCCTTATGTCAATAAAAATGTTTTGTTTTAAGAGAGTTGATTTTAGTTGGTAAAGATGTGAGACTTCTACAATTAATTAATTATTTAGAATTGATGTGTGAGGTAAAGAGGTGGAACTCATGCAATTAATTAATTGTTTTGAATTGATTTGAGTTGGTAAAGGTATGAGACTCACATCCTTTTTTAGAAACATGACACTTTCTATGGAACACCCGAAAAAGAAAATATGATGTTGGTCCGGAGACGAGTACCAGGTGTAGAGGGGGGGGGGGGAGTGAGTACACCTGATTGCAAGTTTTGCCTCAAACGCGAAGGTCAGCTGAGCTGAGATATGCAACTGAATGAACAGTGCCAGATAAAAACCTTCTGATCGCGGGTCAGAGTGTATCAACTGCTGAGTCTATTCTACTAACTTGAGACAGTATAAAGAGTCCAGTCGCTGAATATAGTGCGGATAAGTGTGGGGCCTGTAAGACTTCGTCTCTTTGAAAATGTGTTTTCGCAAACCAAAATTATTTTGGCTGGTGAACTTTTTAAATACGTTTTATGCAAAGAATGAGTTTGTATTTGAGTTTGAGCACAATACAATAAAACAATAAATAACACAAGCAATTTTTAACGTGGTTCGGTTACGCAAGATCCTACGTCTACGGTCCTGCAAAATAAGAGTTCTTGTTGATTAATCTGAACAAACCTCAGCAAGGAATCTGTATGATGGACAGACCCTTCTAAGTTATAGTCCTTGGCGACTTTTACAAATCAAACCGAAGTTTGAAGGAGAGGGGATGTTCTCCAACAATGAAGGAGTTCTTACAATAAGAACAATTCACAGAAAAGAGAACTCCTTCGAAGGTTCTAAGCTAAAGATATAACAATGGAGCTTAGATAGAGAAGAGGGAACTAAAGAATCTCTAGAGAGAAGAACTAATGATTTTCAACTACGCTAGTTCTTCGCTGGATTGGCTTTAATGCGCTAGAGAGTTGTATGCAATAAGTTTGTATTCCCTTGTTGTCTCGTGCGTTGAGCGTGGAGACTCTTCTCTATTTATAGTCGTGATCTTGTATGTATCCGTTGGAGAGGACGATGCCACGTGTCACAAACTTCCAAGGAAAACGGCCATATATTTTCGAAAATGTGTCGCAGAGTGGTTGGCTTCTGTACATGAGAGCAACTTTAATGTCAGAGCAGGTAAGGCTTTGGTTGCTTCTCATTGGTCGAGGTTTTTGATAGGTGAGACTTGTCAAACATCAGTCTTCCATCTGAGTTTACTCTCTCTGAACCTCGTACACTGAATAATCTCTGCTGACATTCGAATGATAAGAGTCAGGCAGTTGTTTCCCTATCGGACTTGCAACTGAGTTGCATGGGCACAGTAGATCTAGACCGATCATACTGATTCTTCATCTGAGTCTGCTGATAAGGATCTTCTACTGAGGATAGACAGCTAGTGACTTTGAAGGCATGAGCTCTTCACAAATTCAGTAGATCAAGGATCACACTGAGTCTTCATCTGAGGTTTGCTGAAAGAATTCTTCTACTGAGAACAGTCAGCGGGTGTTGGTCCCGAGAGCACGTTCAGGTGTAGAGGGGGGGTGAATACACCTGAAACTCGATTTCTCAGCTTAAACACGAACAGTCCTTTTCAGGATGATGTCGTACTGAACAAATTCAGCAGACCAGATAAGCTGTTCTGAATCGTGTAGGCAGAGTGACTGACTCTACTGAGATCTGCTAGGCGGCGAGAGTCGAATTCGTATCTTGCGAGATAGAGTTCGGTGGTGCGGAATAATGTAGGCCCAAATTCAGTTGAGTGAGAAAGACGTTTTTATCAAAACAGTTTCAGTAGATTAGTGCAGTCTGTTAAGTTTGCTGAAACTCAGTTGAATGATTTAAAGAAGGTTTTTCAGTATGAACAGTAAATCAATGCAACAGTTAAGAACAGAACACAAGACACAGAGATTTTTAAAGTGGTTCGGACACAAAAATCCTACGTCCACTGTCCCGAAAGATCAGGAAGCTATTTATTATACTGAGGTAGTCTCAGTTGGTTTGTACGCTGGACAAACACTGGTCTTGAGATTTATACTGAGAAAGTCTCAGTTTACAAGGTTATCAAACTGAAGCGTTTGAAAAACTCTCCAACTGTAAAGGAGTCCTTTACAATAAGGATTAGTTGAAAGATGAACTCCTTCGTCTAAGCTATGGATATATGCTATTGAGCTTAAGTTAGAGGGATAGGGAACAAGAAGGTGGCTTCTAGATCGACGAACAGCTAAGTAAAGCTATGGGTTCGTGTATCGTCGTTTGGATACTAGAGGCTGTATTTATCAGTTCAGCTTGGTTCCCTAAGAGCTAGAATGTAGTTCTTCGCCGGAGATGAATTCTTCGAACTTCTTGCGGAGAACTTAGACTTTTCGAATTAGCTCGTTTGAATGCTTTGTGTGTTCTCTCGTGTTCTTCCCGTGAGCTTCAAATTTGATTTATCCCTCTATTTATAGAGAAGAGATTAGGATAGATCCGTTGGAGAAGACGATCCTTTGTCTCTCTCTTTTGGGTAGCTAACGGCTCTTTTGTAGCATGGTGACAGTGTCCTTTCCCTCCATTTCTGGAAAGTTGTTGACTTGCAGCTTTAGTAGGTGTAGGACAGGTGTCTGCTTGTCATTGGCCGAGGTTCAGAAGGTGGTTGAGACAGAACAGACTTCAAGGAGATTTGAAGCTGACTTCTCTTTTCCTCGTACTTGACTATGCTGATTGTCTTTTAAAGATCGGCGATTCGGAAGACTGTCTCGGCCGTTTTGCGAAGTCCGATCTCCGATTCGGTAGTGAACTCCCCGTCGAGTCGACTCTACTGAAGATCAACTCTGAGTGCAGTGAACTACTCCTGCTGAGTTCAGCTCAACTGACTTTCAGTATACTGCTCCTGCTGAGTCTAGTATTACTGAGTCTTCTACTTCTGGTGCTGAGGCGGATAAGCTACTGAATGCCTGAGCCAGAGCAGAGGGTCTGCTGAGTCTGAAACCTCAGAGACAAAAACAGATTACAACTTAAAGGTTCACCAATCAATATAGGGTTTTGGGATCTTCAAATCTTCAAACTATTTCAGAGCACAAGGCTACTGAGTAAATGTCAACACAGAAGACTGAGTTATTTCCCACTATATCTAATACCGCTGAGGATAGAATCATCACCTAACATTTTCCCCCTATTTGATGATGCCAAAACCTAAACTATCATCTAAACAACCTAACACAATGACTTATCAGAAACAGAGCTCCTTACAAAATATTACAAGTAGGATCAGTGGAGTTGTTCTTCGAGTCCTAGACTACTGAGGGGATCAGGGCAGAAAGTCAGAACATATACAGAGACTAAACATTTTCCCCCTGTCTTAACAACATTTTCCCCCGAAAACACAGCAAGTCTATCAGAATCTAGCTAAGCAACTACTAACAGTAAATAACAAAGCGTGAGTGTGTGAGTCAGTAATCACTTCAGTGATTCTGAATGTTAAGCATAAGCAAACACGGCTATTCAAACAATAAGGAATTGTTAAAGCCAAACAGAGATATTATATATGTAAGAAAATCAGTACAATTACATCTCTGCTAGGCTATGAAAGAAAGATACACTGAGAAATCAGAAGCAGAAGCTATTTGAATTGCCTAATCCTGTCTTTGAAATTCTAAGATTGAGATTCAGGAAGGGGCACTCCATAGATCCGATATGTGATCTTCCTCAACTTCAGAATCTCTGCAAAGTCTGCTGGGTCTTCTTCATCAAGAAACTTGGCTTCAGCAGCATCCTTCACTTCTTTCTCTATCACACCGTAGTGGATGGATCCATCAAGTCTTTGTGGGGGAGGCAGAATTCTAGGATCTGGAACTCTTACTTCAGCATTCTCATTAATGGCTTTCTGCAGTCTGGCATACATCTCTAAGTCAGCTCGCATAATCCATTCAGTATATGCCATTGCCTTGGGCTTTTCAGACCAGAATCTCCAGAAGTAGTTCCTTTTGATGAATTCGGCTTTCGATTTTCCCATCTCTCGAGTCCGTTCCCACGGGATCCAATCGTCCACTCTAGGCCATCTGTGAGTCTTCAGATCTGTAAGCTTCCTGAATTTTCTGTATTTGTATGGGATGTCAGCCTTGGCAGGAATCCCCTGACTCGCTTCTTTTTCAGTTCGCAGTCTGAGAGCTTCAAGATCAGCTTTCCATATCCTCTCTCTGGCTACTTCTATTTGCCTAGCCTCTTCACCTCTGTATAAGTATCTGTCTAACTGAGCCTAGATTTCCTCCATCTCTTGATCCTGTGCCTTAGAGGTAGTGTAGGAGGGCTTGTGAGGTGGTTGGTCGTCTGAGTCAGCAGGGGTTAAAGATTTTTCTTTGGTGGTTTCCTGCTGCCCAGTTGACTGTTGTTATTGCTGCTCCTTCTCCTTTTCTTTATCAGCCTCGTCGCTGAGTATGAGCTTTCTCGGAGGCAGCCTTGCTAATTTTTTGCTTCCAGCCGGAGCCTTGGTCTTGCCTTTAGCAGGCTTCTTCTTTGGCTTACTCGCAGCTTCAGCTTCAGCAATTTCCCTAGCGAGCTTTTCATCAGCTGCTATCTGAGCCTCCTCCTCTTGATAACATATCTCTTGGATCCTTTCTTATTGGGAGGGGTTGGGAGTTTCAGTGCTTTTTTACCATTTCCGGCAACTGGAGGTGGAAGAGGAGCTTCTTCCTCTTCTGAGTCCTCGTCAGCATACTCGGCAACTTCCTTAATAATGTTAAGGGGAGTCTGTGTTGCCTGAGTAGCGACTTCTCTAGCTCCTGAGCCACTTGTGCCTGTCTCAATTGATGCTGCAGCTGCAGCTGAGACACCCTGGGCCTCGCCAGTTTCAGTAGGTGCAGTAGGGGCGGATGACTGAGTTGTTGCCCTTGCTACTGACCTTGCTCTCTTCGGAGCCTTCAGTATCAGCTCCTTGGCAGCTTTCCCCTTAATTGATTTTTCTATTAGACTTTCCCCCTTGACCAAACTTTCCCCCTTTTTGGCATCAGCAAGTAGGGTTGGGGTTGGAGAAGATACCTTCTTGTTCAAGCTTTTGTAGGAGGCTAACAGATCATCCAACGTCGTCTGCAGCTTTGTCAGGGCCTAATGCAGCTTGTTTCTCTCATTGATCAGTTGATCGTTGTATAGCTTATGTGAGAGATCAGCCGCAGCCTAGAATTCCTTCAGTTGCTTCTCCACAGTCTTTTCTATGGCCTTCTGTATAGTTTCCATCCTGAGCTCATTGGCCTGAGAGATTGTGTTGACGGATTCAGTGTGGGTGGTTTGGGCGGCCTTAAAATCATTAAGCAATTTAGCTTGGCCTTCCTGAATCGTCTGAAGCTGAGCGTCGAAGTCAGCTCTCTGAGTGGCTAGCACTTCGGTTAAGATATTGGAGAAGTCAGGAGCAGATGATTCTGAAAGAGTGGTTTTGAGCTCTTGAATCTCTGCGCTGGTGGCTTAGGTGGACTGTCGCTAAGTTTTGTGGACGGCACGGGCAAGAAGGCGATTCTGTGTGCCTTGATCCTTCAGTGCCCTGGCCACTGTTTTTGAGCGACGGATCTTTGGGTTGGGCGCTACTTCGAAAGCAGATTGGAGAAGAAGCTGAGCAGGATCAGCTGCCTTTGAAGTACCAGCCACCGTTTGTCCAGGACCAATGATGCTGAGTGGAGGGTCAGCAGTAGATGCAGTGGCATCCTTGTCCTGTTGAGTTCCCTCATCAGGCTTCTCATGGCCTGAATCATGGGGTGGGTCCTGACTATCGGAGTCAGACCCATCTGAGGGTGCGGGTGCTGAGACGGGTTGTCTCTCATTCAGAAAAGCGAGCATAGCCGCCCTCAGATCCTCGAGCGTGCTGAGGTCAGATGGCTCTGAGTAGCCAATCTTCTCTCTTATCAGCAGCTCTTCTTCATGAAGCTGTTCATAGGAGTGATAGATAATCAGTCTTTTCAGGTTGTACCACTCCTGGAACCTGAGCAGCATATGGAGCCTTTCCTGCCTTGCAATTATGACAAGGTCGCTGTGGCCGGCGATCTCGGGAATGTGCTCCGTAATCTCTCGGGATGCTCTGTATTGGAGAGCTGAAGCTTCCATCCCGATCGATTCTTCTTCTGAGGCGGTCTCAGATTCCTCTATCTCGATTGGAGACGCCTGTTTCTCAGCAGAAGGAAGACTGCTGAGAGGTGGGATATCCAAGGGTCTTTCCAGGGGCTGAACGTCCTCTCCCTGGATATCTTCAGCTGGGACCCCTTGGTCCACTGCTTCATCACGTTCAGTGGAGACAACTTTCTCCACTGACTCAGTCTTCTCAGAAGACTCTGGCTCGTCCTTGAGCTACAGAGGCTATTCAGCAACTACTGCCTCTGGCTCTGCCACGGTTTTAGTAGGCACGGCTGTGCTGACCTTCTTCAGTCGCTTGGCTGGTGCCTTAGGTGATAGAATTTGAGGGGACCTCTTCTTCGTTGGAGTGGTCTTCTGAGACGTGGTTTTAGGAGCGGCAGGCCCGGTGCCGATTTGCTGAAGGGCCTCTGCCCTGTTCTGAAATCTGACCTTTTTCACATTAAAATACTGCTTATCTGCGAAGGTGATTTGGTCAGAAGTACAAAGGTCTTCGATCATGACTGAGATCTTCAGTCCGTATAATAGCTTTCCTTTGGCGCTCAGCCTATTGGAGCTTTGTCGAATTTCGCGGACTGCATCATAAATTCCCTTAAGAAAAACTCTGTACAGTTGATCTTGGCCCTGTCATAGATGGCCATCATAAGTTGCAGCTTTGGTCTGGACACCTGATCGAAGGAGCCTGCTTGACTCGTCAATAGCTGGGTTACAATGTATGCTAAGGCTCTATACTGAGGATTGTTGGCTTCCCGCAGAAAATGGACAAGTAGTTATCCATCAGATCATCGTTGTACCCAACTGTAGTGACGCCTTCGCTTGGCAAATCGAAGCTTCTCTGAAGAGCTTCTCGGATTGACATCTGCTTAACTTCTATGTCCGCACATGAGGGATCGCCTACTGTGTGGACGATGAATCTCCCTCTGACATCTCCATCTACTGATTCGACGTTCAGATAGATTTCAGCAATCTGACGCGGGAGGAAGAAGGTGGGCTTCCTCGTCAGAAATCCTTCGAGTCCGGTTTCGTGGAGAGCTGAGAATATCTCATTCATGAAATCGAGATCGCAGACATCGAACTCCATGACTGGCTTGCACCAGACACGGTCTTTCTCCAAAATCTCTTGCATATTATGTGGACCAAAAACAACATTTCCTGATATTTTGATAATCTGCATATATCGTATAAGTCAGTACCGATTAAGGATATAAAAAGATAAAGATATACGATACGTAAATATCATTTAAGAATTACCGAAAGATTTTCTGAAGATTTGAAAAGAGTTTAGATACAAGGTCAAGAATATTTCAGAAAATCTTGGGTACTTAGGATAATTGCAGATACGAAATGGCGGTTTTCAAGGATTTGAACACAGATATATATCTTAGAGAAGATAAACAGTTAAATATCGATGGTTCAGTTTGAACGCGCTTTTTAGATGGATGACTAGGATTGAGTTTTATATAATAGGTAATGATCATGTTAGCCGCCTAAGTCAAAAGCCAGTTGAAACTAGCCTAAGTAGTAACTTGATACGACATGCATTAAATGCGTGGAAGAGTTCAGCATGCTTGTACATAGAATGTCGTGTATTAAATGTGATCCGTTAAAATTTAATGACATTTCTTAATGCATTGAATACGATGCTGAATCTGATCATAAATGCACATAATCGTTCTATAGGCTATTGAGTAGAGATACGCAAACCTGTCAGCTGAACATCGTAGTCAGCTGATACCTCGTGTAGATGGTTGCTGAGTCTCTACGCACTGATTTTACTCAGTACTGAGAGCGAACATTCCCCCTTACTGAATGCTCCTCTCCTGAATCCTCTTACTGACTGGAGTCAGTAGGGTCCAGCAGACCTAGCTCTACTGAAAGTTCTCTGAATCTGGCTTCAGCTAGAGGCTTGGTCAGTATATCAGCCCTTTGATGGTCAGTATGGGTCTTTTCCATCCTGATATCCTTCTTCTCGACATGGTCACGAATGAAGTGGTGTTTGATGTCCACGTGCTTGCATCTTGTATGAAGTACAATATTCTGAGTAATTGCAATGGCACTGGTAATATCGCAGAAGATCGGCACTTCATTCTGAATGACGTCATAGTCGCGTAACTGCTGTCTCAGCCAAAGGATTTGGGCGCAGCAACTTCCGGCAGCCATGTATTCAGCTTCAGTAGTTGACGTTGCTACTGAGTGATGTTTCTTTGAGAACCATGAAATTAGCTTACTGCCGAGGAACTGACATGTTCCTGAAGTTGATGTTTGGTCAATTCTACACCCTGCATAATCAGCATCAGAATAACCAGTTAGTTCTATAGTATGATCAGCTGGATACCATAAACCCATGTCTGGTGTTCCTCTGAGATAGCGGAGAATCTTCTTTGCTGAGTCCATGTGACTTTGCTTTGGATTCGCCTGAAATCGAGCACAGACACCTACAACATAAGTTATGTCAGGACGAGTAGCTGTTAAGTATAATAAAAACCAATTATAGCACGAAATTCAGTTTGGTCTATTGATACTCCCTCTTTATCAAGATCGATCTTCATATTCGTGTTCATTGGGATCTTGATAGGTTTGCCAGATGTACAACCGAATCTCTTGATGAGGTCTCGAGTGTATTTTCCTTGATTAATGAATGTTCCCTTCTCATATTGTTTGACTTGAAAGCCGAGGAAATAGTAATCTCTCCCATCATTGACATCTCGAACTTATCCTTCATCATTTTCTCAAATCACTGATACATGATGACGTTCTTCGAGCCGAAGATGATGTCATCTACGTAGATCTGCACAAGTAATAGGTCGTCTTCCAGTCGAATGCTGAATAAAGTGCGGTCTACTGTGCCCTTCTGAAAACCTTTCTGAAGAAGAAACTCAGATAGGGTATCGTACCAAGCCCTGGGTGCTTGTTTTAACCCATACAGAGCCTTTCTGAATCTATATACTTGATGTCCCTGCTGAAAGCCGGGAGGCTGTTCCACATAGACTTCTTCTTTCAGCACGCCGTTCAGGAAAGCAGACTTCACATCCATTTGATAAACTCTGAATCTTTGATGTGTTGCGTAGGCTAGGAATAGTCTGATTACCTCCAATCTTGCAACTGGAGCGAAAGTCTCGTCGAAATCTATCCCTTCAACTTGACAGTAGCCTTTTGCCACGAGTCTTGCTTTATTCCTTACTATGACGTTGTTTTCATCACACTTGTTCTTGAAGACCCATTTTGTTCCAATCACATATTGATGCCGGGGTCTATCAACAAGCTCCCAAACTTCATTTCTCATGAACTAATTCAGCTCCTCTTGCATGGCTATGATTCAATCAGCATCTTTCTGTGCGTCCTCAATTGACTAAGGTTCTTCAGTAGACAAGAAGCAGGAATATAAGGCGCTTTCTCTCTGACAGAATCTGGATCTTGTCTTTACGCTTGCTGAAGGATCTCCAATGATTAAATCAGCAGTATGAGCATCCAGCCACGATCTACGATATTTCAGCTCTTCATCTGAAATTTGTTCTACACAGATAGTAGGTGAGTTAGGCATTTCAGTTGTACTATTCAGAGATTGAAGCAATTCAGTTACAAGAGTGTGATCTACTGAGTCACAAGGTTCAGGGGCATTTAGCTCAAGAACATCATTAGTTCTCCCTGAATTATTATCCTCAGTAGAGGTCTCAGTTACCACTTAGGTTTCTTCATCAACCTGAGTTACCTGGGATTGACTCTGTTCAGGAGAGTCAATCTGTTCAGCTACTTCTGCTGCTGGTTGAGATTCAGTGGACTTGTCTTCAGTTTCTTCATCCGAATCATCATCCCAACATAGCTGGATCTTTTCGACTTTGTCTTTCAAGCTCAGATCCTGTAATTGTTCGCTGATGTCCTCAGATTCAGATTTAGAGTTATTGCTCCTGTCTTCAGTAGCAAACTCATTAAAAACAACATGAGGGCTTTCCCCACGCAAAGAGTCCGATAGTTGAATACTCTGAAAGCTTTACTGACCCGGGAGTATCCTAAGAAAACTCCCTGATCTGACTTGCTATCAAAAGTTTTCATCTGATCTTTCCCATTATTATAGATAAAGCACGAGCACCCAAAAATATGGAAATAAGATAAAGAAGGCTTCCTGCTGTTCCATAGTTCATATGGTGTCTTCTTATGCTGTTTTGTCAGTAGAGATCGGTTCTGAGTGTAACATGCAGTGTCAGTTGCTTCTGCCCAGAATTTGGTTAGGAGTCCTGAGTCTGCGAGTAGAGTTCTTGCTGCTTCTTTGAGTGTTCTGTTCTTTCGTTTAGCAACCCCATTCTGTTGAGGCGTGCGTGCAGCAGACCTCTCATGCTCTATTCCTTCTGCTTTGCAGAAATCCTCCACTATGAAATTAAGGAACTCAGTTCCTCTGTCAGAACGTATTTTGACAATCTTGGTGTTCTTCTCGACACTGAGCCTTTTCAGAAGCGTTGGTAACTCTGTTTTGACGTCAGACTTGTTGGCAATAAATATGACCCATGTGTAGCGCGAGTAGTCATCAATGACCACTAATGCATACTTCTTGCCTCTGATCGTCACCGGAGAGACTGGACCGAACAAATCCATATGTAGCAGCTGAAGGATTCCATCAGTGGAAGGAGATGGAACTGGCGGATTTTGATTCCTTGTTTGCTTTCCCTTCAGACATGCTTCACACTGAGTGTCTTTGCTGAATCCTTCATTTGGCAGTCCTCTTGCTAGAGTGTTTCTAGCCAATTTGTTGAGCGTTTTGAAGTTGAGATGGCTGAGTCTTCTGTGCCAAAGCCATCCCGTTCTGTTGTCATTCTTAGCCAACAAACAGGCTTCAGGTTCAGCTGAGTTCCAGTCAGCTACATAGATATTCTTCTTGCGCGAACTTGATAACACTGTTTTCCCTGTTGATTTATCAATAACATCACAGAAACCAGAGTAAAAAATCACTCTATTCGAGTTGTCACAAAATTGACTAATAGAGAGAAGGTTATACTGAAGTCCTTCAACATATGATACTCTTGGAACTGTTGCAGTTCCAATGCTGAGTGTTCCATAGCCTCTGGTGTAGCCTTTAACATTGTCTCCAAACTCGATTCGGGGTCCTTCTTTAGTAGTATAATTCTTCAGCAAGTCCTTTTGGTACGTCATATGTCTTGAGCATCCGCTGTCCACATACCAAGGGTCCTTGTGCACCTGCAAAACAGAATTATATTTAGGTACCCTTTATTTTTTATTTTGGGTCCTTAGATGTTAGTTTTGGTAACCCATATCTGTCTCACGACCCTGGTGGCTCAGACCGTTTCTTTCCACTTGTGTCAACATATTTAACCACTGGACTTCTGAGGCTTTTCAGGTTCAGGAGTCCGGATCTTCTGAGTGGGTGGACTGCTGACCTTTGCCTTCTGCACGACTTTCTTCTTCTTTCTATGACTTTTGGATCCTCTCCTGACTATTGAATCATAGTAATATGATCCATACTGAGCTGGATGTGTCAGCCGAGGAGATCCATACTGATCAGCCCACTTTGCTTTGCTGGTTCCCCCTTGACTGAACTGGGGTGTTCTGGTGCTGATCTTCTTGTCAGATTGCTGATAAGTAGGATGAGGTGCCTTCATCTTCTGTTTGTTCTTAGCTAGGGTGTTCATTATGTTTGCATTGATGGTCTCCCCTTGAACAAACCTATCAGCTAGCCGGTTTTCTGAGCGTACGGGGGCAGATGAGGAAGTTCCCTGGCTGAATCCAAGTCCTTCCTTACAATGCTTGGGCTTGTTGCTTGCTAGCATAGCTTCCAGCTTCTTTTCAGCGCCCATGTATCGCTCTGACATTAGGTTCCTCCAGATATCATCACTTTTCTTTAGCGTTTCATGCTCAGTCTAAAGTCCTGACAGCTCTTGCTTCAGTAGACTCAGTTCAGTATCTTTCTGAGTTAAGTCATTGGTCAAAACTGAAATCCGATCTTCTTGATGCTGAGACTTGGCCGTCAGAGAGTTTATCTCCTCCCTGAGTCTCAACACAAGTCCTTCTGACTCAGTAGCCCTGATTCTTCTGAGAAAGTCTCCGATTCTCCACTTTCAGGGTATCCAATTCCAGAAGAGTCTTACTGAGCTGCAGACTCATATGAATCTGCTCGTCGAGTAGTTTTTCATATGCGATTGCGACGTCCAGATTCTCGTCTGCACCTGAAAGAGTGTCGTGTGTGCAGTATGAAGAGGAGTTAAATAGTTCATGAGAGTTTACCTCATCCTCTTCTCCTGCCATGAGACACTTTTCAGTATCTTCTTCAGCTTCAAGTTCTAGGGCCATGAAAGCTGCTTCAACATCCGATGAATCCATGAAGGAATCGACTTCATTTGAGTCATCTGAGAGTTCACCAGCAATGTATGCTTGTCTCTTCTTGATGAACTTCTCCCTTCGAGCTTTGCGTGCTGCTCGTTCAGCAGTACTGAGCTCAGGACAGTCATACTAACAGTGTCCTGGCTTCTTGCAGTTATAGCAGGTCGTGACTCTCTTATCTTTGTTTGCGCTGTCTTTCTACTGAGCTGAATCATCTTGTTTCCTGCATTCAGAAGTTTGTGAGTCAGGAGTGCGCTTAGGTGTATATTCGTTCTTACCCTTAGAGTCTCTGACAACTCTTGAGAGCTTTCTGCGCCTCTCTTTCTCCTTCTAGTATTTCACGGCAAGCAACGCGTATTTCTTGGCTAGATTTCCTTCTTGTATATCACTGAGTGAAGGTTCAGCTTTGCTGGACGCTGGAGCTGCTGTGCTGACTGATGCTTTGAAAGCATGGTCGATTTTGGTGTCAGTTTCAGCTCGCTGCTTCCTTTGAGGTAAGCCAAACTCGAATTCTTCTGCTTTAAGTTCTGAAAAGATATGGTCAGGAGTAACAATATCTAAATCAGAATGACGTAATAAGGTAGCAAAAGGAGTCCAGTGACCGTCTGGCAGTGCCCTCAAAATCTTGAGATTCATGTCTCGATTTGAGAATATCTTTTCCAGCCCGTTGATAGAGTCCATCAGATCCGTGAATCTGACGTTGAGATCTTCAATGGTGTCACCAGGTATGAGCGACAATCTCTCCAGCTTTTGGAGTTCAAGCGCAAGTTTATTTTCTTTGATCTTCTGAGTCCCCTGACTCAGTTGTTGGGATTTTGTATACTGGAAGCACTTTTATGCTTGTATACAATGTGTTTCTGTCCTTACCACTGTTTTATTCTCCTATCTGATAAATATGTATATTTACACATGTTATCCTTTATCTTGTATAAAAGTTAGATTTGTGTGG
This sequence comes from Lavandula angustifolia, assembly GCA_028984105.1. NCBI lineage: Eukaryota > Viridiplantae > Streptophyta > Magnoliopsida > Lamiales > Lamiaceae > Lavandula > Lavandula angustifolia. The sequence continues at coordinate 6,300,214 of CM054810.1, read as the reverse complement.
TGTGTCGGGTATCACAGAAGACAACACAAATTGGTTCAACTGACAAGATATAAACAGTTAACACAGCTGAGACAACTTAAGGATGAAGTTGTCGGTTTAAGCTACAGTTTAGATAAGAAGTGGCTTGTCTTAGCTGCTTGTCTTTACTGGTACACTTAAGGTGGTGTATTGAAGGATCACAGTGAGATGTGTTCTCCTAACTGACCTTAGTGGAGAACCAAGATCTCGGTGACTTAGCTGATCTTAAGCTTGGTAAGACTTCAGCTGAGTGCATTTGGCTATCTATCACTTTGACCTACTAAGGTGAACGTCAAATGAGCGACGGGATCTACGTATCTTGGGTGTTAGTAGTTATTTGTGGCTCAGGCTGGTTGTCTGTATCTTGCATCCGTATCCTAGTAAAATGGGTTGATAATATCCCCTGAGGAACTCGAAAGGATTAGCACACTAAACCCGGCCGGTTGATTAAGTTCAGGTGTGTTAATAAGGTCGAGTGGTACTACTCGAGAATATAAGATGTTAATTAATTTAAGTCGTCGGTGAGCTTAATTAATTAACGGATATTTCTATCTTAAATACGGAGATTGATTAAGTCTAAAATACAAGCCCTTGCTCAAATTGGGATAAAGGGGTAAGTCAGCACGAATTCTCTAGTGGAATGAATCTGTGTTAATTAATTAATTTTGCTCTGGGCTGAGCATGGATAATTAATTAATTGGAGGTCCTGCTTTATTTCTTGTATTGGATCCCGGATCGGGCCAATTTAGTTGCCTAGTAATTTATTGTCTCTCGAAATCATTATTAATGGATTAATGTTTTTTCACATTATTTAATAATGTTATTTATACGGAATTAATTGGTCAGGGCCAATTAATTGATAAATATTAGTAGCCAAGTAAATTAATTAATTATATTATGGGCTAATTATGTGGAAGTCCATTGGAATATAATTAAATTAATAGGCTACAAATATATTAATATTATATTGGCTTTTGAAGCCTATATATATTAGTATTCTGTTCAGAACAGAATACAGAAAAATCATAACTCACGCACGCGAGTTTTGAGAGAGACATATTTTTTTTTTCTTCAGTTCTCTGACCACCAGAGGAAGAAAAAGGCCGGGACACAGATCAGAAGATCTAACACGGGAGCAACAATCAGAGCTACGACAACATACGAAGGAGGAGGTATCGATTTCTTCCTTTCATATTCCTTCATCAGTAGCGCTAGAGCGTCCCAGAGTTCCTTCACGGACTTGCAGTCCTGAACTCTTCCGAAGTACGAGTCATTCAGAGTGGTCAGTATGGCGTTTCTGGCGACGCGGTCGAGGTTGTGAAGCTTCTTTTCCTCCGGGGTGAAGAGACTTTTGTCTTTAGGAATCTTGTCACCGGTCACCATCCCTCCTCCTTGTTCTGCTGTCTGGGTTATGACGCTATCAATCATAGGAACGATAGGTCCGTCTTCCAGAACTTCCGTCATGCTGTCGTGGAGGGAGGTCAGATGTGTCTCCATTCTGACCCGCCATACGCCATAGTTCTCTACTGAGAACATGGGTACCATTCTGATCCCTGACATATTAGACATATTTAATAATGATGTGAATGAAGAATGATATGCAGTGAAAACGTTTTTTAGATCCGTTCAAGTAGACCAATTTCAGAATAACAAGAGTCTTGGAGAACTCCCGCTCTAGTACCAATTGCTGGTCCCGAGAGCACGTTCAGGTGTAGAGGGGGGGGGGTGAATACACCTGAAACTCGATTTCTCAGCTTCAACACGAACAATCCTTTTCAGGATGATGTCGTACTGAACAAATTCAGCAGACCAGATAAGCTGTTCTGAATCGTGTAGGCAGAGTGACTGACTCTACTGAGATCTACTAGCTGTTTGAGATTCAGAATTCAGTATCTTGCAGATAGAGTTCAGTGGTGCGGAATAATGTAGGCCCAAATTTAGTTGAGTGAGAAAGACGTTTTTATCAAAACAGTTTCAGTAGATTAGTGCAGTCTGTTAAGTTTGCTGAAACTCAGTTGAATGATTTAAAGAAGGTTTTTCAGTATTAACAGTAAATCAATGCAACAGTTAAGAACATAACACAAGACATAGAGATTTTTAAAGTGGTTCGGACACAAAAATCCTACGTCCACTGTCCCGAAAGATCAAGAAGCTATTTATTATACTGAGGTAGTCTCAGTTGGTTTGTACGCTGGACAAACACTGGTCTTGAGATTTATACTGAGAAAGTCTCAGTTTACAAGGTTATCAAACTAAAGCGTTTGAAAAACTCTCCAACTGTGAAGGAGTCCTTTACAATAAGGATTAGTTAAAAGATGAACTCCTTCGTCTAAGCTATGGATATATGCTATTGAGCTTAGGTTAGAGGGATAGGGAACAAGAAGGTGGCTTCTAGAACGACGAACAACTGAGTAAAGCTATGGGTTCGTGTATCGTCGTTTGGATACTAGAGGCTGTATTTATCAGTTCAGCTTGGTTCCCTAAGAGCTAGAATGTAGTTCTTCGCCGGAGATGAATTCTTCGAACTTCTTGCAGAGAACTTAGGCTTTTCGAATTAGCTCGTTTGAATGCTCTGTGTGTTCTCTCGTGTTCTTCCCGTGAGCTTCAAATTTGATTTATCCCTCTATTTATAGAGAAGAGATTAGGATAGATCCGTTGGAGACGACGATCCTTTGTCTCTCTCTTTTGGGTAGCTAACGGCTCTTTTGTAGCATGGTGGCAGTTTCCTTTCCCTCCATTTCTGGAAAGTTGTTGACTTGCAGCTTTAGTAGGTGTAGGACAGGTGTCTGCTTGTCATTGGCCGAGGTTCAGAAGATGGTTGAGATAGAACAGGCTTCAAGGAGATTTGAAGCTGACTTCTCTTTTCCTCGTACTTGACTATGCTGATTATCTTTTAAAGATCTGACAGTTCAGAAGACTGTCTGGCCGTTGCTGAGTCTGATCTCTGATTCAGTAGTGAACTCCTGCTGAGTCGGCTCTACTGAAGATCAACTCTGAGTGCAGTGAACTACTCTCGCCGAGTTCGGTTCAACCGACTTTCGCATATCTTGCTCCCGCCGAGTCCAAGATTACTGAGTCTTCTACTTCTGGTGCAGAGGCGGATAATCTACTGAATGCCTGAGCCAGAGCAGAGGGTCTGCTGAGTCTAAAACCTCAGAGACAAAAACAGATTACAACTTAAAGGTTCACCAATCAATATAGTGTTTTGGGATCTTCAAATCTTCAAACTATTTCAGAGCACAAGGCTAATGAGTAAATGTCAACACAGAAGACTAAGTCATTTCCCACTATATCTAATACCGCTGAGGATAGAATCATCACCCAACAGCGGGAGAACCTGAAGACACGAGCTCTACAAAGTGATGACTTGGGGTTCCGGAATTTAACTTCTCTATTGAAGTTCAGACCAACAACACCCATTATAGGACGTAGACAAATAATCAAAACTAATAAGAACGAGTCTAGCCTATTACATCATCATAGTTCAAACACACGTCGGGTTCAGGACATGTTTTGGGATCTTCAATTCTATAGAGATGAAATTCATCACCACTACAATTTCCCCCAATAATGAATATTAAAATATGTCCTAAGCACACGAACTACTGACGTCAGTTCTAAGTACCCCATAGCAATGATCTAAACGACCACTGAGTCATATCCCTACAATTTCCCCCTAATTGATGATGCCAAAACTACTAAGTACTAAACTACTAACCCCAAAAAGATTCAGTAACAACTGATCAATGAGAACAAGGTTAACAGCTTATAAAAGATAGGCATATCAGAAGAAATCAGGACATGTGAGTGTGTGTAAGATCACTTCAGTGATCAAAAAGTGTTAAAAATAAAGTAACACAGCCTTAAGACAATGAGTGGTTGTCTGGCTAACAACAAAAACTTATTTTATAATGATATGGCATGAAGGATACAATCAGATATGCTATTATAAAAGATGAGAGAAGAAGAAAAAGCTGAAACTGCTGCTATCATCTGTATTTCTGGATCTTGGGCTTGAAGTCAGTAGACTTGGCAGCAGGAGGATCTAGCCCATACGACCTATAGATTGTTTCCCTCAGCATCTGGATGGGTACAAGGTCGTCAATCGTCTGCATATCAAGATTGTTGCGCCGCACATCTGTCTCTACTTCTTCTTCAATCTCTTTTGTGCAGATGGCGCCCTGAAGAGTCTTGGGAGGATTTAGTGGGCGATAGGCAAGAGCAGTGAATGACAGTTTCTCTTTGAAGAGCATGAGCTTCATCTGAGCTTTGAAGTTGGGGTCATGATTGTATAGGAATTGATCAAACAAATCGACCGCCGGAACTTCTTTCGGGTAACACTGCCACACATATTACGCCTTAATGAAATCTTCTTTCAGCTCTTCCCACTCCTCTTTCATGTTCCAAGGAATCCATTTATCGACGCGGCGATGTGGAGTTTTCTTCAAATGTGGCTTCTGACCACCGCGCCTAAAGAACTTGGAAGTCCTGGGAATTTGCTTGCTGAAGTCCAGAATAGTCTCTCTGGCTACTTTCTGACTCAGCTCTATGATCTTGGCCAGATCAGCCTGTCTCTTCTTTTCTCGGAGTTCAGCTGCACGCCTGTCCCTAGACCTGAGGTTGAGGCCGTTCTCCACTGCGTCCCAAGTGGCTTTATCCTCAGCTTCTTGCTCTGCTGTTAATTTCGGAAGATTTTTCAGCCTTTAAGCAAGAGGGAGGTTGACTGTGTCAGAGTCATCTGTAGGCTCAGGAGCAGATTTCTTTGCTGATTTCTTCTTCTGCTGAGCCATGATCAGTTGAGCTTGTTTCTTTGATGCCCTAGCCTTTGGAACTTTAAGCTTCCTCTTCAGTAGCACCTCTTCCTCCATCCTGGCTTCATAGTTCATTTTGTCTTGCAGCTGCTGAGCCACTCCTTTGTCGTGCACCTCTTGTTCTTTTTTGTTCTTGAATTTAGGCGACGGAGGGGGAGTTAGGAGTGCTCTCAGTAGCAATCTCCTTTCCAGGCCTCTTGGGCAACTAAGGCTCTTCATCCTCTTCTGTGCCCATAACAAACTTGGCTACATCTTCGATATGTGCCTGGGCTGAGGATCCTTCTCCTGATCCTCCAGCCTGCACAGTCTGCTGCTGCGGCTCTGATGGCCCTGCTGCTGGAGCTTCGGGCTGAGCCTCTTCTTGGACTGAGGGAGGGGGGAGAGAACTGGTTCCAGCCTGCACTGAACCTTCCCCCTTGGACTATTCCCTTTCTCTCTCTGCTGACTCCTTCAACACTTCCTTCCCTTTACCTTCCCCCTTTTTGGCATCACCTGCCGAGGTCAGTAAGACTTTGATTGCTGCTACTTCCTGCTGGAGGGTGTAGACAGACGACTTTATCTGAGTGGAAGTAGTGTTGAAGTCTCCGACCGCATCACAATAGTACACCAAGTCATCCTCTTGAACCTTCCTTATCTATAGGATCTGGGCATCTGTTTGTTTTCTATACTGCAGGAGTGATGCATTGAGAGAGTCCTTCATCTCCTGTTGGATGATCTTCAGAGATGCTGCCTGAGTTTCAAGTGTTGTGGAAACACTGGAGCTGGCAAATCTGTTCCTCTCATCCATAACATTCTGAACGCTGGCCAGTGCTGCAGACAGTTGCTCTGATAAAATTTTCTGCTGAGCTTCCAGCAACTGCTGATACTGTGCGGCTAGGTCCATCTTCTGAGCGGCTAGAGCAGTCTCGATGATCTCTTTGAAATTCGGAGGAGTAGCTTCCAAGATCTTCTTGACTTCGCCAGTGAGGTTGTCAACCCGCTCCGTTTGAGCCTTCGTGTATTGTGACCATTTTAGGTGCACATCTTTAGCTAGGAGACGATTCTTGTCTCCTTACTTCTTTATTGCACGGTTAACAGACCTCGAGGATACAGTACCTATCGGTTTGATCTGATAGGACAAGGTACCGAGCCTTTGTTTAGAGGCAGCGAGCTAGAAAGTCTTCACCTGAGGGGGTGGTGGGGAGGCAGCCTTAGAAGCTCCTGTCTTGGTCAGCTTCTTCTTCTTGGGCTATTCGGTGCGTGGAGGCAGATTAGTAGAGGATCTTTTCAGCTCGGCTCGATGACCGATGGACTTCTCAGCTGCTGATTTTGTCCTCAATTTAATCAACTTCTTATCAAAGTACTTCATGTTGCCAAACGACGCATGACTTGTCACTGAGTCTTCTATCAGCACTGAGACCTTTGTCCCATACAGAAGCTTGCCCATACTAACTAGTCTTCTCTCTCCAGCATTGGTGGCAACAAACTTCTGAGCCTAGGATTTCTGTTCGGATAGGAAGAACTGAGCCCAGTTAACCCTAACTCCATCCATAATGGCCATCATAATTTGCAGTCTTGGTTTTGACAGCTGGTTGAACGAACCAGCAGCGCTCGTGAGAATATGGATCACGACGTACGCTAAGCTTCTGTACTCCGGCAGAAGCTGGTTCTTGGGGAATACGGCCTTGAATGAAACATCGTCCCTTCCGCAGAAATGTTTGATGTAGACATTGAGTTCTGCATCTTTATAGCCGATGGGGGAGATGCCGCTGTCAGGAAGTTTGAATATGGTTTTTAGCCCTTCCAAGTTGCTGATGTCGGCTCCTCCCATTTTTGAGGGGAAACCTCCCTCATATATCTGATAACAGTCACCTCTGCGTCCGTGTCCTCAACAGGATGCATGTTGTAAAAGAACTCCACCACTTGTCGAGGAAGACAAGCCTTGTCATGCTTCGTCAGAAGCGTCTTCAGCCCAGAGGCTTCTAGAGCGGAGAAGATTGCCTCCAGATAAGGCTGTTCCGCAAGGTGGAACTCCATGGTGGGTTCAAACTTAACCTGGACTTGATGATCTTGTCAATATTTGTAGGGGTCGAAATGAGAGAAACCATTTCGATAGAAATCTGCAAGAAAGTTGTTAGCACTTGAAAGTAGAATAAGTTAGATACAGATTGATGAAGAAAATAAATTACCGGGTTTAAGAATGATTTGAGGAGAAAAATAGTGCAGTTCAGAAGTAAATCAGGACGCTCTCTTAAGCGATAATGGCGGAAAGTAAGTTTAGAGTGATAAACGAAGAGATTTTATAAGATTTGAATATCAAGGGTTTTTAAATCTGACGATCAGGATAAAATCTTGCTATTTCTGGACGGTTAGGATTTAATATTATGAAAGAAATGATTACTAAGCCGCCTCTAAACTAGACCCACGTAAGGTTTACACAGATAGAGTAAGGTGAGATGACATGCATTAAATGCGCTGCAGACAGTTCTTAGGATAATGCACTTTAAATGAGAACGGTTTCTGCTGAATGTATCCTAAAGAATTTATGTCGGGAAATAAATGCGGTTCATGCCACTGAATGCAAGCTACTGAATTAATAAATGCAAGCATACCACTAAATGAAGTACAAAACATAATACACAAACCGCTTCAGCTGAACCTGGTGGTCAACTGTTTACCATATTCGAATCAGGAGAATCTTCATGATACTGAAGTGATCACGTTCCCCCTTACTATGTACTGTATGATTCACCCTACTTAATCAAGTATTAAATTTTGACTTACTGACTTGTCGTACTGAATATTCTAACTGATTCGAGTCAGTAGGATCCAATAGGCCTAGCTCGACTGAGAGTTCTCTGAACCTGTTCTTAGCCAGCGGCTTGCTTAGTATGTCTGCCCTTTGCCTATCAGTATGGATTTTCTCCATCCTGATATCCTTCATTTCGACATGGTCTCGGAAGAAGTGGTGTCGGATGTCCACGTGCTTGCATCTCGTATAAAGAACTGAGTTTTGAGTTATTACAATTGCACTGGTGGAGTCACAGTAGATGGACACTTTAACTTGAGTGATACCATAATCACGCAGTTGTTGTCAAAGCCAAAGGATTTGGGCACAAGAACTTCCGGCAGCTATATACTTAGCTTCAGTAGTGGACGTTGCTACTGAATGTTGTTTCTTTGAAAACCATGATATCAACTTACTGCCTAGGAACTGATACGTTCCTGAAGTTGACTTTCGATCTATCCTGTATCCTACATAATCGGCATCAGAATATCCAGTTAGAACAAGATTATCATCAGCAGGATACCATAACCCAGTGTTAGGTGTTCCCTTCAGGTATCGCAGAATCTTGTTTGCTGAGTCTAGATGACTTCGCTTGGGATTCGCCTGAAATCTTGCACATACACCTACATCATAAGTTATGTCAGGTCTGCTTGTTGTTAAATATAATAAAGAACCAATAATAGCTCAATAATCAGTAGAGTTAACAGAGGCTCCCTCTTTGTCTAGATCGATTTTAAAATTTGTATTAATGGCGATCTTGACTAGCTTGCTTGAGTCGCAACAAAATATCTTCATGAAGTCGCGAGTGTACTTGACTTGGCTGATGAATATTCCTTTAGGTGATTGTTTTACTTGAAAATCGAGGAAGTAGTTCATCTCTCTCATCATAGACAACTCGAATTTCTCCTTCATCATTTTCTTGAATTGTTGACATATAATCACGTTCCTACAACCGAAAATGATGTCATCCACGTAGATCTGCACTAGTCGAATGTCATTGCCTGATTTAATGCTGAATAGAGTGTGATCTACTTTCCCCTTCTGAATACCTTTCTGAAGAAGAAAGTCTAATAGGGTATCATACCAAGCCCTGGGTGCTTGTTTTAACCCATACAGAGCTTTTCTGAGTCTATAAACCTGATGTCCCTGCTGGAAGCCGGGTGGTTGTTCCACATAGACTTCTTCCTTCTGTACGCCGTTCAGAAACGCTGACTTTACATCCATCTAATATACTTTGAATCTTTGATGTGTTGCATAGGCTAGGAATAGATGAATGGCTTCCAATCTGGCGACTGGAGCGAACGTTTCATCAAAATCTATTCCCTCTGCTTGACAATATCCCTTGGCAACAAGTTGAGTTTTGTTTCTTACTATGACGTTGTTTTCATCTCTCTTGTTCTTGAAGACCTACTTGGTACCTATTACGTGTTGGTATCTAGGTCTGTCAACAAGCTCCCAAACTTCGTTTCTAACAAACTGGTTCAGCTCCTCTTGCATGGCAATAATCCAATCAACATCGTTGAGTGCGTCCTCTATTGATTGAGGTTCTTCAGTGGACAAGAAGCAGGAGTATAGTGCACTTTCTCCTTGACATAATCTGGATCTTGTCCTTACTGTTGCTGATAGATCTCCAATTATGAGATCAGAAGAGTGAGCGTCTAGCCATGATCGTCTGAGTTTGTCTTCGTCTTCTGAAATTACTTCTGTACAGTCAACAGGAGTGTTAGGCATTTCAGTAGTGCTATTCTGTGATTGAAGCAATTCAGTAAGAAGGTTAGGATCTACTGAGTTTCCAGGTTCAGGGCATTTCGCTCAGGAACATCATTCGTTCCGCCTGAGTTAATATTCTCAGTAGAGGTCTCAGTTACCACTGGGGATTCCTCATCGACCATTGTTACCTGATGTTGATTATGTTCAGTAGAATCAACCAGGTCAGCTACATTGCTTGCGGGATGGGTCTGAGTTTCTTCTTCGTCTGACTCATCATCCCAACAATGCTGGATCTTTTCAGTTTTGTCATTCAGCGTGAGATCCTGTAGCTTGCTGATGACATCTTCAGTATTTGTCTGATTAGATTTCCTGTCTTCAGTAACAAACTCATCAAAAATAACATGAGGGCTTTCTTCCACGCAAAGGGTCCGGTAGTTAAAGACCCTGAAGGCTTTACTGACTCGAGAGTATCCTAAGAACACTCCTTGATCAGATTTGCTATCAAAGACCTTTAACTGATCCTTTCCGTTATTGTGGATAAAGCAAGGACAACCGAAAAATATGAAAATGAGAAATAGAAGGAATTCTCCATTTCCATAGTTTGTATGGTGTCTTCATGTGTTACTTTGTAAGTAGTGAGCGGTTCTGAATGTAACAGGCGGTGTCAGTAGCAACAGCCCAGAACTTTGAGGGTAGTTCGGAGTTTGCTAGGAGCATTCTTGCTGCTTCTTTCAATGCTCTGTTCTTTCGTTTAGCATAACCGTTCTGTTGGGGAGTGCGAGCTGTTGAAGTCTCGTGCTGAATCCCCTTGGTGTCGCAATACTCCTTTATGATTGAGTTAAGAAATTTAGTTCCTCTGTCAGAGCGAATTCTCTGAATCTTCATGTCCTTTTCCATACTGAGTTTCTTCAGTAGTATTGACAACTTAGTCTTGACATCAGATTTGTTGGCTATGAAGATAACTCATGTATATCTTGAATGATCATCAATAACGACGAGGGCATACTTCTTGCCTCTTATAGTCACTGGAGAGACTGGCCCAAACAAGTCCATGTGGAGCAGTTGAAGGATTTCATCAGTGGAAGGTGAAGGAATTGGTGGGTTGGGTTGCTTTTCTTAGTCTGTTTTCCCTTCAAACATGCTTCACAATTTTGTCTTTGATGAAAGCTTCTTTGGGCAGTCCTTTGACTCTTGAGTCCCTAGCCAGCTTGTTCATTGTCTTTAAGTTCAGGTGCCTGAGCCTCTTATGCCACAACCATCCTGTTTTATCACTTGATTTCGTTTGGGCAAGCAAGCAAGCCTGCGGTGTTCCAGTTTGCAACGTAGATGTTCTTCTTCCGCGAACCTGATAACACTGTTTTCCCTGTAGATTTATCAATAACATCATATAAACTAGCATCAAAGGTAACCCTGTTAAGATTATCACAGAATTGACTGACAGAAAGGAGATTGTGTTGAAGTACTTCAACATATGTTACCCTTGGAACTGAAGCAGTCCCAATGTTCAGTGTTCCGTATCCCCTTGTATAGCCTTTTGAGTTGTCACCAAACTCAATTCTGGGACCATCTTCTTATATGTAATTGGTCAGCAAGCACTTTTGATAGGCTATATGTCTCGAGCAGCCGCTATCCATGATCCAAGGGTCCTTATGCACCTGCATAACAGAAACAATTTTAGGTACCCTTTGGTTTAGTTTGGGTCCTTAAGCGTTAGTCGATAGTTTTGCGACCCAAATATGTCTGGTGACCTTGGGAGTCTCAGACACTTTCTTCTTCTGAACCTTGTCAGTTCTCTTCTCTAATGAACTCGGAGATACTGACTTTCTAGTAGCTTTGGGTTCAGGAGCTTTCTTCTTATGAGGTTTTGTGCTCTTCCTGACCCTGGGCTCATAATAGTACGAACCGTATTGTGCTGGGTGCTCATACAGTGGTTTGCCATACTGCTCGGCCCATCTGACCTTCTTAGTTCCCCTTAAATTTGATCGTGGTGTTCTGGGGCTAGAACTCTTGGTCAGTTGCTTATTGCTCGGCTGAGGTGCAATAATCTTCTGTTTGTTTTTCGCCTGAGTTACGGGTTCAGTAGTTTGAACTTTTCCTCTGACGAACCTATCAGCCAGCATTTCTGAGCCTTTTGAGGTGGCGGTTGAAGCTGAGTGTGTATAGTCGAGTCCTTCCTTCATGACAACTAGCCTTTGTGCTCTAAGCATGCTCTCCAACTTCTCCTTGGCTCCCAGGTATTGTTCAGTCATTAGTCCTCGCCAAACTTCATTAATTTTTCTGAGTGATTCATAATCCTTTTCAACTACTGCGAGCTTCTGACAGATCCTGGCTATCTCAGTATCTTTCTCAGAATTGTCCTTAGTCAGAACTTATATCTGACTTTCTTGAAGCTGAGACTTAGTCATAAGAGATTCAATCTCTTTCTTCAGTCTCACAACAAGATTCTCTGAATCAGTAGAGACCTGACAATCAGAAGAAAATTTCTGATTTTCAGCCTTTACCTGTTCCAGTTCCTAAACTGTTCTACTGAACTCTCTAGTCAACTGAATCTGCTCCTCTAGTAAGTCACCATATGCTTGTATCATGTCTAGAGGTTCACCTGTAGCTGAGCAAGTGTCGTGTGCGCTCTGTGAAGAGGAGGTTATAATTAGTTTAGAATTTACCTCAGCCTCTTCTCTAGCCATTAGGCAGTATTCAGTTGATGATTCAAGATCTGATATTCCGACTTCAACAACAACAAATGCAGCTTCATCTTCAAAAGAATACATAAAAGTATCTTCCTCTATTAAGTCGTCGGATAGCTCTCCGGCAATGTAGGCCTGCCTCCTTCGGGAATTTTTTTTCTCTTCTAGCATGTCGTTCAGCTTGTTGGGCAGCTGAGAGCTCGGGACATTCGTACTAGAAATGTCCTTTTTGCAGTTGTAGCATACAGTAATTCTGCCACCTTTTCCAGTTGAGCTGTTGGATGGACTAGCAGCAGGTTCTGTGTTCTTGCAATTAGGAGAAGGTTTAGATTCTTCCCTTTTGTGATTATCTTTCTTACCTGAGGGAGAATCTCTATGATATTTCTTTAGCTTTCTGACTCTCTTCTTCTCCCTTTGACATTTGAGAGCCATAAGCGCAAGACGCTCAGTAGCAGTGGTCTCCGTGGATTTTGCTTCTGATGCAGCTACTATCTTGCTAGCAAAACCGAGGTTGGCTCCTGAAGTGCTGACTATTGCTTTGAAAGCATAGTCAATTTGAGTGTCAGCTAGAGCGCTAACGCACTGTTGGGGTAGACTATGCTCGAACTCCTCTATCTTCAGTTCTGAAAATATAACATCAGGAGTTAAAGCATTAAGATTAGAACGTCGTAAATAAGTAGCAAAAGGAAGCTACTTCATTCGAGGTAACACTCTTAAGATCTAGGTGCTCATCTCCTTGTTGGTGAACGTTTTCCCCAGCCCATTGATCACATTGATCTGGTTGGTGAATCTGACGCTAAGCTCGTCAATGGTTTAATTGGGCTCCATAACAAAGTTGTCGAACTTTTGAAGCTCTAGCTCGAGCTTGTTTTCCTTGATCTGCGGGGTTCCTTGGCTCAGTACAGCTAGGGCATCCCGAAGTTGCTTTGTTGTCTTACAATCTTGCACTCTCTCGAGATGAGAATCACTGAGCGTTGCCATGATTTCATTCTGCGCTACTCGGTCAAGATTGTGCAGTTTCTTCTCTTCCGGCGTGAAGGCAGATTTATCTTTGGCAACCTTTGCACCAGTTTGTGCTCCTACACCTCCCACAGCGGCATATTGTACACTGTCAATCATGGGAATGATAGGTCCTGTCTCAAGGACGTCTGTCATGCTGTCGTGCAGCAATGTAAGGTGCGCCTCCAATCTCAAACACCATACCGTATAGTTCTCCACCGAGAACTTAGGTACCATCTGAATACTTGACATATCAGACATTTTGAATAAGAGTATAAGGATGTATGAAGAGATGCTCGTGTAGTGAAAACGTTTTCAGGATCTGTCCGAGTAGACCAATAGGTTTTCCAGATATGATGATTAGGAGAACACCGCTCTGATACAAAATGTTGGTCCAGAGAGGAGTATCAGGTATTGGGGGGGAGCAGAATACACCTGATTACAAGTTTTGCCTCAAACGCGAAGGTCAGCTGAGCTGAGATATGCAACTGAATGAACAGTGCCAGATAAGAACCTTCTGATCGCGGGCTAGTGTATATCAACTGCTGAGTCTGTTCTATTGACTTGAGACAGTATAAAGAGTTCAGTCGCTGAATATAGTGCGGATAAGTGTGGGGCCCGTAAGACTTTGTCTCTTTGAAAACGTGTTTTCGCAAAACAAAATTGTTTTGGCTGGTGTACTTTTTAAGTACGTTTTATGCAAAGAATGAGTTTGTAAATGGGTTTGAGCACAATGCAACAACACAATAAATTACACAAGCAGTTTTTAACGTGGTTCGGATACGCAAGATCCTACGTCTACAGTTCTGCAGAACAGGAGTTCTTGTTGATTAAGCTGAGCAAGCCTCAACAAGGAACCTGTATGCTGAACAGACCCTTCTAAGTTATAGTCCTTAGCGACTTTTACAAATCAAACCGAAGACTGAAGGGGAGGGGATGTTCTCCAACAATGAAGGAATTCTTACAATAAGAACAATTCACAGAAAAGTGAACTACTATGAAGGTTCTAAGCTAAAGATATAACAATGGCGCTTAGATAGAGAAGAGGGAACTAAAGAATCTCTAGTGAGAAGAACTAAGGATTTTCAACTATGCAAGTTCTTCGCTTGATTGGCTTTAATGCGCTAGAGAGTTGTATGCGTTGAGCTTGTATTTCCTTGTTGTCCCGTGCGTTGAGCTTGGAGACTCTTCTCTATTTATAGTCGTGACCTAGGCATGTATCCGTTGGAGAGGACGATGCCACACGTCACAAACTTCTAAGGAAAATGACCTTATGTTTTCAAAAACGCGCTGCAGTGTGGTTGGCTTCTGTACATGAGAGCAGCTTTAATGTCAGAGCAGGTAAGGCTTTGGTTGCTTCTCATTGGTCGAGGTTTGTGGTAGGTGAGACTGGTCAGACATCAGTCTTCCATCTGAGTTGACTCTCTCTGAACATCGTATACTGCATAATCTCTTCTGGTATTCGAATGATAAGAGTCGGACAGTTGTTTCCTTGTCAGACATGCAACTGAGTTGCATGCGCACAGTAGATCTAAACCGATCATACGGATTCTTCATCTGAGTCTGCTGATAAGGATCTTCTACTGAGGATAGACAACTGGTGACTCTGAAGGCATGAGCTCTTCACAAATTCAGTAGATCAAGGATCATACTGAATCTTCATCTGAGGTCTGCTGAAAGAATTCTTCTACTGAGAACAGTCAGCGGGAGAACCTGAAGACACGAGCTCTACAAACTAATGACTTGGGTTCTGGAATTTAACTTCTCTACGGAAGTTCAGACCAACAATACCCCTTACAGGACTGAGACAAATAATCAATATTGATAAGAACGAGTCTAGCCTATTACATCATCATCGTTCAAATACACATCGGGTTCTGGACAGGTTTTGGGATCTTCAATTCTATAGCGATGAAATTCAGCATCACTACAATTTCCCCCAATAATGAATATTACAATATGTCCTGAGTACACGAACTACTGACGTCAGTTCTAAGTACCCCCTAGCAATGATCTAAACAACCACTGACTCATATCCCTACACATGACACTTTATATTGGACGGAGGGACTATATTACTAGTATTTCCACGTGTAGCCTCTTAAAAATTATATTGAATGTTTTCCACGTGATCATATTATATGTAGACATGCCCATTTTTAAACCGAAACCGGCTCAAACCGGGTATTAAACCGTAATCGGAACCAACAAATCGAAATCGATGCAAATCGAAACCGTCTTGAATCGTAAACCATCGGTTTACAATTCAATTTCGGTTTGCTCTTTTTTAAACTGTGAAACCGTCGGTTTCAAACCGTCGATTCCAAAATGGGAGAAACTGACAATTTCATCTAAAATTGTCAAATATCATATATCTAATGAATTTGATAAATGAGTTTTAAATTAAAAATATTGAAAATATAAATCTTCTAATTTTTACTTATATTTAAAATAAACTATTCATTTAAAATACAAAAATCCTACCAATTTTGATATTTTAAAGTAGTATATAAGAGGATAAAACATTATTCTATATTTAATATAATTGCAAATGGATACTAACATTCCCAAAAAATATATATAGGACAAAAGTTGTTCAAATTTTATCACTAAATAACATAGAATATCAAATATTGTTTAATAATTACTACACGACGAAGAATCGAAAACAATAATATAAAATTTATTTCTAAAACGATAATGATAATGAAGAATCAACAATGAGATTGTATTAATATATTTAATTGTTCAATTCTTTCATGAGATGTATGAGTTTATTTATAATTTATTATTGACTTAATTCGAAACCGAATAAGGTTTTTTTTTTAAATAATAAAAAATTTAATTATGTAATTAAAAAAAATAAAGTTTATGAAAATCGTGAAACCGATAAATTGGAACCGGAACTGGCGGTTTCAAACCGGAACCGTCAACCGTCTACATATACTTCGGTTTCGGTTTCAATATTTGGCAAACCGTAACCGGCGATTTCAAACCATAACTAGAATTAGAAATGGGTATGTCTATTTATATGGCGCGAATGCATATTTTAAGCCTTGAATAGTATTGGTCCCGAGGTAATCGTTCAGGTGTAGAGAGGGGGGGGGGGTGAATACACCTGAAAACTTTTCTCAACTTAGAAAGCGAACAGTCCGATTTCGGAGATTGTCTGCTGAATAAATTCAGTAGACCAGGCAAGCTGTTCTGGATCGCGTGGACAGAGTGACTGACTATACTGAGGCCTGCTAGCTGACTGATGTCAGAATTCAGTACCGTTCAGTAGCGTGCGGAATAGTGTAGGCCCAATTTAGTCGAGTTGAAAACGTTTTTAGTAAAACTGTTTCAGTAGATTAGTGCACTTAGTTAAGCTTTTTTACTGAAACTCTGTTATATGATTTTGTAAACGGGTTTTCAGATTGAACAGTAAATCAATGCAGCAGTAAAAGACGCAGCAGTTTTTAAAGTGGTTTGGATATCCAAAATCCTACGTCCACTGTCCAAAAAAGATCAGGAGGCTAGTCTCAGTTGGTTTGTACACTGGACCAACACGGCCTTGAAGATTAAACTGAGCAAGTCCCAGTTTACAAGGTTCAAACAAAGATGTTTGAAAGATTCTCCAACAGTGAAGGAGTTCTTTACAATAAGAACAGTTCAAGATGTGAACTCCTTCGGTTCTAAGCTATGGATATTTTAGTGGAGCTTAGGTTAGAGGGAAAAGGGAACAATGAAGGGGCTTCTAGAGTGAAGAACAATGAGAAATAATCTCTCTGGGTTCGTGTTCTGTCACTTGGATGCTAGAGGCTTTAATTCTATGAAGCTTGGTTCCCTAGAGCAGTACAATTGCCTTTCTCGTTGAGTATTTTCTCTGAAGTTCTTTGCGCAAAGCTTGGTTCTTGTTCGTTCAATGCTTGTAAATTCTGTATGTTCTGCGTATTTCTTCGATTGATTTTCCCTCTATTTATAGAGGTGAGCTATGGATAGATCCGTTGGAGATGAACTGTCCACGTGTCACTCTCTTTGGGTAGCTAACGACTCTTTTGAAATCGTGCAAAGTCTACCCTCTTTTTCAGGAAAGTAGTTGAGCTGCAGCTTTTTACGAGAACTTTGACAGCTGGCTGCTTGTCATTGGTTGAGGTGTAGAAAGTTGTTGAGACATTGAAACTTCAAGAAGATACTGAAGTTAACTTCTCTAATGTGTACAACCTCGGACAACTCTACTGATTTAACTTGAAAACATCTAAAAATTAATGAAACTGTCAGGCCGTTGCTGAGTCTAACCGGGGATTCAATAGTATACTCCTGTTGAGTCCAACTCTACTGAAGGTCGACTCTGAGTTCAGTAAACTGCTCCTGCTGAGTCCAGTTCTATTGACTCTTTCAGTATGCTGCTCCTCCTGAGTCCAGCACTACTGAATCCTTTCAGTATGCTGCTCCTGCTGAGTTCAGCACTATTGAATCTGAACACCTATTAGTATGCTGCTCCTGCTGAGTCCAGCACTACTGAGTCTTCACTCCATGGTACTGAGGCAGATAGTCTACTGAGGGTACAACAGACAGAACTTCTGAGCCTAGACCATGCTGAAGGCAAGTCTACTGAGTTTGGAACTCTTAGAGACCAAGGCGTTACAATTACAAAGGAATGGTTCACCAATCAAACTAGGGTTTTGGGATCAGCCAAATCTTCTAAATAATCTACTGCTGAATCATCTCCCAACAATTTCCCCCTATTTGATGATGCCAAAACCTAATACTACAAACTATCAGATATAAACTCTTACAAGTATTACAAGTAGAATCAGTGGAGTTGTACGTCAAGTTCTATTCTACAGAGGAATAAAAGAATTACTGAAATAACTCTCAACAATTTCCCCCAATAGAAGCTGTCTAATCTAAGCAAAAACAGACAAACACAAATAAGCAGTGAGTGTGTGAGTCAGTAATCATTTAGGTGATTCTGAGTGTTAAATTAAAATAGATATGCCATAGAGACAATGAAATGTTGTCAGGCCAAACAGCAAAGATGCATGTATATATAAAGAGGTTCAGTACAAATACATCACTTGCTACCTAACAAGATTATCTCCTAAAGCGCTGAATCTGTGCCTTAAAGTCTTTCAATTTTTCTTCAGGCAGAGGGAGTCCATACATCTTGAAGGTGTCTCTCCTGAGCTTTTGGATCCTCTGGTTATCTACAGAATCATTAGGATCAAGATCCAAAGCTAAGACTGCCCTTCTGACTTCTCCTTTTATCACGCCAGTATAGAGAGACCCGTCGAGCTTCTGAGGTGGTGGCAGTTGTCTAAAAATCAGAGTCTGAACATCTTCTTTGTCTCCAATGGCTTTCTCGACCAAAGTGTAAATTTCAGAGCCATTCATTAAAGGCTTCATCTTTATGAGCTTCTGGCTAGTATTGCCAGACATAGTATCGCTTGATGAACTCAGCCTTAAGCATCTCCCACATCTGAGTCTTCTCCAAGGGCGTCCATTTATCAACCCAAGGCCACCTATCATCTTCTGATCAGTGGGTTTGCGGCCTCTTATGTATTTATAAGAAATTTCCCTGTCCTTCGGCGGAGGAGGTCTCAGTTTCAGTCGCTCAGCTTCTCTCGCTGCTTCAGTAGCCTTCTCCTTATCTAGAGCTTCTTACCGTCTATATTCCTCTAGCTGATAATATTCAACTCTCTTGTCTAAGGCAATGACGCTGAAGTTAATGATTTCTTCGATCGTCGGCTCAACTCTCTTCTTTTCTTTCTGCTACTAAGAGTCAGTAGCTGTCTTCTCAGCTTCCTGCTCTTTCTCTTTTTCTCTGTCAGCTTCACCACTGAGTTTTAGCTTTCTGACAGGAGGCCTTATTAGTTTCTTGGCTGGAACCTTAGTACGGGCCTTTTTCGGTGCTTTCTTCAGCTTGTTAGCTGCCTCAGCCTCAGCCAGCTCCCTTGCCAATTTCTCATCGGCTTCTGTCTGAGCTTGCTCAGCTGGACTGATGTATCGTTTGTGGGATTTCTTTAGAGGGGTAGGAACCTTCAACGGCTTGTTTCTCTTTCCCGATACTGGTGGAGGCAGAGGAAGCTCTTCCTCATCTTCTGAGTCCTCCTCTAGGAAATCAGCAACTTCTTTGATATGTTCAGCAGAAGTGATTGTTGCTGTTTCCTTAGGTCCTGAGCCGCTTGGGCCAGTCTCAGCGCCTACATCACCTGCGCTGGAGACACCCTGGGCCTTACCCATTTTCTCAGTCTCTTCCCCCTTAAGAGTTGGGTCAGTGGGAGCAGATTTGATTTGAGTCCCTATTATTGACTTCTCCATTTGGCTATTCTTTCCCCCTTTTTGGCATCATCTAATACCCCGGGGGTGGGAAGTGAGACTACCTTCGAACTTAATGCTGAGTATGCATTTGAAAGCCTATCCAAGGATTTTTGCAGACCTTCGAATCTATCATGCAGGTCATTGCTCTCAGTAATGAGGTCTTCACCGTATCTGCGATGAGAGGAATCGACCAGGTCCTGAATTGTCTTCAACTTAGCATCAAACTTCTCCTCACATGCTTTCTGAATAGAAGCAATTCTGAGCTCGTGAGCCTCAGTAAGTGTGGAGAGTCTTGACATGTGTTCTGACTGAGCTTCCTTAAAAGGATTCCAGAAGAGAAGTCTGGGCAGCCGTCATGGATGCTTGCTAATTCTCGAACTCCGCTCTTTGTGCGGTTAGTACTTTTGAGAGAATTGCTGAGAAATCAGGGGCAGGCGTGTTCTGAACTGAAGTCCTCAGCGCCCTGATCTCCTTGCACTGAGCTGTCGTAGCCTTCTTCCAAATTTTATGGAAATTTCTCGCCAGGAGGCGGTTCTGTGTCCCTTGACTCTTAAGATCTTTGGCTACTGATCGAGATTTTTGGCTCTTGGCATTGAGCGCAACCTCGTAAGAAGACCGCAGCAACAACTGTCCAGGGTTTGAATCATGAGAGGTTCCAGCTGCCGCCGAACTAGGAGAGAAGGAGCTGATAGTAGATCAGCTGAGGGATGAGCTCCCTCCTCCTGTTGAGTACCCTCAGCAGGCTTCTTAGGGCCTACATCACTGGGTGGGTCCTGATCATCCGAATCAGATCCCTCTGAAGGTGCGACTGCTGAGGGGATCCTGTCCTCAAGTAATGCAAGCGTAGCCGCCTTTAGGTCTTCGAGTGAGCATATATCATCAGGCTCGGAGTAGCCTATTTGCTGACGAATCTCAAGCTCCTCGGAATTCAGGATCTCGCCGGATTTAAATCTGACAAGGCGATCAAGAGTGATCCAATTCTGGAACCTGATAAGCATCTGAAGCCTGGCCTTGTGCGCAATATTCACCAAGTCAGAGTGACTTGTGATTTCTGGAATTGCCTCTGAGATTTCTCGGGTTGCTCTGTCCTACAGAATATCAACCTCATACCCGATAGTCTCTGCTTTAGTGCTTGTCTCCATGTCGTCTACATCTATTGGAGACAAATTCTTCTCAGCAGAGAGAAGATTCCTGATAGGCTGTACATCCAATGCGGACCTGGATGTAGGAGTCGTAACCTCAGGTGCAGTCCCCTGTTCTGCTGAGGCTGGTTTGTCAGTTGAGGCTGCCTTCTCAGACGCAACCTTTCCTATTGAGACTGTAACGCCCCGACCCCTAATAATACTTGTGATTTATTCTAAAATAGGAGATACGAAAATACGGGTTATTACAGAGACTGTCTTCTCAAAGGAGTCTAAATCGTCCCTCAGTCTGAACGGTGCTACTACCACGGCCATCTCAGAAGCTTTATTCTTCTTCTTCTGAGGGGTAGCACCCTTCTTTCTGGGAGTGGGGGCCTTCCTCTTCCCCTTCCCTTCCTCAGCAGATCCAGCGCCTATCTACTGAAGTTTGGTATATGCGTATCCAAGAGTATTGTTGGTAGGAGACACTATTATACGACCAACCTTAGGTAAGGTCAGGTCCTATCATGATCTAGATGAGCCAATCGGACCAATGATGTAGCTAGGACTTTAGTTTAGGGGGTCCTTTAATTAAGATGTTTGATAGGGACGAATACATGATTAGAATTCTAAAACATAAAAGGAGCAATGTATGGTTATAAAAATAAAAAAGAGATAAAAATAAATTTGTGTTGTATGGTGTATATTGTTTGACTTTTGTGTTGTTAATTTTTGTCCACACATTCTTTGTTTTTTTTGGAAACAAGACACTTTCTATGAGACAGTTCAAAAAGGAAAACAAGACACTTTCTATGGGACGGAGGGAGTAATACTTATTCATTTTGTAATTTACGGGGATCATTGGACCCCGTCCCACCCTTCCTTATGCCCCTGATTCTTTCGAACCCGATCTGAATCGCATATATATATATATAATAGAAGGAAGCTTAAGATAGGAAATAAGAAGAATTTATAACCATAGATTCTTATCTAATGAATGGTTAAGATTAATATTAGATTTAATTTTTGTAAAAAGTAATATTAAGAAAAGGACAATTTGGGCATGAAAAATTTGCATATTTAAAACCCTTCATCACTCCTCCCTCAAAACAAGGAAACCCTTGGAGAGAAATAATTAGAATTTAATGTTTTTCCAAAAAAGATTCATAGAAGATTTTGGACCAGATTTTCGAATTTCAAATACAATTAATTTTCTTAAGTCAACAATATTATGTTTCCATATGAATGACATTATCCATAATAAACATATGTGTTTAAATATGCATATCAAATGAAAACAAATATATATATATATATATATATATATATATATATATATATATATATATATATACATATAAAAGAAGGAAGCTTAAGATAGGAAATAAGAAGAATTTATAACCATAGATTCTTATCTAATGAATGGTTAAGATTAATATTAGTTTTAATTTTTGTAAAAAGTAATATTAAGAAAAGGACAATTTGGGCATAAAAAATTTGCATATTTAAAACCCTTCATAACTCCTCCCTCAAAACAAGAAAACCCTTGGAGAAAAATAATTAGAATTTAATATTTTTCCAAAAAAAGATTCATAGAAGATTTTGGACCAGATTTTCGAATTTCAAATACAATTAATTTTCTTAAGTCAACAATATTATGTTTCCATATGAATGACATTATCCATAATAAGTACAGTGAATATATTAAAACATATGTGTTTAAATATGCATATCAAATGAAATAATTGTGCATATTATCTAGTTTAGCACTAGTACATTATGTGATACAAAAAAAATTCACAATATTTATTGTATATAAATGAATAGTATCATGCATAATTATATTTAAGTTCATGCATATTTAGACATTGATGAACCAAAATGTTAATTCACTATTTCTACAATAATGTAATTGTGATCTAATAGTTTAATTGAATGCATATAAATGAATAGTATTATACATAGTTATTTAAAATATATGCATATTTAGCACTAATAACTACATTATGTGATACAAAAAAAATCACAATATTTAATGCATATAAATGAATAGTATTATGCATAATTATGTTTAAGTTCACGCATATTTAGACTTTGATGAACCGAAATGTTAATTCACTATTCCTACAACAATGTAATTGAGATATGATACTTTAATTGAATGCATATAAATGAATAGTATTATGCATAGTTATTTGAAAATATATGCATATTTAGCACTAATAGTTACATTATGTGATACAAAAAAAATTTACAATATTTAATGCATACAAATGAATAGTATTATGCATAATTATGTTTAAGTTTATGCATATTTAGACTTTGATGAATCGGAATGTTAATTCACTCTTTCTAGAATAATGTAATTGTGATCTAATACTTTAATTGAATGCATATAAATGAATAATATTATGCATAGTTATATGAAAATATATGCATATTTACTCTAAAACTGTTATCATATAATTATATTAACGTAAGCAGGAAATTAATCATACGGGAAAAGAGATGGAATGGTTATTTAGGAAATGAAAATGCGCAAACAATCTCTAAATTCAAAATTTTAAACTCAAATTAGATCATAACTTTTATTTGATGTGGAAATTAAGCGTGTTCTTTTGGAAAGAGAATCAATTACTCAAAAAGGAAATGATGAAAATTAGGATTAACTTTACAAATAGTTATACAAATAAAAGAAAGTAGCTGGACATAAATACCCTTAATGATTCCTTCTTATTTCTTGTTTGAAGCCTCCTTCTCATATGATCTATTTCCTATATATATATATATATATATATATATATAGAGTTGGACTCCTGTACATCCGGTTGCAGGTGCAACCAGACGTATACAATTAAATACTCGCGAGTTGCATTGTATTATCAATGTTATGGTAGTGCAGTTGGTTAAGCTGCTGCGTTCAAACCCTATACGCCCAGGTTCGAGTCCCAACAATGTAGTTTTGAGATTTTTTTTCATTTGAATTGATATATTAATTTAAAAAAGTGAAAAAAATTGTTTATAATAAATAATATTTTTATTCCAGTCAATTGAAATTTTTCCAGATCAAGTTTGTCCTTTTTTTTTTGCTAATGTTTTTTTTCATTTATTTGATATATTAATTTTAAAAAAGTGATAAATTTATTTATAAAAAATAATATTTTTATTCCAACCAATTGATATTTTTTCAAATCAAGTTTGTCCCTTTTTTATTTTCATTTTAATTGATATATTAATTTAAAAAAGTTATAAATTTTTTTATAATAAGTAATATTTTTATTCCAACTAATTGATATTTTTTCAGATCAAGTTTGTCCTTTATTATTTTGATAATGTTTTTTTTAAACTCCCTCCGTCACACTAATCAAGTCCCATTGTTTTTTTTTCATACATTGATTAATTACAAAGTGATACTTTTACTAAAAACAATGATATTTTTATTCATAATAACTGATACTTTTATTCATAACAAGTGATACTTTTATTCATAACAAGTGATACATTGATTAATAACAAGTGATATATTCAGTAAATTTACTAAAATCAACAATACTTTTATTCGTAATAAGTGATACTTTGATTCATAGCAAGTGATACATTGATTAATAGCAAGTGATACTTTTACTCAGAACAAAAGATATATTCAGAATAATTGATACTTTTTTTTCATGCCTAGTGATACTTTTATTAAGAACAAGTGATACTTTTACTAAAACCAACGATACTTTTATTCATAATAAGTGATATTTTTATTCATAGAAAGTGATACTATGATTCATGAAAAGAGATACACTGGTTAATAATAAGTGATATTTTTATTAATAGGAAGTGATACTATGATTAATGACAAGTGATACATTAGTTAATAAGAACTGATACTTTTATTCAGAACAATTGATATATTCAGAATAATTGATACATTTTTCAAAAAAAAGTGGAGTTGGACTCATGTACATCCGGTTGCTGGTGCAACCGGACGTATACACTTAAATACTCGCGATTTGCATTGTACTATCAATGTTATGGTAGTGTAGCTGGTTAAGCTGCTGCGTTCAAACCCTATACACCAAGGTTTGAGTCCCAGCAACGTAGTTTTGAGATTTTTTTTCATTTGAATTGATATATTAATTTAAAAAAAGTGAAAAAATTTGTTTATAATAAGTAATATTTTTATTCCAGTCAATTGAAATTTTTCCAGATCAAGTTTGTCCTTTTTTTTTGATAATGTTTTTTTTCATTTATTTGATATATTAATTTTAAAAAAGTGATAAATTTATTTATAAGAAATAATATTTTTATTCCAACTAATTGATATTTTTTCAAATCTAGTTTGTCCCTTTTTTATTTTCATTTTAATTGATACATTAATTTAAAAAAGTTATAAATTTTTTTATAATAAGTAATATTTTTATTCCAACCAATTGATATTTTTTCAGATCAAGTTTGTCCTTTTTTATTTAGATAATGTTTTTTTTAAACTCCCTCCGTCACACTAATCAAGTCCCATTGTTTTTTTTTTCATACATTGATTAATTACAAAGTGATACTTTTACTAAAAACAATGATATTTTTATTCATAATAACTGATACTTTTATTCATAACAAGTGATACTTTGATTCATAACAAGTGATACATTGATTAATAACAAGTGATATATTCAGTAAATTTACTAAAATCAACGATACATTTATTCGTAATAAGTGATACTTTGATTCATAACAAGTGATACATTGATTAATAGCAAGTGATACTTTTATTCAGAACAAAAGATATATTCAGAATAATTGATACTTTTTTTCATGCCTAGTGTTACTTTTATTAAGAACAAGTGATACTTTTACTAAAACCAACGATACTTTTATTCATAATAAGTGATATTTTTATTCATAGAAAGTGATACTATGATTCATGAAAAGTGATACACTGGTTAATAATAAGTGATATTTTTATTAATAGGAAGTGATACTATGATTAATGACAAGTGATACATTAGTTAATAAGAACTGATACTTTCAGAACAATTGATATATTCAGAATAATTGATACATTTTTCAGAAAAAAAGTGGAGTTGGACTCTTGTACATCCGGTTGCAGGTGCAACTAGACGTATACACTTAAATACTCGCGATTTGCGTTGTATTATCAATGTTATGGTAGTGTAGCTGGTTAAGCTGCTGCGTTCAAACCCTATACGCCCAAGTTTGAGTCCCAACAACGTAGTTTTGAGATTTTTTTCATTTGAATTGATATATTAATTTAAAAAAAGTGAAAAATTTGTTTATAATAAGTTATATTTTTATCCCAGTCAATTGAAATTTTTCCAGATCAAGTTTGTCCTTTTTTTTTGATAATGTTTTTTTTTCATTTATTTGATATATTAATTTTACAAAAGTGATAAATTTATTTATAATAGGTAATATTTTTATTCCAACCAATTGATACTTTTTCAGATCAAGTTTGTCCTTTTTTATTTTGATAATGTTTTTTTTAAACTCCCTCCGTCACACTAATCAAGTCCCATTGTTTTTTTTTTCATACATTGATTAATTACAAAGTGATACTTTTACTAAAAACAATGATATTTTTATTCATAGTAACTGATACTTTTATTCATAACAAGTGATAATTTGATTCATAACAAGTGATACATTGATTAATAACAAGTGATATATTCGGTAAATTTACTAAAATCAACGATACTTTTATTCGTAATAAGTGATACTTTGATTCATAACAAGTGATACATTGATTAATAGCAAGTGATACTTTTATTCAGAACAAAAGATATATTCAGAATAATTGATACTTTTTTTTCATGCATAGTGATACTTTTATTAAGAATAAGTGATACTTTTACTAAAACCAACGACACTTTTATTCATAATAAGTGAGATTTTTATTCATAGAAAGTGATACTATGATTCATGAAAAGTGATACACTGGTTAATAATAAGTGATATTTTTATTAATAGGAAGTGATACTATGATTAATGACAAGTGATACATTAGTTAATAAGAACTGATACTTTTATTCAGAAAAATTGATATATTCAGAATAATTGATACATTTTTCAGAAAAAAAGTGGAGTTGGACTCTTGTACATCCGGTTGCAGGTGCAACCGGACGTATACACTTAAATACACGCAATTTGCATTGTTTTATCAATGTTATGGTAGTGTAGCTGGTTAAGCTGCTGCGTTCAAACCCTATACCCCAAGGTTCGAGTCCTAGCAATGTAGTTTTGAGATTTTTTTTCATTTGAATTGATATATTAATTTAAAAAAAGTGAAAAAATTTGTTTATATTAAGTAATATTTTTATTCCAGTCAATTGAAATTTTTCCAGATCAAGTTTGTCCTTTTTTTTTTTGATAATGTTTTTTTTCATTTATTTGATATATTAATTTTAAAAAAGTGATAAATTTATTTATAATAAGTAATATTTTTATTCCAACCAATTGATATTTTTTCAAATCAAGTTTGTCCCTTTTTTATTTTCTTTTTAATTGATATATTAATTTAAAAAAGTGATAATTTTTTTTATAATAAGTAATATTTTTATTCCAACCAATTGATATTTTTTCAGATCAAGTTTGTCCTTTTTTATTTTGATAATGTTTTTTTTAAACTCCCTCCGTCACACTAATCAAGTCCCATTGTTTTTTTTTCATACATTGATTAATTACAAAGTGATACTTTTACTAAAAACAATGATATTTTTATTCATAATAACTGATACTTTTATTCATAATAAGTGATACTTTGATTCATAACAAGTGATACATTGATTAATAACAAGTGATATATTCAGTAAATTTACTAAAATCAACGATACTTTTATTCGTAATAAGTGATACTTTGATTCATAACAAGTATACATTGATTAATAGCAAGTGATACTTTTATTCAGAACAAAAGATATATTAAGAATAATTGATACTTTTTTTTCGTGCATAGTGATACTTTTATTAAGAACAAGTGATACTTTTACTAAAACCAACGATACTTTTATTCATAATAAGTGATCTTTTTATTCATAGAAAGTGATACTATGATTCATGAAAAGTGATACACTGGTTAATAATAAGTGATATTTTTATTAATATGAAGTGATACTATGATTAATGACAAGTGATACATTATTTAATAAGAACTGATACTTTTATTCAGAACAATTGAAATATTCAGAATAATTGATACATTTTTCAGAAAAAAGTGGAGTTGGATTCTTGTACATCCGGTTGCAGGTGCAACCGGACGTATACAGTTAAATACTCGCGATTTGCATGGTATTATCAATGTTATGGTAGTGTAGCTGGTTAAGCTGCTGCGTTCAAACCCTATACGCCCAGGTTCGATTCTCAGCAACGTAGTTTTGAGATTTTTTTCATTTGAAATGATATATTAATTTAAAAAAAGTGAAAAAATTTGTTTATAATAAGTTATATTTTTATTCCAGTCAATTAAAATTTTTCCAGATCAGGTTTGTCCTTTTTCTTTTTGATAATGTTTTTTTTTCATTTATTTGATATATTAATTTTAAAAAAGTGATAAATTTATTTATAATAAGTAATATTTTTATTCCAACCAATTGATATTTTTTCAGGTCAAGTTTGTCCTTTTTTATTTTGATAATGTTTTTTTTAAACTCCCTCCGTCACACTAATCAAGTCCCATTGTTTTTTTTTCATACATTGATTAATTACAAAGTGATACTTTTACTAAAAACAATGATATTTTTATTCATAATAACTGATACTTTTATTCATAACAAGTGATACTTTGATTCATAACAAGTGATACATTGATTAATAACAAGTGATATATTCAGTAAATTTACTAAAATCAACGATACTTTTATTCGTAATAAGTGATACTTTGATTCATAACAAGTGATACATTGATTAATAGCAAGTGATACTTTTATTCAGAACAAAAGATATATTCAGAATAATTGATACTTTTTTTTCATGCATAGTAATACGTTTATTAAGAATAAGTGATACTTTTACTAAAACCAACGATACTTTTATTCATAATAAGTGATATTTTTATTCATAGAAAGTGATACTATGATTCATGAAAAGTGATACACTGGTTAAAAATAAGTGATATTTTTATTAATAGGAAGTGATACTATGATTAATGACAAGTGATACATTAGTGTTGGTCCGGAGACGATAGTCAGGTGTAGAGGGGGGGGGGGGTGAATACACCTGATCACAGTTTCTTCTTCTCAAACCGAAGGACTGCTGAGCTGTTTAGTGCAACTGATGAACAGTGCCAAATAGTAACCTTCGATCACTGGGTCAGAGTGAGTCAGCTACTGAGTTCTTCTACTGACTTTTGTCAGTCGTTGAAACTCAGTCAGAGACGTTGTGCAGATAAGTGTGGGGCCCGGAGATTCGTCTCAGTTTTGAAAAATGCTTTTCACAAATCAAGTTCTTTTGGCTGTGCGTTTTTGAAACACGTTTTATGCAAACATATGAAAGAACACAAGCGATTTAATGTGGTTTGGATACGCAAGATCCTACGTCCACGGTCCTGACAATGGCCGGATAACTTGTTGATTAAACTGAGCAAGCCTCAGCAGGTATCTGTGCACTGGACAGATCCTTCTAAGTTATAGTCCTTAGCCACTTTACAATTCAAACCGAAGTTCGAAAGGGATGGAATAATCTCCAACTAAGAAGGAGTTCTTACAATAAAAACAATTCACAGAAAGTGAACTCCTTCGAATCTAAGCTATAAATATGGCAATGAGCTTAGTCTAGAGAAGAGAGGGATCTAAGTACTCTAGAGTGAAGAACTAAGAATATTCTAAGAAAGCAAGTTCTTCTCTGGATAATCTTTGAGTATGCTAGAGTGTTCATAGCTTGAGCGTTTTTCCCTTTTTATTCCGTTGCGTGGAGCTTCGAATTTCTTCTCTATTTATAGTTGTGAGCTATGACATATGTCCGTTGGAGACATCGATGGCACGTGTCACAAGCTTCCAAACAAAACGGCCATAAATTCGAATTTGTTGCAGCAGGGCAGTTAATTACTGTACATGAGAGCAGCTTTACTGTATAGAGCAGATATGGTGCTGTCGGCTTCTCATTGGTCGAGGTTTGTGGTTGATGAGAATGTGTCAGAGTCAAAGTTGACTATTCAAACAACCTCGTAAGATCTTCTGCTGAACTTCAAAAAGACTTGTGCGATCGGGTCGTTTTACGTCGGACACGATGACTAGATAAGTCTCTCGTCTTCTTCGACCGAGTCGCCTAATAAGGAATACATCTACCGAGTAGGTCAGCGGCGATCAAGAAGGTGCCGAGCTTTGCATATGTTCTTCTGCTGATGGCTTATCAGCTGATGGGCTGTCTCCTACTAAGGTGAAGATCAGCTGCTGGCTGAAGAACGCAAGCTCTTACAAAGATGACGTGGGGTTCTGGAAAGTAACTTCTTCAGAAGATCAGTCAAACAGTTTACCCCGTACAAGACTTAGACAAAAGATAATAAAAAACAAGTCTAACCTATACATCATTTAATCCTATAGACACACAGCACGACTGATATCAGCTGGGTTTTGGGATCTTCAATTCCAGAGTACTACTATGATTTCCCCCAATATTCTTTTAACCACTAGACAGCTGAGTACCATCTACTGACTCATAACCCAACAATTTCCCCCTAATTGATGATGCTAAAACCTCTATTTCTAACCATCTAGCCTCTATTCTAAAATAAGGAACGGAGAGCTAATCTACTGACAACAATTTCCCCCTGATTCATCAGAAGACAATCAAGATGATTAATAAAACATCAAGTCAGTAGGCGAGATATAGGCAAAATTCGAGAAACGTTTATGTGAGTGTGTGTCAGATCACTTAGTGATCAGTTGTGAGAAAACACAAACAAAAGCCATGCGACAATGAGTAATTGTCTGGCAAGCAATAGGAACCAATATATATATATATATATAGACAGAGAGTACATGGGTCCTATTACTATTACAACAAATATGAGATAAGAGATCAAGTCTGACTTCTGAAATTCTTCATGCATTTCTTAAAGTCAGCAGACTTGTCAGCTGGAGGGTCCAGGTAGTAAAACTTGTAGACTCTTGAGCGTAGAACCTGGATTTCCTCATAATCATCTGGGTCGTTCATATTCAGACATAGATGAACATCAGCTTCTTCTACTTCTCTCTCAATCTCTTTTGTGCACAGCACGCCGCGAGTAGTCCTAGTAGGAGGGATTCGCCTGAAGGCTGGAGCTCTGAAGGGTATTTTCTCTCTCCCCATGATCTGACGGATCTGATTCCTGAACTCTATATCAAATCGACTGATAAGTTCATCAAAGTGTTGATCTGCTGGTCTGTCAGTCTCATAGATACCCCACACATAGTATCCCTTAATAAAGTCTTCTTTCAGTTCCTCCCACTGCTCGTTGAACTCGGCTGGCACCCATTTATCCACATGAGGTGTAGGCTCGTTCTTGATATAAGGTGCCCTTCTGAACTTGGATTCTCGTGGAATCTGCTTCCTTGGATAGCTGTTGGCTTTGTGGATAGGCTAATCATTTTAGCCATGTCAGCTATCCTCTTTTTCTCTCTGAGAGCCGCTACCCTTGTATCTCCTCTCCTGAGATTTAGTCCCTGCAGCGTGGCTTCCCAAGTAGCTCTGTCCTCTGCCTCCTGCTCGGTGTGAGATTAGTCGGATAATAACTCCGTGCGCTTAGTCGGACCTCGACACTAAGGCCTTGGCTAGCTCCTCCCGAGCTTTCTTCTCTTCCTCAGCCTTCTTGGCCTTAGTCTTTCCAACACCTTTTTTTGGCTTCTTGCCTTTCTTAGCCTCTTCCAGCTGATGCTCATGATCAAGCTTATCCTGAAGCTGTTGAGCAATCTGAAGATCATAGGCTTCTTGCTCCGCTCTTGATTTGAACTTGCGAGCCGGGGAAGATGGAGAAATGGGTTCAGTGGTGATCTCCTTCCCCGATCTCTGCGGTGGCAATACCTGAGGCTCTTCTCCTTCTTCTTGATCCAAGAATTTTGCAATTTCGTCTATGTGCTGGGCAGATGAGATGGGAACTGCCTCAGTCACTGTCTGCCTCAGAGGAGTGTATTCCAACAGGAGTACAGCTGAACTGGGTCCAGCCTGAGCGGCTGACCCTTCTCCTTGAGCTGTGCTGGCCCCTTCTCCTTTACTTCCTTCCTCCACCAATTCGACCACAGCCGGTTCCGCCTCAGTTTCTTCCTTTACTTCTTCTTCCCCCTTTTTGGCATCATCTGCCTTAGAGAGGTGAGAGCGGATGGCTTTGATTTCTCGTTCGACATTGTAGACTGATTCTTTAATGAGAGTGGCAGTGGATTCGAAGTCTTTGACGAGGTCGCAGTACATGTCCCAATCTTTTCCTTGATCAGCTCTGAATTGTTTAAGCTGCGCGGCTGACTCCTGACGGAGTTTCAGCAGAGCCTGATCGTGGGAATCTGTCATCTCTTTCTGAATGGCCTTAAGAGCCTCCGCCTGTTGTTTTATAGCAGTTTGTAGGCTGGAGGTGGCCAATTTATTCCTTTCTTCCATGTCGGCCTTGACTGAAGCAAGAGCCTGAGCCAGCTGCTCAGAGAAAATCTTCTGCTGACTCTGTGTTTCCAAATCTACCTTCTGAGCTGCTAAGGCAGTCTCAATTATCTCCTGAATATTTAGCTGAGGAGTAGGAGCTTCTGAGACTTTCTTCACGCCTTCAGCTAGTCGGGATACACTAGCCGTTTGGGCCTTAGTATACTGAGCCCATTTTGTATGAACATCTTTGGCTAAGAGACGATTTTTGTTCCCTTACCGTCTTATGGCCTTGTTCACCGACTTAGAGGTGACGGAACCAATTGGTTGTATCTGATACGAGCTTGTTCCGATCCTCTGCTCAGAAATCGCGAGTAGTTGCTCTCGACTGCGCTTCGAGGCACCCGGGGCATCACCTGATGTGGACGGAGGTGGTGATTTGCCCTTCTCGCGGGGAGTGGGACCCTCAGCAGAGCTTCCTAACTCTGCATCCTTGGGTGGTGCCTGTTCCATCTCCTCATCCTTATCTCCATTATTCTCGTTATCAGGAGGAGATGGTGGCGAATGACTGTCGCCGGGCACTGAGGTGCGCAAGCTTAGCAGATAGAGCATTACCGCCCTCAAATCTTCGAATGTTGCCAGATCAGCTGGTTCCCCGAACCCAATTGCTGACTGCAACTCTTGCTCTTCAGCAAGTAATGAAAGAGCTGTCTGAGTCATTATGATCTCTTCGAGTATGTCCCAACTCAGGAACCTCAGCAGCATCTGAACTCTAGCCCTTATGGCTATTTCCACCAGATCTGAATGATCAAATATCTCAGGGATCTGTGAGTGGACTTCTCTTGTAGCTTGGAGGCGAGTAGAGTGGATGGTCGTCCACTCAGAGGAAGTCTCTTCAGTCGGAGTCCTGATGTCCGACTGAGTCTCCTCGGAGCTGATCACTTGTGCCTTATCCTTAAGTGTGGCTCCCTCCATTCCTGTGTCGGAGTCAAGAATGTGTTTTACAGTAGAAGGAGGAGAGGCTGGTTTAGCTTGTTCTACTGGCACCTCAGCAGGTCCAGTTTTAGTCAGCCTTTTCCTTTTCGGAGGGTCGGCGCGAGGGGGCAA
This sequence comes from Lavandula angustifolia, assembly GCA_028984105.1. Taxonomy (NCBI): domain Eukaryota; kingdom Viridiplantae; phylum Streptophyta; class Magnoliopsida; order Lamiales; family Lamiaceae; genus Lavandula; species Lavandula angustifolia. Next base: position 6,267,153 of record CM054810.1, on the reverse strand, counting down.
AACAACAGCTGATCTTTCTCTCTTCTGATCAGGCGGCCCTTGCCCAACAGACTTCTCGGCAGCTGCTTTAGTTTTGAATTTTATTAGCTTGCTGTCGAAGTATTTGGCATCGGCAAACGAAGAATTCCTCGCTACTGATTGCTCGATCAGTGTGGACATCTTGGTCCCATACAGTAGCTTCCCAACGCTAATGATCTTCCGCTCACCAGTGGGTAAGGTGGTGAACTTTTGCGCCTGAGCCTTCAGCTCGGCTACGTAATAATCTGTCCAGTTCACTTGGACTACGTCATCTATAGCCATCATCAGCTGAATACGTGGCTTAGACAGCTGATCATAAGATCCTGCGGAGCTCGTCAGAATATGTGACACAATGTAGGCGAGCCCCCTGTACTGAGGTAGCAGCAGGTTCTTTGGTAGGGCAGTTTTGAAACTGATGTCCTGCCTCCCACAGAACTTCTGAACATACGGGTTCATCTCCTTCTCCTTGTAGCCAATAGGAGAAACACCACTGTCTGGGAGTTCAAACGTCAGTCCCAAAGCATCTCGGATGTTTAAGACGCGCTGACTCACATCCCACGAGTTTGGGATAACCTCCTGCATATACGAGAAGGAAGATTCTTCTCCTCCGGACGCGAGAGTCCTCCAGTTGAGGTATACTTCCGCAACTTGCCTCTGTATATAAGCCTTAGGCTGCTTGGATACGAGCCATTGAAGTCCAGATTGTTCAAGCGCCTCGAAGACAGGCTCAAGGTATGGAAGATCCACTTGACGAAGCGCCATTGTGGTTCGAACTGAATCCGTGAGAGTATGATCTCGTTCATATCAGAGGGGTCATGAACATTCACCATTAAAATCTGCAAAATAACTTGTTAGCACTTGAAAATAGAATGAGTCAGTAGAGTTTTAAACAGAATTTAATACATTACCAAGTAGTTTAGAGCTTGTGGATGCTAGAAATCAGATTAGTTTAGAGATTTTGAGGAAAAACTGATTTGCAGAGGAGCTCTAAAGTGGAAGTGGCGGAAAAATGAGTCGAGTAGAGAAGTTGAAAGGGTTTACAAGATCAAGCTTAATAACCGTTTAGATCGAACGGTCAGGATTTAATCTTTCAATGTTATCTGCGGCTGAGAATAAATGTTATAAACTGAATGATTACAAAGCCGCCTCTACTATAGACCCTATGTAGGATAATGCGTAATAAGGGTAAGTGAGAAGACATGCATTAAATGCGCTGCAGGCAGCATTAATTACCAAATCAATTTGAATGAGAACGGTATCTACTTACCATTCCTTAAAGAAATTGATGGCGGGAAATAAATGCTTCTTAACTACTGAATGCGAGCGACTGATATAATAAATGCAAGCATGTCAACAAAAACGTTAAGTATTCAATACTACGCAAACCTCTTCACCGAACTTTTACGATCACCGGTTACCGTTAAGACCTAGGAGGATGGTTGACGTGCTGAAGACCACGTTCCCCCTTGCTGTGTATAGTATGATTCTCCCAACTGAATCACTGTACTGATCATCTGACCTGTCATACTGGTTCCTTCCGTCTGATACCAATTGTTGCCAATTGCAGTTATCGGTAGTTTTCTTCTGCGACGTGACTCGGAGGGATCCAAAGAGACCTAGCTCAACCGATAGTTCTCCGAATACTTTCTCGGCTAGTGGTTTGGTCAGTATGTCTGCCCTTTGCTTGTCAGTATGGATTTTCTCCATTCTGATATCCTTCTTCTCGACATGGTCTCTGATGAAGTGGTGTCGGATATCCACGTACTTGCATCTCGTATGTAGAACTGGATTCTGAGTTATTGCAATAGTACTTGTGGAGTCACAGTAGATGGGCACTTCATTCTGAATGATACCATAATCTCTCAGTTGTTGTCGAAGCCAAAGGATCTGGGAACAACAACTTCCAGCAGCCATATACTCAGCTTCAATAGTGGACGTTGCTACTGAGTGCTGTTTCTTTGAAAACCATTATATCAGCTTGCTGCCTAGGAACTGACACGTTCCGAAAGTCGACTTTCGATCTATCCTGCATCCTGCATAATCAGCATCAGAATAACCTGTCAGTATAAGATTATCATCAGCAGGATACCATAACCCAAATCGTGTGTTCCTCTTAGATATCGCGGGAATCTTCTTTGCTTGAGTCTAGATGACTTCGCTTGGGATCCGCTTGAAATCTTGCACATACACCTACAAAGATAAGTTATGTCAGGTCGGCTAGCTGTTAAATATAATAAAGAACCAATAATAGTTCTATAATCAGTAGAGTTAACAGAAGCTCCCTCTTTGTCTAGATCGATTTTAAAATTTGTGTTCATGGGGATCTTGACTGGCTTGCTCGAATCGCAGCCGAATCTTTTGAGAAGATCTCGAGTGTATTTAGCTTGATTGATGAAGATTCCTTCAGGTGATTGCTTCACTTGAAATCCAAGGAAATAATTCATCTCTCCCATCATGGACATCTCGAACTTCTCCTTCATCATCTTCTCAAACTGCTGGCATATGGTCTCGTTTCTGTAGCCGAAAATGATGTCATCTACGTAGATTTGCACCAGTAGGATGTCATCTCCTGACCTTATGCTGAACAGGGTGCGATCTACTGTCCCCTTCTGAAAACCTTTCTGAAGTAGAAAGTCTGATAGGGTATCGTACCAAGCCCTGGGTGCTTGTTTTAACCCATACGTAGCTTTCCAAAGTCTCGTACACTCGATGTCCCTGCTGAAAGCCGGGCGCTTGTTCCACGTAGACTTCTTCCTTCAGTACGCCGTTCAGAAAAGCTGACTTTACATCCATCTGATATACTTTGAATCCTTGATGCGTTGCGTAGGCTAAGAAAAGACGAATGGCTTCCAATCTTGCGACTGGAGCGAAAGTTTCATCAAAGTCGATTCCTTCTGCTTGACTGTATCCCTTGGCAACTAGTCGAGCTTTATTTCTGACGATGATGTTGTTTTCATCACGCTTGTTTTTGAAGACCCACTTAGTACCGATCACATGCTGATGTCTAAGTCTGTCAACAAGCTCCCAAACTTCATTTCTGACGAACTGGTTCAGCTCTTCTTGCATGGCGATGATCCAGTCAGCATCGTTAAGTGCGTCCTCTATTGACTGAGGTTCTTCTGTAGACAAGAAACAAGAATAAAGTGAGCTTTCTCCTTGATTTAATCTCGATCTTGTTCTTATCGTTGCTGATGGATCTCCTATTATGAGATCTAAAGAATGAGCGTCAAGCCATGAACGTCTGAGTTTGGCTTCTTCTTCTGATACTACTTCTGCAGAATCAGTAGGAGTGTTAGGCATTTCAGTAGTACTGTTCTGAGATTGCAGCAGTTCAGTAAGAAGGTTAGGATCTACTGAGTTTCCAGGTTCAGGGGCATTTAGCTCAGGAACATTAATCCTTCCCCCTGAGTTTATATTCTCAGTAGAGGTCTCAGTTACCACTAGGGCTTCCTCATTGACCTTTGTTACCTGTTGTTGATTCTGTTCAGTAGAATCAACCAGGTCAGCTACATCGCCTGTTGGTTGAGTCTGAGTTCTTCATCATCTGACTCATCATCCCAACAATGCTGAATCTTTTCAGTTTTATCAGTCAGTCCGAGATCCTATAGCTTGCTGCTGACATCATCAGTATTTGTCTCTGTAGTTTTCCTGTTCTCAGTAACAAACTCATCCAAAATAACATGAGGGCTTTCCTCCACGCAAAGAGTCCGATAGTTATAGACTCTGAAGGCTTTACTGACTCGGGAATATCCTAAGAATACCCCTTGATCAGATTTGCTATCAAAGACCTTCAACCGATCTTTCCCGTTATTGTGGATAAAGCACGGACAACCAAAAATATGAAAATGAGAAATAGAAGGAATTCTCCCTTTCCACAATTCGTATGGTGTCTTCATGTGTTGCTGTGTAAGTGAGCGATTCTGAGTGTAGCAGGCTGTGTCAGTAGCATCTGCCCAGAACTTAGAGGGTAGCCCAGAGTCTGCTAGGAGCGTCCTTGCTGCTTCTTTGAGTGTTCTGTTTTTTCATTCAGCAAGTCCGTTTTGTTGAGGAGTACGAGCAGCTGATGTCTCGTGCTGAATTCCCTCTTTCTCGCAGTACTCTTTAACTACTGAGTTGAGAAATTTTGTTCCTCTATCTGAGCGAATTCTTTGTATCTTGATGTCCTTTTCCACACTGAGCTTTTTCAGTAGTTTAGGCAACTCAGTCATGACATCAGATTTGTTGGCGATGAAGATTACCCATGTATATCTCGAGTAGTCGTCTATAACGACAAGGGCATACTTCTTGCCTCGTATAGTCATTGGAGAAACTGGCCCGAATAAATCCATGTGCAGCAGCTGAAGGATTCCATCAGTGGAAGGTGAAGGAATAGGTGGATTGCTACTCTTTGTCTGCTTTCCCTTCAAGCATGCTTCACAATTTCTATCTTTGATAAATGATTCGTTGGGCAGTCCTCTGACTTTAGAGTTCTTGGCGAGCTATTTCATAGTCTTGAAGTTTAGGTGGCTGAGTCTCTTATGCCATAGCCATCCTGAGTTGTCACTAGATTTCGTCAGTGCAAGCAAGCAAGCCTCAGGTTCTGTGGTATTCCAGTTAGCAACGTATATGTTTTTCTTCCGCGAACCTGATAACACTGTTTTCCCTGTAGATTTATCAACAATATCACAGAAACCAGCGTCAAAGATTACTCTGTTAAGATTATCACAGAATTGACTGACAGAAAGGAGATTATGTTGAAGTCCTTCAACATATGTTACTCTTAGAACTGAAGTAGTCCCAATATTCAGCGTTTCATATCCCCTTATGTAGCCTTTAGAGTTGTCACCAAACTCAATTCTGGGACCATCTTCTTGTATATAGATGGTCAGCAGGCTCTTCTGGTACGTCATGTGTCTTGAGCATCCGCTGTCCACTATCCATGGGTCCTTATGCACCTGCAAAACAGAAGCATTTTTAGGTACCCTTTGGTTCAGTTGGGTCCTTACATGTTAGTGGGTGATTTCGGAACCCAAATCTGCCTCGGAACCTTAGAAGTCTGAGACTTCTTCTTCTGAACCTTGTCAGTTTTCTTCTCCACAGGACTCGGAGATACTGACTTTCTGCTGACGATTTTGGGTTCAGGAGCTTTCTTCTTCTTAGTCTTTGCGCTTCTCCTGACCCTGGGCTCATAATAGTACGAGCCGTACTGAGCCGGGTGCTCGTACAGTGGCTCATGGTACTGTTCTGCACGTCTGACCTTCTTGGTTCCCCCTGAATTTGATCGCGGTGTCCTGGGGCTGGAACCTTTGGTCAGCTGCTTGTTGTTGCTTGGCTGAGGTGCAATCATTTTTTGTTTGTTCTTCGCCTGAGGTGTGGTGTCAGCAGCTTGCACCTTTCCTCTGATAAACCTATCAGCCAGCGCTTCTGAGCTTTTCGAGGTAGAAGCTTTGTGGGTATAGCCAAGTCCTTCTTTCATGACAGTTGGCCGTTGTACTCTGAGCATACTTTCTAGCTTCTCCTTAGCTGGGCTATTTCAGTCTCTTTCTCAGAATTGTCCTTAGTCAGAACTGAGATCTGAGTCTCTTGAAGCTGAGACTTAGTCATAAGAGATTCGATCTCTTCCTTGAGTCTCGCAACTAGATTCTCTGACCCAGTAGAGACCTGACAATCAGAAGAAAGTCTCTGATTTTCAGTCTTTACCATCTCCAGTTCCTGGATCGTTCTGCTGAACTCTCTGCTCAGCTGAATCTGTTCCTCTAGCAGATCGTCGTATGCTTGTACCACTTCCAGAGGATTATCTGTGACCGAGCACGTGTCGTGTGTGCTGTGTGAAGAAGAGGTTATATTAAGTTTGGAGTTTACCTCAGTCTCTTCTCCGGCCATCAGGCAATATTCAGCTGTTCCTTCCGGAATCGTTTCTCCGATCTCAACTGCTACAAATGCAGCTTCGTCCTCAGAGGAATACATAAATGTATCCTCCTCAAGTGAGTTGTCGGATATCTCTCCGGCGATGTAGGCCTGCCTTCTTTGGGCAAATTTATCTCTTCTGGCCTGCTGTTCTGCTCGTTGAGCAGATGAGAGTTCGGGACAGTCGTACTGATAGTGTCCCTCCTTCTTACAGTTATAACAGGTGGATGTTCTGCTGCTTTTTCCAGCTGAAGCTTTAGATGGACTCGCAGCAGGCTCTGTGTTCCTGCATTCAGTAGAATGATTAGATTCTTCCCTTTTCTGATAATCTTTCTTACCTGAGGGAGAAACTCTGTTGTATTTCCTCAGCTTTACGACTCTCTCCTTTTCTCTCTGATATTTGAGAGCCATCACAGCCAGCTGGTCAGTACCTGAAGTCTCACAAGATTTTGTTTTGATAGTGGCCACTGCCATGCTTGAGGAAATCGGTTTGGATCCAGTTTTGCTGACAGTTGCTTTAAAAGCATGATCGATCTGTATGTCAGCTGGAGCACTGGAACACCTTTGGGGTAGGCTATGCTCAAATTCCTCCGTTTTTAGTTCTGAAAATATAACATCAGGAGTTAGAGCATTTAGATCAGAGCGACGTAAGTAAGTAGCAAATGGAAGCCACTTCTGTCGAGGTAGCGCTCTTAAGATCTTTGTGTTCATATCTTTGTTGGTGAACACCTTCCCCAGCCCGTTGATGACATTGACTTGGTTTGTAAATCTGACACTGAGCTCGTCAATGGTCTCACTGGGCTCCATTGCAAAGGCTTCAAACTTCTGAAGCTCTAATTCGAGCTTGTTTTCTTTGATCTGCGGGGTTCCTTGGCTCGATGCAGCCAAAGCATCCCATAGCTCTTTTGCCGTTTTGCAGTCCTGCACCCTCCCGAGATGAGAGTCACTGAGCATTGTCAGTATAGCGTTTCGCGCAACTCGGTCAAGGTTGTGCAGCTTTTTCTCTTCAGGCGTGAAGGCTGATTTGTCTTTGGGAACCTTAGCACCGATTTGTGCTCCTACACCTCCCGCAGTAGCGAACTGAACGCTGTCAATCATGGGAATGATGGGTCCAGTCTCCAGGACGTTCATCATGCTGTCGTGCAGCGATGTGAGGTGTGCCTCTATTCTCACGCGCCATACCGTGAAGTTCTCTATTGAGAACATCGGCACCATCCTGATACCTGACATGTCAGACATTATGCGAACGGGTATAAGGATGAAAGCAGAGATGCTTGTGCAGAGAAAATGTTTTCAAGGATCGGTTCGAGAGAACCAGTAGTACAGAGCCGGCAATCAGAAGAACATCGATGCTCTGATACCAATTGTTGGTCCGGAGACGATAGTCAGGTGTAGAGGGGGGGGTGAATACACCTGATCACAGTTTCTTCTTCTCAAACCGAAGGACAGCTGAGCTGTTTAGTGCAACTGATGAACAGTGCCAAATAGTAACCTTCGATCACTGGGTCAGAGTGGGTCAGCTACTGAGTTCTTCTGCTGACTTTTGTCAGTCGTTGAAACTCAGTCGGAGACGTTGTGCGGATAAGTGTGGGGCCCGGAGATTCATCTCAGTTTTGAAAAACGCTTTTCACAAATAAAGTTCTTTTGGCTGTGCGCTTTAGAAACACGTTTTATGCAAACATATGATTTTGAACAGTTATGATATGCAATAAAACAGTAAAGAACACAAGCGATTTAACGTGGTTCGGATACGCAAGATCCTACGTCCACGGTCCTGACAATGGCCGGATAACTTGTTGATTAAACTGAGCAAGCCTCAGCAGGTATCTGTGCACTGGACAGATCCTTCTAAGTTATAGTCCTTAACGACTTTACAATTCAAACCGAAGTTCGAAAGGGATGGAATAATCTCCAACTAAGAAGGAGTTCTTACAATAAGAACAATTCACAGAAAGTGAACTCCTTCGAATCTAAGCTATAAACATGACAATGAGCTTAGTCTAGAGAAGAGAGGGATCTAAGTACTCTAGAGTGAAGAACTAAGAATATTCTAAGAAAGCAAGTTCTTCTCTGGATAATCTTTGAGTATGCTAGAGTGTTCAAAGCTTGAGCGTTTTTCCCTTTTTATTTCGTTGCGTGGAGCTTCGAATTTCTTCTCTATTTATTGTTGTGAGCTATGGCATATGTCCGTTGGAGACGACGATGCCACGTGTCACAAGCTTCCAAAGAAAACGGCCATAAATTCGAATTTGTTGCAGCAGGGCAGTTAATTACTATACATGAGAGCAGCTTTACTGTATAGAGCATATATGGTACTGTCGGCTTCTCATTGGTCGAGGTTTGTGGTTGGTGAGAATGTGTCAGAGTCAAAGTTGACTATTCAAACAACCTCGTAAGATCTTCTGCTGAACTTCGAAAAGACTTGTGCGACTGGGTCGTTTTCTGTCGGACACAGTAGACTAGATAAGTCTCTATCTTCTTCGACAGAGTCGGCTAACAAGGAATACATCTACTGAGTAGGTCAACTGGCGACTGCGAAGGTACTGAGCTTTGCATATGTTCTTCTGCTGATGGCTTATCAGCTGATGGGCTGTCTCCTACTGAGGTGAAGATCAGCTGCTGGCTGAAGAACGCAAGCTCTTACAAAGATGACGTGGGGTTCTGGAAAGTAACTTCGTTAGAAGATCAGTCCAACACTTTACCCCGTTCAGGACATAGACAAAAGATAATAAAAAAAACAAGTCTAACCTATACATCATTTAATCCTATAGACGCACAGCACGACTGATATCAGCTGGGTTTTGGGATCTTCAATTCCATAGTACTACTATGATTTCCCCCAATATTTTTTTAACCACTAGACAGCTGAGTACCATCTACTGACTCATAACCCAACAATTTACAATAATATTTTTATTCCAACCAGTTGATATTTTTTCAAATCAAGTTTGTCCCTTTTTTATTTTCATTTTAATTGATATATTAATTTAAAAAAGTGATAATTTTTTTTATAATAAGTAATATTATTATTCCAACCAATTGATATTTTTTCAGATCAAGTTTGTCCTTTTTTATTTTGATAATGTTTTTTTTTAAACTCCCTCCGTCACACTAATCAAGTCCCATTGTTTTTTTTTCATACATTGATTAATTACAAAGTGATACTTTTACTAAAGACAATGATATTTTTATTCATAATAACTGATACTTTTATTCATAACAAGTGATACTTTGATTCATAACAAGTGATACATTGATTAATAACAATTGATATATTCAGTAAATTTACTAAAATCAACGATACTTTTATTCGTAATAAGTGATACTTTGATTTATAACAAGTGATACATTGATTAATAGCAAGTGATACTTTTATTCAGAACCAAAGATATATTCAGAATAATTGATACTTTTTTTTCATGCATAGTGATACTTTTATTAAGAACAAGTGATACTTTTACTAAAACCAACGATACTTTTATTCATAATAAGTAATATTTTTTTTCATAGAAAGTGATACTATGATTCATGAAAAGTGATACACTAGTTAATAATAAGTGATATTTTTATTATTACGAAGTGATATTTTGAATAATGACAAGTGATACATTAGTTAATAAGAACTGATACTTTTATTCAGAACAATTGATATATTCAGAATAATTGATACATTTTTCAGAAAAAAGTGGAGTTGGACTCTTGTACATCCGGTTGCAGGTGCAACCGGACGTATAAAGTTAAATACTCGCGATTTGCATTGTATTATAAATGTTATGGTGGTGCAGCTGGTTAAGCTGCTGCGTTCGAACCCTATATGCCCAGGTTCGAGTCCCAGCAACGTAGTTTTGAGATTTTTTCTCATTTGAATTGATATATTAATTTAAAAAAGTGATAAATTTGTTTATAATAAGTAATATTTTTATTCCAGTCAATTGAAATTTTTCCAGATCAAGTTTGTCCTTTTTTTTTGAAAATGTTTTTTTTCATTTATTTGATATATTAATTTAAAAAAAGAGATAAATTTATTTATAATAAGTAATATTTTTTATTCCAACAAATTGATATTTTTTCAAATCAAGTTTGTCCCTTTTTTATTTTCATTTTATTGATATATTAATTTAAAAATGTGATAAATTTTTTTATAATAAGTAATATTTTTATTCCAACCAATTGATATTTTTTCAGATCAAGTTTGTCCTTTTTTTTTAGATAATGTTTTTTTAAACTCCCTCCATCACACTAATCAAGTCCCATTGTTTTTTTTTCATACATTGATTAATAACAAAGTGATACTTTTACTAAAAACAATGATATTTTTATTCATAATAACCGATACTTTTATTCATAACAAGTGATAAATTGATTAATAACAAGTGATATATTTAGTAAATTTATTAAAATCAACGATACTTTTATTCATAATAAGTGATACTTTGATTCATAACAAGTGATACATTGATCAATAGCAAGTGATACTTTTATTCAGAACAAAAGATATATTCAGAATAATTGATACTTTTTTTTCATGCATAGTGATACTTTTATTAAGAACAAGTGATACTTTTACTAAAACCAACGATACTTTTATTCATAATAAGTGATATTTTTATTCATAGAAAGTGATACTATGATTCATGAAAAGTGATACACTGGTTAATAATTAGTGATATTTTTATTAATAGGAAGTGATACTTTGATTAATGACAAGTGATACATTAGTTAATAAGAACTCATACTTTTATTCAGAACAATTGATATATTCAGAATAATTGATACATTTTTCAGAAAAAGTGGAGTTGGACTCTTGTACATCCGGTTGCAGATGCAACCGGATGTATACACTTAAATACACGCGATTTGCATTGTATTATCATTGTTATGGTAGTGCAGCTGGTTAAGCTGATGCGTTCAAACCCTATACGCCCAGGTTCGAGTCCCAACATCGTAGTTTTGAGATTTTTTTTCATTTGAATTGATATATTAATTTAAAAAAGTGATAAATTTGTTTATAATAAGTAATATTTTTATTCCAGTCAATTGAAATTTTTCCAGATCAAGTTTGTCCTTTTTTATGATAATGTTTTTTTTCATTTCTTTGATATATTAATTTAAAAAAGTGATAAATTTATTTATAATAAGTAATATTTTTTTTCCAACCAATTGATATTTTTTCAAATCAAGTTTGTCCCTTTTTTATTTTCACTTTAATTGATATATTAATTTAAAAAAGTGATAAATTTTTTTATAATAAGTAAATTTTTATTCCAACCAATTGATATTTTTCAGATCAAGTTTGTCCTTTTTTATTTTGATAATGTTTTTTTTTAAATTCCCTCCGTCACACTAATCAAGTCCCATTGTTTTTTTTTTATACATTGATTAATTACAAAGTGATACTTTTATTAAAAACAATGATATTTTTATTCATAATAACCGATACTTTTATTGATAACAAGTGATACAATGATTCATAACAAGTGATACATTGATTAATAACAAGTGATATATTCAATAAATTTACTAAAATCAACGATACTTTTATTCATATTAAGTGATACTTTGATTCATAACAAGTGATACATTGATTAATAGCAAGTGATACTTTTATTCAGAACAAAAGATTTATTCAGAATAATTGATACTTTTTTTTTCATGCATTGTGATACTTTTATTAAGAACAAGTGATACTTTTACTAAAACTAAAGATACTTTTATTCATAATAAGTAAAATTTTTATTCATAGAAAGTGATACTATGATTCATGAAAAGTGATACACTGGTTAATAATAAGTGATATTTTTATTAATAGGAAGTGATACTTTGATTAATGACAAGTGATACATTAGTTAATAAGAACTGATACTTTTATTCAGAACAATTGATATATTCAGAATAATTGATACATTTTTCAAAAAAAAAGTGGAGATGGACTCTTGTACATCCAGTTGCAGGTGCAACCGAACGTATACAGTTAAATACTCGCGATTTGCATTGTATTATCATTGTTAAAGTAGTGCAGCTGGTTAAGCTGCTGCGTTCAAACCCTATACGCCCAGGTTCGAGTCTCAGCAACGTAGTTTTCGAGATTTTTTTCATTTGAATTGATATATTAATTTAAAAAAAGTGATTAATTTGTTTATAATAAGTAATATTTTTATTCCAGTCAATTGAAATTTGTCCAGATCAAGTTTGTCCTTTTTTTTTTTTTGATAATGTTTTTTTTTTCATTAATTTGATATATTAATTTAAAAAATGTGATAAATTTATTTATAATAAGTAATATTTTTTATTCTAACCAATTGATATTTTTTCAAATCAAGTTTGTCCCTTTTTTATTTTCATTTTAATTGATATATTAATTTAAAAAAGTGATAAATTTTTTTATAATAAGTAATATTTTTATTCCAACCAATTGATATTTTTTCAGATCAAGTTTGTCCTTTTTTTTTAGATAATGTTTTTTTTAAACTCCCTCCGTCACACTAATCAAGTCCCAATGTTTTTTTTCATACATTGATTAATAACAAAGTGATACTTTTACTAAAAACAATGATATTTTTATTCATAATAACTGATACTTTTATTCATAACAAGTGATACTTTGATTCATAACAAGTGATACATTGATTAATAACAAGTGATATATTCAGTAAATTTACTAAAATCAATGATACTTTTATTCGTAATAAGTGATACTTTGATTCATAACAAGTGATACATTGATTAATAGCAAGTGATACTTTTATTCAGAACAAAAGATATATTCAGAATAATTGAGACTTTTTTTTCATGCATAGTGATACTTTTATTAAGAACAAGTGATACTTTTACTAAAACCAACGATACATTTATTCATAATAAGTGATATTGTTATTCATAGAAAGTGATACGATGATTCATGAAAAGTGATTGTTGGTCCGGAGACGATAGTCAGGTGTAGATGGGGGGGGTGAATACACCTGATCACAGTTTCTTTTTCTCAGAACGTGAAGGACAGCTGAGCTGTAGGTTGCGACTGATGAACGGTGCTAGATATTAACCTTCGATCACGGGTCAGAGTGTGTCAGCTACTGAGCTCTTCTACTGACTTAAGTCAGTTGTGGAGACTCAGTCGGAGACGTTGTGCGGATAAGTGTGTAGGGCCCGGAGATTCGTCTCAGTTTGAAAACGTGTTTTCGCAAGTTAAAGTATTTTAGCTAGTGCGCTTTTATAAATACGTTTTATGCAAAGATATGATTTTAAACCAGTTTGTATGCAATGCAATAAAACAGTAAATAACACAAGCAATTTAACGTGGTTCGGATACGCAAGATCCTACGTCCACGGTCCAGACAAGGCAGGAGAACTTGTTGATTAATCTGAGCAAGTCTCAGCAAGGAATGCGTGCTTGGACCGGATGCCACTTCTAAGTTATAGTCCTTAGCGACTTTACAATTCAAACCTAAGTTCGAAAGGGAGGGGATGATCTCCAACTAAGAAGGAGTTTTTACAATAAGAACAATTCACAGAAAGTGAACTCCTTCGAATTTCTAAGCTATAAATTTGGTAATGAGCTTAGCTAGAGAAGAAGGGATCTAAAGAACTCTAGAGAGAAGAACTAATGATAGATATTCTATGAAGGGAAGTTCTTCGCTGGATGATCTTTAATTTGCTAGAGTGTTTGTGAGCTTGAGCTTTTTCCCTTGTGAATCCCGTGCGTGGAGCTCGTATTTCTTCTCTATTTATAGTTGTGAGCAGGCATATGTCCGTTGGAGAAGACGATGCCACGTGTCACAAGCTTCCAAAGAAAACGGCCATAATAGTCGAATTATTGCAGCAGGGCAGTTGACACTGTACATGAGAGCAGGCTTTAGTTGTTTGGAGCAGATAAAGCGTGTCGGCTTCTCATTGGTCGAGGTTTGTGGTAGGTGAGAATCTGTCAGATATTAGAGTTGACTAGTCCACATCCTCGTATGATCTTCTGCTGAACTTCGAAAAGACTTATACGACTGGGTCGTTTTCTGTCGGATACAGTAGACTCAAGACAGTCTCTGTCTTCTTCGACTGAGTCGGCTGACGAGCTAATAGGGCTTTGGTGGGTCAGCTGATGATGCGAAGGTACTGAGCTTTGCATTATGTTCTTCTGCTGATAACTATCAGCTGATGGGGTATCTCCTACTAAGGTCAGATACAGCTGAAGTCAGAAGAATACAAGCGATTACACTGATGACGTGGGGTTCTGGAAAGTAACTTCGTCAGAAGATCAGTCCAACAGTTTACCCTGTACAGGACATAGACAAAAGATAAACAACTACGAAAAGTCTAGCCTATACATCAGCTAATCCTATCGACACTATACTACTGATATCAGCTGGGTTTTGGGATCTTCAATTCCATAGTACTACTAGGATTTCCCCAAATATTATTTTAACCACTAATCAGTTGAATACCATCTACTGACTCATAACCCGACAATTTCCCCCTAATTGATGATGCCAAAACCCCTATAAAATAAGAACCTGGAATACTAGACTACTGACTGTAATTTCCCCCTAATTGATCTGAGGATTTAGTCAAGATGAAGTGATTAGTTGACTTCAATAAGTTCAGTAGAGAGGTAGGCAAAATCCGAGAAACGGTTATGTGTGAGTGTGTGTCAGATCACTTCAGTGATCAGTTATGAAAACATAATCAAAAGCCGTAAGACAATGAGTAATTGTCTGGCAAACAATAGAAACTGATATATATGATCAGAGAATTACAAAGTTTCTATCACTATTACAGCAAATGAGATAAGAAGGTCAAGTCTGACGTCTTAAATTCTGCGTTCGGCTCTTGAAGTCAGCAGACCTGTCAGCTGGAGGATCCAGACAATAAAACTTATATATTCTCTTCCGCAGAGTCTGGATTTCCTCGAGATCATCAGGCTGATCAGAACTGAGATTATGATGATAAGCAGCAGCCTCGATCTCATCTTCTATCTCTTTAGTACAAAGCACGCCGCGAGCTGTCATGGGTGGAGGGATTCTACTGAATATTGGAGCTCGGATGGGAATCTTCTCTCTCTCCATAATTGGCACAAGCTGATCCGCCAGCTGGGGAAAGTTATGATGAAGATATTCTTCAAAAAGTTGATTAGCAGGTATCCCCGATGGATAGAAGCCCCATACGTAGTATCCTTTGATAAAAGATTCTTTCAGTTCCTCCCATAGCTCGTTTAGCTCGGCTGGTACCCATTTATCTGTGTGAGGAGTAGGCGCTTTCTTGACATGAGGTGCTCTGGGCACTCTCCTGTAGTATTTTGAAGCTCTGGTACTTGCTTTCTCAAGTCAGTTGCTGGCTTCTCGGATAAGCTAATCATTTTAGCCAGGTCAGCTAACCTTTTCTTCTCTCTGAGGGCCGCTGATCTAGTATCTCCACTCCGGAGACTAAGTCCTTTCAGCGTTGCCTCCCAGGTAGCTCTGTCTTCAGCCTCTTGCTCAGGAGTAAGAGTGGGAAAATAAGCATTCTGAGCCGAAGACTGGACTACAGTAGCTGGCTCCTTCTGAGCTTTCTCCTTCTATTCATCCAAAATTTTCTTAGCCTTGCCTTTTGCAGATTTGGCAGTTACTTTCTTAGGCTCTTTAGCGTTCTTAGCTTCTTCCAGCTGATGCTCCTGATCCAGCTGGTCTTGCAGCTGTTGAGCAATTATGGCATCATAAGCTTCCTGCTCCGCTTTAGTTTTGAATTTGGGCGTCGGGGAAGATGGAGGAGTGATTTCAGTTGTAGTCTCCTTCCCCAGCCTTTGCGGTGGTAGTTGCTGAGGCTCTTCTTCATCGTCCTGATCGAGGAAACGAGCTATGTCCTCGATGTCCTGAGCAGATGAGATAGGAACTGCCTCAGTCACAGTCGGTCGGAGAGGGGTATACTCCAGGAGGAGTACAGCTGAAATGGTTTCAGCCTGAGCGGCTGAACCTTCTCCTTGAGGTGCAGAGCTGGTTCCTTCCCCCTTATTATCTCCCTCAATAATCTCGACTACAGCCGGTTCCGCCTCAGTTTCATCTTTTACATCTCCTTCCCCCTTTATGGCATCATCAGCCTGGGAGAGGTGAGTGCGGATGGCTTTCACGTCTTTTTCCAAGTTATATACAGAATCTTTGATTTGGGTAGCAGTGGCCTCAAAATCATTGACCAGGTCGTAATACTACTCCCAGTTTTTCTCCTGATCAGCTCTGAATGTCTTCAGTTGAGCAGCTGACTCTTGATGGAGTTTCAACAGAGACTGATCGTGAGACTCTGTCATTTCTTTCTGAATGGCTTTCAGTGCCTCAGCCTGTTGCGTAATGGCTGCTTGAAGACTAGAGGTGGCCAATTTGTTTCTCTCGTCCATGGTGGCCTGGACTGCCGCGAAAGTCTGAGTCAGCTGCTCAGAGAAAGATTTCGGCTGAGCTAATAAGAGCTGCTGACTCTGAGCGGCTAAGTCTGCCTTCTGAGCTGAAAGGGCTGCCTCAACGATCTCCTAGATGTTAAGCTGAGGAGTAGGAGCTTCTGAGGCCTTCTTAACCCCTTCGGTCAGTCGGTTGACGCTCTCAGTCTGGGCCTTAGTGTATTAAGCCCATTTGAGATGCACGTCTTTGGCGAGGAGATGATTGTTGTCTCCTTGGCACCTGATAGCTTTATTGACCGACTTGGAGGTCACGGAACCTATTGGTTTTATCTGGTAAGAGCTGGTTCCGAGCCTCTGCTCAGACATCGCGAGTTGTTGCGCTCGACTCGGCTTTGAGGCAATAGGGGCTTCACCTGATTTGGAAAGAGGTGGTGATCAGCCCTTTTCGCGGGGAGTGGAACCCTTAGCAGAACCTCCCAATTCTGCATCCTTGGGTGGTGCCTGTTCCATCTCTTCATCATCCTTGTCATCTTTATCATCGCCATGATGAGATGGAGGCGAAGGGCTGTCACCGGGAACTGAGGAGCGCATGCTCAGTAGATAAAGCATCGCTGCCCTCAAGTCTTCAAAGGACGCAAGGTCAGCCGGTTCCCCGAACCCGATGGCTGACTACAATTCCTGCTCCTCGGTAAGCAAGGACAAAGCTGACTGGGTCCGGATAATATCCTCGAGAATGTCCCAGCTGAGGAACCTCAGCAGCATTTGTGTCATAGCCCCTATTGCTATCTCCACTAAGTCAGGATGCTCAGAGATCTCAGGGATCTGAGCATGTACTTCTCCTGTAGCTCGGAGACGAGTGGAGTGTAAGGCTGTCCACTCAGAGGAAGTCTCCTCAGTCGGTACCCTGATGTCCGACTGAGTCTCCTCAGAACTAATGCACTGAACTTTGTCCTTTATCGTGGCACCCTCAATGCCGGTGTCAGAATCTAGGAGCTGTTTTTCTTGAGTGGGTGGGGGAGAGGCTTGTTGAGCTTGTCCTACTAAGACCTCAGACGGTCCAATCTTAGTAAGCCTCTTCCTCTTGGATGGGTCGGCGCGAGGGGGCAAATCAGAGGCTACTCTCTTCGGTTCAGGCGGCCCTCGCCCGATAGACTTCTCAGCAGTGACTTTCGTCTTGAATTTAATAAGCTTGCTGTCAAAGTATCTGGAGTCAGCAAAAGCTGAACTCCTAGAGACTGATTGCTCGATAAGTATGGATATCTTTGTCCCATACAACAACTTCCCCACACTGATTAGGCTTCTCTGTCTAGTGGGCGAGGCTGTGAAATTCTGAGCCTGAGCCTTTAGCTCGGCTACATAATAGTCGGTCCAATTAACTTGGACTCCATCATCAATGGCCATCATCAGCTGGATGCGTGGCTTGGACAACTGATCGTAGGAACCTGCTGAGCTCGTGAGGATATGGATATGATATATGCGAGTCCTCGGTATTTTGGTAGCAGAAGGTTCTTCGGCAGCACTGTCTTGAAGGTGATATCCTTCCTTCCATAGAAGTTCTGAACATATGAGTTCATCTCCTTCTCCTTATAGCCTATAGGAGAGATTCCTTCGGCAGGAAGATCGAATGCTAGTTCCAGAGAATCCCTGATGTTGATGACGTGCTCAGTAGCATCCCACGAGTTGGGTACTACTTCCTTCATGAAGGCAAATGAAGATTCCTCAACCCCTGAATCTAGGGTTCTCCAGTTGTAGTAGACTTCCGCCACTTGTCTGGGCAAATAAGCACGGGGTTGCTTGGAGACGAGCAGTTCTAGTCCAGAACTCTCAATAGTAGTGAATACGGGCGCCAGATAAGGAAGATCAACTTGACGAAGCGCCATAGTCGGCTCAAACTGGATGCGAGAGATGATGATTTCATCGATATTGGTGGGTGTCTGTACTGTCGCCATTAGTATCTGCATCAAAACTCATTAGCACTTGAAAATAGAGTAAGTCAGTATAAGCTTAAAACAGAGATAAAGATATTACCGAAATATTTAGAGCTTGAGGGATATCAAATGCAAGTAGTTAGATTTTCGGAGAAAAAAAATTTGCAGATGAGTGAGCTCTAAGATCGGAAATGGCGAGAAAGTGAGATGAAGAAGGAAGATGAAAGATTTTATAAGATCATGCAAAATAAACCATTTAGATCGAATGGCGGAAATGGCGAGCATGCTTCTGAAAAAGTTGAAGTATGTAATACTACGCAAACCTCTTCAGCTGAACTTTTACGATCAGCTGGTTACCGTTAAGACTAAGGAGGATGGTTGACGTGCTGATGACCACGTTCCCGCTTACTTTGTACAGTTTGATTCTCCCGACTGAATCACTATACTGAGTTTTCTGACCCGTCATACTGGTTCCTTATACTTGATACCAATTGTTGTTATCAGTAGTTGGATTCTACTGATACCAATTGATTGTCTTCTACTGATACGATTCAGTAGGATCCGATGAGACCTAGCTCAACCGATAATTCTCCCGAATGCGTTCTCAGCTAGTGGTTTGGTCAGTATGTCTGCCCTTTGCTTGTCAGTATGGATTTTCTCCATTCTGATATCCTTCTTCTCGACATGGTCTCTGATGAAGTGGTGTCAAATATCCACGTGCTTGCATCTCGTATGGAGAACTGGATTCTGAGTTATTGCAATAGCACTTGTGGAGTCAACAGTAGATGGGCACTTCATTCTGAGTTATACCATAGTCTCTCAATTGTTGTCGAAGCCAAAGGATCTGGGCACAACAACTTCCAGCAGCCATGTACTCAGCTTCAGTAGTGGACGTTGCTACTGAGTGCTGTTTCTTTGAAAACCAAGATTTCAGCTTGCTGCCTAGGAACTGACACGTTCCAGAAGTTGACTTTCGATCTATCCTGAATCCTGTATAATCAGCATCAGAATAACCTGTCAGTATAAGATTATCATCAGCAGGATACCATAACCCAGCGTTAGGTGTTCCTCGTAGATATCGCAGAATCTTCTTTGCTGAGTCTAGATGACTTTGCTTGGGATCCGCTTGAAATCTTGCACTGTTGGTCCCGAGAGAGACGAGTCTTCAGGTGTGGGATACACCTGAGTCAAAGATCAGCAACGAGCGCGACAGTCAGTACTGCTGAATTAGTACTGCTGAACGCGCGGGAAGAGAATCCTTCTACTGAGTACGGTCTACTGAATTCAGTTAGTAGAACAGTAGTTCAGTATCAGGTTTCGAGTGCGGAAGAGTAGGCCCAAAAGAATATTCGTCTCAGTCTGAAAACACCGTTTATGCTGTTTGATTTAAAATTAGTTTTATGCAAGTGAACAATTAAGCAAAGCGACAATAAATCAACACATAGTTTTTAAAGTGGTTCGGATATCACACGATCCTACGTCCACTGTCCCGAAAGATCAGGAGGCTATTTATTATACTGAGTTAGTCTTAGTCAGCTTGTACACAGGACAAACTGCGGCTTGGGGATTATATTGAGCAAGTCCCAGTTTACACGGGCATCTAACTAAAGTGTTTGACAAACTCTCCAACTATGAAGGAGTCCTTTTACAATAAGGAACAAGTTCAAATATGAACTCCTTCGTCTAAGATATGGATATTACAATAAGATCAGCTTAGATTAGAGAAAGGGAACGAGATAGAACTCTAGAGAGAAGAACTATAATAATATATCTATGAAAGATTAAGTTCTTCTCTGGATATGGCTTGGATCTTCTAGAGTGTTTGTTCGGTTGAGCTCGGTTCCTTGGATGTGTCCATCATCGTCATGATCGACCTCCTCTCTTTTTCTTCTCTCTCTTCTTCTCTGCGTGAAGACTCTTCTCTATTTATAGAGGTGACCTAAGCATATGTCCGTTGGAGGGGACGATGCCACGTGTCACTCTATGGGGTAGCAAACGGCTTTATTTGAATTCTGTAGAGTCCACTAACTTTAATGAAAGTGGTTGACTTGCAGCTTTATGTCGGAGACTCTGCCAGTTAGCTGCTTGTCATTGGTCGAGGTACAGAGAGTGGTTGAGACCTATTCAGACTTCAAGGTGATACTGAAGTTGACTTCTCAGATGTACGACCTCGGACAACTCTACTGAATTGTTCTTCTGAAGTCCATGGTCAGTTAAAGTAACTGACCGACCGTTGCTGAGTCTGATCTAGATTCAGTAGGTAACTTTCTGCTGAGTCTTCCTTACTGAAGATCAACTCGAGTACAGTAGCCTGCTCCTGCTTACTCCAGTTCTACTGACTCCATTCAGTAAACTGCTCCTGCTGAGTCCAGTACATACTGAGTCTTCTACATCCGGTGCTGAGGCTGATAATCTACTGACCGCCTGAACCAGTGTAGAGTGTCTGCTGAGTCTGAAACACTCAAGAGACAAGGGCGGTACTGTGCAGATTCAATCGGTCTATATCAGTCCGACTGACTTCTTCGATACTGAGTTCTTCAGCTGAGTGAAGGGTCTTCTACTGAATG
Organism: Lavandula angustifolia; assembly: GCA_028984105.1. NCBI lineage: Eukaryota > Viridiplantae > Streptophyta > Magnoliopsida > Lamiales > Lamiaceae > Lavandula > Lavandula angustifolia. Next base: position 6,246,409 of record CM054810.1, on the reverse strand, counting down.
CACAACTGTTGAACTTTAGTTAGTCTATTGAGTTCCTAACACGGTGAACTCAGTTAAGCTATAACAATATCGAAGGCTCATCATCTAGCTAGGGTTTTGGGATCTTCAAATCTATCATAGTAAACCTAATTCCCAACATGCACATACACCTACAGCATAAGTTATGTCAGGTCGGCTAGCTGTTAAGTATAATAAAGAACCAATAATAGCTCTATAATCAGTAGAGTTAACAAAAGCTCCCTCTTTGTCTAGATCGGTTTTGAAATTTGTATTCATGGGGATCTTGACTGGCTTGCTAGAGTCCCAACCGAATCTCTTGAGAAGATCTCGAGTGTATTTGGCTTGATTAATGAAAATTCCTTCAGGTGATTGCTTTACTTGAAATCCAAGGAAATAATTCATCTCTCCCATCATGGACATCTCGAATTTCTCTTTCATCATTTTCTCGAATTGCTGACATATAGTCACGTTTCTGCAGCCGAAAATGATGTCGTCCACATAGATTTGCACCAGTAGGATGTCATCTCCTGACTTTATGTTGAACAAGGTGCAATCTACTGTCCCCTTCTGAAAACCTTTCTGAAGTAGAAAGTCTGATAGGGTATCGTACCAAGCCCTGGGTGCTTGTTTTAACCCATACAGAGCTTTCCGAAGTCTGTACACCTGATGTCCCTGCTGAAAGCCAGGCGGTTGTTCCACATAGACTTCTTCCTTCAGTACGCCGTTCAGAAAAGCTGACTTTACATCCATCTGATATAGTTTGAATCCTTGATGCGTTGCGTAAGCTAGGAAAAGACGAATGGATTCCAATCTTGCGACTGGAGGGAATGTTTCATCAAAGTCGATTCCCTCTGCTTGACAGTAACCATTGGCAACTAGTCGAGCTTTATTTCTGGCGATGACGTTGTTTTCATCACGCTTGTTTTTGAAGACCCACTTAGTGCTAATCACGTGCTGATGTCTAGGTCTGTCAACAAGCTCCCAAACTTCGTTTCTGACGAACTGGTTCAGCTCTTCTTGCATGGCAATGATCCAGTCAGCATCATTGAGTGCGTCCTCTATTGACTGAGGTTCTTCTGTAGACAAGAAACAAGAATAGAGTGAGCTTTCTCCTTGACTTAATTTAGATCTTGTTCTTATAGTTGCTGATCGATCTCCAATGATGAGATCTGAAGTATGAGCGTCAAGCCATGATCGTCTGAGTCTGGCTTCTTCTTCTGATACTACTTCTGCACAGTCAGTAGGTGTGTTAGGCATTTCAGTTGTACTGTTTTGTGACTGTAACAGTTCAATAAGAAGGTTAGGATCTACTGAGTTTCCAGGTTCAGGGGCATTTAGCCCAGGAACTTTAATCGTTCCCCCTGAGTTTATATTCTCTGTAGAGGTCTCAGTTACCACGGGGGATTCCTCATCGACCGTTGTTACCTGTTGTTGATTCTGTTCTGTAGAATCAACCAGGTCAGCTACATCGCTTGTTGGCTGAGTCTGAATCTCTTCATCGTCTGACTCATCATCCCAACAATTCTGGATCTTTTCAGCTTTGTCAGTTAGTGCGAGATCCTGTAGCTTGCTGCTGACATCTTTAGTATTTGTCTCTGTATTTTTCCTGTTCTCAGTAACAAACTCATCAAAAACAACATGAGGGCTTTCCTCCACGCAAAGGGTCCGATAGGTAAAGACTCTGAAGGCTTTACTGACTCGAGAGTATCCTAAGAATACTCCTTGATCAGATTTGCTATCAAAGACCTTCAACTGATCTTTCCCATTATTATAGATAAAGCAAGGACAGCCAAAATTATGAAAATGAGAGATAGAAGGAATTCTCCCTTTCCATAATTCGTAGGGTGTCTTCATGTGTTGTTGTGTAAGTAAAGAGCGATTCTGAGTATAGCAGGCGGTGTCAGTAGCATCAGCCCAAAACTTTGAGGGTAGTCCAGAGTCGGCTAGGAGCGTTCTTGCTGCTTCTTTGAGTGTTATGTTCTTTCGTTCAGCAAGTCCGTTCTGCTGAGGAGTGCGAGCTGCTGATGTCTCGTGCTAAATTCCCTCTTTATCGCAGTACTCCTTAACTACTGAGTTGAGAAATTCTGTTCCTCTGTCTGAGCGAATTCTTTGAATCTTGATGTCCTTTTCCACACTGAGTTTCTTCAGCAGATTGGGTAGCTCAGTTTGAACATCAGATTTATTGGCGATGAAGATGACCCAAGTATATCTTGAGTAGTCGTCAATAACAACGAGGGCATACTTCTTGCCTCTTATAGTCACTGGAGAGACTGGCCCAAATAAGTCCATGTGCAGTAGTTGAAGGATTCCATCAGTGGAAGGTGAAGGAATAGGTGGATTGATTTTCTTTGTCTGCTTTCCTTTCAGGCATGCTTCACAATTTCTATCTTTGATAAACAATTCGTTGGGCAGTCCTCTGACTTTGGATTTCTTGGCGAGCTTGTTCATAGTCTTGAAGTTCAGGTGGCTGAGTCTCTTGTGCCATAGCCATCCTGACTTGTCACTTGATTTCGTCTGTGCTAGTAAGCAAGCCTCAGGTTCTGCGGATTTCCAGTTCGCAACATATATTTTCTTCTTTCGCGAACCTGATAACACTGTTTTCCCTGTAGATTTATCAACAATATCACATAAACCAGCGTCAAAGATTACTCTGTTAAGATTATCACAGAATTGACTGACAGAAAGGATATTATGTTGAAGTCCTTCAACATATGTTACTCTTAGGCCGAAGCGAGCCCCAATGTTCGGCGTTCCATATCCCCTTGTGTAGCCTTTTGAGTTGTCACCAAACTCAGTGCAGGACCATCTTCTTGTACGTAGTTGGTCAGCAGGCTTTTTTGGTATGTCATGTGTCTCGAGCAGCCGCTGTCCACTATCCAAGGGTCCTTATGCACCTGCAAAACAGAAGCATTTTTAGGTACCCTTTGGTTCAGTTGGGTCCTTACATGTTAGTGGGTGATTTCGGAACCCATATCTGTCTAGGAACCTTAGAAGTCTGAGACTTCTTCTTCTGAACCTTGTCAGTTTTCTTCTCCACAGGACCTGGAGATAATGACTTTCTGATGATTCTAGGTTCAGGAGCTTTCTTCTTCTGAGTCTTTGCGCTTCTCCTGACCCTGGGCTCATAGTAGTACGAACCGTACTAAGCCGGGTCCTCATACAGTGGTGCATTGTACTGTTCCGCCCACCTGACCTTCTTGGTTCCCCCTGAGTTTGATCGTGGTGTCCTGGGGCTGGAAACTTTGGTCAGTTTCTTCTTGCTGCTCGGCTGAGGTGCACCTATTTTCTGTTTATTCTTTGCCTGAGGTGTGGTGTCAGTTGCTTGCACTTTTCCTCTGACGAACCTGTCAGCCAGCATATCTGAGCTTTTCGAAGTGGAAGCTTCGTGAGTATAGCCAAGACCTTCTTTCAGGACAGTTGGCCTTTGTGCTCTAAGCATGCTTTCCAGCTTCTCCTTAGCTCCTAGGTATTGTTCAGTCATCAGCCCTCGCCAGACCTCGTCACTCCTTCTGAGTGAGTCATAATCTTTTTGTACGTGTGTGAGCTTCTGACTGAGTTGGGCTATTTCAGTCTCTTTCTCAGAATTATCCTTAGTCAGAACTGAGATCTGAGTCTCTTGAAGCTGAGACTTAGTTATAAGAGATTCAATCTCTTCCTTGAGTCTCGCTATAAGATTCTCTGACTTAGTAGAGACCTGACAATTAGAAGAAAGTCTCTGATTCTCAGCCTTTACCTGTTCCAGTTCCTGAATCGTTCTGCTGAACTCTCTGCTCAGCTGAATCTGTTCCTCTAGCAGATCGTCGTAGGCTTGTACCACATCTAAAGGATCATCTGTGACCGAGCACGTGTCGTGTGTGCTGTGTGAAGAAGAGGTTATGTTAAGTTTGGAGTTTACCTCAGCCTCTTCTCCGGCCATCAGACAGTATTCAGCCGATTCTTTAGGAACCGTCTCTCCGATCTCAACTGCGATGAATGCAGCTTCGTCCTCAGAAGAATACATGAATATATCCTCCTCAATTGCATTGTCGGATATCTCTCCGGCTATGTAGGCCTGCCTTCTTTTGGCAAATTTATCTCGTCTGGCCTGCCGTTCTGCTCATTGAGCAGCTGAGAGTTCGGGACAGTCGTACTGATAATATCCCTCCTTCTTGCAGTTGTAACACGTAGATGTTCTGCTGCTCTTTCCGGCTGATTCTTTGGATGGGCTAGCAGCAGGCTCAGTGTTCCTGCATTCAGTAGAAGGATTAGGTTCTTCCCTTTTCTGATAATCTTTCTTACCTGAGGGAGAATCTCTATGGTATTTCTTCAGCTTTCTGACTCTCTCTGATATTTGAGAGCCATCAACGCAAGTTGGTCAGTGGCAGACATCTCAGATGACTTTGTTTCTACTGCAGCTACTGCTTTGCTGGAAGAAATGGTTTTGGCTCCAGTTTTGCTGACTGTTGGGGTAGGCTATGCTCAAATTCCTCCGTTTTGAAAGCATGGTCAATCTGAGTGTCAGCTGGAGCGCTGGAACATCGTTGGGGTAGGCTATGCTCAAATTCCTCCGTTTTCAGTTCTGAAAATATAACATCAGGAGTTAGAGCATTAAGATCAGAGCGACATAAATAAGTAGCAAAAGGAAGCCACTTCTGTCGAGGTAGCGCTCTTAAGATCTTGGTGTTCATCTCTTTGTTGGTGAACATCTTCCCCAACCCGTTGATAACATTGACTTGATTTGTAAATCTGACGCTGAGCTCGTCAATGGTCTCACTGGGCTCCATTGCAAAGGCATCGAACTTCTGAAGCTCTAACTCGAGGTTGTTCTCTTTGATCTGCGGAGTTCCTTGGCTCAGTACAGCCAAGGCATCCCAAAGCTCTTTTGCCGTCTTGCAGTCTTGCACCCTCCCTAGATGAGAGTTACTGAGCATTGTCAGTATTGCGTTTCGCGCAACTCGGTCGAGGTTGTGCAGCTTTTTCTCTTCTGGCGTGAAGGCTGATTTTTCTTTAGGAATCTTAGCACCAGTCTGTGCTCCTACACCTCCCACAGCGGCAAATTGTACGTTGTCGATCATGGGAACGATGGGTCCTGTCTCAAGGACGTCCGTCATGCTGTCATGCAGCGATGTGAGGTGTGCCTCCATTCTCACGCGCTATACCGTATAGTTTTCTATCGAGAACATCGGTACCATCCGAATACCTGACATGTCAGACATTATGTGAACGAGTATAAGCATGAATGAAGAGATGCTTGTAAAGAGAAAACATTTTCAGGATCTGTTCGAGAAGACCAGTAGTACAGAACCGGCGATCAGAAGAACACCGTATGCTCTGATACCAATTGTTGGTCCGGAGACGATAGTCAGGTGTAGAGGGGGGGTAAATACACCTGATCACATTTTCTTTTTCTCAGAACGTGAAGGACAGATGAGCTGTAGGTTGCGACTGATGAACAGTGCCAGATATTAACCTTCGATCACGGGTCCAACTGCGTCAGCTACTAAGCTCTTCTACTGACTTAAGTCAGTTGTTGAGACTCAGTCGGAGATGTTGTGCGGATAAGTGTGTAGGGCCCGGAGATTCGTCTCAATCGCAAGTTAAAGTATTTTGGCTTGTGCGCTTTTATAAATGTGTTTTATGCAAAGATATGATTTTAAACCAGTTTGTATGCAATGCAATAAAACAGTAAATAACACAAGCAATTTAACGTGGTTCGGATACGCAAGATCCTACGTCCACGGTCCTGACAAGGCAGGAGAACTTGTTGATTAATCTGAGCAAGTCTCAGCAAGGAATCTGTGCACTGGACAAACCCTTCTAAGTTATAGTCCTTAGCGACTTTACAATTCAAACCTGAGTTCGAAAGGGAGGGGATGATCTCCAACTAAGAAGGAGTTCTTACAATAAGAACAATTCACAGAAAGTGAACTCCTTCGAATTTCTAAGCAATAAATTTGGCAATGAGCTTAGCTAGAGAAGAAGGGATCTAAAGAACTCTAGAGAGAAGAACTAATGATATTCTATGAAGGCAAGTTCTTCGCTGGATGATCTTTAATTTGCTAGAGTGTTTGTGAGCTTGAGCTTTTTCCCTTGTGAATCCCGTGCGTGGAGCTCGGATTTCTTCTCTATTTATAGTTGTGAGCAGGCATATGTCCGTTGGAGAAGACGATGCCACGTGTCACAAGCTTCCAAAGAAAACGGCCATAATATTCAAATTGTTGCAGCAGGGCAGTTGACACTGTACATGAGAGCAGGCTTTAGTTGTTTGGAGCAGATAAAGCGTGTCGGCTTCTCATTGGTCGAGGTTTGTGGTAGGTGAGAATGTGTCAGATATTAGAGTTGACTAGTCCACATCCTCGTATGATCTTCTGCTGAACTTCAAAAAGACTTATACGACTGCGTCATTTTCTATCGGATATAGTGGACTCAAGACAGTTTCTATCTTCTTCGGCTAAGTCGGCTGACGAGCTGATAGGGCTTTGGTGGGTCAGCTGATGACTGCGAAGGTACTAAGCTTTGCATTATGTTCTTCTGCTGATAACTATCAGCTGATGGGGTATCTCCTACTTAGGTCAGATACAACTGAAGTCAGAAGAATGCAAGCGATTACACTGATGACGTGGGGTTCTGAAAAGTAACTTCGTCAGAAGATCAGTCCAACAGTTTACCCCGTACATGACTTAGACAAAAGATAAACAACTACGAAAAGTCTAGCCTATACATCATCTAATCCTATCGACACTATACTACCGATATCAGCTGGGTTTTGGGATCTTCAATTCCATAGTACTACTATGATTTCCCCCAATATTATTTTAACCACTAATCAGCTGGATACCATCTACTGACTCATAACCCAACAGTGATACACTAGTTAATAATAAGTGATATTTTTATTAATAGGAAGTGATACTTTGATTAATGACAAGTGATACATTAGTTAATAAGAACTGATACTTTTATTCAGAACAATTGATATATTAAGAATAATTGATACATTTTTCAGAAAAAAGTGGAGTTGGACTCTTGTACATCCGGTTGCAGGTGCAACCGGACGTATACAGTTAAATACTCGCGATTTGCATTGTATTATCAATGTTATGGTAGTGCAGCTGGTTAAGCTGTTGCGTTCAAACCCTATACGCCCAGGTTTGAGTCCCAGCAACGTAGTTTTGAGATTTTTTTTCATTTGTATTGATATATTAATTTAAAAAAAGTGATAAATTTGTTTATAATAAGTAATATTTTTATTGCAGTCAATTGAAATTTTTCCAGATCAAGTTTGTCCTTTTTTTTTTTTTTGATAATGTTTTTTTTTTTCATTTATTTTATATATTAATTTAAAAAAAGTGTTAAATTTATTTATAATAAGTAATACTCCCTCCGTCCCATTATTTATGTCTCATTTACTACATTGGTTTGTCCCATTATTTATGTCTCATTCCAAAAGTCACCATAAATGGGTGGTCCACAATCATCTAAATAAGTGGACCCATCATTTTATACTTTTTAACCACCACTTTATACCTTACAACTACTACTTTATACTTTTCCACAACCCGCCTTAATCTCCGTGCCGAGTCCTTATGGGACATAAATAATGGGACGGAGGGAGTATTTTTTATTCCAACCAATTGATAGTTTTTCAAATCAAGTTTGTCCCTTTTTTATTTTCATTTTAATTGATATATTAATTTAAATTAGTGATAATTTTTTTTATAATAAGTAATATTTTTATTCCAACCAATTGATATTTTTCAGATCAAGTTTGTCCTTTTTTTTAGATAATGTTTTTTTAAACTCCCTCCGTCACAATAATCAAGTCCCATTGTTTTTTTTTAATACATTGATTAATAACAAAGTGATACTTTTACTAAAAACAATGATATTTTTATTCATAATAACCGATACTTTTATTCATAACAAGTGATACATTGATTAATAACAAGTGATATATTCAGTAAATTTACTAAAATCAACGTTACTTTTATTCATAATAAGTGATACTTTGATTAATAACAAGTGATACATTGATTAATAGCAAGTGATACTTTTATTCAGAACAAACGATATATTCAGAATAATTGATACTTTTTTTTCATGCATAGTGATACTTTTATTAAGAACAAGTGATACTTTTACTAAAACCAACGATACTTTTATTCATAATAAGTGATATTTTTATTCATAGAAAGTGCTACTATGATTCATGAAAAGTGATACACTGGTTAATAATAAGTGATATTTTTATTAATAGGAAGTGATACTATGATTAATGACAAGTGATACATTAGCTAATAAGAACTGATACTTTTATTCAGAACAATTGATATATTCAAAATAATTGATATACATTGTGTTTTCTGTGATTGTACTGTAATTGGTCCGAGAGGCACGAAAATCGAGGTGCGACGGCACAGAAAGACGGAAAAGGTGAAACCCTATTTTTTGGCAGACCACGATCGCCGACTTTCGAAGGCGCGCGGGGGCGCGTGTAATCTTATTCATCCAATCCGTTCAGATTGTTTTGTTCGTTTTTTCGTTAGCTTTTTCTGGATAGGTCGCATGACCAATTCGGATTTCTGGTTTGTCCGGAATAGCGTCGGAAAGGAGAAGTGGTCGTGCTGTTCAGAAATCCCCAATTATGGCCGAAAACCCTAATTTCGCTAGGGTTCTGCCGCATCTGTCGGCTGCGATTTCCGGTGGGTCTGGCGTCCGATTTTCGATCGGCTTGAACCGCTGGATTCCACGTCTCACGAGCTTCGTGTTGATATATCGTATGGGGTCATCCGATCCCAGATACGACCAGAATTGACGTCTGAAGTTTGCTTCTTACAACAAATTTTTCTGGCGAATCGTTTCGAAATTGAGGGAAATTGATGGACGATTTCGGCCGGAATCCGTTCATGGTGGCCTAAAATCATCTAAGGAATTAATTGAACAAATCCCGACTCGGAAAGTCGTGTATTTGCGCGGAGGAGCCGCTGGTGACGACTGCGAAATTCCACAGCTCAAAGTCGCGGCGGCAGCTCCAGGCTGTGTTTAATCACAGCCAAGACGTCTGGGGACGTCGGGCGTGTCTGGAGACAACGGAGACGGACAAGAACGGCCGCGCCGGGGTGGCAGCCGCGCGCAGGTGGATGCGCGACAAGACGCGATCGCGCGCACTCCCGCGAGAATCAAGCGGCGGCGGCGGCTCCGGGGACGTCGAGGTGGCGGCAACACGCGACGGCGGGGCTCCAGGGATGTCGGGGAGGTGGCGGCAGGCCGCCAGCGGTGGCGGAAAGGCGGCGGCGACATTTCTTCTTGATGAAGAAGATGATGACGTGTCTCGCCACATCAGCCCTAGCTGCCACGTGGCTGCCACATGGCAGACCCCTGATGACGTGGCACGATGCAATTTTCGATGCAGTTTTCAGATTCGAAGATTTTGAAGAGCTATATTTTGATCGTGCTATGTAATAGTTTGGAATTACATGTTTTAAAGCCCGATAACGTCTTAAATTTCCTATTTGCGCATTTATTTATTATTATGCTTTAGCATGCGATTATGTGATTAATTGCGCTTAGAAAAGTATGTAAATAGCATTTGTGTCGTTATTAAGCATGTTTTAATTTTTGCGAGCAAGTTTTATTATGTGCGCTTAGAAATTGCATGCTTTAGGAATTATGTGATGATGCATGATTCGTAACAAACCTTTTGAATAAAAAGACTAAGCAATATTAAATTAAATGTTTAATTAGATTCCATTAATTTGGATATTAAACACTTAATTGGACCTCCATTAATTGGACTCTACACGAAAGTAGTAAGATTATGTGAGTAAACGTCCACCTGCGTGGCTTGCTTGCATCTTGGAGCTACAAGTTTTGTGAGATGTGTTTTCCAAAATAATATTTAATTATTATTGAGTAGTGGGAGCGAAGCCATAAACGTCCACCTGCGTGGCTTGCGTGCCTAGTAAACACGAACACTATAGAAGATAATAATTAAATAGGATGGCTACTTAGATCAAATTGAATGCGGCATGGTTCGAGTAAGTATGTCAATTCGAGAATTTGATTCTATTTTGGTCAAATTAATGGTCAATGCTTAGATGTCACCGCATGTACAATTCACTTCCCTCGAAGTCTCTTCCCACGTTTTAATAGTGATATGGTCCAGAATATCGAACTATTAATTCCATTCGTCTTAAGAACCTGGACGTGGATTGGAATTAAAGAGCTATGTAAATAGCTTGGTTTAGGGTTACGCTAGTAAACGTCGTCCTGCGTGGCTTGTTAGTGGAATTCCTAGAGTTGTTCGAGGTTTTTAATATCATTGTTTTTACAAAAGGTTACAATGATTATTAATTACGAATTATGTGCAAATATTAATTTCATACATGCTTTTAAATTACATTTTTCAGATATGTCTGTTCGAATATTTTATTTTTCGAGTTCTTAAACAGTCTCACCAACCAAACCCTAATAGGTTTAACAATATTATATAATTTCATAGAGTGGAAGAGTTATCTTACCTCTCCCAATAAAAGCTCTGCAAATGTCCTATAAGAACTTCTGTTTTAGGACCGCTATGTCTAAGAACGAGTTTACTATAAGTATGTTACTCAAATATTTGGTAGCGGTCAAAGAGGTTATAGGAAAGGGCAAGAGTGCTCAAGTCTTGAATATCCCAAGTAGTTCAAGGAATCCTCCGAAAGGCGGAAACCAGAAAAAGAGCAGAAAGGGTGGACATTTCAAGAATAGCAGTGGGAGGAAGAAGACGGTCCTTACCGGCAATATACGAATGTCAAAAGAGAAAGGAAGGTTCTTCAAGCGTGGTAAGAAAGGACACTGGAATAATTATAATCCAGATGTCAAGGCAAAACAAAAAGAGACGCGAGTCGCTCTTGTAACTGAAACTGTTCTGGTTTCCTCTTCTATCCACGTATGGGTAGTGGATTCGGGGCAACTGATCATGTTTGTTACACCTTGCAAGGTTTCTTGCAGAAAAGGCAATTGAGCAACGGCGAGGTGGTAGTCTCAACGGGCAATGGATCGAAAGTTCCTGCAATTGCCATTGGAGATTTAAATCTATCCTTTGATAGTTCTATTTTAGTATTTAAAGAAGTTTAATATGTGCCTGAGTTTAGGCGAAACATTATTTCTATTTCAAAACTCTGCACCATGGATGGTTATAAATCAAGTTTTGATAGTGAAGTTTCTATCATGAAAGACGATGATTTTATCTGTGGTGGACTATTAAATGGATCTTTATATACTTTTACTTGTAAACCGCGTAGTTCTGTTAATATTGCTTCCTCATCATCAAATCCTAAGAAGAGGAAAGAGTCTTGTAAGGTAAACCAAACTTATCTGTGACACTTAAGACTAGGTCGCATCAATCTTAACAGGACTCAAAGGTTGGTGGAATATGGATCATTTGGAGTCTCTCCAAGTTGAACCATTTCTAACTTGCGAAACCTGTTTGGAAGGAAAGATGATGACTAGACCTTTGAAGGCAAAGGGTTATAAAGCCACAGAAGTATTAAGTTTGATACATTCTGACTTGTGTGGAGGGTATGAGTACTTCGTCACATATACTGACGATTACTCGAGGTACGGATATGTTTACCTTCTTCTCCACAAGTTGGAGGAGAAGAAGTTAGGTAAAGAAATCAAAACACTACGATCTGATCGTGGTAGGGAATACCTATCCAACGAGTTCAAGGACTACTTGACAGAATGTGGGATTACATTCCAGCTGACAGCACTGGGAATGCCTCAACAGAATGGTGTGTCAGAGAGAAGGAACCAAAGTCTCTTAGAGATGGTTCGGTCGATGATGAGTTATGCAACTTTGCCAGTGTCCTTTTGGGGATATGCCCTAGAGACTTCAACATACTTGCTGAACTGTGTGCCTTCCAAGTCGGTACAAAAGATCCCTTTCGAGTTGTGGAGCGGGCACAAACCCAGTATGTACCACTTAAGGATTTGGGGTTATCCTGCTTATGTGCTAAATAGGCAGGCCGACAAATTGGAATCACGTTCAGAAGTAATGTTGTTCATAGGGTATCCGTAGGAAACGAAGGGTGGATACTTTTATGATCCTAAAGAATAGAAGATCGTTGTTAGCCCTAACGCTCGGTTCTTAGAAGAGGATTACATTAGTAACCATAAATCTCGAGTCGACATCATCCTTGAGGAATTACAAGGTAGTCAAGTTTCACTTAAACAGCCAGTTGTGCAAGATAGTACTCCACGAGTAACTGCACAATCTGTTAACAGAGCGCCTAACACTATTCGACATAGTGGGAGGGTGATATTTACACCTGATTGGTATATGTTCGCTGGGGAGACGTTTGATCATCTCCCGACAAATGAACAAGATACCGTGGATCCCTGGACTTACAATGAAGCAGTGGGAGATGTAGATGCAGATTCCTAGCGAATCGTCATGGACTTAGAATTTAAGTCCATAATTGATATGGATGTATACGAGATCACTGAACGACCTGAGGGCTGCAAAGCTATTGGTAGTAAGTGGGTATATAAGAGAAAGAGAGAGGACCGAATGGAGAGATCATGGCGTTTACGGCCAGGCCAGTGGCGAAGTGTTTTACCCAGAAAGAAGGTATCGATCACGAAGAGACCTTCTCGCCTATAGCAATGATCAAGTCCATTCGGATTCTCCTTGCCATAGCAGCTCACATGAACCTAGAGATCTGGCAAATGTATGTCAAAACTGCTTTCCTAAACGGTCACCTTGAAAAAGGTAGGGACATCTACATGAAACAGCCAGATGGTTATGTGAATGAGGGCGAAGAGCATCTAGTTTGGAAGCTTAAGAAGTCTATTCATGGACTTAAGCAAGATTTCCGGTTATGGCACCAGCGTTTTCGATGAGGTAGTGAAATCCTATGAATTTATATCTTGTCCTAACGAGGTGTGTGTACCGTATTTGTGTTAACGAATCAGTGGTGTTTCTTGCATTTTACGTAGATGACATCCTTCTCATTGGCAACAATGTTGAAGTTTTATCAGACGTAAAGACGTGGTTATCCGAGCAGTTTCAAATGAAGGACTTAGGTGAAGCTGCTTACATCCTTGGGATCAAGGTTATCCGAGATCGCCAGAAAAGGACGTTAAGCTTGTCACAAGTGTCCTACATTAACACTATTATTGCTCGTTTTAGCATGCAAAAGCCAAGAGAGGTTCAATACCATTCAGACATGGCATTTTTTTATCCAAGAATCAATACCCTAAAACGCCTGAAGAGATAGAAAGTATGAGGCTAGTACCATATGCTTCCGCTGTCAGTAGCCTCATGTATGCGATCTTTGTACGAGAGTAGATATCTCATATGCTGTAGGCATGGTCTCAAGATATCAGTCTAACCCTGGAAAGGAACACTGGACTGCGGTCAAACATATTCTCAAGTACCTTAAATGGACTAGAGATTATAGGCTTGTTTACCAGTCAGATAGTCTAGTGTCTTTCGGTTATACAGAATTGGATTTCCAGTCTGATAGAGACGAGAAGAAGTCTACGTCAGGTTATGTGTTTACCTTGGAAGGTGGAGTCATATCATATAGGAGTGCAAAGCAGAAATGCATTGCGGAGTCAACCATGGAAGCAGACTATGTGGCTGCTTCAGAAGCTTCGAAAGAGGCAGTTTGGCTCAAGAATTTCCTCCTGGATCTTGATATTGTTCAGAATTTGCCTAAGGCGATCACGGTTTATTGTGATAATGCGGGTGCAGTGACAAATTCTAAGGAACCTAGATCTCACAAGGCGTCTAAACACATAGACAGGAAGTACCACATTATACGAGTATTCGTAAATCGAGGTGACGTGTTGATTGACAAAATTGGAACTGAAGTCAACCTAGCTAATCCTTTCACAAAGAGCTTACCACTCCCGGCTTACGAGAAGCATGTTCGTGGCTTAGGAGTGATAGAGATGCACCCCACTTAGGACTACAGAAACTTTTCTATAAGTAAGAGAAGATGTAGTGATAGATAGGATAGATAGCTGAGATATAGCTGAGTACTAGTTTGTACCTAGATAGCTGAGATATAGCTGAGCACTAGTTTGCACCTAGAACTGACACATTGTATACTAAAAGTTTACTTTAGTATAAGTGGGAGAATTGTTGAGATTTTGTATACTGGAAGCAAATTTTATGCTTGTATACAATGTGTTTTGTCCCTACCACTATTTTATTCTCCTATCTAATAAATAAATATATTTGCACATGTTATCCTTTATCTTGTACAAAAGTTAGATTTGTGTAGTGTGTCGGGTATCACAGAAGACAACACAAATTGGTTGAACTGACAAGAAATAAACAGTTATCACAGCTGAGACAACTTCAAGATAAGTTGTCGGTTTAAGCTGCAATTTAGATAAGAAGTGGCTTGTCTTAGTTGCTTGTCTTTACTGGTACACTGAAGGTGGTGTATTGATGGATCACAGTGAGATGTGTTCTCCTGACTGGCCTAAGTGGAGAAGCAAGATCTCGGTGACTTAGCTGGTATTAAGCTTGGTAAGACTTCAGCTGAGTGCATTTGGCTATCTATCACTTTGACCTACTATGGTGAACGTCATCGCGACAGGATCTACGTATCTTGGGTGTTAGTCGTTATTTGTGGCTCAGGCTGGTTGTCTGTATCTTGCAACCGTATCCTAGTAAAATGGGTTGATAATATCCCCTGAGGAACTCGAAAGGATATTACTCCGGAATATAAGATGTTAATTAATTTAAGCTGTCAGTGAGCTTAATTAATTAACGGATATATATATATATATATATATATAATCTATCTATATATATATATAATCTATCTATATATATGTATGAAAAATAAATAAAAATAAAAATAAAAATAAATGGTTGATATTAGGCCCGGCCCTGGGCCTGTGCAGCCGGCCCAACTGCACAGGGCCCCAAAAACTTAGGGGCACCAGCCCACTGCCCATATAACAAACGAAGATCCATTCATCAAACAATGTTTGTTTCCTACAACTACAAGTAAAACGAAAATCCATTCATGAAGACAAACGAAGATCCATTCATGAAACTAGTGGGCTTTTTTTTTCTTTTTCTTTTTCTAATTTTATATTTAAATAATTTTTTAATAGTTTGTTTCCTACAACTACAAGTAAACGAAAATAAGATATGATATATAACAATCCTTCGCAACTCGATAATCTCCATCCTCGTCTTTTACTTTTCGTCTCTCAACTCTCAAGAATAATTATATTTTAATTCGTGCTTCTCGTAATTATTGTTGGCGATATTGCGTATTGTGCCCGCCGCAATTTCTTCTCTTGCCCACTTGTCGTTGACTCGTTTCGCCTCTTCAGTTCTTTGGAGGTAAATATTTTTAATTTGTTATGCCTTTAGTTTGATATTTGTTGTTTATTAGTTTGTAGTTTTTTCGTCTCGGGCTCTTTTGTGATATGTGATATCTGATATATAATATATTAATGATAATGATAATGAATTGATGATTATAGAGATTTAAATTTTAGATTTTGGCTTTTGCAGCATCTGATTGAATTTGAATTTTATTGAGATATGTCGCCCGGGACTAGAAAGCAGGCTTCTGGTTGTGAAAAACGTAAGAAAAAACAAAAAGTTGAAGTGTTAATTAAGTCTCAAAGAGGAGCTCTTGATAAATTTTTAATTAAGGATTCCAAAAATCCTAGTCCAAGTGATAACCAACATGCTGATGTTGAGGGTAATGCGGATTTGAACAATGACTTGGATTTGAATGAGAATAATGATGTTGATTGTAATGTCTCTTTGGATGACGAGAATATTGAAGATGTGAATCGTGATTCGCCTATTGAGAATTCTGATGATGTAGCCGTTGAGGATGCTAGAGATGTACATGTTGAAAATTCATGTGATGTTCACATTGGAAATGATAATGAGTTTGATATAAATCAGTTGGATAGTACTATGAAGTTAGTTGTTGATGAGAATGATGAAAATAGTTTTGACTGTGATATATATGATCCTAGAAAGTGGGATGGTCTGAATGAAAGAATGATTTGTGTTTTAGCACGTAATGGCCCAAAAAGAGATTTAACTATTGTTGTAGGTCCCAACAATCGATTGAATAGGCACTTTTCTTCAATCCATTATAATAGAGTTTTGCCCAATGGAGAAAAATACGATAGAGATTGGCTTGTCTACTCGAAAGAGCTTGACAAAATATTTTGTTTTTGCTGTAAATTATTTAGCAAAAGGCAAGGAGTGGGTGAATTAGCAAGGGGGGCTTCAATGATTGGAATCATCTTAGCATCAGACTTAGAGAGCATGAAGTAAGTATGGAGCATGTTGGGTTATGAGATAGTAGATGGTACTCAGCTGTCTAGTGTTTAAAAGAATATTGGGGGAAATCATAGAAGTACAATTGAATTGAAGATCCCAAAACCCAGCTGATATCAGTAGTGCAATGTGTCGATAGGATTAGATGATGTATAGGTTAGACTTGTTTTATTTTGATTATCTTTTTGTCTAAGTCCTGTACGGGGTAAACTGTTGGACTGATCTTCTGACGAAGTTACTTTCCAGAACCCCACGTCATCAATGTAAGAGCTTGCGTTCTTCAGCCAGCAGCTGATCTTCACCTCTGTAGGAGACAGCCCATCAGCTGATAAGATATCAGCAGAAGAGCATAATGCAAAGTTCAGTACCTTCGCAGTCATCAGCTGACCCACCAGAGCCTTATCAGCTTGTCAGAAGACAGAGACTGTCTTGAGTCTACTGTATCCGACAGAAAGCGACCCAGTCGTAAACATCTTTTCGAAGTTCAGCAGAAGATCATACGAGGATGTGGAATAGTCAACTCTATCTCTGACACATTCTCACCTACCACAAACCTAAACTAATGAGATGCCGACAACGCTTTACCTGCTCTAAACAACTAAAGCCTGCTCTCATGTACAGTATTAACTGCTCTACTGCAATAATTCGAATTTATGGCCGTTTTCTTTGGAAGCTTGTGACACGTGGCATCGTCTTCTCCAACGGACATATGCCTTGCTCACAACTATCAATAGAGAAGAAATACGAGCTCCACGCACGGGACTCATAAGGGAAAAAGCTCAAGCTCAAGCTCAAGAACACTCTAGCGGACTTAATAGATTATATAGAGAAGAACTTGCTTTCATAGAATATTTGTAGTTCTTCTCTCTAGAGTATTTAGATCCCTTTCTTCTCTAGACTAAGCTCATTGCCAGATTTATAGCTTAGATTTCGAAGGAGTTCACTTTTAGTGAATTGTTCTTATTGTAAGAACTCCTTCTAAGTTGGAGATTATCCCCTCCGTTTCAAACTTAGGTTTGAATTGTAAAGTCGCTAAGGACTATAACTTAGAAGGGTCTGTCCAGTGCACAGATTCCTTGCTGAGGCTTGCTCAGGATAATCAACAAGTTCTCCTGCCAAGTCAGGACCATGGACGTAGGATCTTGCATATCCGAACCACGTTATATCACTTGTGTTATTTACTGTTTTATTGCATTTCATACAACCGCTCAAAATCATATGTTTGCATAAAACGTATTTTAAAAGCGCACAGCCAAAAGAATTTATCTTGCGAAAACACGTTTTCAACTAAGACGAATCAACGGGCCCGACACACTTCTCCGCACAACGTCTCCGACTGAGTTTCAACGACTGACTAAAGTCAGTAGGAGAGCTCAGTAGTTGACACACTCTGACCCCGTGATCGAAGGTTACTATTTGGCACTGTTCATCAGTTGCACCAAACAGCTCAGCTGTCCTTCGGTTTGAGAAAAAGAAACTGTGATCAGGTGTATTCACCCCCCCTCTACACTTGACTATCGTCTCCGGACCAATAATTGGTATCAGAGCCTCGGTGTTCTTCTGATCGCCGGTTCTGTACTACTGGTCCTCTCGAACAGATCCTGGAAAACAATTGGTATCAGAGCCTCGGTGTCTTCAGTCATCCTTATACTCGTTCAAACACTTGACTATCGTCTCCGGACCAACAATTGGTAGCATAAGCATCTCTTCAGTCATCCTTATACTCGTTCACATAATATCTGACATGTCAGGTATTCGGATGGTGCCGATGTTCTCGATAGAGAACTTCACGGTATGGCACGTGAGAATGGAGGCACACTTCACATCGCTGCACGACAGCATGGCGGACGTCCTTGAGATAGGACCCATCAATCCCATGATTGACAGCGTTCAGTTCGCTGCTGCAGGAGGTGTAGGAGCACAGACTGGTGCTAAGATCCCTAAAGAAAAATCAGCTTTCACGCCTGAAGAGAAAAAGCTGCACAATCTCGACCGAGTTGCGCGAAATGCTATACTGACAACGCTCAGTAACTCTCATCTCAGGAGAGTGCAAGACTGCAAAACGGCTAAAGAGCTTTGGGATGCCCTGGCTGTACTGAGCCAAGGAACCCCGCAGATCAAAGAGAACAAGCTCGAACTAGAGCTTCAGAAGTTCGAAGCCTTTGCAATGGAGCCTAGTGAGACCATTGACGAGCTTAGCGTCAGATTCACAAATCAAGTCAACGTCATCAACGGGCTGGGGAAGATGTTCACCAACAAGGAGATGAACACCAAGATCCTGAGAGCGCTACCTCGACAGAAGTGGCTTCCTTTTGCTACTTATTTACGTCGCTCTGATCTTAATGCTCTAACTCCTGATGTTATATTTTCAGAACAAAAAATGGAGGAATTTGAGCATAGTCTACCCCAAAGGTCTTCCAGTGCTCGAGCTGACACGCAGATCGACCATGCCTTCAAGGCAACACTCAGCAAGACTGGACCCAAACCAGTTTCCTCAAGCAAGGCAGTGGCCACAATCGAAGCAAAGTCTTTCGAGACTTCAGGCCCTGACCATCTAGCACTAATGGCTCTCAAATATCAGAGAGAAAAGGAGAGAGTCAGAAAGCTGAGGAAATACAACAGAGATTCTCCCTCAGGTAAGAAAGATTATCAGAAAAGGGAAGAATCTAAACCTTCTACTGAATGCAGGAACACAGAGCCTGCTACTAGTCCATCTAAAGACTCAGCTGGAAAAAGCAGCAGAACATCTACCTGCTACAACTGCAAGAAGGAGGGACATTATCAGTACGACTGTCCCGAACTCTCAGCTGCTCAATGAGCAGAACGGCAGGCCAGACGAGATAAATTTGCCAAAAGAAGGCAGGCTTACATAGCCGGAGAGATATCCGACAACTCAATTGAGGAGGATACATTCATGTATTCCTCTGAGGACGAAGCTGCATTTATCGCAGTTGAGATCGGAGAGACGGTTCCTGAAGATACGACTGAATACTGTCTGATGGCCGGAGAAGAGGCTGAGGTAAACTCCAAACTTAATATAACCTCTTCTTCACACAGCACACACGACACGTGCTCGGTCACAGATGATCCTCTGGATGTGGTACAAGCATACGACGATCTGCTAGAGGAGCAGATTTAGCTGAGCAGAGAGTTCAGCAAAACGATTCAGGAACTTGAACAGGTAAAGGCTGAGAATCAGAGACTTTCTTCTGATTGTCAGGTCTCTACTGAGTCAGAGAATCTGGTTACGAGACTCAAGGAAGTGATTGAATCTCTTATGACTAAGTCTCAGCTTCAAGAGACTCAGATCTCAGTTCTGACTAAGGACAATTCTGAGAAAGAGACTGAAATAGCCCAACTCAGTCAGAAGCTCACAGACGTGCAAAAAGATTATGACTCACTCAGGAGGAGTGACGAGGTTTGGCGAGGACTGATGACTGAACAGTACCTAGGAGCTAAGGAGAAGCTGGAAAGTATGCTTAGAGCGCAACGACTAAAAGTCCTGAAAGAAGGTCTTGGCTATACTCATGAAGCTTCTACCTCAAAAAGCTCAGAAGCGCTGGCTGATAGGTTCGTCAGAGGAAAGGTACAAACTGCTGACACAACACCTCAGGCGAAGAATAAGCAGAAAATCGTTGCACCTCAGCCGAGCAGCAAAAAGCAACTGACCAAAGGTTCCAGCCCCAGGACACCGCGATCAAACTCAGGAGGAACCAAGAAGGTCAGGTGGGCAGAACAGTACAAGGAGCCATTGTATGAGCACCCGGCTCAGTATGGCTCGTACTACTATGAGCACAAAGACTCAGAAGAAGAAAGCTCCTGAGCCCAAAATCATTAGAAAGTCAGTATCTCCAGGTCCTGTGGAGAAGAAAACTTACAAGGTTCAGAAGAAAAAGTCTCAGACTTCTAAGGTTCCTAGACAGATTTGGGTTCCGAAATCACCCACTAACATGTAAGGACCCAACTGAACCAAAGGGTACCTAAAAATGCTTCTGTTTTGCAGGTGCATAAGGACCCTTGGATAGTGGACAGCGGCTGCTTGAGACATATGACATACCAGAAGAGCATGCTGACCAACTACATACAAGAAGATGGTCCCAGAATTGAGTTCGGTGACAACTCAAAAGGATACACAAGGGGATATGGAACGCTGAACATTGGGACTGCTTCAGTTCCAAGAGTAACATATGTTGAAGGACTTCAACATAATCTCCTTTCTGTCAGTCAATTCTGTGATAACCTTAACAGAGTAATCTTTGACGTTGGTTTCTGTGATATTATTGATAAATCTACAGGGAAAACAGTGTTATCAGGTTCGCGGAGGAAGAATATATACGTTGCAAACTGGAATACCGCAGAACCTGAGGCTTGCTTGCTCGCACAGACAAAATTTAGTGACAAGTCAGGATGGCTATGGCACAAGAGACTCAGCCACCTGAACTTCAATACTATGAACAAGCTCGCCAAGAACTCTAAAGTCAGAGGACTGCCCAACGAATCGTTCATCAAAGACAGAAATTGTGAAGCATGCTTGAAGGGAAAGCAGACAAAGAAAAGCAATCCACCTATTCCTTCACCTTCCACTGATGGAATCCTTCAGCTGCTGCACATGGACTTATTCGGGCCAGTCTCCCCAGTGACTATAAGAGGCAAGAAGTATGCCCTCGTCGTTATTGACGACTACTCGAGATATAGTTGGGTCATCTTCATCGCCAACAAATCTGATGTTCAAACTGAGCTACCCAATATGCTGAAGAAACTCAGTGTGGAAAAGGACATCAAGATTCAAAGAATTCGCTCAGACAGAGGAACATAATTTCTCAACTCAGTAGTTAAGGAGTACTACGATAAAGAGGGAATTCAGCACGAGACATCAGCTGCTCGCACCCCTCAGCAGAACGGACTTGCTGAACGCAAAAACAAAACACTCAAAGAAGCAGCAAGAACGCTCCTAGCAGACTCTGGACTACCTTCAAAGTTCTGGGCTTATGCTACTGACACCGCCTGCTATACACAGAATCGCTCTTTACTTACACAGCAATACATGAAGACACCATACGAATTATGGAAAGGGAGAATTACTTCTATTTCTCATTTTCATATTTTTGGTTGTCCTTGCTTTATTCACAATAATGGAAAAGATCAGCTGAAGGTCTTTGATAGCAAATCTGATCAAGGAGTATTCTTAGGATACTCTCGAGTCAGTAAAGCCTTCAGAGTCTTTAACTATCGAACCCTTTGCATGGAGAAAAGCCCTCATGTTGTTTTTGATGAGTTTGTTACTGAGAACAGGAAAAATACAGAGACAAACACTGAACATGTCAGCAGCAAGCTACATGATCTCGGACTGACTGATAAAACTGAAAAGATCCAGCATTGTTGGGATGATGAGTCAGACGATGAAGAAATTCAGATTCAGCCAACAAGCGATGTAGCTGACCTGGTTGATTCTACTGAACAGAATCGACAACAAGTAACAACGGTCGATGAGGAAGCCCCAGTGGTAACTGAGACCTCTACTGAGAATATAAACTCAGGGGGAACAATTAATGTTCCTGAGCTAAATGCCCCTGAACCTGGAAACTCAGTAGATCCTAACCTTCTTACTGAACTACTGCAATCTCAGAGCAGTACTACTGAGATGCCTAACACACCTACTGACTGTGCAGAAGTAGTATCAGAAGAAGAAGCCAAACTCAGACGTTCATGGCTTGACGCTCATTCTTCAAATCTCATTATAGGAGATCCGTCAGCAACGAATAAGAACTAGATCTCGATTGAGTCAAGGAGAAAGCTCACTCTATTCTTGTTTCTTGTCTACAGAAGAACCTCAGTCAATAGAGGATGCACACAATGATGCTGACTGGATCATCGCCATGCAAGAAGAGCTGAACCAGTTCGTCAGAAATGAAGTTTGGGAGCTTGTTGACAGACCTAGACATCAGCATGTGAAGTTTGGGGTCTTCAAAAACAAGCGTGATGAAAACAACGTCATCGTCAGAAATAAAGCTCGACTAGTTACCAAGGGATACAGTCAAGCAGAAGGAATCGACTTTGATGAAACTTTCGCTTCAGTCGCAAGATTGGAAGACATTCATCTTTTCCTAGCCTATGCAACGCATCAGGGATTCAAAGTATATCAGATGGATGTGAAGTCAGCTTTTCTGAATGGCGTACTGAAGGAAGAAGTCTACATGGATCAACCGCCTGGCTTTCAGCAAGGACATCAGGTGTACAGACTTCGGAAAGCTCTGTATGGGTTAAAACAAGCACCCAGGGCTTGGTACGATACCCTATCAGACTTTCTACTTCGTAAAAGGTTTTCGAAGGGGACGAGAGATCGCACCCTATTCAACATAAATTCAGGAGATGACATCCTACTGGTGCAAATCAACGTGGACGACATCATTTTCGGTTGCAGAAACGAGACCATATGCCAGCAGTTCGAGAAGATGATGAAAGAGAAATTCGAGATGTCTATGATGGGAGAGATGAATTATTTCCTTGGTTTTCAAGTGAAGCAATCACCTGAAGGAATCTTCATCAATCAAGCCAAATACACTCGCGATCTTCTCAAAAGATTCGGCTGCGACTCTAGCAAGCCAGTCAAGATCCCCATGAACACAAATTTTAAAATCGATCTAGACAAAGAGGGAGCTTCTGTTAACTCTACTGATTATAGAGCTATTATTTGTTCTTTATTATATACTTAACAACTAGCCGACCTGACATAACTTATGCTGTAGGTGTATGTGCAAGATTTCAAGCAGATCCTAAGCGAAGTCATCTAGACTCAGCAAAGAAGATTCTGCGATATCTAAGAGGAACACCTGACGCTGGGTTATGGTATCCTGCTGATGATAATCTTATACTTACAGGTTATTCTGATGCTGATTATGCAGGATGCAGGATAGATCGAAAGTCAACTTCTGGAACGTGTCAGTTCCTAGGCAGCAAGCTGATATCTTGGTTTTCAAAGAAACAACACTCAGTAGCAACGTCCACTACTGAAGCTGAGTACATGGCTGCTGGAAGTTGCTGTGCCCAGATCCTTTGGCTTCGACAACAACTGAGAGACTATGGTATAGTTCAGGATGAAGTGCCCATCTACTGTGACTCCACAAGTGCTATTGCAATCACTCAGAATCCAGTTCTCCATACGAGATGCAAGCACGTGGATATTCGACACCACTTCATCAGAGACCATGTCGAGAAGAAGGATATCAGAATGGAGAAAATCTATACTGAAAAGCAAAGGGCAGATTTACTGACCAAACCACTAGCTGAGAACAGATTCAGAGAACTATCAGTTGAGCTAGGTCTACTAGATCCTACTGAATCATATCAGTAGAATACAACTACTGACAAATGCCATCAATTGGTATCAAGTGTAGGAACCAGTATGACAGATCAGATGATCAGTACAGTGATTCAGTCGGAAGAATTATACTGTACACAGTAAGGGGGAACGTGGTCATCAGCACGTCAACCATCCTCCTTAACCTTAACGGTAACCAGCTGATCGTAAAAGTTCAGCTGAAGAGGTTTGAGTAGTATTTTTTTTACTTAAACTTTTTCAGAAGCATGCTCGCATTTATTATATCAGTAGATTGCACTCAGTAGTTAATGAGCATTTATTTCCCGCCATTAATTTTTTTAAGGATTGGTTAGTAGGAAACCGTTCTTATTTAAAATGACCTAGTCTTTAATGCTGCCTGCAGCGCATTTAATGCATGTCTTTTCACTTACCTTTATTATGCATCATCCTACCTAGGTCTATGGTAGAGGTGGCTAAGTACTCATTCCTTTTATAACATCTAATCTGAGCCGTCGATATAAATGATAGATTAAAACCCAGTCGTCCGATCTAAACGGCTAATCACGCATATCTTACAAAATCTTTCATCTTCTACCATTTCCTCACTTTTCGCCATTTCCGATCTTAGAGCTTTTCCTCAGCGATTCAGTTTTCTCCTCAAAATCATAAACTGCTTTACATCTGCATATTTCAAGCTCTAAATATTACGGTAATGTATTTAATCGTGCTTAAAACTCTACTGACTTACTCTATTTTCAAGTGCTAACGAGTTTTGATGCAGATTTCCATGGCAACGATACAGACCCCTGCGAACATCGAAGAAATCATCCTCTCGCGCATACAGTTCGAACCCACGATGGCGCTTCGCCAAGTGGATATTCCTTATATGGAGGAGGTTTTTGACGCTCAGGAAGAATCGGGCCTAGACGCTCTTGTTACAAGGCAACCGAGAGCCTATCTTCCCAGGCAAGTTACAGAGGTCTTCTACAACTGGAGGACTCTAGACTCAGGAGCAGAAGTCTCCAGCTTTTCATACATGAAAGAGATCGATTCCCTCTCATGGGACGCCAATGTTTACGAGTTCAACATTCGAGATCCTCTCGAACTGGCTTTCGATCTAACAGACGAAGGAATTTCTCCGTTTGGTTACAAGGAGAAGGAGATCAATGCCTATGTGCAGAAGTTCTGCGGTAGGAAGGACATAGCCTTCAAGACCGCTCTGCCGAAGAATTTGTTGCTACCGAGATACCGGGCGCTCGCTTATATCGTTTCTCATATCTTAACGAGCTCAGCCGGATCATATGATCAACTTTCTAAGCCGAAAATCCAGCTGATGATGATTATTGATGATAGAGTCCGCGTCAATTGGACGGACTACTACTTAGCCGAGCTGAGGGCTTAGGCTCAGAAGTTTACCGCTCTACCCACTGGAGAGAGGAGGCTCGCCAGTGTGGGTAAACTATTGTTTGGGACGAAGATGTCCATCATGATCGAGCAGAGAGTCTCGAGGAGCTCAACTTTTGCTGACTCCAGGTACTTCGACAGCAAGCTCATCAAGTTCAAAACTAGAGCCGCTGCTGAGAAGTCAGTCGGGCGAGGGCCACCGGAGCCAAAGAGGGTCGTATCAGACCTGCCCCCTCGCGCTGACCCGCCGAAAAGGAAGAGGCTGACAAAGACTGGACCTTCTGAGGTCCCAGTGGAACAAGCCAAACCAGCCTCTCCCCCGCCTCCTCAGGAAGAACAAATTCTTGACTCGGACACCGGCATTGAGGGTGCCACGTTGAAGGACAAAGTCCAAGTCATCAGTTCTGAGGAAACTCAGTCGGACATTCCGGTACCGACTGAGGAGACATCCTCTAAGTGGACCACCTTCCACTCCACTCGTCAACGTGCTACAGCTGAAGTGCATGATCAGATTCTAGAAATTGCTGAGCACTCAGACCTAGTGAGGATATCCATAAGGGCTAGGATACAGATGTTACTGAGGTTCCTAAGTTGGGACATTCTCGAGGACATGATCAAATCTCAGTCAGCTCTATCCCTACTCGCCGAAGAGCAAGATTTGCAGTCAGCCATTGGTTTTGGGGAACCAACTGACCTTGCTTACTTCGAGGACCTGAGGGCTGCGATGCTATACCTTCTAAGTCTGCGCACCTCAGTTCCTAGCGACAGCCCTTCGCCTCCATCTCATCCTGACAACGATGATGACAAGGATGATGATGAGATGGATCAGGCACCATCCAAGGATGCAGAATTGGGAGGTTCTGCTGAGGGTTCTACTCACCACGAAAAGGGCCAATCACCACCACCTGCTACATCT
This sequence comes from Lavandula angustifolia, assembly GCA_028984105.1. Taxonomy (NCBI): domain Eukaryota; kingdom Viridiplantae; phylum Streptophyta; class Magnoliopsida; order Lamiales; family Lamiaceae; genus Lavandula; species Lavandula angustifolia. Next base: position 6,220,468 of record CM054810.1, on the reverse strand, counting down.
GGTGAAGCCCAGGTTGCCTCGAAGCCAAGTCGAGCGCAACAACTCGCGTCATCTGAGCAGAGGCTCGGAACCAGTTCTTATCAGATACAACCTATAGGTTTCGTGTCCTCGAAGTCGGTCAACAGAGCTATTAGACGCCAAGGCAAAAAGAACCGTCTTCTCTCAAAAGACGTTCACATTAAGTGGGCTCAATACACAAAAGCTCAAACGGAGAGCATCAACCGACTTGCCGAAAGGGTCGAAAAAGTCTCTAACGCTCCTACTCAACAGATTAATATTCAGGAGATAGTTGAGACAGCCCTCGCAGCTCAGAAGGCGGACTTAGCCGCCCAGAGTCAGCAACTCTTGATCACTCAGCAGAATATCTTCGCTGAGCAGCTGACTAAGGGGCTAGCGGCGGTCCAAGCCACAATGGATGAGAGGAATAAAGTTGCCACCACCAGTCTCCAATCTGCCATTACTCAGCAGGCTGCGGCACTTAAACTCATCCAGAAGGAGATCACAGACTCCCACGATCAATCTCTGCTGAAACTCAGACAGGAGTCAGCCGCACAACTCAGATTTTTTCAGAGAAGATCAGGAGTACGACTGGGATAAATATTGTGATCTGGTCAAGGACTTCGAAGCCACTGCCACTCAAATCAAAGACCTCGTCTACAACTTGGAGAAAGACGTTAAAGCCATCCGCACTCACCTCTCCCAGGCTGATGATGCCAAAAAGGGGGAATGAGAAGTTAAGATTGAAGATCTTGAGGCGGAACAGGCTGAGGTCCAGAAGAGCCCAGAAGTCCAAGAAATTAATAAGGGGGAAGGTACTTCTACTCAGGGGGGAAGGAACCAAAGACTGTACCTCAAGCGAAGGTTCGGCCACCCAGTCCGGACCCGGGCCACCAAGGTGCTCCTCCTGGAGTATGCCACACTCCCCCAATCGACTGTGACTGAGCCAACACCTATCTCATCCGCTCAGCACATCGAGGAAATTGGTCAATTTCTTGATGAACAAGAAGAAGAAGAAGAGCCACAACAACTGCCACCGCAAAGGCCGAGGAAGGAGATTACTACTGAAGCCACTCCATCTTCCCCGACGCCAAAATTCAAAACCAAGGCGGAGCAGGAAGCCTATGATCTGAGAGTTGCTCAACAGCTGCAAGACAAGCTGGATCATGATCATCAGATGGAAGAAGCAAAGAAAGGCAAGAAGCCTAAGAAATTGATGGGCAAAATTGCCAAACGCAAGGCTAAGCAGCTGGGGGACGAACAGAAAAAGAAAGCTTAGGAGGAGCTATCCAAAGCCCCCACCACTGCAGTCCAGCCGATAGCTCAGGGTCACTACACTCCTTATCTTACATCCGACCAAGAGGCTGAGGACAAAGCCACCTGGAAGGCGACGCTGAAGGGATTAAGTCTCCGGAGAGGAGATGCAAGGACAGCGGCCCTCAGAGAGAAGAAGAGATTAGCTGACTTGGCTAAAATGATTAGCCTATCTCAGAAGCCAGCAGCTGATCCAAGGAAGCAGATTCCACGGGGTTCCACGTTCAGGAGGGCACCTTATATCAAGAAGGACCCTATCCCTCATGTGGACAAGTGGATGCTAACCGAGCTTAATGAGGAGTGGGAGGAACTTAAAGAATCTTTTATCAAGGGATACTATGTGTGGGGTATCTATTCTACTGACAGACCAGCTGACCAACTCTTTGATGAGCTTATTTGTCGATTTGATATGGAACTCAGAGATCAGCTTCGTCAGATCATGGAAAGAGAGAAGATACCTTTCAAGGCTCCAGCGTTCAGAAGAATCCCTCCTCCCCGGACTACTCGCGGCGTGCTACGCACAAAAGAGATTGAGAGAGAAGTCGAAGAAGCTGCTTATCACCTCTGCCTGAGAGCCAGGTCCTGAGAGCCAGAATCTACAAGTATTATTACCTGGACCCTCCGGCTGATAAGTCTGAAGACTTCAAGAAGCGTACTCAGACATTCATACGTCAGTAGTGATCTTGCTTTCCTTGTCTTCCTTTGGTAAGAGTAATAGAAACTTGTACTCTCTTGATCATATTTATAACAGTTTCTATTGCTTGCCAGACAATTACTCATTGTCTCATGGCTTTTGTTTGTGTTTTTCACAACTGATCACTAAGTGATCTGACACACACTCACATAACCGTTTCTCTGATTTTGCCTATCTCTCGCCTACTGACTTGATGTTTAATTGATCACCTTGATTGTATTTTCAGATATATTAGGGGGATATTATTGTCAGTAGATTAGCTTTCCTTTCCTTATTGTTTTAGAGTGGAGGTTTTGGCATCATCAATTAGGGGGAAATTGTTGGGTTATGAGACTGTAGATGGTACTCAGCTGTCTAGTGGTTAAAAGAATATTGGGGGAAATCATAGTAGTACTATGGAATTGAAGATCCCAAAACCCAGCTGATATCAGTAGTGCAGTGTGTCGATAGGATTAGATGATGTATAGGTTAGACTTGTTTTATTTTGATTATCTTTTTGCAAAGTCCTGTACGGGGTAAACTGTTGGACTGATCTTCTGACAAAGTTACTTTCCAGAACCCCACGTCATCAATGTAAGAGCTTGCGTTCTTCAGCCAGCAGTTGATCTTCACCTCAGTAGGAGACAGCCCATCAGCTGATAAAATATCAGCAGAAGAGCATAATGCAAAGCTCAGTACCTTCGCAGTCATCAGCTGACCCACCAGAGCCTTATCAGCTTGTCAGCCGACTCAACCGAAGAAGACCGAGATTGTCTTGAGTCTACTGTATCCGACAGAAAGCGACCCAGTCGTAAACATCTTTTCGAAGTTCAGTAGAAGATCATACGAGGATGTGGAATAGTCAACTCTATCTCTGACACATTCTCACCTACCACAAACCTAGACCAATGAGAAGCCGACAACGCTTTACCTGCTCTAAACAACTAAAGCCTGCTCTCATGTACAGTATTAACTGCCCTGCTGCAACAATTCGAATTTATGGCCATTTTCTTTGGAAGCTTGTGACACGTGGCATCGTCTTCTCCAACGGACATAAGCTTTGCTCACAACTATAAATAGAGAAGAAATCCGAGCTCCACGCACGGGACTCATAAGGGAAAAAGTTCAAGCTCAAGCTCAAGAACACTCTAGCGGACTCAACAGATTATACAGAGAAGAACTTGCTTTCATAGAATATTTGTAGTTCTTCTCTCTAGAGTATTTAGATTCCTTTCTTCTCTAGACTAAGCTCATTGCCAGATTTATTGCTTAGATTTCGAAGGAGTTGACTTTTAGTGAATTGATCTTATTGTAAGAACTCCTTCTTAGTTGGAGATTATCCCCTCCCTTTCGAACTTAGGTTTGAATTGTAAAGTCGCTAAGGACTATAACTTAGAGGGGTCTGTCCAGTGCACGGATTCCTTGCTGAGGCTTGCTTAGAATAATCAACAAGTTCTCATGCCAAGTCAGGACCGTGGACGTAGGATCTTGCGTATCCGAACCACGTTATATCGCTTGTGTTATTTACTGTTTTATTGCTTATCATACAACCGCTCAAAATCATATGTTTGCATAAAACGTATTTTAAAAGCGCACAGCCAAAATAATTTATCTTGTGAAAACACGTTTTCTACTAAGACGAATCTCCGGGCCCTACACACTTATCCGCACAACGTCTCCGACTGAGTTTCAACGACTGACTAAAGTCAGTAGGAGAGCTCAGTTAGTTGACACACTCGACCCCGTGATCGAAGGTTACTATTTGGCACTGTTCATCAGTTGCACCAAACAGCTCAGCTGTCCTTCGGTTTGAGAAAAAGAAACTGTGATCAGGTGTATTCACCCCCCCTCTACACCTGACTATCGTCTCCGGACCAACAGAGCATGTTAAGAATATGTCTACATGGTATCAGTTACGTCTACAATTCCGAAAGAATGAAACAATTGATAAAGCAGTTCAAGAACACTATGAGAAAGAGAAAGAACATTGGAGAAATGTTTTATCAAGAATTATTTCAATTGTGAAATATCTTGGAAAACATAACCTAGCATTTCGTGGTTCTAATGAGAGATTATATGAGAATAGTAATGGAAATTTCTTAGGTTTAGTTGAAATGGTAGTAGAGTTTGATCCTGTTATTCAAGAGCATGTTAAACGTATAATAAACAATGATACTCATTATCATTATCTTGGTCATAGAATACAAAATGAGTTGATACTTTTGCTTGCCAATATGATTAAATCTGAAATCGTCAAAGAAATAAAGGAAGCAAAGTATTTTTCTGTGATACTTGATTGTACACCTGATACTAGTCACAAAGAGCAAATGTCTATGATTTTGAGATATGTGTCTTTTTCTTCAAGTAATGTTCACATAAAAGAATCCTTTTTAGGATTTATGAATGTGAATGACACAAGTGGCCAGGGACTTTTTGATACTCTACAACTTGAGTTGAAATCTCTTGATCTTGATATTGATAATGTGAGAGGACAAGGCTATGATAATGGTTCCAATATGAAAGGAAAACATCAAGGTGTGCAAAAGAGATTTTTGGATATAAATCGTAGAGCTTTTATACTCTGTGTGGTTGTCATAGCCTGAACTTGGTATTGTGTGACATGGCTGAGACTTGTGTTAAGGCTACAAGCTTTTTTGGAGTTATACAACGCATACATACCATATTTGCAAAATCTACAAAGAGGTGGCAGATTCTGAAGGATAACGTGACTGGGTTGACTCCTAAATCATTGTCATCTACTAGCTGGGAAAGTCGTGTTGATAGTGTGAAAGCCATAAGATTTCAAATAAAAGAAATATGAAAAGCGTTACTTGTAGTTGGGGAAGTTGATCTTGAATCTATGGTAGCAAGTGAAGCTAATTCTTTTGCAAATTTTGAACTTGGTAAGTTTGAGTTTTTGGTGTCTATAGTTATATGTTTGATGTATTGTCCCATGTCAATGTGGGTAGCAAGCATTTGCAGGCTGCAAATATGATGGTTGATGTTGCCATTAAAGAAGTAGAGACTTTGATTTCATACTTTGAGAAGTATAGAGAAAATGGTTTTTCAAATGCCATGAAAACAGCCCGGGAAATAGCTATAGACATGGACATTGATCCTAATTTTTCTAAGAGGCGAGAAATCAAAAGAAAGAGGCAATTTGATGAGAACCAAAATGATGCATCACAACTATCTGAAGAGGAATCATTTCGGGTTCAATATTTCTTCTATATTATTGATCAAGCAATTTCTTCTCTCAAGTTGAGGTTTGAACAATATGAAGAATATAAAAGAATATTTGGGTTTTTGCTTACATCTAAGAAGTTGTATTCTTTAGATGATATGACTTTGAAATCATGTTGTATTCATCTTGAAGATGCACTGAGAAATGATGAACAATCTGATATAGATGGACATGCTTTATGTATAGAGTTGGAGCTGCTTAGAGACTGACAATTCCTGTCATTGTTGCATCTGCTGAAAGAAGTTTTTCCAAGCTAAAATTACTGAAGTCCTACTTGCGTTCTACAATGACACAAGATCGCCTCAATGGATTGGCGATGATAGCAATTGAAAATGATGTGTTGGAGAAAATCAGTTATGAAGAATTGATTGATGATTTTGCTTCAAAGAACGCTCGAAGAGTTGCAACCTTTAAATGAAACATCATGTACAATTATGTTACTACCTTTTATGTTTTTTTTGCTTTAATAAAATTTAGTTTTTTTTTTTTTTACATACGGGGCCCAACTTTTACTGTCACACGGGGCCCCAAAAATGTCAGGGCCGGCCCTGGTTGAGATTATTCACGACATGTTGGTGTTGGTGACTAACAACACATGTGTCAATATATTCTCGAAACGTATTTATTTACTTAATAACCATTTTTCATGTGTACAATATTTATTTATTCATTCTCGAATAAATAAGAAATGGAGAATTGATGAGTAAGGAAACACATAACATTTAAATCCATTGTGGGCGTGAATTATGAAGAATAAGTTGAACCAGTTGAGAGATTTAAGGAAAAAGACTTCTTGTGACTAAACTGCACAAATAACTAAATAGGTAATATATTAAAAATGTCGTTATAAAAAATTGAGAGAATTTGGGAACACGAAGTGGTTAAATAACTTCCAAATGTCTTCTACAATCAAAAACTACTCAACCACTTTAGTGGGTGATGGATAAGAGTAAGTAATACTTCTAGAAAAGGATAGGGTAGGCAAGAAGACACCTAAACTACATTCCCTGGAGGTCGAATTTCCAAGAACTTGATGATGGTTCGAGTCCAACTAACTACCTAACTCTAAGGTTGCAATCCTAGCTATATTTTTGGGATTTGTATTTTAGCTAAATTATCTAGAGTTTACTAAAGTGGAAAGTGTTAAAGAGCTAAGGTAATGGTATAATCAAGAGACATAAAAGTAAAGGTAAGATCAAATGTGGTTTTCTAGATAACTAGAACAATACGGGGATTTAGTTGAAGGAATAAGTGGTTATACCGTCGATCGTACTTTGCTACGATCTCTTTTCGAGCTCCTCAAGGAGACCTTTTCAACCCTATAAAGGGATTTGATTGCAAGATACAGGCAATTAGTCTAAACTACAAATAACTACTATCACCCAATATACAAAGACTGTTGGGTGATGATGAATAAATTGGGATTTGAAAATCTCAAAACTCTTAGTTGATTGATGAAACAATATAACGTAATAGATGCTCAGCTTAGTTGAGCTCTATATGTTAGGAGCGCAGTAGGCTAGATAACCTTTTTCTTTAACTGCTCGAATTCTGTAGAGTATTATGCCCAACAGTTTCTGAAGACCAGCTGCCTGAAGACTCAATGTGGTTCTGTAACCTACTGAATGCGTGAGATGTGTAGTCAGTAGAAGCAACAGTTAATTACTGAAGACAAAAGGAATTTTAGTGGAAGATTCAACACAGTAAAGTGTCTGAGGTATTATAGGAAGTCAACTCAGCATCAGTATTGGAGTTTGAACAAGCCTCACCAACCAACTAACCTCGACCGATGAGGAGCAGCCAACACTATACTTTCTCTGACATAAAGCTGCAGTCAACATCTGAACTCTGAAAAAGAGAAAATCTCTATAGTGCTATTAAAATTTGAAGAGAAAACCGTTTACTTGTCGGGTTTGGACAATGCTTAAACAACCCTTCAACATATCTCACAAGTCACGACTTTAAATATAGATTGTCTTCCTTACGTTAACGACACCGAAACACAAAGCATGCTAGCTCACTAACTCTAGCAAGCTCAAAGCATACTCAGCCAAGAACCATACAACTAAAAATATCCTTTAAGTTATCACCTCTAGGGTAATCTAGTTCCCCTCTCTATACCTCCAAGCTAACCTTGTAATATCTTAAGCTTAGAATCCGAAGGAGCCCTTCTCTTGAACTGTTCTCCTTCATAGTTGGAGAAAAATCCTCAAAACCTAATATCTGAAACCCTTACAAGTCATTACGCATAATTAGTTGAGACCTGTCGTGTGAATGGATCAACTGAGACTTGCTCAGTATAATCAGATCCAGAACTTTTAGAAACAGGAAAGTGGACGTAGGATCTTGCGTGGGTGTACCACTCTAAAATTTTGTGTGTCGTTTACTATTTCATTGATTACTATTCATACTGCACAAAACTGATTTTCAAAAAATTCATGCAATTACAGTTTCTCTGGAAAGACTTATAAGACAAACACTAACATAACCGTTTTTAGTAAAGAAATATTTTTCAAAGACAAGATAAAATCGGGCGTACAAAGTTCCGCGCACATTCAAATACTATACTGCTAGTTAACATACCTCATTTAGTGAATATTACTTAGTAGATTGAATCACTCAGCCGATATGATTAGAAAGCTTATTTGGCAAGTTGAATTGGTTCAGCAAGCAAACTCAGTAACTACTGACTTTCGCGTTTGAGTTAAAACTTGGACTCATGTGTATTCAAACTCCCCCACCCCACCCCACCCCACCCCACCCCACCCACTTGAAGACCTGTTTTTTGGATGACACCCATGTTCTCAGTAGAGAACTATGGAGTATAGCGAGTTAGAATGGAATCACAATTAACATCACTCCACAACAGCATGACTGATGTGCTGAAAATAGGGTTGATCGTACCCATGATTGACAAGTGGACTACGTTATTGAGGCTCACAGAACTGCCACATGGAAGAAGGTCCCTAAAGACAAGAACGGCTTCACGCCAGAAGAGAGAAAGCAACATAATCTTTACCGAGTCGCTCAAAATGCCATACTGACTACGCTCAGTGTGTCCTACCTCGGGAGAGTTCAAGATTGCAAGACAACTAATGAACTTTGGGATGCTCTAGCTCTACTTTGTCAGGCGACTCAGAAGATCAAATTAAACAAATTGGAGCTGGAACTACAAAAGTTTGAAATGTTCACCATAATACCTATTGAAAGGAGAGATCTTAAGATCTTAACATCAGATTTACGAATTATGTCAAAACTATCAATGGGCTGGGAAGAACGTTCACCAACAAGAAGATGAACAAGAAGATACTCAGAGCGTTACCTAGAGCAAAGTGAAATTCTCTTACTCAAGGGCTATTGTTGATACACTAATAGATCATACCTTCAAGGCAACAGTTAACACACCAACAACATCTATGAGCCACTCAGTTGCAACGACACTGTGAAATCTAAATGATGAGGATCATGTTGATCGCTATGCCCTACATGCTTCGAAATATTAGAAGGAGAAAGACCGCGTCAGGAAACTGAAAAAGAGTTGTTAAAGACTGTCAGAGTAAGTCAGGCATTTCAAGTAAGAAAAGTAAGTCTAACAACCAACCTGACTGCAGGAATAGAAGAACTCTGCCACTAAGTCCAAGGACTTAAAATAGGAGAGAAGGCAAAATGTAACACCCCTACTCAGTTACATGTAATGACATCCCACATGATCATGATTATTTATTTATCAACTATCATTTATTACTGAACATAGCTAATAGGATCATACAAATACTTACATACATGTCAACACTTTATCTATAACAATACACATGTTGATAATTGTTGGGTGGTGATTCTATCCTCAGCACAGTAATACATAGTGGAAAATGATTCTGTCTTCCGTACTGACATGCACTTAGTAGGCTTATGCTCTGAGTGAATCTATGAAGATTTGAAGATCCCAAAACCCTATCTTGATCGGTGAACCATTTCTTTGTAATTTTTTTTTATCTCTGAGGGTTCAGACTCAGCAGACACTCTGCTCTGGTTCAGGCGTTCAGTAGCTTATCAGCCTCAGCACCAGATGTAGAAGACTTAGTATGTATTGGACTCAGCAGGAGCAATATACTGAGAAGAGACAGTGGAACTGAACTCAGCAGGAGTAGTTCACTGTGCTCAGAGCTGATCTTCAGTAGAGCAATCTCAGCTTATTCACCGCCGAATCGTAGATCGACTCAAGAACGGCCGACAGCCTTTCCGAACTGTCAGATCTTTTGAAAGACAATCAGCATAGTCAAATACGAGGAAGAAGGAAGTCAACTTCAGTATGCCTCGAGGTCTGTTCTGTCTCAACTGCTTTCTAAACCTTGACGAATGACAAGCAGGCACATGCCTTATACCTACTAAAGCTGCAAGTCGACAACTTTCCGGAAAAGGAGGGAAAAGACACTTTCACTCTACTTCAAAAGAGCCGTTAGCTACCAAAAGAGAGAGAGAGTAAGGGATGATCGTCTCCAACGGATCTTTCCAAGACTCTTCTCTATAAATAGATGGATCATTCAAAATTTGAAGCATACACGATAATAACAATCACTACAACGAGAACTCACAGAGCATTCAAACGAGCCAACCCAGAAAACTTAAGTCTTCCACAAGAACTCGAAGAGCATTTCTCCGGGGAAAGACTACATTCTAAGCTCGTAGGGAACCAAGCTGAACCGATACACAAACCTCTTATATCCAAACGACGTTACACGAACTCATAGCTAAACTCAGCTGTTCGTTGTTCTAGAAGCTACATTCTCGTTCCCTATCCCTCTAACCCTAAGCTCAACCGAATATATCCATAGCTTAGACGAAGGAGTTCATAGTTGAACTTGTTCCTTATTGTAAAAGGACTCCTTCATAGTTGGAGAGTTTGTCAAACACTTTAGTTTGATAACCGTGTAAACTGAGACTTGCTCAGTATAAATTCCAAGATGCGGCTTTGTCCTGTGTACAAGCTGACTGAGACTAACTCAGTATAATAAATAGCCTCCTGATCTTTCGGGACAGTGGACGTAGGATTGTTTGATATCCGAACCACTTTAAAAATCTCTGTGTCTCTCGCTTGTGTCTATTTACTGTTGCATTGATTTTAACTGATCATACTGAAAACTATCCTTTAAAATCATTCAACTCGGTTTCAGCAAACTTGACTGATCTCATTATTCTACTGAAACTGGTTTAATATAAACGTCTTTCCAACTGAACTGATTTGGGCCTACACTTTCCGCACCACTGGACTCTATCTGCTGATACTGAATTCTGACGGTCAGTCAACTAGCAGATCTCAGTAGAGTCAGATACTTTTCCACACACGATTCAGAATAGCTATCTGGTCTGCTGAACTCATTCAGTACGACACTATCCTGAACAGGACTGTTCGTGTTCTAAGTTGAGAAAATCGGTTTCGGGTGTATTCACCCCCCCCCCTCTACACCTGAACGTGCTCTCGGGGACCAACAATTGGTATCAGAGCAGGAGTTCTATAAGACTCTTATTATCTTGAAACTGGTCTACTTGAACGGATCCGGAAATTTTTTTTTTCACTGCATATCATTCTTCATTCATATCATTATTCATCATGACTGATATGTCAGGTATAAGGATGTGTTGGGTGATAATTCTATCCTCAGCATAATCTCACTTAGTGGGAAATGATTCTATCTTCTATACTGAACCATGCTCAGCAGCCTAGTGCTCTGATTGTTGAGAAGATTTGAAGATCCCAAAACCCTATCTGATTGGTGAACCATTCCGTTGTAATCATTATTTGTCCCTGAGGTTTCAGACTCAGTAGACACTCTGCTCTAATCAAGGCGCTCAGTAGATTATCTGCCTTAACACCAGAAGTAGAAGACTTAGTGATACTGGACTCAGCAGGAGCAGTATACTGAAAGAGTCAGTGGAACCCGGACTCGCAGGAGCGCTTCACCGAACTCGTAGCCGATCTTCAGTAGACTTTCCTCAGCTATCTACCTACTGAATACGGGATCAGAATCAGCATCGGTAGACAGTCAGAACTATCAAATACTTTTGAAAGACAATCAGCATTGTTATATACGAGGAAGAGAGAAGTCAGCTTCAGTTTGCCTTGAAGTCTGTGCTGTCTCAACCACTCTATCCACCTCGACGAATGACAAGAACACACGTGTCTTCTCACCTGCTAAAGCTGCAGTCAACCCTTTACCTAAAAAGGTGGGAAAGTACACTGTTACCTACTTCAAAAGAGCCGTTTGCTACCAAAAGAGAGAGAGAAAGGAAGATCGTCTCCAACGGATCTTTTCCAATCTCTGCTCTATAAATAGAGGGACATTTCAAGAGAAAAAGAGAGAGAGAATGCGCATAAGCTTAACGACGAAAACATACACAAGTATTCAAACGAGCTAGAACCAGAAAATCCTAAGTCTTCCGCAAGAACTTGAAGATTTATCTCCGGCGAAAGATTACCTTCTAAGCTCATAGGGAACCAAGCTAAACTGTTAGAAGAGCCTCTAGTATCCAAATCGATGATACATGAACCTAAAGCTTATTTCAGCTGTTCGTCGATCTAGAAGCCACTCTCTCATTCCCTATCCCTCTAACCCTAAGCTCTACAGAATATACTTATAGCTTAGACGAAGGAGTTCATATTTGAACCTAATGCTTATTGTAAAAGGACTCCTTCATAATTGGAGAAGTTTGTCAAACACTTTAGTTTGATGCCTTTGTAAACTGGGACTTGCTCAGTATAATCCCCAAGCCACGGCTTTGTCCTGTGCACAAGCTGACTGAGACTAACTCAGTATAATAAATAGCCTCCTGAACTTTTCGGGATAGTGGACGTAGGATCGATTGATATCCGAACCACTTTAAAAATCTGTCTTGTTATTGCTTTCTGATTACTGTTGCATTGATTTTACTGTTCATACTGAAAACCTACTTTAAAATCATACAACTGTCTCAGCATTCTGAACTGTCTATTTACTGAACTGAGACTTGCTAAAACGATTTTTCCACTCAACTGATTTGGGCCTACACTTTTCCGCACCGCTGAACTCTACCTGTTTGATACTGAATTCTGACTCAATCAGCTAGCAGATCTCAGTAGAGTCAGATTCTTTGCCACACACGATTCAGAACAGCTATTTGGTCTGCTGAATTATTTCAGTACGGCACTTTCCTGAACAGGACTGTTTGTGTTCGAAGTTGAGAAAATCGGAGTCAGGTGTATTCACCCCCCCTCTACACCTGACCGTACACTCGGGACCAACAATTGGTATCAGAGCAGGAGTTCTTTAAGACTCTTGTTATCTTGAAACTGGTCTACTTGAACGGATCTGGAAAATCGTTTTCACTGCATATCACTCTACATTCATATCATTATTCTTCATGGCTGATATGTCAGGTATAAGGATGGTACCTATGTTCTCAGTAGAGAACTATGGGGTATGGCGGGTCAGGATGGAAGCACATCTGACCTCTCTCCATGATAGTATGACTGAAGTACTTGAGGAAGGGCCTATCGTTCCTATGATCGACAACGTCGTGACTCAGGATGCAGCTGCTGGAGGAGGAATGGTGACCAGGAAGAAGATTTCCAAAGACAGAAGTCTCTTCACTCCTAAGGAGAAGAAACTTCATAACTTAGACCGTGTCGCCAGAAACGCTATACTAACCACCTTAAGTGATTCGTATCTTGGCAGGATTCATGAATGCAAAACTGCAAAGGAGCTCTGGGACGCTCTAGCGCTACTGAGTCGGGGGACTCAGAAGATCAAAGCTAACAAACTAGCGCTGGAACTCCAAAAGCTGGAAAATTTTTCTCTCATGCCTGGTGATAAAATAGAAGATCTAAATGTCAAATTCACGAATCTGATGAACTCCATCAACGGGCTGGGAAAGACATTCAGCAACCGAGAGATGAATCTCAAGATACTGAGGGCACTACCGGACGGACACTGGACACCTTTTGCCACTTTATTGCGTCATTCTAATTTAGATGTTGTCTCTCCTGACCATATCTTTTCAGAACTTCAGGCAGAAGAGTTTGAGTTCGACAGACCTCAACGAAAGCAAAAAGCTGAAGCTGACAAAACAATTGACCATGCCTTCAAAGCATCAGTCAACACAGCATCTCCCGCGACGAGCAAGACAACGAGTAAGACTGAACCTTCACTCAACGATCTACAAGAAGGAAGTCTCGCTCAGAAGTACGCGCTGCTCGCCGTGAAGTATCAAAAAGAGAAGGAGAGGCGCAGAAAACTGACTAAAGCATACCGAGATACAAAAGGTAAGTCAGATTATACACCAAAACGCACTCCTGACTCACAATCCTCTGAATGCAGAAAGAAGGATGACTCAGCACCATCAAAGGATAGCGAAAACAAAGAAGAAAGAGTCATCGCTTGCTACAACTGCAAAAAGCCAGGACATTATCAATATGACTGTCCTGAGCTCAGTAGTGCTGAACGCGCAGCACGCAAGGCAAGGAGAGAGAATTTCACCAAAAAGAGACAATCTTATATTGCAGGCGAAATCTCAGACGACTCAGAAGAAGTCGACTCCTTCATGGATTCATCGGATGATGAAGCAGCTTTTATGGCCTTAGAGCTTGAAGCTGAAGAAGCTACTGAAAAGTGCCTAATGGCAGGAGAAGAGGATGAGGTAAACTCTCATGAACCATTTAATTCCTCTTCACACTGCACACACGACACTGTTTCAGGTGCAGATGGTAATTTGGACATCACGACTGCCTATGAAGAATTATTAGATCAACAAATTCAAATGAGTCCAGCCTCGGTAAGACTCTTCGGAATTGGATACCCCGAAAGTGGAGAATCAGAGACTTTCTCAGGAGAGTCAGGCCGCTACTGAAGCCGAAGGACTTGTGTTGAGACTCAGGGAGGAGATAAACTCTCTGATGGCCAAGTCTCAGCATCAAGAAGATCGAATTTTAGTTTTGACCAATGACTTGACTCAAAAAGATACTGAACTGAGTCTACTGAAGCAAGAACTGTCAGGACTTCAGACCAAGCATGACATACTGAAAAAGAGTGATGATGTCTGGAAGAGCTTGATGACTGAGCTTTACATGGGCGCTGAAAAGAAGCTGGAGGCTATGCTTGCAAGCAACAAGCCCAAGCACTGTAAGGAAGGACTTGGTTTCAACCAGGAAGCTTCCTCATCTGGCCCCCGTCCCTCAGAAGTGCGTCTAACTGATAGGTTTGTTCGAGGGGAAACAATCAATACAAATGTTCCGAACCCCTCAAAGAAAAGAACAAACAAAAGATGAAAGCACCTCATCCTCGCGCATCGGATTCCGACCGTAAGATCGGACCAAGACACCCCGGTTCGACCAAGGGGGAACTAGCAGAGTTAAGTGGGCTGATCAGTATGGACCACCTCAGTTGACACATCCAGCTCATTATGGGTCATATTACTATGATCCTATAGTCAGAAGAGGTTCCAAGAGTCAGAAAAAGAAGAAAATCGCACAAAAGGCAAAGGTCGGCATCCACCGCTCGAAGATTCGGACTCCCGAACCCGAACGGCCTTAAGAAGTCGGCCTTTGACCAGCCAGGTGGTCAAGTATATTAACTCAAGTGGAAAGAAACTGTCTGAAACCACCAGGGTTGTTAGACAGATTTGGGTTACTAAAACTAACATCTAAGGACCCAAAACTAAAATAAAGGGTACCTGAATATAATTATGTTTTGCAGGTGCACAAAGATCCTTGGTATGTGGACAGTGGATGCTCAAGACATATGACGTACCAAAGGAACCTACTGAAGAATTATATAGCTGAAGAAGGATCCAGAATCGAGTTTGGAGACAATGTAAAAAGGCTATACAAGAGGATATGGAGCACTCAGCATTGGAACTGCCACAGTTCCTAGAGTATCATATGTTGAAGGACTTCAGCATAATCTTCTCTCTGTTAGTCAATTCTGTGATAACTCGAATAGAGTGATTTTTTACACTGGTTTCTGTGATGTCATTGATAAATCCACAGGGAAAACAGTGTTATCAGGTTCGCGTAAAAAGAATATAGCAGAACCTGAAGCTTGTCTGTTGGCGAAGAACGACAACCGTACAGGATGGCTTTGGCATAGGAGACTCAGCCACCTCAACTTCAAAACGCTCGACAAACTAGCAAGGAACACTCTAGCAAGAGGACTGCCGAATGAAGTATTCAGCAAAGACACTCAGTGTCAAGCATGTCTGAAGGGAAAGCAAACAAGGAATCAAAATCCACCTGTTCCATCTCCTTCCACTGATGGAATCCTTCAGCTGCTACATATGGATTTGTTCGGTCCAGTCTCTCCAGTGACGATCAGAGGCAAGAAGTATGCTTTAGTGGTCATCGATGACTACTCGCGCTACACATGGGTCATATTCATTGCCAACAAGTCTGACGTCAAAACAGAGTTACTAACGCTTCTGAAAAAGCTCAGTGTCGAGAAGAACACCAAGATTATCAAAATTCGTTCTGACAGAGGAACTGAGTTCCTTAATTCCATGGTAGAGGAGTTCTGCAAAACCGAAGGGATTGAGCATGAGACATCTGCTGCGCGCACCCCTCAGCAGAACGGGGTTGCTGAATGAAAGAATCGCACACTCAAAGAAGCAGCAAGAACTCTACTCGCAGACTCAGGACTCCCAACCAAATTCTGGGCAGAAGCAACTGACACTGCATGTTATACTCAGAACCGATCTCTACTGACAAAGCAGCATAAGAGAACACCATATGAACTATGGAATGGCAGGAAGCCCTCTTTATCTTATTTCCATATCTTTGGTTGTTCGTGCTTTATTCACAATAATGGGAAAGATCAGCTGAAGACTTTTGATAGCAAGTCAGATCAGGGAGTTTTCTTAGGATACTCTCGGGTCAGCAAAGCTTTCAGAGTATTCAACTATCGGACTCTTTGCGTGGAAGAAAGCCCTCATGTTGTTTTTAATGAGTTTGCTACTGAAGACACCCTCATGTTGTTTTTAATGAGTTTGCTACTGAAGACAGGAGCAATAACTCTAAGTCTGAATCTGAGGACATCAGTACGCAGCTACAGGATCTGAACCTAAAAGACAAACCTGAAAGGATCCAGCTTTATTGGGATGATGATTCAGATGAAGAAACTGAGGATAAGCCTAATGAATCTGAACCAGCAACGCAAGTAGCTGAACAGATTAACTCTCCTGAACAGAGTCAATCCCAGGTAACTCAGGTCGATGAAGAAACCTTAGAGGTAACTGAGACCACTACTGAGAATAACAACTCAGGGGGAACATCTATTAATGTTCCTGAGCTGAATGCCCCTGAACCTGGAAATTCAGTAGATCACACTCTCATTACTGAAATGCTTCAATCTCAGAATAGTACAACTGAAATGCCTAACTCACCTACTATCTGTGTTGAACAAATTTCAGATGAAGAGCTGAAACATCAAAGATCGTGGCTGGACTCTCATACTGCTGATATAATTATTGGACATCCCTCAGCAAGAGTAAAGACAAGATCCAGATTCTGTCAAGGAGAAAGCGCCTTATATTCCTGCTTCTTGTCTACTGACGAACCTCAGACGATTGAGGAAGCACTGAAAGATGCTGACTAGATCATAGCTATGTAGGAGGAGTTGAATCAGTTCACGAGAAACGAAGTTTGGGAGCTTGTTGACAGACCTCGGCATCAACACGTCATTGGAACAAAATGGGTCTTCAAGAACAAGCGAGATGAAAACAACGTTATAGTAAGGAACAAAGCAAGGCTCGTGGCAAAAGGCTACTGTCTAGCTGAGGGAATAGAGTTCGATGAGACATTCGCTCCAGTTGCAAGATTGGAGGCAATCAGACTATTCCTAGCCTACACAACACATTAAAGATTCAGAGTCTATCAAATGGATGTGAAGTCTGCGTTCCTGAACGGCGTACTGAAAGAAGAAGTCTATGTAGAACAACTGCCCGGCTTTCAGCAGGGACATCAGGTTTATAGACTCAGAAAGGCTCTATATGGGTTAAAACAAGCACCCAGGGCTTGGTACGATACCCTGTCAGAGTTTCTTCATCAGAAAGGTTTTCGTAAAGGCACGTAGATCGCACGCTGTTCAGCATTCGACTGGAAGACGACTTATTACTCGTGCAGATCTATGTAGACGACATTATCTTCGGATCAAAGAACGTCGTCATGTGTCAGCAGTTTGAGAAAATGATGAAGGACAAGTTCGAGATGTCAATGATGGGTGAAATGAACTATTTCCTCGGCTTTCAAGTCAAACAATCTAAAAAGGGAATGTTCATTAACCAAGGCAAATACACTCGAGACCTCATCAAAAGATTCGGTTGCACATCCGGCAAACCTATCAAGATCCCGATGAACACGAATATGAAAATCGATCTTGATAAAGAGGGAGTATCAGTAGACCAAACTGAATTTCATGCAATAATTGGTTCCTTATTATATCTAATAGCTACTCGTCCTGACATAACTTATGCTGTAGGTGTCTGCGCTCGATTTCGAGGCGAATCCTAAGCGAGCCACATGGACTCGACAGAAGAAGATTCTCCGCTACCTCGTAGGCACACCCGACATAGGTTTATGGTATCCAGCTAATGATAATATTGAACTAACTGGCTATTCTGATGCTGACTATGCAGGATGTAGAATTGACCGAAAATCAACTTCAGGAACTTGTCAGTTCCTAGGCAGTAGGCTGATCTCATGGTTTTCGAAGAAGCAGCACTCAGTAGCCACGTCAACTACTGAAGCTGAATACATGGCTGCCGGAAGTTGTTGCACCCAAATCCTTTGACTGAGACAGCAGCTAAGAGACTATGACCTCATTCAGAATGAAGTGCCGATATTCTGCGACAGTACCAGTGCTATTGCAATCACTCAAAACCCTGTACTACACACGAGATGCAAGCACGTGGACATTAGGCATGACTTCATTCGTGACCATGTCGAAAAGATGGATATCAGGATGGAAAAGATCCATACTGACAAACAAAGGGCTGATATTCTGACCAAGCCTCTAGCTGAATCCAGATTCAAAGAACTTTCAGTAGAGCTAGGTCTGCTGGACCCTACGGACCCCAATCAGTAAGAGTCTTCAAGAGAGGACCATTTCAGTAAGGGGGAATGTTCACTCTCGCATCGAGTATAACCGATGACGTAGAGAATCAGCAACCATCTACATGAGGTATCAGCTGACTACTATGTTCAGCTGACAGGTTTGCGTATCTCTACTCAGTAGTAACTAATAGAATAGTAATCTGCACTTATAATTCAGATTCAGCATGGTATTAATTATCTTAAAATTTATCATTTAATGAAAACGACTCTCATTTAATGCACGACATTCTATGCATAAGTATGCTGAATTCTGCCACGCATTTAATGCATGTTATCTCATAGTTACTACTTAGGCAAATTACAACTGGCTTTGACTTAGGCGGCTACTGTGATCATTACCTTTTTTAATATCCAATCTTAACCGTCCATATCACAAAGCAGATTTAAATTTTGCCTTTGATCGAAAACCGTTCACCTTCACGTTAGATATATATTTTCGATCATATCTTAGAAACCGCCATTACCGCACTAAAAATCCTCTGCATCCGAAAATTCTGAGATCATTTCTTGCAATCCCCTCTTGCATATCCTTTCAGAATCTCAATCTCTCTTTCGGTATGCTTATTACAACTGCTACACGAATTAATTTTCTTTTTCAAAATCGCTATACAAACTATTTATTTAAATCGATACTGATAAATGCTAGTGTAACAGGTACAATGGCAAGTAAAAATATTTCGGTGTCTGCTCCAGCTAACATGCAAGAAATCCTGGACAAGGACCGTGTTTGGTTCGAGCCAACCATGGAGTTCGACGCCTGTGATCTCGATTATATGGACGAGATCTTCTCAGCTCTTAGAGAGTCAGGGCTTGAAAGTTTTCTTTCAAGGAAACCGACATACTTCCTCCCGAGGCAGGTGGCCGAAGTTTATCTTAACTCTGACTCAGTAGGCGGGGACATAATCGGAAGATTCGTCGTTCACAAGATCAAGGATGCTTTTCCGATACTGAAGCAAATATTAATCAAGGAGGCGCTAAAGAGAAGTTTTGATCTGCCTTCTGAAGGAGCCAGTACTGTGGGGTACAATGATGATCTTGTAGATGACTACTTGACAATATTCTGTGGAAAGCCCACGACCTTCAGAGCTGCTTTTCCTAAAAACAACATGCTGCCTCAGTACAGAGCTTTGGCTTATATTGTGACGCAACTACTGACCAGCCAAGCAGGCTCATTCGATCAAGTATCGAGGCTCAAGATCCAACTCATGATGGCCATATATGATAGAGCTCAGATCAATTGGATGGAGTTCTTTATCCGTGAATTCATGGCTCAGGCGGCCAAATTCGACAAGGTCTCTTACACGCTGAGTGTAAAGGGCAAGCTTCTTTATGGACTGAAGCTGTCCATAATGATAGAGGATGTCTGCGGATCTGAACCAATAACCTACAATGACAAGGAGTATTTTAATGTGAAGAAGGTCAGATTCCACAACAAGACTGTTGCTCTTCACCAGATCGGGTCAGGTCCCTCAGCCGTAACTCAGCAGACTAAGCCTCAGCAGGCTACACCCTCGAAGAAGAGAACACCTCCAGCAAAAACTCCAAAGGCACCAGCTAAGAAACTGAGGAAAGCCATTCCGGACGTGCCTACTGAACCTGAGGTCTCTCCTGAAGTTCCTGATGCTCAGGCTACACAGCAACCTATTCAGCCTCAGCGGCTGATAGACGAGTCAGAATCATTTGAAAAGACTCAAGCAGTGGAGAAGTCCGTCTCCACTGAGGAACCCGTAGAAGTGGAACAAGGGGATGCTACAGAAGCACATAGCGAAGAGATTCAGCGTCTTGACAGCCCCCTCTCGGTTCCACCACTCGGCGAAGGTGCCTCTCGCTGAGACTCGAGCGTCTCCCATAGACTTGGAGTCCGAGACAAAGATCTAAAGAAGAGACAATTGGGATGGAAGCTTCAGTGATCGTATCCAGAGCATCCCGAGAGATTCTTCAACAGATTCCAGAGCTTGCTGACTACTCTGATTTGTTGCTCATTGCAAAATCAGCAAGGCTCCACATGTTGCTGCGATTTCAGGAGTGGCCCCATCTACAACGTCTAGTACACCACTACTCCTGCCAGCAGTTTCATGAAGAGGAATTGAAGTTGAGGGAGCAAATAGGCTACTCTGAGCCTGCTGACCTCAGCACCATGGAGAACCTGAGGGCTGCTATGCTGGCAATGATACATGACAGGCAGCTAGCAACCGGCTCAGCACCCTCAGATGGATCAGACCACGATGGTCAAGATCTACCCAGTGATTCAGGGCCTGGAAAGCCTGATGAGGGAAATCCCCAGGACAAGGATACACATGCTACTGAACAAGCTCAACCTCCACTCCGTATCCTTGGACCTGTGAAGTCTACGGCTGGTGCTTCGTCCTCAGCAGAGCCCGCTAAGCTCTTGCTGGAGTCGACTTACGAAGCAACGCCCAGCCCAACTACCAAGAGATCTCGATCCGTAGCAAAAGCTCTCACCGCTCAGGGAATCCAGAATCGAGCTCTTGCGAAGGTCGTCCACAAGGTGTGGAAACAGACTGCGCTAGCCACAACCACTGAGCTACAGGGCTGAAAACATCAGTATCAAAATCAGCTGCCCCTGTTGTCTCTACAATTATATCCGAAGCTTTGGCTAAGCAGCAGAAGCAGTTTGATGATCAGCTCAGAATCATTCAGGAAGGACAAGCCAAACTTCTCGAAGCATTCAAGGCTTCAATGTCCACTCATACTGAGTCCTTCACTGAACAAGCCCAGGCCACGGAAATTCGACTTGACAACATTCAACTGGTCGTGGAGGATAAGATTTCTGAGAAGCTGACAGAATTCAAGGCAGCAGCTGACCTCTCCCATAAGCAATACTCGGAGGAACTGACTAATGAGAGGAATGAGCTGCACTTGGCGCTGACAAAGATCCATGACAGACTGGACGAACTGTCCGCTATTTACAAACGCCTAGACAAGAAGGTACTCGTCCCTACCCCGGCTGTAATTGATGATGCCAAAAAGGGGGAAGGAAAAGAGAAGAGTACTGAGAAGCCGACCCCTACCAAAACTGCTGCCAAATTACTTAAGGGGACAGCTTCACTGAGATCCGAGAAAAGACCAAGTCCGTGGCCGAGATAAGCGGGACTCGGACTCGGATGCAGGGTAAGGCCCAGGGTGTCTTGGCTGTGAGCACAGCTGAGACTGGCCCAAGTGGCTCAGGAACCCAGGCTACTCATGCAACCCAGGCTCCGACTGATATTATCAAGCAAGTTGCAGAGTATGCTGAGCAGGAAGAGTCAGAAGAGGAAGAGGCTCCTCTCCCTCCACCTGTTCAGGGAAAAGGCAAGAAAGTGCTGACTCTCCCAATCCCTCCAGCTAAGAAAATGAAGAGATACATTTCAGCTGAGGAGGAGGCTCAAATTGCAGCTGATGAGAAGCTGGCAAGGGAGATTGCTGAAACAGAAGCTGCTAATAAACCAAAGTCTAAGCCTGTCAAAGGAAAGACAAAATCTCTAGCTCGAGGAGGAAGAAAGCCTGCTAGGATACCTCCAAGGAAACTGATTATCGAGGATGAAGAAGATAGGGAGAAAGAGAAGGAGCAAAAGCAAGAAAAGCACCGAGAAGCGTGGGTACGTCAAAAGAAAAATCAAGTACCCCGCTTTGAATCGAAGACATTCCTCGAAAGCCACCGAACCCCAAGATGATGAGATTGAGGCCATATTCGACCAAATGAACGGATACTTATACGGAGGCGAAGAGGCTAGACAAGTTCAGCCGCCGGAGACGAATCCGGGAGGCGGACCTTGAAGCACCGAGGAAAAGGATCGAAGAAGAGGCCAGCCGAGAGTACCTTCAAAAGCCGATATTCCTTATCGATACAGAAGGTTCAGGAAGCCAGCTGATCTGAAATCGCACAGATGGCCAAAGACAGACAATTGGATACCTGCTCAATTTACTCAGATATGGGAATCTTCAAAGATAGAGTTCATCAAGCGCAATTATTTCTGGAGGTTCTGGCCCAACATGACTAAGACTGATGCCTACACAGAATGGATGATGATAATTGAACCTGATCTATACATATACTTGCATAAAGCCGTATCTGAAGGTATAGAAGTCAGTGTTCCGGAGCCCAGAATCATACCTCCACCTAGAAGAAATGATGACTCAATCCACTTTGGAGTAATAGAAGCTGAAGTGAAGTATGCTGCATCAAAAAGAGAACTGGACGAAGATGAGCCAGCAGACTTTACTGTATACTTGAAGCTGAGGAAGA
Source organism: Lavandula angustifolia (assembly GCA_028984105.1). NCBI lineage: Eukaryota > Viridiplantae > Streptophyta > Magnoliopsida > Lamiales > Lamiaceae > Lavandula > Lavandula angustifolia. The sequence continues at coordinate 6,197,859 of CM054810.1, read as the reverse complement.
ACACATACCGGATGTATGGAGTGCCACTGCCAGAGACGCAATCTCAAGGATTCATGGACAGGATCAAGCAGTTTAAGGGCTCCTAGGCTTAGTTCTACTCTTCCTAGCTTAGCAAGATTTGTAATTGTACTGGTCTGAATCACTCATATTATATACAAATCTGATTTTGGCTCTGACAACCACTTGTTGTCTATCCAGCCGTGTTTGTATTATGCTTCAACACTCAGAATCACTGAAGTGATTACTGACTCACACACTCACTACTATTTACTTTCTTGACAGTTTATTACTTTGTTAGATTCTGCTAGTCTAGTTTCTATGTAATGGGGGAAATTGTGTTTTGCCCTGTTCTCTCAGTAGTCTATAACTGTTGGAACAACTCCACTGATCTTACCTATAATATTGTAAGGGGCTCTGTTTCTGTTTGTTTAGTGTTTCCATAGGTGATAGGTTTTGGCATCATCAAAAGGGGGAAATTGTTGGGTGATAATTCTGTCCTCAGCATAATCTCACTTAGTGGGAAATGATTCTATCTTCTATACTGAACCATGCTCAGCAGCCTAGTGCTCTGATTCTTGAGAAGATTTGAAGATCCCAAAACCCTATCTGATTGGTTAACCATTCCGTTGTAATTGTTATTTGTCTCTGAGGTTTCAGACTCAGTAGACACTCTGCTCTGATCAAGGCGCTCAGTAGATTATCTGCCTTAACACCAGAAGTAGAAGACTCAGTGATACTGGACTCAGCAGGAGCAGTATACTGAAAGAGTTAGTGGAACTGGACTCAGCAGGAGCAGTTCACTGAACTCAGAGCTGATCTTCAGTAGACTTTCCTCAGCTATCTACCTACTGAATACGGGATTAGACTCAGTATCGGCAGACAGTCAGAACTGTCAAATACTTTTGAAAGACAATCAGCATTGTCATCTACGAGGAAGAGAGAAGTCAGCTTCAGTTTGCCTTGAAGTCTGTGCTATCTCAACCACTCTATCCACCTCGACGAATGACAAGAACACACGTGTCTTCTCAACTGCTAAAGCTGTAGTCAACCCTTTACCTAAAAAGGTGGGAAAGTACACTGTTACCTACTTCAAAAGAGCCGTTTGCTACCAAAAGAGAGAGAGAAAGGAAGATCGTCTCCAACGGATCTTTTCCAATCTCTGCTCTATAAATAGAGGGACATTTCAAGAGAAAAAGAGAGAGAGAATGCGCATAAGCTTAACGACGAAAACATACACGAACCCTAAGCTCTACATAATATACTTATAGCTTAGACGAAGGAGTTCATATTTGAACCTAATCCTTATTGTAAAAGGACTCCTTCATAGTTGGAGAAGTTTGTCAAACACTTTAGTTTGATGCCTTTGTAAACTGGGACTTGCTCAGTATAATCCCCAAGCCACGGCTTTGTCCTGTGCACAAGCTGACTGAGACTAACTCAGTATAATAAATAGCCTCCTGAACTTTTCGGGATAGTGGACGTAGGATCGATTGATATCCGAACCACTTTAAAAATCTGTCTTGTTATTGCTTTCTGATTACTGTTGCATTGATTTTACAGTTCATACTGAAAACCTACTTTAAAATCATACAACTGTCTCAGCATTCTGAACTGTCTATTTACTGAACTGAGACTTGCTAAAATGATTTTTCCACTCAACTGATTTGGGCCTACACTTTTCCGCACCGCTGAACTCTACCTGTTTGATACCGACTCGACTCGGTCGGCTAGCGAGATCTCGGTAGAGTCGATTCTTTGCCACACACGATTCGAAACGCCTATTTGGTCTGCTGAATTATTTCAGTACGGCACTTTCCTGAACAGGACTGTTCGTGTTCGAAGTTGAGAAAATCGGAGTCAGGTGTATTCACCCCCCCCCCTCTACACCTAACCGTACACTCGGGACCAACAGGATGGTACCCATGTTCTCAGTAGAGAACTATGGTGTATGGCGGGTCAGAATGGAGGCTCGTCTGACCTCCCTCCACGACAGCATGACCGAAGTACTTGAGGAAGGACCTATCGTTCCTATGATCGATAGTGTCGTAACTCAGGATCAAACAACTGGAGGAGGAATGGTGACCGGGAAGAAGATTCCCAAAGACAGAAGTCTCTTCACCCCTGAGGAGAAGAAACTTCACAACTTAGACCGAGTCGCCATGAATGCCATACTAACCACCTAAGTGATTCTTATCTCGGCAGGGTTCAGGAATGCAAGACTGCAAAGGAACTCTGGGATGCTCTAGCACTACTGAGTCGGAGAACTCAGAAGATCAAAGCCAACAAACTTGCGCTGGAACTCCAAAAGCTAGAGAGTTTGTCTCTCATGCCTGGAGACACCATAGAAGATCTCAGCGTCAGATTCACGAATCTGATGAACTCTATCAACGGGCTGGGAAAGACATTCTCCAACCGAGAAATGAATCTCAAAATACTGAGGGCACTGCCAGATGGTCATTGGACTCCTTTTGCTATATTATTACGACATTCTGACATAGATATTGTTACTCCTGACCATATCTTTTCAGAACTTCAAGCAGAGGAATTCGAGTTTGACAGACCTAAACGGAAGCAGCGAGCTGAAGCTGACACCAAAATTGACCATGCTTTCAAACCATCAGTCAGCACAGCATCCCCTGCATCGAGTAAGACTGAACCTTCACTCAACGACATACAAGAAGGAAGTCTCGCTCAGAAGTATGCACTGCTTGCCGTAAAGTATCAGAAGGAAAAGGAGCGGCGCAGAAAAGTTATTAAAGCCTATCGAGAATCAAAAGGTAAGTCTGAATACACGCCTAAACGTACTCCTGACTTGCATACTTCTGAATGCAGAAAGAGGGATGACTCAGCACCATCAAAAGATAGCGAAAGCAAAGAAGAAAGAGTCATCGCCTGCTACAACTGTAAAAAGCCAGGACATTATCAGTATGACTGTCCTGAGCTCAGTAGTGCTGAACGAGCAGCACGCAAAGCAAGGAGAGAGAAATTCGCCAGGAAGAGACAAGCATATATTGCTGGTGAACTCTCAGACAACTCAGAAGAAGTCGACTCCTTCATGGATTCATCCGATGATGAAGCAGCTTTCATGGCCCTAGAGCTTGAAGCTGAAGAAACTGCTGAAAAGTGTCTAATGGCAGGAGAAGAGGATGAGGTAAACTCTCATGAACTATTTAACTCTCCTTCACACTGCACACACGACACTTCTTCAGGAGCAGACGAGAATCTGGATGTCGATGACAAAGATATGAAGAACTTGTAGACGAACAGATTCAGATGAGTCTGCAGCTCAGTAAGACTCTTCAGGAGTTGGATACCCTGAAAATAGAGAATCAGAGACTTTCTCAAAAAGGTCGGTTGTTCTTCGAGTCGAAGGACTTGTGTTGAGACTCAGGGAGGAGATAGACTCTCTGATGGCCAAGTCTCAGCGTCAAGAAGATCAGATCTCAGTTCTGACCAATGACTTAACTCAGAAAGATACTGAATTGAGTCTACTGAAGCAACAACTGTCAGAACTTCAGACCGAGCATGAAACACTGAAGAAAAGTGATGATGTCTGGAGAAATCTGATGACTGAGCGGTACATGGGCGCTGAGAAGAAGTTGAAGGTTATGCTAGCAAGCAACAAGCCCAAGCACTGCAAGCAAGGACTTGGTTTTAGCTATGGCACCTCATCATCTGCCCCAGTCCACTCAGAAGACCGGCTTGTTGATAGGTTTGTTCGAGGGGAGACAATCAATGCAGATATTCTGAATCCCCTAGCAAAGAACAAACAAAAGATGAAGGCACCTCATCCTACATATCAGCACACTGACAAAAAGATCGAGACAAAACACCCCCAAATCCAGGGGGGGAACCATCAAATCTAAAACGGCTGATCAGTATGGACCTCCTCAGCTGACACATCCAGCTCAATATGGTTCATATTTTTATGATCCTATAGTCAGAAGAGGACCCAAGAGTCAGAAAAATAAGAAAGCCATGAAAAAGGCAAAGGTCAGTAGTCCACCACCTCAGAAGATCCGGAACCCTGAACCTGAAAAGCCTCAGAAGTCAGCAGTGACCAGTCCAGTGGTCAAATATGTTGACTCAAGTGGAAAGAAATTGTCTGAGACCACCAGGGTCCTTAGACAGATATGGGTTACTAAAACTAACATCTAAGGACCCAAAATCAAAATAAAGGGTACCTGAATATAATTCTGTTTTGCAGGTACACAAAGACCTATGGTATGTGGACAGCGGATGCTCTAGACACATGACATACCAAAAGAGTCTGCTGAAGAATTATATCCCTGAAGAAGGACCCAGAATCGAGTTTGGAGACAATGCTAAAGGCTACACAAGAGGACATGGAACACTTAGCATTGGAACTGCCAAACTTCCAAGAGTATCATATGTTGAAGGACTTCAGCATAACCTTCTCTCTGTTAGTCAATTTTGTGATAACTCGAATAGAGTGATATTTGACGCTGGTTTCTATGATCTCATTGATAAATCCACAGGGAAAACAATGTTATCAGGTTCGCGCAAGAAGAATATCTATGTAGCTGACTGGAACTCAGCTGAACCTGAAGCTTGTCTGTTAGCGAAGAAGGACAACCGAACGGGGTGGCTCTGGCACAGAAGACTCAGCCATCTCAACTTCAAAACGCTCAACAAACTAGCAAGAAACACTTTAGCAAGAGGACTGCCGAATGAAGTATTTAGCAAAGACACTCAATGTGAAGCATGTCTAAAGGGAAAGCAAACAAGGAATCAAAATACACCTGTCCCATCTCCTTCCACTGATGGAATATTTCAGCTGCTACACATGGATTTGTTCGGTCCAGTCTCTCCAGTGACGATCAGAGGCAAGAAATATGCTTTAGTGGTCATCAATGACTACTCGCGCTATACTTGGGTCATATTCATTGCCAACAAGTCTGACCTCAAAACAGAGTTACCAAGGCTTATGAAAAGGCTCAGTGTCGAGAAGAACACCAAAATTGTCAAAATCCGTTCTGACAGAGGAACTGAGTTCCTTAATTCTATGGTGGAGGAGTTCTGCAAAGTAGAAGGAATAGAGCATGAGACATCGGCTGCACGCACACCTCAACAAAATGGAGTTGCTGAACGAAGGAACAGAACTCTCAAAGAAGCAGCTAGAACTCTACTCGCAGACTCAGGACTCCCAACCAAATTCTGGGCAGAAGCCACTGATTCTGCTTGTTATACTCAAAACCGATCTTTACAGACAAAGCAACAAAAGAAAACACCATATGAACTATGGAACGGCAGGAAACCTTCTCTATCCTATTTCTATATTTTTGGGTGCTCATGCTTTATCCACAATAATGGGAAAGATCAGCTGAAAACTTTTGATTGCAAGTCAGATCAGGGAGTATTCTTATGATACTCTCGGGTTAGCAAAGCTTTCAGAGTATTCAACTATCGAACCCTTTGTGTGGAGGAAAGCCCTCATGTTGTTTTTAATGAGTTTGCTACTGAAGACAGGAGCAATAACTCTAATTCTGAATCTGAGGACATCGATGCGGCCTACGGGATCTAAGCCTAAAAGACAAAGTCGAAAAGATCCAGCTTTGTTAGGATGATGATTCAGATGAGGAAACTGAAGACAAGTCTACTGAATCTCAACCAGCAGTAAATGTAGCTGAGCCGATTGACTCTCCTGAACAGAGTCAATCCCAGGTAACTCAGGTCAATGAAGAAACCCCAGAGGTAACTGAGACCACTACTGAGAATAACAACTCGGGGGGGAACATTTATTAATGTTCCCGAGCCGAATGCCCCCGAACCTCGGTGACTCGGTAGATCACACTCTCATTACTGAAATGCTTCAATCTCAGAATAGTACAACTGAAATGCCTAACTCACCTACTATCTGTGTTGAACAGATTTCAGATGAAGAGCTGAAACATCGAAGATCGTGGCTGGACTCTCATACTGCTGATATAATTATTGGACATCCCTCAGCAAGAGTAAAGACAAGATCCAGATTCTGTCAAGGAGAAAGCGCCTTATATTCCTGCTTCTTGTCTACTGACGAACCTCAGACGATTGAGGAAGCACTGAAAGATGCTGACTGGATCATAGCTATGTAGGAGGAGTTGAATCAGTTCACGAGAAACAAATTTCAGTAGACCGCGCTCTATTCAGCATTCGACTGGAAGAGATCTACTACTTGTGCATATCTATGTAGATGACATTATCTTTGGATCAAAGAATGTCATCATGTGCCAACAATTTGAGAAGATGATAAAGGATAAGTTCGAGATGTCAATGATGGGAGAAATGAACTACTTCCTTGGATTTCAACTCAAACAATCTGAAAAGGGGACGTTCATTAATCAAGGCAAATACACTCGAGACCTCATCAAAAAATTTGGTTGCACATCCGGCAAACCTATCAAGATCCCGATGAACACAAACATGAAAATTGATCTTGATAAGGTGGGTGTATCAGTAGACCAAACTGAATTTCGTGCTGTAATTGGTTCTTTATTATACTTAATAGCTACTCGTCCTGGCATAACTTATGTTGTAGGTGTCTGCGCTCGATTTTAGGTGAATCCAAAGCAGAGTCACATGGACTCAGCAAAGAAGATTCTCCGCTATCTCAGAGGAACACCTGACATGGGTTTATGATATCCAGCTGATGATAATATTGAACTAACTGGTTACTCTGATGCTGACTATGCAGGGTGTAGAATTGACAGAAAGTCAACTTCAGGAGCGTGTCAGTTCCTTGGCAGTAAGCTGATCTCATGGTTTTCAAAGAAACAACACTCAGTAGCCACGTCAACTACTGAAGCTGAATACATGGCTGCCGGAAGTTGCTGCACCCAAATCCTTTGGCTGAGACAGCAGCTACGTGACTATGATGTCATTCAGAATGAAGTGTCAATGTTCTGCGACAGTACCAATGCTATTGCAATCACTCAGAATCCTGTACTTCACACAAGATGCAAGCACGTGGATATCAGACATCACTTCATTCGTGACCATGTCGAAAAGAAGGATATCAGGATGGAAAAGATCCATACTGATAGACAAAGGGCTGATATACTGACCAAGCCTCTAGCCGAATCCGTATTCGTGAGAACTTTCGCAGAGCTAGGTCTGCTAGACCCTACCGACTCCGGTCAAGAAGAGGTTTCGGGGAGAGGAGCATTCAAGAAGGGGGGAATGTTCACTCTCGATGCGAGTAAATTCAGAACGTAGAGACTCAGCAACCATCTACACGAGGTATCAGCTGACTACGATGTTCAGCTGACAGGTTTGCGTATCTCTACTCAGTAGTAACTAATAGAACTGTAATATGCATTTATTGTTCAGAGTCAGCATCGTATTTAATATCTCTAGGATTGTCATTTAATATTAACGGCTTACATTTAATGCACGACATTCTATACATAAGTATGCTGAACTCTGCCACGCATTTAATGCATGTCGTATCACAGTTACTACATAGGCAAGTTACAACTGGCTTTTGACTTAGGCGGCTTTGAGATCATTACCTATATTATACTATTTAATCTTGACCGTCCATCTCATAAAGCAAGTTCAAACTCGGCCATTGATCGATAAATGTTCATTTGCACTTAGATATATATTTTCGATCATACCTTAGAAACCGCCATTAGCATTCTTCAAATCTTTTTACTCCAAAAAATCTGAGATGTTTCTAGCAAACCCTACTTGCATATTTCTCAAACGCTCAGTTTTTCATTGGTATGATTATTAGATCTGTTACAATAATTTTTTTTTAATTCAAAGACGCTTATACTCGATCGTTCTATCGAGTTCGATACTGATAAATTCTTCTCGTGACAGATATAATGGCAAGTTCAAATGTAACTGTGGACGCTCCCATAAACATGCAGGAAATCTTGGATAAAGACCGTGTCTGGTGTGAACCAGTCATGGAATTCGATGCTTGCGACCTAGATTTCATGGACGAGATCTTCTATGCTCTTAGAGAATCCGGTCTGGAGGGCTTTCTATCAAGGAAGCCAACGTTCTTCCTTCCGAGGCAAGTTGCTGAAGTCTACCTCAATTCAGACTCAGTAGCTGGTGATATCATTGGAAGATTTGTCGTACACACCATCGGCGAAGCTGCCACACAATTGAAGCAGATGTCGATCAAGGAAGCACTGAGGAGAAGCTTCGATCTACCTTCTGTGGGAGTCAGCACCGTTGGGTATAATGGTGATCTGGTGGACGACTACCTCTCTATCTTCTGCGGGAAACCTACAGCATTCAGAGCCGCTTTCCCAAAGAACATGATGCTGCCTCAGTACCGAGCTTTAGCGTACATTGTGACACAACTACTGAGTAGCCAAGCGGGCTCTTTCGATCAAATATCAAGGCCCAAGATTCAGCTGATGATGGCGATTTATGACAAAGCCAAGATTAACTGGACAGAGTTCTTTCTCCGCGAATTCATGGTTCAAGCAGCCAAATTTGACAAACCGTCATACAGACTGAGCGCAAAAGGCAAGCTTATGTATGGACTGAAGCTGTCGGTGATGATTCAAGATTTCTGCGCTTTTGACCAAATCACATACAGCGATAAGCAGTATTTTAATGTGAAGAAGGTCAGGTTCCATAACAATGCTGCTGCTCTTCAGCAGATAGGGTCAGGACCCCCAGCTCAGCAGACGACGCCGCAGAAGACCACGCCTACTAAAAAGCGGTCTCCTCAAGCTCAAACGCCTAAGGCACCGGCAAAGCAACTGAAGAAGACTCTTCCTGTCGTGCCTACTGAACCAGAGTTAGTACCGGAGGCTACTGCTGAACAGACTGCTGACTCTTTGATGAGTCAGAGTCCTCAGAAAAGACTCAGTCAGTGGAGAAAGCCGTCTCCACTGAACAAGCCACAGAAGTGGACCAAGGGTTCAGACTGAAGAAGCCCAGAGTGGAGAAATTGAAAAGCTGAACAGTCCCCTTGACGTTCCACCACTCAGCAATCAGCCATCTGCTGAGAAGCAGACGTCACTGATAGAAGTAGAAGATTTGGAGACGGCGTCTGAACAAGAATCGGTCGGGATGGAAGCCTTAGCGATCCAATCTCGAGCATCCCGAGAGATTCATGAGCATATACCGGAGATAGCTGGCCATACTGACCTGGTTATCATTGCAAAGCAGCCCAGAGTCCACATGCTACTAAGGTTTCAGGAGTGGCACAATCTTCAGATACTTATTCTCCATCACTCCTGTGAGCAACTTCACGAAGAAGAGCTCATATTAAAGCAGCATATAGGCTACTCAGAGCCTGCTGACCTTGGGACTCTTGAAGATCTGAGGGCCGCAATGCTGGCCTTGCTGCATAATAAACAACAGGCTTCCAGCTCGGCTCCCTCAAATGGGTCTGACCACGACGGTCAGGACCCACCCCATGATTCTGGCCCTGAGAAGCCTGATGAGGGAACTCACCAGGACAAGGATACTTCAGCTCATACTGAACAACTTCTAAGTATCCTTGGGCGTGAGAAGTCGGTGGCTGGTACTTCAACCTCAGCAGAGCCTGCTCAGCTCTTGCTCGAGTCACCTTTTGAAGTAGCGCCCAGCCCCAACAGCCGATGCTCGAAGTCAATGGCAAAGGCTCTCAGAAGCCAAGGCACCCAGAACCGTGCCCTTGCCAAAGCCATCCACAAGGTGTGGAAAGAGACTGCCCAAGCCACTTGCGCCGAGATTAAGGGGCTGAGAACTTCCATGACAGAATCAGCCGCCCCTGATGTCTCCACTATCGTATCTGACGATACTCAGCTAAGACTGATCCAGGAAGGACAGGCCAAATTACTTGAAAAATTTAAGGCCTCTCTGTCCTCCCACTCAGAATCAGTCACAACCATCTCCCAGGCCAACGAACTCAGGATCTCCTCTATCCAGCAGGCCTTGTAAGATAAGGTTGACGACAAGCTGAAAGAATTCAAGGCAGCAGCTAATCATTCCCATCAACACTACAAAGATAAAATGATCCATGAGAAGAACGAGCTGCACGAGGCACTGACCAAGATACATACAAGACTTGATGAATTATCAGCCTCGTACAAGAGCCTGAATACAAAGGTATCTGCTCCTACCCCGGTCATATTTGCTGATACCAAAAAGGGGGAAAAGGAAAAGACAAGGGAGCAGGTAAAAGAAAAAGAGAAGGGAGTCAAGACGGCTAAGCTGACCCTCACTAAAGCATCTACTGAAACTGAAAAATCCACTAAGGGGGAAGCCATACTGAAGTCTCCCAAGAAGACACGGTCAGTAGCAAAAGCAAGCCAGACTTAGACAACAGCTTCTACTGAACCGACTGGTGAGGCCCAGGGTGTTTCAGCTGGAATCTCAGCAGAGACTGGCCCAAGTGGCTCAGGAACCAGGATACAAGCTACTCATGCAACTCAAACCCCATTGGATATAGTCAAGGAGGTTGCTGAGTATGCTGAACTAGAGGATTCAGAAGAGGAAGAGGCTCCTCTCCCACCTCCAGTAAAAGGCAAAGGTAAGAAAATCCTAACTCTCCTGACCCCTCCCTCCAAGAGTCGAAGAGATACATTTCTACAGAGGAGGAGGCTCAGATAGCAGCAGATGAAAGGCTGGCTAGGGAGATAGCCGAAGCTGAAGCAACCAATAAGCCTAAAGCAAAGCCTGCCAAAGGCAAGACAAAGGCTCCAGCACGCGGTGGAAAGAGATCTGCTAGGTTGCATCCTAGGAAGCTGAAGATAGGCGATGAAGAAGATAGAGAAAAGGAGAAGGAGCAACAGCAGAAGGATACTGAGAAGAAGGGTACACCTAAAGATAAATCAAGTACCCCTACTGACTCTGAAGATGAATCTTCTCGCAAGCCTTCCTACACAAGAACGAAGGAACATGATGCTGAGATCGAAGCCATCTTTGCTCAGATGGATCGATATCTATATAGAGGAGAAGAGGCAAGACAGATTGAAGCTGCCAGGCAGAGGATACATATGGCAGACTTAGAAGCACTCAGAGTCCGTACTGAACAAGAGGCCAGGCTGAGAGTTCCTTCCAAAGCTGATATTCCATACAGATACAGGAAGTTCAGGAAGCCAACAGATCTAAAGTTAAATAGATGGCCAAGGACTGATGAGTGGATGCCAGCTCAGTACACTCAGAGATGGGAGTCGCTGAAGATAGAATTCATTAAGAGGAATTACTTTTGGAGATTCTGGCCCGATAAGGTAAAGGCTGATGCTTACATTGAATGGACGATGAGGGCTGATCCTGAGATGTATGCTTACATGCAGAAAGCTGTCAAAGAAAAAATTGAAGTCCGAGTCCCTAAACCCAGAATTCTGCCACCACCAAGAAGACTCGATGATTCTATTCATTATGGGATTATAGAGAAGGAAGTGAAGGATGCTGCCGGAGCAAGATTTCTTGAAGAAGACGACCCAGCAGACTTTGCTGAATTTCTGAAGCTGAGGAAGAATACTTATAGGATGTATGGACTGCCCCTTCCCGAGACTCACTCGCAAGACTTCATGGACAGGATCAAGCAGTACAAACGTTCCTAGTTTTAGATTCTTTATCTTTCCTAGCTTAGAAAGAGATGTATTGTACTGAATCATTTTATATATATATATATATATATCTCTTCTTTTGGCTTCGACAATATCTTATTGTCTATATAAGCCGTGTTCTATTTTTATGATTAACACTCAGAATCACTGAAGTGATTACTGACTGACACACTCACTGATTGATTCTCTGTCAGTAGCCGCTTAGATTTTGATAGACTTGTTCTGTTAAGGGAAATTGTTGTCAGGGGGAAATGCTTAGTCTCTTTATTCTGACCCTCTGCCCTGCCTTCAGTAGTCTAGAACTTGAAGAACAACTCCACTGATCCTACTTGTAATATTGTAAGGAGCTCTGTTTCTGAGTAGTTTTGTGTTAGCATAGATGTTAGGTTTTGGCAACATCAAATAGGGGGAAATTGTTGGGTGATGATTCTATCCTCAGCACAGTAATACATAGTGGGAAATGATTTTGTCTTCCGTACTGACATGTACTTAGTAGGCTTATGCTCTGAGTGAATCTATGAAGATTTGAAAATCCCAAAACCCTATCTTAATCGGTGAACCATTTCTTTGTAATTGTTTTTGTCTCTGAGGGTTCAGACTCAGCAGACACTCTGTTGGGTGATGATTCCATCCTCAGCACTGTTTCACTCAGTGGGAAGTGATTCGGTCTTAGACACTGATCTTAAGCTCAGTAGCCTTGTGCTCTGTACTTGTCTAAAGATTTGAAGATCCCAAAACCCTATCTGAATGATGAACCATTCCCTTGTATCTGTTGTCTCTGAGGTTTCAGACTAAGTAGACACTCTGCTCTGGTCAAGGCGCTCGCAGCTTATCCGCCTCGACACCGGTGCGAGAAGACTCGCATACCTTGGACTCGGCAGGAGTAGTATACTAAGAGAGAGTCGGTTGAACCGAACTCGGCGGAGTAGTTCACCGGACTCGTAGCCGATCTTCGCAGACTTATCTCGGCCAGCCTATCTACCGAATACAAGGTCGACTCAAGAACGGCGGATAGTCTTCGGGGCTGTCGGAATCTTTTGAAAGACAATCGGCATTGTCATATACGAGGAAGAGAGAAGTCGGCTTCGATGCTCTCGAAGTTTGTGCTGTCTCAACCACTCCATCCACCTCGACGAATGACAAGCATACACATGTCTTCTCACCTGCTAAAACTGCAGTCAACCTTTTACCTAAAGAGGTGGGAAAGTATACTGTTACCTACACCAAAAGAGCCGTTTGCTACCAAAAAGAGAGAGAGAGAGAAGAAGATCGTCTCCAACGGATCTATTTCAATCTTTGCTCTATAAATAGAGGGATCATTCAAGATTTAAAAAAGCCTAGAACACGAGAGAGCGCGAAAAAGAGCGAATTCCAAAGAACAAAGTCTTAGCAAGAACTTGAAGAAGAGCTGTTCGTCGATCTAGAAGCTACTCTCATATTCCCTATCCCTCTAACCCTAAGCTCAATTGTTCTTATCCATAGCTTAGACGAAGGAGTTCACATTTGAACCCAATCCTTATTGTATAAGGACTCCTTCACTGTTGGAGAAGTTTGCAAACACTTTAAGTTTGATAGTGTTGTAAACTGAGACTTGGATCAGTATAAAAATCAAGACGCGGCTTTGCCCAGTGTGCAAGCTGACTGAGACTAACTCAGGATAATAAATAGCCTCCTGATCATTCGGGACAGTGGACGTAGGATTTGAGCGATATCCGAACCACTTTAAAAATCCTGTGTCTCTTACTGCTTTCTTAACTGTTGCATTGATTTTACTATTCATACTGAACATCATATTTAAAATCAATCAACGCGTCTCAAAGATACCGAACTTTTAATCTACCGAACCGAGACTTAAAACGTTTTCTCACAAAAACCGATTTGGGCCTACACTATTCCGCGCACTGAACTCTTACTGTAGATACTGAATTCTGACCTAGTCGGCTTACCGGATCTCAGCGAGTCAAGATCTCTTAGCCTTTAACTTGATTCAGAACAGTTGTCTAGTTTGCTTTGAACAAGTTTCGATCGACACCATCCTGAATAGGACTGTTCGAGTTCGAAGTTGAGAAATCGAATCAGGTGTATTCACCCCCCCCCCTCTACACCTGACCGTACACTCGGGACCAACAATTGGTATCAGAGCAGGAGTTCTTTGAGACTCTTGTCACTTTGAGACTGGTCTATTCGAACGGATCCGGAGGAAAATGTTTTCACTGCATATCACTCTACATTCATATTTATATTCTTCATGGCTGATATGTCAGGTATAAGGATGGTACCCATGTTCTCGGTGGAGAATTATGGAGTATGGCGAGTCAGAATGGAAGCACATCTGACATCCCTCCATGACAGTATGACTGAAGTGCTTGAAGATGGACCTATCGTTCCCATGATCGATAGTGTCGTAACTCAGGACCAAGCGCAAGGAGGAGGAATGGTGACCGGGAAGAAGATTCCCAAAGACAGAAGTCTCTTCATTCCTGAGGAGAAGAAGCTTCACAACTTAGACCGTGTTGCCAGAAACGCTATACTGACCACCCTTAGTGATTCTTATCTTGGCAGGGTTCAGGAATGCAAGACTCGCTAAAGAACTCGGGACGCTCTAGCGCTACCGAGTCGAGGGACTCGAAAGATCAAAGCGAATAAACTAGCACCTGGAACTCCAAAAGCCGGAAAGCTTGTCTCTCTGCCCGTGGACAAAATCAAAGATCTCGAACGTCGATTTACCAATCTGATGAACTCTATCAATGGGCCGGGAAAGACATTCGAAGAACCGAGAGATGAATCGAAGATTCCGAGGGCACCGCCTGGACGGACACCTGGACACCTTTTGCCACTCTATTGCGACATTCCGACTTAGATGCTTGTGTCTCCCGACCATATCTTTTCGTAATTACAGTGCAGAGGAGTTTGAGTTCGACAGACCTCAAAGAAAGCAGAGAGTCGAAGCCGACACAAAAATCGACCATGCTTTCAAAGCATCGCAAGACAAAGATCTCCGGCCGACGAGCAAAACGACGAGTAAAACTGAGCCTTCACTCAATGATCTACAAGAAGGAAGTCTCGCTCAGAAGTATGCGATGCTCGCTGTAAAGTATCAGAAGGAGAAGGAGCGACGCAGAAAAGTGACTAAAGCCTATCGGGAAACGAAAGGTAAGTCAAATTATATGTCGAAACATACTCCTGACTCACAATCTTCTGAATACAGAAAGAAGGATGACTCAGAACCGTCAAAGAATAGCGAAAGCAAAGAAAAAAAAGTCATCACTTGCTATAATTGCAAAAAGCCGGGACATTATCAGTATGATTGTCCTGAGCTCGGTAGTGCTGAACGCGCAGTACGTAAGGCAAGGAGAGAGAAATTCGCCCAGAAAAGACAAGCTTATATTGCAGGCGAAATTTCAAACGACTCAGAAGAAGTCGACTCCTTTATGGATTCATCTGACGATGAAGCAGCCTTCATGGCCTTAGAGCATGAAGCGGATGAATCACGTAAAAGTGCTGATGGCGGCGCGAAGAGGATGAGGTAAATTCTCATGAACCACTTAACTCCTCTTCACACTGCACACACGACACTATTTCAGGTGCAGTTGAGCATTTGGACGTCGCGATCGCATACGAAGAACTGCTCGACGAACAAATTCAGATGAGTTTGCAGCTCAGCAAGACTCTTCAGGAGTTGGATACCCTGAAAGTAGAGAATCAGAGACTTTCTCAGGAAAGTCAGGTTGCTACTGAGGCCAAAGGACTTGTGTTGAGACCCAGGGAGGAGATAAACTCTCTGATGGCCAAGTCTCAGCATCAAGAAGATCGGATTTCAGTTTTGACCAATGACTTGACTCAGAAAGATACTGAAGTGAGTCTACTGAAGCAAGAAATGTCAGGACTTCAGATCGAGCTCGACACACTGAAGAAAAGTGATGATATCTGGAGGAACCTGATGACTGAGAGGTACAAGGGTGTTGAGAAGAAATTAGAGGCTATGCTAGCAAGCAATAAGCCAAAGCACAGCAAGGAAGGACTTGGATTCAGCCAGGGAGCTTCCTCATCTACCCCAGTACACTCAGAAGTACGGCTTGCTGATAGGTTTGTTCAAGGGGAGACTATGAACGCAAATATACTGAACCCTCTAGCAAAGAACAAACAGAAGATGAAAGCACCTCATCCCACACATCAGCATTCTGACAAGAAGATCAGTGCCAAGAAACCCCAGTTCAATCAAGGGGGAACCAGCAAATCAAAATTGGCAGATCAGTATGGACCTCCAAAGCTGACACATCCAGCTCAGTATGGGTCATATTATTATGAACCTATAGTCAGAAGAGGCTCCAAAGGTCAGAAGAAAAAGAAAGCCACACAGAAGGCTAAGGTCAGCGGTCCACCAGCTCGGAAGATTAGGACTCCCGAACCTCGTAAGCCTCGAAGTCACCTATGACCAGCCAAAGGGTCGATATGTTGACTCTAGTGGAAAGAAGATGTCTGAAACCACCACGGTTGTTAGACAGATTTGGGTTATGAAAACTAACATCTAAGGACCCAAAATCAAAAATAAAGGGTACCTGAATATAATTCTGTTTTGCAGGTGCGCAGAGACCTATGGTATGTGGACAGCGGATGCTCAAGACATATGACATACCAAAGGAGTCTCATCAAGAATTATGTTATCGAAGATGGACCCGGAATGAGTTTGGAGATAATGCCAAAGGCTACACGAGAGGATACGGCACACTCAGCATAGGAACTGTCAAAGTTCCAGGAGTATCCTATGTTGAAGGACTTCATCATAATCTTCTCTCTGTTAGTCAATTTTGTGATAACTCAAATAGAGTGATATTTGACGCTGGTTTCTGTGATGTTATTGATAAATCCACAGGGAAAACGGTGTTATCAGGTTCGCGCAGAAAGAACATATATGTGGCTGACTGGAACTCAGCTGAACCTGAAGCTTGCTTATTGGCGAAGAATTCCAACCGCACGGGGTGGCTATGGCACAGAAGACTCAGCCATCTCAACTTTAAGACGCTCAACAAGCTTGCAAGAAACACTCTAGCAAGGGGACTGCCGAATGAAGTATTCAGCAAAGACACTCGGTGTGAAGCATGTACGAAAGGGAAAGCAAACAAAGAATGAAAATCCACCGTTCCATCTCCTTCCACTGATGGAATCCTTCAGCTGCTACATATGGATTTGTTCGGTCCAGTCTCCCCAGTGACGATCAGAGGCAGAAAATATGCATTAGTGGTCATAGATGACTACTCGCGCTACACATGGGTCATATTCATTGCCAACAAGTCTGACGTCAAAACAGAGTTACCAACGCTTCTGAAAAAGCTCGGTGTCGAGAAGAACACCAAGATCGAAAAAATACGTTCGTGCAGGAACCGAGTTCCTTAATTCCATGGTAGAGGAGTTTTGCAAAGCGTAAGGAATAGAGCATGAGACTTCACCGCACGCACACCTCGAGAATGGAGTTGCTTAACGAAAGAACAGAACTCTAAAAAAGAGGCATCTAGGACTCTACTCGCAGACTCAGGACTCCCAACCAAATTCTGGGTAGAAGCTACTGATACTGCATGTTACACTCAGAACCGATCTTTACTGACAAAGCAGCATAAGAGAACACCATATGAACTATGGAACGGCAGGAAGCCTTCTCTATCTTATTTCCATATCTTTGGTTGTTCATGCTTTATCCACAATAATGGGAAAGATCAGCTAAAGACTTTTGATAACAAGTCAGATCAGGGAGTGTTCTTAGGATACTCTCGGGTCAGCAAAGCTTTCAGAGTATTCAACTATCGGACCCTTTGCGTGGAGGAAAGCCCTCATGTTGTGTTTAACGAGTTTTCTACTGAAGACAGGAGCAATAACTCAAATTCTGAATCTGAGGACATCAGTAGACAGCTACAGGATCTAAGCGTAAAGGACAAATTTGAAAAGATTTAGCTATGTTGGGATGATGATTCAGACGAAGAAACTGAAGATAAATCTACTGAATCTCAACCAGCAGAGCAAGTAGCTGAGCAAATTGATTCTCCCGAACAGAATCAATCCCAGGTAACTCGGGTCGATGAGGAAACCATAGAGGTAACTGAGACCACTACTGAGAATAACAACTCAGGGGGAACATCTACTAATGTTCCTGAGCTGAATGCCCCTGAACCTGGTGACTCAGTAGATCATACTCTTATCACTGAAATTCCTCAATCTCAGAATAGTACAACTGAAATGCCTAACTCACCTACTATCCGTGTTGAACAAATTTCGGATGAAGAGTCGAAACATCGTAGATCGTGGCCGGATGCTCACACTCCTAATTTGATCATTGGAGATCCTTCAGCTAATGTCAAGACAAGATCCAGATTCTGTCAAGGAGAAAGCGCATTATTTTCCTGCTTCTTGTCTACTGAAGAGCCTCAGACGATTGAGGATGCACTTAAAGATGCTGACTGGATCATAGCTATGCAGGAGGAGCTGAATCAGTTCACGAGAAATGAAGTATGGGAGCTTGTAGACAGACCCCGGCATCAACATGTCATTGGTACCAAATGGGTCTTCAAAAACAAGCGAGATGAAAACAACGTTATAGTCAGGAACAAAGCAAGGCTCGTGGCTAAAGGCTACTGTCAAGTCGAAGGAATAGATTTCGATGAAACTTTCGCTCCAGATTGCAAGATTGGAGGCAATTAGACTATTCCTAGCCTACGCAACACATCAAAGATTCGGAGTTTATCAAATGGATGTGAAGTCTGCGTTCTCGAACGGCGTCTTTGAAAGAAGAAGTCTATGTGGAACAACCGCCCGGCTTTCAGCAGGGACATCAAGTATATAGGCCGAGAAAGGCTCAGTACGGGTTAAAACAAGCACCCGTGGCTTGGTACGATACCACTGTCTCGAGTTTCTTCTTCGAAAAGGTTTTCGAAGGGCACATGGATCGCACGTTGTTCAAAGATTCGACCGGAAGACGACCTATTACTCGTGCAGATCTATGTGGATGACATTATCTTCGGTTCGAAGAATGTCATTATGTGTCGCCAGCTTGAAAGAATGATGAAGGACAAGTTCGAGATGTCGATGATGGGAGAAATGAACTACTTCCTTGGTTTTCAAGTCAAGCAATCTGAAATGGGAACGTTCATCAACCAAGGCAAATACACTCGAGACCTCATCAAAAGATTCGGCTGCACATCCGGCAAACCCATCAAGATCCCGATAAACACGAATATGAAGATAGATCTTGATAAAGAGGGAGTATCAGTAGACCAAACTGAATACCGTGCTATAATTGGTTCTTTATTATATTTAACAGCTACCCGCCCTGACATAACTTATGCTGTAGGTGTATGTGCTCGATTTCAGGTGAATCCCAAGCAGAGCCATATGGACTCAGCCAAGAAGATTCTCCGCTATCTCCGAGGAACACCTGACATGGGTTTATGGTATCCAGCTAATGATAATATTAAACTATCTGGCTATTCTGATGCTGACTATGCAGGATGTAGAATTGACCGAAAATCAACTTCAGGAACATGTCAGTTCCTTGGCAACAAGCTGATCTCATGGTTTTCAAAGAAACAGCACTCAGTAGCTACGTCGACTACTGAAGCTGAATACATGGCTGCAGGAAGTTGTTGCGCCCAAATCCTTTGGCTGAGACAACAGCTGAGAGACTATGACGTCATTCAGAATGAAGTGCCAATCTTCTTCGATAGTACTAGTGCCATTGCAATCACTCAGAATCCTGTACTACACACGAGATGCAAGCACGTGGACATCAGACATCACTTCATTTGTAACCATGTCGAAAAGAAGGATATCAGGATGGAAAAGATCCATACTGACAAACAAAGGGCTGATATACTGACCAAGCCTCTAGCTGAATCCAGATTCAGAGAACTTTCAGTAGAGCGAGGTCTGCTGGACCCTACTGACCCCAGTCAGTAAGAGGTTTCAGGAGAGAGACATTTCAGTAAGAGGGAATGTTCACTCTCAGTACTGAATGTATTCAGTACGTAGAGATTCAGTAACCATCTACACGAGGTATCAGCTGACTACTATGTTCAGCTGATAGGTTTGCGTATCTCTACTCAGTAGTAACTTATATTTCAGAACTTTGCATTTATGTCAAAGATTCAGCATGATATTTAATATCTTTTGGTTTGTCTTTATTATTAACGAATTTCATTTATTGCACGACATTCCATACATAAGTTTGCTGAACTCTGCGCGCATTTAATGCATGTCTTTTCGCAGTTACTACTTAGGTTATTTTACAACTGTCTTTTGACTTAGGCGGCTTATGCGATCATTGCCTATTATATAACGTCTAATCTTGACCGTCCTTTCTAAAAGCAGTTTTAAACTCAGCCTTTTGATCAAATAACTGTTCGTCTTCTCGTTAGATATATATATATTCGATCATATCCTAGAAACCGCCATTAGCATACAATCTTTCAAGTCCGAGAAATCTGAAGCATCTTTTAGAATGAATCTCATCCGTATTTCGCATTATATCCTTCTAAAGCATTAGATTTCTCACTGTATGCATATTAGAACTGTTATGATAGCTTATTTTATTATTCAGAATCGATATATATATATATATATATATATACTGTTCTATCTAAGAATCGATACTGATAAATCTCTTGTAACAGGTACTATGGCGGGTATTTTTGTAGATGCCCCTGACAACAAGGAGGAGATCCTCAGCAAAGGCCGTGTCTGGTGCGAACCAGTCATGGAGTTCGATGCTTGCGAGCTCGAATACATGGAGGAAGTATTCACGTACCTCCGAGCGTCTGATGAACAAGCCCAGGCCACTGAGATCAGATTAGACAACATTCAATTGGTCCTGGAGGATAAGATCGCTGAGAAGCTGAAAGACTTCAAGGAAGCAGCTGACCTCTCTCACAAGCAGTACAAGGCAGACCTTACCATGGAGAGGAACGAGTTGCATGAGGCTCTGACTAAGCTCCACCATCGTCTTGATGAGCTGTCAACCTCCTACAAAAGTCTGAAGAAGTCAGTCCTAGTCCCTACCCCGGTGCTCATTGATGATGCCAAAAAGGGGGAAAGTGAAGGAAAAAGGGAAGGAAAGAGAACCGAAGAAAGAGAAGGAAAGAAGAGTACCGAGAAGCGACCCCCACCAAAAGTCCAAAATCTAAGGGGGAAGCTACACCGAAGTCATCCCGGACTCGAGACTCGGACTCGTGGTGAGGCCCGTGGTGTCCCAGTGCGAGCATAGCCGCGACCGGCCCAAGTGGCTCAGGATCCCAGGTTACTCATGCAACCCGACTCCCATTGATATCATCAAGGAGGTTGCGAGTATGCTTTGAACGTAAAGAGGACTCGAGAGGACTCGATGATGATGAAGAAGTCCCTCTACCTCCACCGGTTCAAGGCAAAGGTAAGAAAATTCTCGAAACTCCCGACCCCTCCAAAGAAAGAAACCCAAGAGATACATCTCGGTCGAGGAGGAGGCTCGGATTGCCGCCGATGAGAAGGCGGCAAGGGAGATCGCCGATCTTTGAAGCCGCCAACAAACCAAAGTCTAAGCCTGCTAAAGGAAAGACTAAGGCACCAGCACGCGGTGGAAAAAAGAAGGCGCCTCCTAGATTGCCTCCCAGAAAACTCGGAATAGAAGATGATGAAGATAGGGAGAGGCAACAGCAAAAAGGCACTGAGCAGCAAGGTACATCCAAAACCAAATCCAGTACCTCTGCTGACTCTGAACAAGCTCCTCAGAAGCCTCAAGAGCAAGATGCAGAAATTGAAGAAATCTTCGCTCGATGGATAGATATCTCTACAAAGGAGAGGAAGCTAGACAGATAGAGGCCGCCGAGCGGAGGATACATTTGGCGGACCTTGAGGCACTCGGGAAGCGTCATCGAACAAGAGGCCAGGCGAGAGTTCCTTCGAAAGCTGACATTCCTTATCGATACAGAAGGTTCAGGAAGCCAAACAATCTGAAAACACATAGATGGCCGAGATCAGACGAATGGATGCCTATTCAGTTCAATCAAGAGATGGGAATCGGCCAAGATAGAGTTTTTCAAGGGAAATTATTCTGGGCGATTCGGCCTGAAATGTCTAAGGCTGATGCCTATGTCGAGTGGATGACCATTACTGAACCCGATCTTTACCCATATATGCACGAGCAAGAATCGAAGGGGTAGTAGTCGGCGTTCTCGAAGCAAGGATCATTCCTCCACCCAGAAGACAAGACGACTCAGTACATCTCGGAATGATTGAACAAGAAGTGAAGAATGCTGCATTGAACAGAGGTCTAGAACAAGATGAACCAGCAGACTTTGCCGAATACCTGAAGCTGAGGAAGAACACGTTCAGAATGTATGGAGTCCCACTGCCTGAAGATAAATCCCAAGGTTTCATGAATAGGATTCAGCAGTTTAAGGGTTCTCCTTCTTAGTTCTCCTTTTAGCTCAGCAAGATTTGTAATGTACTTGTTGGTCCCGAGTGTACGGTCAGGTGTAGAGGGGGGGGGGTGAATACACCTGATTCGATTTCTCAGTTTCGAACTCGAACAGTCCTATTCAGGATGGTGTGTGACTGAAACAATTCAGCAGACCAGCTGAGTCCAATATCAATGAGTCTTTCAGATATCGCTCTCTGCCGAGTCCAAGATCACCGAGTCTTCATGCCGGTGCCGAGGCAAATAAGCTACCGAGCGCCTTGACCAGGGCAGAGTGTCTACTGAGCCTGAAACCTCAGAGACAGATACAAATACAAAGGAATGGTTCACCAATCAGATAGGGTTTTGGGATCTTCAAATCTTCTCAACAGTTCAGAGCACGAGGCTACTGAGTATGATTCAGTATAGAAGATAAGAGTCATTTCCCACAAGTATGATCATGCTGAGGATTGAATCATCACCCAACAGTACTGAACTGTTTATCATATATATACAAATCTTCTTTTAGCTCTGACAACTACTTGTTGTCTAAATAGCCGTGTTTGCTTTATGCGTTAACACTCAGAATCACTGAAGTGATTACTGACACACACACACTTTGTTTATTTACTTGTCAGTTTTTGCTCGGTTAGATCTCTGATAGACTAGACTTTCATAGAGTTATTATTTCTCATAGGGGGAAATTGTTGCATGGGGGAAATTATTGTAAAGGGGGAAATGGTCCTGCCCTATCTCCCTCAGTAGTCTAGCACTTACCAGACAACTCCACTGATCCTACTTGTAATATTTGTAAGGAGCTCTGTTTCTGAGTAAGATAGTGTTTAGCATAGTTGATAGGACATAGATGATAGGTTTTGGCATCATCAAATAGGGGGAAATTGTTGGGTGATGATTCCATCCTCAGCACTGTTTCACTCAGTGGGAAGTGATTCGGTCTTAGACACTGATCTTAAGCTCAGTAGCCTTGTGCTCTGTACTTGTCTAAAGATTTGAAGATCCCAAAACCCTATCTGAATATGAACCATTCCCTTGTATCTGTTGTCTCTGAGGTTTCAGACTCAGTAGACACTCTGCTCTGGTCAAGGCGCTCGCAGTCTTATCCGCCTCGGCACCGGTGCGTAAGACTCGCATATCCTGGACTCAGCGGAGAGCAAGATACTAAGAGAGTCGGTTGAACCGAACTCGGCAGGAGTAGTTCACCTGGACTCGTAGCTGATCTTCGAGAGACTTATCTCGGCGAGCCTATCTACCGAATACAAGGTCGACTCAAGAACGGCGAGATAGTCTTCGGGACTCGTCGAGAATCTTTTGAAAGACAATCAGCATTGTCATGTACGAGGAAGAGAGAAGTTAGCTTCAGTCTGTCTCGAAGTTTATGCTGTCTCAACCACTCCATCCACCTCGACGAATGACAAGCATACACGTGTCTTCTCACCTGCTAAAATTGCAGTCAACCTTTTACCTAAAAAGGTAGGAAAGTACACTGTTACCTACACCAAAAGAGCCGTTTGCTACCAAAAAGAGAGAGAGAGAGAAGAAGATCGTCTCCAACGGATCTATTTCAATCTCTGCTCTATAAATACAGGGATCATTCAAGATTTAAAAAAGCCTAGAACACGAGAGAGCACAAAAAAGAGCGAATTCCAAAGAACAAAGTCTTAGCAAGAACTTGAAGAACAATCTCCGGTGAAAGACTACATTCTACCTCATAGGGAATCAAGCTATACTGACATATAAAGCCTCTAGTATCCAAATCGATGTTACACGAACTCAAAGCTTACCTTCAGTTATTCGTCGATCTAGAAGCTACTCTCATATTCCCTATCCCTCTAACCCTAAGCTCAACTGTTCTTATCCATAGCTTAGACGAAGGAGTTCATATTTGAACCCAATCCTTATTGTATAAGGACTCCTTCACTGTTGGAGAAGTTTGTCAAACACTTTAAGTTTGATAGTGTTGTAAACTGAGACTTGGATCAGTATAAAAACCAAGACGCGGCTTTGCCCAGTGTGCAAGCTGACTGAGACTAACTCCGGATAATAAATAGCCTCCTGATCATTCGGGACAGTGGACGTAGGATTTGAGCGATATCCGAACCACTTTAAAAATCCTGTGTCTCTTACTGCTTTCTTAACTGTTGCATTGATTTTACTATTCATACTGAACATCATATTTAAAATCAATCAACTGTCTCAGCATACTGAACTTTTAATCTACTGAACTGAGACTTAAAACGTTTTCTCACAAAAACTGATTTGGGCCTACACTATTCCGCGCACTGAACTCTTACGCGTAGATACGGAATTCGACCTAGTCGGTTAGCGAGATCTCGGCCTAAGTCGGTACTCTTAGCCTTTAACTTGATTCGTAACGGTTGTGCGGGTTCGCCCGAACTGTTTCGATCGAGACACCATCCTGAATAGGACTGTTCGAGTTCGAAGTTGAGAAATCGAATCAGGTGTATTCACCCCCCCCCCCTCTACACCTGACCATACACTCGGGACCAACACACTCTGCTCTGGTTCAGGCGTTCAGTAGCTTATCAGCCTCAGCACCAGATGTAGAAGACTCAGTATGCATCTGACTTAGCAGGAGCAGTATACTGAGAAGAGACAGTGGAACTGAACTCAGCAGGAGTCGTTCACTGTGCTCAGAGCTGATCTTTAGTAGAGCAATCTCAGCTTATTCACTGTTGAATCATAGATCAGGCTCAGCAACGGCCAGACAGTCTTTTGAACTGTCAGATCTTTTGAAAGACAATCAGCATAGTCAAATACGAGGAAGAAAAAAGTCAACTTTAGTATGCCTCGAGATCTGTTCTGTCTCAACTGCTTTCTAAACCTTGACGAATGACAAGCATACACGTGCCTTATACCTACTAAAGCTGCACGTCAACAACTTTCCGGAAAAGGAGGGAAAAGACACTGTCACTCTACTTCAAAAGAGCCGTTAGCTACCAAAAGAGAGAGAGTAAGGGATGATCGTCTCCAACGGATCTTTCCAAGACTCTTCTCTTTAAATAGAGGGATCATTCGAAATTTGAAGCATACACGATAATAACAATCACGACAACGAGAACTCACAGAGCATTCAAACGAGCCAACCCAGAAAACCTAAGTCTTCCGCAAGAACTCGAAGAGCATTTCTCTGGCGAAAGACTACATTCTAAGCTCGTAGGGAACCAAGCTGAACCGATATACAAGCCTCTAGTATCCAAAT
Source organism: Lavandula angustifolia (assembly GCA_028984105.1). Taxonomy (NCBI): domain Eukaryota; kingdom Viridiplantae; phylum Streptophyta; class Magnoliopsida; order Lamiales; family Lamiaceae; genus Lavandula; species Lavandula angustifolia. The sequence goes on along the minus strand of CM054810.1, from coordinate 6,172,670 downwards.
AACATTACACGAACTCATAGCTAAACTCAGCTGTTCGTTTAACCCTAAGCTCAACCGAATATATCCATAGCTTAGACGAAGGAGTTCATATTTGAACTTGTTCCTTATTGTAAAAGGACTCCTTCATAGTTGGAGAGTTTGTCAAACACTTAGTTTGATAACCGTGTAAAGTGAGACTTGCTCAGTATAAATTCCAAGACGCGGCTTTGTCCTATGTACAAGCTGACTGAGACTAACTCAGTATAATAAATAGCCTCCTGATCTTTCGGGACAGTGGACGTAGGATTGTTTGATATCCAAACCACTTTAAAAATCTCTGTGTCTCTCGCTTGTGCCTATTTACTGTTGCATTGATTTTAACTGATCATACTGAAAACTATCCTTTAAAATCATTCAACTCGGTTTCAGCAAACTTGACTGATCTCATTATTCTACTGAAACTGGTTTAATATAAACGTCTTTCCAACTCAACTGATTTGGGCCTACACTTTCCGCACCAATGGACTCTATCTGCTGATACTGAATTCTGACGGCCAGTCAGCTAGCAGATCTCAGTAGAGTCAGACACTTTGCCACACACGATTCAGAACAGCAATGTGGTCTGCTGAACTCATTCAGTACGACACTATCCTGAACAGGACTGTTCATGTTCTAAATTGAGAAAATCGGTTTCAGGTGTATTCACTCCCCCCCTCTACACCTGAGCGTGCTCTCGGGGACCAACAATAATACAATATCAAGCATTCAAAAGATGCAGTTAATATGCTGAGGAGAAGGATCTAGAACCAGGTGGTCGGCCTTTGGTCTGTTGTGTTGGGATTTTGTATACTGGAAGCAAATTTTATGCTTGTATACAATGTGTGTTGTCCCTACCACTATTTTATTCTCCTATCTGATAAATATATATATATTTGCACATGTTATCATTTATCTTGTATAAAAGTTAGATTTGTGTGGTGTGTCGGGTATCACAGAAGACAACACAAATTGGTTGAATGACAAGATATAAACAGTTATCATAGCTGAGACAACTTAAGGATAAGTTGTCGGTTTAAGCTGCAGTTTAGATAAGAAGTGGCTTGTCTTAGCTGCTTGTCTTTACTGGTACACTTAAGGTGGTGTATTGACGGATCACAGTGACATGTGTTTTCCTAACTGACCTTAGTGGAGAACCAAGATCTCGGTGACTTAGCTGGTCTTAAGCCTGGTAAGACTTCAGCTGAGTGCATTTGGCTATCTATCACTTTGACCTATTATGGTGAACGTCATCGCGACTAGATCTACGTATCTTGGGTGTTAGTAGTTATTTGTGGCTCAGGCTGGTTGTCTGTATCTTGCAGCCATATCCTAGTAAAATGGGTTGATAATATCCCCTCAGGAACTCGAAAGGATTAGCACAGGTGTGTTAATAAGGTCGAGTGGTACTACTCAGGAATATAAGATGTTAATTAATTTAAGCTGTCAGTGAGCTTAATTAATTAACAAATATTTCTATTTTAAATACGGAGATCGATTATGTCTAAAATACAAGCCCTTGCTCAATTTGGGATAACGGGGTAAGTCAGCACGGATTCTCTAGTGGAATGAATCTGTGTTTATTAATTAATTTTGCTATGGGCTAAGCATGGATAATTAATTAATTTGAGGCCTAGCTTTATTTCTTGTATTGGATCCCTGATCTGGCCCAATTAGTTTCCTAGTAATTTATTGTCTCTCAGAAATCATTATTAAAGGATTAATGTATTTTTACATTATTTAATAATGTTATTTATCTAGAATTAATTGGCTGGGCCAATTAATTGATAAATATTAGTAGCCCAGTAAATTAATTAATTATATTATGTGCTGGTTATGTGGAAACCCATTAGAAATATAATTAAATTAATGGGTTACAAATATAGTAATATTATATTGGCTTTTGAAGCCTATATATATTAGTATTCTGTTCGGAAACAGATTACGCACATACACATAACTCACGCACGCAGCGTGTAAGAGAAAGAGACGATAAATTTTATTTTCTTCTGTTCTCTGATCACCCAGAGGAAGAAAAAGGACGGTACACAGATCAGAAGATCTAACACAGGAGCAACAATCAAAGCTGCAACAACATACGAAGGAGGAAGGTATAATTCCTAACCTAAATTATTCCTTCAATTGGTATCAGAGCCTGGTTTAGGCTCTGATTGTTGCTGTTAGATGTATGATTAGGTTTTATTTCGTCGTTATCGGGCTATTTTCATGTTTGGGGAGGCCTGCGAGCCACTGTTTTGACCCCGTTGTAATGTTTTTCTCGTGAGAAAATCCACGAGTAGATCATAGGACCTATATGTTATGTGATTGTACTGTTATTGTACTGTAATTTGTTCGGGAGGCACGAAAATTGAGGCGCGACGGCGCAGAAAGACGGAAAAGGTGAAACCCTAGTTTTTGGCAGATCACGACCGCCAGCTTGTGGAGGCACGTGGAGGCGCGTGGAGGCGCGTGCAGCGTTATTTTTCCGATCTATTCAGATAGTTTTGTTCGTCTTCTCGTTATCTTCGTCTAGATAGGTCGCACGATGTATTTCGATTTCTGGTTTGTCCGGAATAGCGTCGGAAAGGAGAAGTGGTCGTGCTGTCCAGAAAAGCCCCAAATTGGGCGAAAACCCTAGTTTTCTAGGGTACCGCCGCATTTTGCGGCGGCGATTCTCGGCGGGTCCGGCGTCCGATTGACAATCGGCTTCAACCTCTGGAATCCTCATCTTACGAGCTTCGCGTCCCGGATGCGATCGGAATTGACGTCTGAAGTTAGCTGCTCGTTATGAATTCATTCCGACGAATCATTTGAAATTTGGGAAATTAAGGAACTAATCTTGGCCAGAATCCATTACACGATGGTCGTGAGTGTTCCAATTATGTTTCCCCTCTTTCAATTGATCGAATCGCGGCTCGGACAACACGAATTTGAGCACTGAAGTTCACCGGCGACGGCATGCAAAATTCGCTTGATTCCAGTCATGGCGGCGGCTAGGGATGACGAGGACGGCGGCGCAGGGCTGGGAAGAGCGCGCAGAACCGATTCCCACCGCTGTAGGCGGCAGCGCGAGGTGAGACATGCTCGGCAGAGGCCGAGGCAACGGCGGCGACCCCTGGACAGCGCTGGGGACGGCGCGGCGCGCGCTGCGTCATGCGGTAGACGCGCCACGTGCAAGCGCTGATCTGTGCCGCCGCAGGCGGCGTCTCGGTATGGGGCAGCCGATTCCCGGCTCGCCGTCGTCCGGCACGTCCTTGGGTGCCGACGACCGGTCGAGAACTAGCCTTTAACGGCGGCGGCACCGGTGGCAGTTCGATGAAGATGATGATGATGTGTCAGCTGACGTGGCATGCCACGTCAGCCCTAACTGCCACGTGTCTGCCACATGGCAGACTCCCTGATGATGTGGTGATGACAATTTTCGATGCAGTTTTCAAATTCGAAGATTTTGAAGATCGAAGAGATGTATTTTGATCGGGCAGTGTAATAGTTAGGGATTACTTAAAGCCCGATAATGACGTTTTAAATTTCCTATTTGCGTATTTATTTTTTATTATTCTTTAGCATGCGATTATGTGATTAATTACGCTTAGAAAAACATGTAAATAGGATTTACGTCATATTAAAGCATGTTTTATTTTTCGCGAACACGTTTTATTTTGTGCGCTTAGAAATTGCATGCTATATGCATGATTTGAAACAAACCTTTTGAATAAAAAGACTAAGCAACTTTAAATTAAATGTTTAATTAGATTCAATTAATTTGGATGTTAAACACTTAATCGGACCTCCATTAATTGGACTCTACACGAAAGTAGTAAGATTATGTGAGTAAACGTCCACCTGCGTGGCTTGCTTGCATTTTTGAGCTACCAGTTTTGTGAGATGAGTTTTCCAAAATAATATTTGATTATTATTGAGTAGTGGGAGCGAAGCCGTAAACGTCCACCTGCGTGGCTTGCGTGCCTAGTAAACAGGAGTACTCTAGAAGATAATAATTAAATAGGATGGCTAATTAGATCAAATTGAATGCGGCATGGTTCGAGTAAGTATGTCAATTTCGAGAATTTGATTATATTTTGGTCAAGTTAATGGTCAATGCTTAGATGTCACCGCAAGTACAATTCACTTCCCTCGAAGTCCCTTCCCGCGTTTTAATAGTGACATGGTCCAGAATATCGAACTATTAATTTCATTCGTCTTAAGAACCTAGACGTGAATTGGAATTAAAGAGCTAGGTAAATAGCTTGGTTTAGGGTTACGCTAGTAAACGTCCACCTGCGTGGCGTGCTAGTGGAATTCCTAGAGCCGTTCGATTTTTTTAATATCATTGTTTTTATAAAAGGTTACAATGATTATTAATTACGAATTATGTGCAAATATTAATTTCATACATGCTCTTAAATTATATTTTTTAGATATGCTGTTCGAATATTTTATTTTTCGAGTTCCTAAACAGTCTCACCAACTAAACCTTAACGGGTTTAACAATTTTAAATAATTTCACAAAGTGGAAGAGATATCTTACCTTCCCAATAAATGCTCTGCAAAGGTCCTATAAGAACTTCTATTTTAGGACCGCTATGTCTAAGAACGAGTTTACTATGAGTATGTTACTCAAATCTTTGGTAGCGGTCAAAGAGGTTATAGGAAAGGGCAAGAGTGCTCAAGTCTTGAATATCCCTAGTAGTTCAAGGAATCCTCCGAAAGGTGGAAACCAGAAAAAGAGCAGAAAGGGTGGACATTTCAAGAAGAGCAGTGGGAGCAAGAAGACGGTCCTTACCGGCGACATGCGAATGTCAAAGGAGAAAGGAAGGTTCTTCAAGAGTGGTAAGAAAGGACACTGGAATATTTATAATCCGGATGTCAAGGCAAAACAGAAAGAGACGCAATCCGCTCTTATAACTAAAATTGTTCTTGTTTCCTCTTCTACCCACGAACGGGTAGTGGATTCGGGGGCAACTGATCATGTTTGTTACACCTTGCAAGGTTTCTTGCAAAAAAGGCAATTGAGCAATGGTGAGGTGGTAGTCTCAATGGGCAATGGATCGAGAGTTCCTACAATTGCCAATGGAGATTTACATCTATCTTTTGATAGTTCTGTTTTATTACTTAAAGATGTTTAACATGTACTTGAGTTTAGGCGAAACATTATTTCTGTTTCAAAACTCTGCACCATGGATGATTATAAATCAAGTTTTGATAGTGAAGTTTCTGTCATGAAAGACGATGATTTTATCTGTGGTGGACCATTAAACGGATCTTTATATACTATTACTTGTAAACCGCGTAGTTCTGTTAATATTGCTTCCTCATCATCAAATCCTAAGAAGTGGAAAGAGTCTTCTAAGGTAAACCAAACTTATCTGTAGCACTTAAGACTAGGTCACATCAATCTTTACGGCACTCAAAGGTTGGTGGAATATGGATCATTGGAGTCTCTCCAAGTTGAACCATTTCCAACTTGCGAAACCTGTTTGGAAGGAAAGATGATGACTAGGCCTTTCAAGGCAAAGGGTTATAGAGCCACAGAAGTATTAAGTTTGATACATTCTGACCTGTGTGGTCTATGTCTACACAAGCTCGTGGAGGGTATGAGTACTTCGTCACATTTACTGATGATTACTCAAGGTATGGATATGTTTACCTTCTTCGCCACAAGTCGGATTGCTTTGAAACCTTTAAGGAATTCAAGGCAGAAGTGGAGAAGAAGCTTGGTAAAGAAATCAAAACACTACGATCTGATCGTGGTAGGGAATACCTATCCAACGAGTTCAAGGACTACTTGACAGAATGTGGGATTACATCCTAGCTGACAGCACCGGGCACCCCTCAGCAGAATGGTGTGTTAGAGAGAAGGAACCGAAGTCTCTTAGAGATGGTTCGGTCGATAATGAGTTTTGCAACTTCGCCAGTTTCCTTTTGGGGATATGCCCAAGAGACTGCAGCATATTTGCTGAACCGTGTGCATTCCAAGTTGGCACAAAAGATCCCTTTCGAGTTGTGGAGCGAGCACAAACCCAGTATGCACCACTTAAGGATTTGGGGTTATCCTGCTTATGTGGTAAATAGGCAGACCGACAAATTGGTATCACGTTCAGAAGTGATGGTGTTCATAGGGTATCCAAAGGAAATGAAGGGTGAATACTTTTATGATCCTAAAGAACAGAAGATCGTTGTTAGCCCTAACGCTCGATTCTTAGAAGAGGATTACATTAGTAACCATAAATCTCGAGTCGACATCATCCTTGAGGAATTAGAAGGTGGTCGAGTTCCACTTGAACAACCAGTTGTGCAAGATAGTACTCCACGAGTAACTGCACAATCTGGTAACACAGCTCTTGACATTGTTCGACGTAGTGGGAGGGTAATATTTACACTTGATCGGTATATGTTCACTGGAGAGACGTTTGATTATCTCTCGGTAGATGAACAAGATACCGTGGATCCCTGGACTTACAACGAAGCAGTAGGAGATGTAGATGCAGATTCATGGAGAATCACCATGGACTCGGAATTTGAGTCCATAACTGATATGGATGTTTACGAGATCACTGAACTACCTGAGGGCTGCAATGCTATTGGTAGTAAGTGAGTATACAAGAGAAAGAGAGACGACCGTATGGAGAGATCATGGCGTTTAAGGCCATGCTAGTGGCGAAGGGTTTAACCAGAAAAAAGGTATCGATTATGAAGAGACCTTCTCGCCTGTAGCAATGATCAAGTCCATTCGGATTCTCATTGCCATAGCAGATCACATGAACCTAGAGACCTAGCAAATGTATGTCAAAACCGTATTCCTAAACGGTCACCTTTAAAAAGGTAGGGACATCTACATGAAACAGCCAGATGGTTATGTGAAGAGCATCTAGTTTGGAAGCTTAAGAAGTCTATTTATGGACTTAAGCAAGCTTCCTGGTTATGGCACCAGCGTTTTGACGAGGTAGTCAAATCCTATGGTTTTGTATCCTGTCCTAACAAGGTGTGCGTGTACCGCATTTGTGTTAACGGATCAGTGGTGTTTCTTGCATTTTTCGTAGATTGCATCCTTCTCATTGGCAACAATGTTGAAGTGTTATCAGACGTAAAGACATGGTTATCCAAGTAGTTTCAAATGAAGGACTTAGGTGAAGCTGCTTATATCCTTGGGATCAAGGTTATTTGAGATCGCCAGAAAAAGGATGTTAAGCTTGTCACAAGTGTCCTACATTGACGCTGTTATTGCTCGTTTTAGCATGCAAAAAGCCAAGAGAGGTTCAGTACCTTTCAGACAAGGCATTTTTCTATCTAAGAATTAGTGCCCTAAAAAGGCCTGAAGAGATAGAAAGTACGAGGCTAGTACTATATGCTTCCGCTGCCGGTAGCCTCATGTATGCGATGCTTTGTACGAGAGCAGATATCTCATATGCTGTAGGCATGGTCTCAAGATATCAGTCTAACCCTGGAAAGGAACACTGGACTGCGATCAAGCATATTCTCAAGTACCTTAAACGGACTAGAGATTATAGGCTTGTTTACCAGTCAGACAGTCTAGTATCTTTGGGTTATACAGAATCGGATTTCCAGGCTAACAGAGACGATAAGAAGTCTACCTCGGGTTATGTGTTTACCTTGGGAGGAGGAGCCATTTCATGGAGGAGTGCAAAACAGAAATGCATTGCGGACTCAACCGTGGAAGCAGAGTATGTGGCTGCTTCAGAAGCTTCGAAAGAGGCAGTTTGACTCAAGAATTTCCTCCTGGATCTTGATATTATTCAGAATTTGCCTAAGGCGATCACGATTTATTGTAATCATGGGGATGCAGTGACAAATTCTATGGAACCTATATCTCACAAGGCGTCTAAACACATAGACAGGAAGTACCACATTATACTAGTATTCGTAAATAGAGGTGACGTGGTGATTGACAAAATTGGAACTGAAGTCAACCTAGCTAATCCTTTCACGAAGAGCTTACCACTCTCGGCTTACGAGACGCATGTTCATGGCATAGGGATGGTAGAGATGCCCCCCACTTAGGACTACAGAAACTTTTGTATAAGTAGGAGAAGATGCAGTGATAGATTGGATAGATATCTAACATATAGCTGAGTACTAGTTTGTACCTAGATAGCTGAGATACCTAGATACCTAGAACTGACACATTTATACTAAAAGTTTACTTTAGTATAAGTGGGAGAATTGTTGGGATTTTGTATACTGGAAGTAAATTTTATGCTTGTATACAATGTGTGTTGTCCCTACCACTATTTTATTCTCCTATCTGATAAATATATATATTTGCACATGTTATCCTTTATCTTGTATAAAAGTTAGATTTGTGTGGTGTGTCGGGTATCACATAAGACAACATAAATTGGTTGAACTGACAAGATATAAACAGTTATCACAGCTGAGACAACTTAAGGATAAGTTGTTGGTTTAAGCTGCAGTTTAGATAAGAAGTGGCTTGTCTTAGGCTGCTTGTCTTTACCGGTACACCAAGCCGGTGTATTGACGGATCACAGTGAGATGTGTTTTCCTAACTGACCTTAGTGGAGAACCAAGATCTCGGTGACTTAGCTGGTCTTAAGCTTGGTAAGACTTCAGCTGAGTGCATTTGGCTATCTATCACTTTGACCTACTATGGTGAACGTCATCGCGACCGGATCTACGTATCTTGGGTGTTAGTAGTTATTTGTGGCTCAGGCTGGTTGTCTGTATCTTGCAGCCGTATCCTAGTAAAATGGGTTGATAATATCCCCTGAGGAACTCGAAAGGATTAGCACACTAAACCCGACCGGTTGATTAAGTTCAGGTGTGTTAATAAGGTCAAGTGGTACTACTCAGGAATATAAGATGTTAATTAATTTAAGTTGTCAGTGAGCTTAATTAATTAATGGATAATTCTATCTTAAATACGGAGATCGATTAAGTCTAAAATACAACCCCTTGCTCAATTTGGGATAAATGGGTAAGTCAGCACGGATTCTCTAGTGGAATGAATCTGTGTTTATTAATTAATTTTGCTATGGGCTGAGCATGGATAATTAATTAATTTGAGGCCCAGCTTTATTTCTTGTATTGGATCCCTGATCTGGCCCAATTTGTTGCCTAGTAATTTATTGTTTCTCAGAAATTATTATTAATGGATTAATGTATGTTTACATTATTTAATAATGTTATTTATCTGGAATTAATTGGCTGGGCCAATTAATTGATAAATATTAGTAGCCCAGTAAATTAATTAATTATATTATGGGCTGGTTATGTGGAACCCCGTTAGAAATATAATTAAATTAATGAGTTACAAATATATTAATATTATATTGGCTTTTGAAGCCTATATATATTAGTATTCTGTTCAGAGACAAATTACGCACATACACATAACTCACGCACGCACCGTGTAAGAGAGAGAGACGATAAATTTTATTTTCTTCAGTTCTCTGACCACCTAGAGGAACAAAAAGGCCGGGACACAGATTAGAGGATCTAATACTGGAGCAACAATCAAAGTCGCGACAACATACGAAGGAGGAACGTATCATTCCTAACCTAAATTATTCCTTCATGTTGGTCCCGAGATTAAACGTTTAGGTGTAGAGGGGGGGGGGAGGGGGGGGGAATACACCAGAAAAATAATTTCTCAACTTCAAGCACGACAGTTATTTTCAGGAGAGTGTCGTACTGAATGAGGTCAGTAGACCAAATAAACTGTTCTGGATCGTGTGGCAGAGTGACTAACTTTTCTGAGGCCTGCTAGCTGACTTGAGTCAGAATTCAGTACCGTTCAGCTAAAGTTCAGTATAGTGCGGAAATGTGTAGGCCCAAATTCAGTTGAGTTTAGAAAACGTTTTTAATAAATAGTTTTAGTAGTTAGTGCGATCGATTAAGCTTGGCTGAAACTCAGTTGAATGATTTTAGAAAATACTTTCAGTATGAACAGTAATCAATGCAACAGTTAAAACATAAAAACAAACACAGAACACAGGCAGTTTTTAAAGTGGTTCGGATCCAACAATCCTACATCCACTGTCCCGAAAGATCAGGAGGCTATGTATTATACTGAGATAGTCTTAGTTGGTTTTGTACGTTGGACAAACACGGGTCTTGAGATTTATACTGAGCAAGTCTTAGTTTAAAAAGTATCAAACTAGAGCGTTTGACAAACTCTCCAACTATGAAGGAGTCCTTTACAATAAGGATCAGTTCAGATATGAACTCCTTCGTCTAAGCTATGGATATGATCTGCTGAGCTTAGGTTAGAGGGATTGGGAACGAGAAGATGGCTTCTAGAGCGACGAACGGTTAAGTATAGACTTAGGTTCGTGTTCAGTCGCTTGGATACTAAAGGCTTTTATAACTCTGGTTCAGCAAGGTTCCCTATGAGCAAGTATGTCGTCTTTCACCGGAGATTACTCTTTGAACTTCTTGCAGAAGACTTAGGTCATTTCGAGTTTCTCGTGAATGCTCGTGTGTTCTTCGATTTTCTAGTTCGCAGGTTGGGTGAACTTCAATTTGAATTGTATCCCTCTATTTATAGAGCATAAACAAGAATAGATCCATTAGAGACGACGATCCTTGTGTCTCTCTCTTTTGGGTAGCTAACGGCTCTTTCAAAGATTGGTGGCAGAGTACTTTCCCTCCATTTCTGAATAGTTGTTGACTTGCAGCTTTAATCAGAAAGTAGACAGCTGGCTGCTTGTCATTGGTCGAGGTTAAAGAAAGTAGGTGAGACAGAACAGACTTCAAGGTAGATCTGAAGCTGACTTCTCTCTTCCTCGTATGACTCTGCTGACTTAGACTTAGTAAATCCTGATAGTTTTAGAGGACTGTCTAGCCGTTGCTGAGTCTGATCTATATTCAGTAGCATGCTCCTGCTGAGTCGGCTCTACTGAAGATCAACTATGAGTTTAGTGAACTACTCCTGCTGAGTTCAGTTCCACTGACTCCTTTCAGTATACTGATCTCGCTGAGTCCAGTATCACTGATTCTTCTTCTTCTGGTACTGAGGCAGGTAATCTACTGTGCCCCTGAACCAAAATGAAGAGTGTCTACTGAGTCTAAAACCTCAGAGACAGAACAACATATTACAACTGAATGGTTCACCAGTCAAAGTAGGGTTTTGAGATCTTCAAATCTTCAGCAAATATTCAGAGCTCTAGGCTACTGAGTCATCTCTTAATAGATTGTGAGAAGACTGAATCATCTCCCAACATTTTCCCCCTATTTGATGATGCCAAAACCTAACACTATGGCTATCAGAAATAGAGCTCCTTACAAGTTTTACAAGCGGAATCAGTGGAGTTGTTCTTCAAGTCCTAGACTACCGAGGGAATCAGGGAAGAAATATCAGAACCTATACAAAAGACTAAACATCAATTTCTCCCTTCCTAACAACATTTTCCCCCCATCTAAAAGCAATCTAATAGATCAGATGCTAACAAGGTAAAAACTGACAGAATATATTGAGTGAGTGTGTGAATTAGTAATCACTTGAGTGATTCTGTGTGTTAAGCATAAAGACAAACAAGGCCATATAGACAATGAGGATTTGTCAGGGCCGAACAACAGTGATGTTTTATATATATAAAGAAGTTCAGTACAGATACATCCACTGCTATTCTAAGAACTAAGAAAACAGAACAGAGAGGAAATACATAAGCTATCTATCATCTGAACTGCTGAATCCTGTCTTTGAAGTCCTTTGATTTTATTTCAGGAAGAGGCAGTCCATACATTCTGTAAGTGATCTTCCTCAGCTTCAGTATCTCCGGCAAATCAGCAGGCTCATCTTCTTCCAAGTGTCTTGCTTGGGCAGCATCTTTAATCTCTTTCTCAATTACTCCATAGTGAACAGAGCCATCAAGTTTCAGTGGGGGAGGCATGATCCTTGGAGCTGGGACTCTGACATCAATTTTATCTGCTATGGCCTTCTGAACTCTAGCAAATATCTCTGGGTCGGTCTTCAAAAGCCATTTAACAAATGCAATAGACTTGTGCATCTCAGGCCAGTATATCCAGAAATAGTATCTCTTGATGTAGTCTGCCTTTAGTGACTCCCACCTCTGAGTTCTTTCCCATGATATCCATTCGTCCACTCTGGGCCATCTGTGAATTTTAAGATCAGTAGGCTTCCTGAGTCTTCTGTATATATATGGAATATCTGCTTTCTTAGGAATCCTTTGGCTAGCTTCCTTCTCAGCCTTCAGCCTCAGAGCTTCTAAGTCTGCCAATCTGAGCCTTTCCCTTGCTGCTTCTATTTGCCTTGCTTCTGCTCCTCTGTATAGATACCTCTCCATCTGATCTCAAAGTTCTTGCATCTCAAGCTCTTGTCTCTTCGAGGGGACATAGGAGGGTACATGTTCTTCTTCTTCTGAATTAGCAGGAGTAGATACTTTTTTCCTTTGAAGTACCCTGCTGACCAGTTGTCTGCTGCTGCTGCTCTTTCTCATTCTCTTTATCAGCTTCATCGCTCAGCCTTGTCCCAGGCTTACTACCTCCTGCTGGGGCCTTAGCCTTGCCTTTGGCTGGCTTTTTCTTTGGCTTGTTAGCAGCCTCAGCCTCAACAATTTCTCTGGCAAGCTTTTCGTCAGCAGCTATCTGAGCTTCCTCCTCAGGAGTGATGTATCTTGTTGGTCATTTCTTTGTGGGAGGAGTTGGAAGCTTCAGTATCTTCTTACCCTTTCCTGACACTGGAGGAGGCAGAGGAACCTCTTCCTTTTCTGACTCCTCTTCTGCATTCTCAGCAATTTCTTTAATTATGTCACTTGGTGTCTGAGTTGCTTGAGTAGCAGAGTCCTTGGGTCCTGAGCCACTTGGGCCGGTCTCAGCAGGTACTACATCTCCTGCTGCTGAGACACCCTGGACCTCGCCTTGTGTAGACTGAGTGGAGGGACCAGTGGGAGCAGATTGTTGAGTTTGAGTAGCTCCAGTCACTGTCCTTACTCCTCTAGGTACTCTCAGTACCTTTCCTTCCCCTCCAGATATCTTCAGTTTTCCTTCCCCCTTTTTGGCATCAGCAAATAAGCCAGGCGTGGGAATCTGCACCTTCTTATCCAGACTCTTGTAGGCTGCTGACAGATCATCTAATGCATACTGTAGCTTTGTGAGTCTCTCATGCAGTTCGTTTCTCTCCTCAGTAAGTTGTTCACTGTACTTCGTGTGAGAGGCGTCAGCTGCTGTCTGGATATCTTGCAACTTCTTATCCACTTTCTCTTCCATAGCCTTCTGAATTGATTGGAGTCTGAGCTCAGAGGCCTGAGAGATGGAAGGGACGGATGCAGTGTGAGCTGACTGGGCGGCCTTGTAATCTTCCAGAAGTTTTGCTTGGCCAGCCTCAATCAACTTCAGTTGCTCTTTGAAGTTGGCACGTTGAGTGGCGAGTGCGTCACTTAGGATCGTGGAGAAGTTGGGGGCAGGCGTGTTCTGAATAGTTTTTCTGAGCCCCTTTATCTCCGCACTCTGAGCCTGAGTGGTCTGCCTCCACGTCTTGCGGACGGCACGGGCGAGGAGTCGGTTCTGCGTTCCTTGACTCCTCAGGGCCCTGGCCACTGACTTCAAACGTCGGCTTCTAGAGCTGGGCGCTTCCTCAAACGTAGACTCAAGTAAGAGCTGAGCTGGTTCTGCAGATTTTGAGGTACCAGCCTCCGACTGACCTGGTCTAAGGATGCTGAGAGGTGGTTCAACAGTAGAGGTTGGAGCATCCTTGTCCAGATGAGTACCCTCATCAGGCTTCTCAGAGCCTGAATCACGGGGTGGGTCCTGACCATCGGGGTCAGACCCATCTGAGGGTGCCGTTGCTGAGACTGGTTGGCAATCATTCAGCAAAGCTAGCATGGCAGCCCTCAAGTTGTCTAGGGAAAAAATGTCTGAAGGCTCGGAGTATCCTATCTTGTCCCTTATCATCAGCTCCTCCTCGTGGAGCTGTTCACAGGAGTGGTGTTTGATCAACTTATTCAGGGTAGACCACTCCTGGAACCTGATCAGCAAATGGAGTTTAGCCTGCCTTACCAGAGTGACAAGATCATTGTGGCTGACTATCTCCGGAATATGTTCAGCTATCTCTCGAGAGGCTCTTGATTGCAGAGCTGATGCCTCCATCCCGATCGATTCTGACTCAGAAGTAGTCTCAGAATCTTCTACTTCAATGGGAGACTGTTGCTTCTCAACAGACGGAATGCTACTCAGTGGAGGAACATCCAAGGGCTCTCAGTCATAGGGATCTGTTCAGCTTCAACCCCTTGGTCCACTGTCTCGCCTCGTTCAGTGGAGACATCCTTCTCCACTAACGGAGTCTTTTCTGAGGACTCAGACTCGTCACTCAGCTGCAGAGGTGGTTCAGCAACTACCTCTGGTACGACCTCACTAACTTTCTTCAGTTTCTTAGTTGGCGTCTTGGGAGTAGATTTTGGAGGTGACCTCTTCTTCGTAGGTGTCGAGGTCTTCTGAGTTCCTTACTTGGGATCAGCAGGCCCTGTCCCAATCTGCTGAAGGGCCGCTGCCCTGCTCTGGAATCTGACTTTCTTTGGATTGAAATATAATTTTTCAGCGTATACCACATTGTCAGCTCCGCAGAGGTCTTCTATCATGACTGATAGTTTTGTGCCGTATATCAGTTTTCCCTTGACTGACAGGCAGTTGTCTGAGCGATCGAACTTGGCTGCCTGATTCGTAAACTCCTTCATGTAGAATTCAGCCCAGTTGATTTTTGCATGATCGTGAATGGCCATCATAAGCTGAATCTTCGGTCTTGAAACTTGGTCAAACGAGCCGGCCTGACTCGTCAGAATCTGAGTCACTATGTAGGCAAGAGCTCGGTACTGCGAAAGCATAGCGTTCTTTGGGAAGGCAGCTCGGAATGTTGTAGGCTTCCCGTAGAATACTTCCAGATGCTCATCCATAAGGTCGTCCTTATAGCCTACTGTGGTGAACCCTTCGCTTGGAAGTTGGAAGCTTCGCTGAAGTGCTTCCTTGATGGACATCAGCTTGATCTCAGAAACGACGCGAGCGGGGTCTCCAAGAATATGGGTGACACATCTGCATCGGATGTCCCCTTCTACTGACTCGGAGTTCAGATACAATTCAGCTATCTGGCGAGGGAGGAAGTATGATGGCTTCCTAGACAGGAACTTCTCCAGACCAGTCGCCCTCAGCGAATCAAAGATTTCCTCCATGAAATCTAGGTCGCAGGAGTCAAACTCCATCATCGGCTCGAACCAGACACGATCCTTCTCAAAGATCTCTTTCATGTTCGCCGGAACCATAACACTCTTCCTGCCATATTTAGTAATCGGCAAGGACAAGAAATCAGTATCGAACGAAAAATATTAAGATTATCATATACGATACTGGATGATCATGAAATATTTACCAAAGATTTTCTGAGAGTTTTGAAAATGAGTTTGCAAGGAGATAGAGCTTTTCTTAGAAAACTTAGGGTTTGTAAAGATTGCAGAGAGAAAATGGCGGTTTCTAACTTTGAACGTGTTTATATATGTTAAAGAAGATGAACAGTTAATAAATCCACGGTTCAGTTTGAAATAGCTTTTCAGACGGACGGCTAGGATTTAATGTTATAAAATAGGCAATGATCAATTTTGCCGCCTAAGTCAAAATACAGTTGTAAATAGCCAAAGAAGTAACTTGATACGACATGCATTAAATGCGCATCAGAGTTAAGTATACTTTACATAGAATGTCGTGTATTTAATGTAAACCGTTATATTAAATGACATTTTCTAAGGCATTGAATACGAAGCTGAATCTGAGGCATAATCTTTTGAAAACTGGGAGGCTGTTCTCCATAGACTTCTTATTTCAGCACGGCGTTCAGGAAAGCAGACTTCACATCCATTTGATAAACTCTGAATCGCTGATGCGTTGCGTAGACTAGGAATACTCTGATTGCCTCCAATCTTGCAACTGGAGCGAAAGTTTCATTAAAATCTATTCCTTCAGCTTGACAGTAGCCTTTTGCCACGAGTCTTGCTTTGTTCCTTACTATAACGTTGTTTTCATCTCACTTGTTCTTGAAGACCCATTTAGTTCCAATCACATGTTGATGCCGGGGTCTGTCAACAAGCTCCCATACTTTGTTTCTCGTGAACTGATTCAGCTCCTCCTGCATGGCTATGATCCAGTCAGCGTCCTTAAGTGCATCCTCAACAGACTGAGGTTCTTCAGTAGACAATAAGCAGGAATATAACGCGCTTTCTCCCTGACAGAATCTAGATCTTGTCTTTACGCTTGCTGAAGGATCTCCAAAAATCAAATCAGAAGTGTGAGCGTCCAGCCACGATCTACGATGTTTCAACTCTTCTTCTGAGATTTGTTCAACTGAGATAGTAGGTGAGTTAGGCATTTCAGTTGTACTATTATGAGATTGAAGCAATTCAGTTACTAGAGTTGGCTCTACTAAGTCACCAAGTTCAGGGGCATTTAGCTCAGGAACTTCATTAGTTCCCCCTGAATTATTATCCTTAGTAGAGGTCTTAGTTACCACTAGGGTTTCTTCATCGACCTGAGTTACCTGGGATTGACTCTGTCCAGTAGAGTTAATCTGTTCAGCTACTTCTGCTGTTGGCTGAGATTCAGTAGATTTATCTTCAGTTTCTTCATCTGAATCATCATCCCAACACAGCTAGATCTTTTCAACTTTATCTTTCAGGCTCAGATCCTGTAGCTGCTTACTGATGTCCTCAGATTCTGGTTTAGAGTTCCTGCTCCTGTCTCCAGTAGCAAACTCATTAAAAACAACATGAGGGCTTTCCTCCACGCAAAGGGTCCGATAGTTAAAGACTCTGAAAGCTTTGCTGACACGGGAGTATCCTAAGAAGACTCCCTGGTTTGACTTGCTATTAAAAGTCTTCAACTGATCCTTCCCTTTATTGTGGATAAAGCACGTACACCCAAAAATAAAGAAACAAGATAGAGAAGGCTTCCTGCCGTTCCATAATTCATATGGTGTCTTCCTATGCTGCTTTGTTAGTAGAGATCTGTTCTGAGTGTAACATGTAGTGTCAGTAGCTTCTGCCCAGAATTTGGTTGGGAGTCCTGAGTCTGCGAGTAGGGTTCTTGCTGCTTCTTTGAGTGTTCTATTCTTCCTTTCAGCAACCCCATTTTGTTGAGGCGTGCGGGCGGCAGACGTCTCATGCTCTATGCCTTAAGCTTTGCAGAACTCCTCCACTATAAAATTCAGGAACTCAGTTCCTCTGTCTGAACGAATCTTGACGATCTTGGTATTCTTTTCGACACCGAGCTTTTTCAGAAGCGTTGGTAACTCTGTTTTGACGTCAGACTTGTTGGCAATAAAGATGACCCATGTGTAGAACGAGTAGTCATCAATGACCACTAAAGCATACTTTTTGCCTCTGATCGTCACAGGAGAGACTGGACCGAATAAATTCATATGTAGCAGCTGAAGGATTCCATCAGTGGAAGGAGATGATACATGAGGATTTTTATTCCTTGTTTGCTTTCCCTTCAGGCATGCCTCACACTGTGTGTCTTTGTTGAATACTTCATTCGGCAGTCCTCTTGCTAGAGTGTTTCTAGCTAGCTTGTTGAGCGTCTTGAAGTTGAGATGGCTGAGTCTTCGGTGCCAAAGCCACCCCGTTCTGTTATCGTTCTTCGCCAACAAACAAGCTTCAAGTTTAGCTGAGTTCCAGTCAGCTACGTAGATATTCTTTTTGAGCGAACTTGACAACACTGTTTTCCCTGTAGATTTATCAATGACATCACAGAAACCAGCGTCAAAAATCACTCTATTCGAGTTGTTACAAAATTGACTAATAGAGAGAAGATTATGCTAAAGTCCTTCAACATATGATACTCTTGGAACTGTTGCAGTTCCAATGCTGAGTGTTCCATATCTTCTGGTATAGCCTTTTGCGTTGTCTCCAAACTCGATTCGGGGTCCTTGTTTAGTAGTATAATTCTTCAGTAGGTACTTTTGGTATGTCATATATCTTGAGCATCCGCTGTGCACATACCAAGGGTCCTTGTGCACCTGCAAAACAGAATTATATTTAGGTACCCTTTATTTTTGATTTTGGATCCTTAGATGTTAGTTTTGGAAACCCAGATCTGTCTTACGACCTTGGTGGTCTCAGACAGTTTTTTCCCACTTTGATCAACATACTTGACCACTGGACTGGTCGATGCAGACTTCTGAGGCTTTACAGGTTCAGGAGTCCTGATCTTCTGAGTAGCTAGACTGTTGACCTTTGCCTTCTGCACGACTTTCGTTTTCTTCTTCTAACTCTTAGGTCCTCTTTTGACTATAGGATCATAATAATATGACCCATACTGAGCTGGATGTGTCAACTGCGGAGGTCCATACTGATCAGCCCAATTAGTTTTGCTAGTTCCCCCTTGACAGAACTGGGGTGATTTGGAACTGATCTTCTTGTCAGAATGCTGATAGCTGGGATGATGTGCCTTCATCTTTTGTTGTTCTTGGCTAGGGGATTCAGAATCTCTGCGTTGATGTCTCCCCTTGAACAAATCTATCAGCTAGCCGGTTTTCTGAGCATATGGGGGCAGATGAGGAGGCTCCATGGCTGAATACAAGTCCCTCCTTACAGTGCTTAGGCTTGTTGCTTGCTAGCATCGCCTCAAGCTTCTTTTCAACGCCCATGTATCGCTCTGTCATCAGGTTCCTCCAGACGTCATCACTTTTCTTCAACAGTTCATGCTCGGTCTGAAGTCCTGACAACTCTTGTTTCAGTATACTTAGATCAGTATCTTTCTGTGTTAAGTCATTGGTCAGTACTGAGATCTAATTTTCTTGATGCTGAGACTTAGCCAACAGAGAGTTTATCTCCTCCCCGAGTCTCAACACAAGTCCTTCTAACTCAGTAGCAACCTGACTCTCCTGAGAAAGTCTCTGATTCTCCACTTTCAGGGTATCCAATTCCTGACGAGTCTTACTGAGCTGCAGACTCATCTGAATCTGCTCGTCGAGTAGTTCTTCGTATGCGATTGCGACGTCCAGATTCTCATCTGCACCTGAAATAGTGTCGTGTGTGCAGTGCGAAGAGGAGTTAAATGGAGCGTGAGAATTTACCTCATCCTCTTCTCATGCCATGAGACACTTTTTAGCGTCTTCTTCAAGCTCTACGGCCATGAATGCCACCTCATCGTCAAATGAATCCATGAAGGAATCGACTTCATCCTAGTCGTCTGAGAGTTCACCAGCAATGTATGCTTGTCGCTTCTTGATGAACTTCTCCCTTCGAGCTTTGCGTGCTGCTCTCTCAGCAGTACTGAGCTCAGGACAATCATACTGATAGTGTCCTGGTTTCTTGCAGTTGTAGCAGGTAGTGACTCTCTCTTCTTTTCTCTCGCTATCTTTCGACTGAGCTGAGTCCTCCTGTTTCCTGCATTCAGAAGTATGTGAGCCAGGAGTGTGCTTAGGTGTGTATTTAGTCTTACCCTTGGAGTCTCTAACGACTCTTGAGAGCTTTCTGCGCCTCTCCTTCTCCTTTTGATACTTCACGGCAAGCAGCGCGTATTTCTTAGCCAGGTTTCCTTCTTGTAAATCACTGAGTGAAGGTTCAGCCTTGCTAGAGGTTGGAGTTGTTGTGCTGACTGATGCTTTGAAGGCATGGTCGACTTGGGTGTCAGCTTCAGCTCGCTGCTTCCTCTGAGGTCGACCAAACTTGAACTCCTCAGCTTTAAGTTCTGAAAAGATATGGTCAGGAGTAACAATATCTAAATCAGAATGTCTCAGTAGAGTAGCAAAGGGAGTCCAATGGCCGTCTGGTAGTGCTCTCAAAATCTTAAGATTCATCTCTTGGTTGGAGAATGTCTTTCCCAACCAGATGATAGAGTTCATCAGATCCGTGAATCTGACGTTGAGATCTTCAATGGAGTCACCAGGCCTGAGAGACAGTCTCTCCAGCTTCTGAAGTTCCAGCGCCAGCTTGTTCGCTTTGATCTTCTGAGTCCCCCGACTCAGTAGCGCTAGAGCATCCCAGAGTTCCTTGGCGGACTTTCAGTCCTGAACTCTCCAAAGATAAGAATCGCTCAGTGTGGTCAGTATGGCGTTTCTGGCGACCCGGTCTAAGTTGTGAAGCTTCTTCTCCTCAGGGGTGAAGAGACTTCTGTCTTTAGGGATTTTCTTCCCGGTCACCATTCCTCCTCCTTGTGTTGGGTCCTGAGTTACGACACTATCAACCATTGGAACGATAGGTTCGTCCGCTAGTACCTCTATCATGCTGTCGTGGAGGGAGGTCAGATGTGCCTCTATTATGACCCACCATACTCCATAGTTCTCTACAGAGAACATGTGTACCATTCTTATTCCTGACATATCAGACATAGTAGATAATGATATGAATAAAGAATGATATGCAGTGAAAAATGTTTTCTGGATCCGTTTAAGTAGACCAGTTTTAGAATAACAAGAGTCTTAGAGAACTCATGCGCTGATACCAATTGTTGGTCCTGAGATTAAGCGTTCAAGTGTAGAGGGGGGGGGGGGTGAATACACCTGAAAAACAATTTCTCAACTTCAAACACGAACTGTCCTTTTCAGGAGAGTGTCGTACTGAATGAGGTCAGTAGACCAAATAAGCTGTTCTGGATCATGTGGAAGAGTGACTGACTTTTCTGAGGCCTGCTAGCTGACTTGAGTCACAATTCATTACCGTTCAGCTAAAGTTTAGTATAGTGCGGAAATGTGTAGGCCCAAATTCAGTTGAGTTTAGAAAACATTTTTAATAAACAGTTTCAGTAGTTAGTGCGATCGATTAAGCTTGGCTGAAACTCAGTTGAATGATGTTAGAAAATACTCTCAGTATGAACATTAATCAATGCAACAGTTAAAACAGAAAAACCAACACAGAACACATGCAGTTTTTAAAGTTGTTCGGATCCAACAATCCTACGTCCACTGTCCCGAAAGATCAAGAGGCTATGTATTATACTGAGACAGTCTCAGTTAGTTTGTACGCTGGACAAACACTGGTCTTGAGATTTATACTGAGCAAGTCTTAGTTTACAAAGGATCAAACTAGAGCGTTTGACAAACTCTCCAACTATGAAGGAGTCCTTTACATTAAGGATCAGTTCAGATATGAACTCCTTCGTCTAAGCTATGGATATGATCTGCTTTTCTTAGGTAAGAGGGATAGGGAACGAGAAGATGGCTTCTAGAGCGACGAACGGTTAAGTATAGACTTAGGTTCGTGTTAAGTCGCTTGGATACTAGAGGCTTTATAACTCTGGTTCAGCTTGGTTCCCTATGAGCAAGTATGTCGTCTTTCGCCGGAGATTACTCTTTGAATTTCTTGCGGAAGACTAAGGTCGTTTCGAGTTGCTCGTGAATGCTCTTGTGTTCTTCGATTTTCTGGGTTGCAGGTTGGGTGAGCTTCAATTTGAATTGTATCCCTCTATTTAGAGAGCAGAGACAAGGATAGATCCGTTGGAGACGACGATCCTTGTGTCTCTCTCTTTTGGGTAGCTAACGGCTCTTTCAAAGATTGGTGGCAAAATACTTTCCCTCCATTTCTGGAAAGTTGTTGACTTGCAGCTTTAATCAGAAAGTAGACAGTTGGCTGCTCGTCATTGGTCGAGGTTAAAGAAAGTAGGTAAGACAGAACAGACTTCAAGGTAGATCTGAGGCTGACTTCTCTCTTCCTCGTATGAACTCTGCTGATTTATACTTAGTAAATCCTGACACTTTTAGAGGATTGTCTGGCCGTTGCTAAGTCTGATCTATATTCAGTAGCATGCTCCTGCTGAGTCGGCTCTACTGAAGATCAACTCTTAGTTCAGTGAACTACTCCTGCTGAGTTCAGTTCCACTGACTCCTTTCAGTATACTGCTCCCGCTGAGTCCAGTATCACTGAGTCTTCTTCTTCTTGTACCGAGGCTGGTAATCTACTGAGCACCTGAACCAAAATGAAGAGTGTCTACTTAGTCTGAAACCTTAGAGACAGAACAACATATTATAACTAAATGGTTCACCAGTCAAAGTAGGGTTTTGGGATCTTCAAATCTTCAGCAAATATTCAGAGCACTAGGCTACTGAGTCATCTCTTAATAATTGTGAGAAGACTGAATCATCTCCCAACATGGTCCATAGAGCAAACTTCTAGATAAATTCCAGTCATTTCCAACAAAATCTAAAAGAAAAAAATATATTGCGTTTGATGAGTTGCAATCTCAATAAGTATAATTCAGTAACCAATTATTTAACACCAATGCAAGAACATATACTATCTATATCATAAATAAGTAACTATCAAGCATCCATCATTAAAATAGAACACATTCACTCTACATTCATTTATAAATAATATAACACGTTGTCAATAATCACATCATAGAATAGAATAAGTCCATCTCGATTCCAACAAATACCAAGAGAATCGTGATCACGAAAATGGCCATAGCACTCTGTGATCATATATCACATATCTGTAGGAGTTCAATGAACTCAAGTGCTCGTACGGGACTCTGTCATCCAAGTCCACTAGAAGATTCTTTAACACATGGCTCATGGTCATTAGTGGTCATAACAGTATCCTTTAGTCTCTGATGAATGCATATTATATGCTCATGTATCATTTTCATCATCAAACAACTAGAAATTCACAATCTCGTATGTATAACACATTATCTTCAAATAAGCCGTTAAACAACAATGTAAATTCACTCAATAATCATTAATCACAATACCATAGTGGTCAAATAATAATTTATCAAATTATACTTAGCACAACACTTCCAATCCTAACCTCTCTTCTCTAATGATCCTCTTCTGCTGGTTTATTGTTGTTGTTGATTATTCACATATAAATGCATAACAAAATTGATAAACCTATTTCATAACATCATAATACTATATATATATATATATATATATATATATATATATATATATCATCAGATAGAAACTACAGGATGCAATTGATTCATGTCTCTATAAGTATTCCAAATTTTCGAGTCTAATATATACCTTTAGAATTTTTACTAATGTTTCTGCATGACCAACCCTCCTTATATTAACCATAACTTTCTGTATAAATATTTTATAAATATGAATAAAATTGATTTGGAAACCTAACTTCAATATCTAAAACTTTCATTTTTACAGAACCTCAAAATCCAAACATAAGTGAGTGAAATAATTACATTACAGTCACATACGCAAGCTATGCAGGAATCCAAAACACTCTTCTGTATTTCGACCGTAACTTCCTATAGAGACCTCATATAACTATAATTCCAAATCTCATAGAAAGCTAACACAAATACCTAAAACTTTTATGTTTTAGTAAACTTAATATTCGGAGTGCAAGTAACTGAAAATCACTAAACCCCAACATCATAAAATAACTGTCCAGAATATAGCGGTTCTATGGATACATCTAGTTTCTTGTTCATTTTGGCATACTAAGACATGTCCATAGCCTCTGAAAATTTAACCAAACTATTAAACATACAAGAGTTAATATTTATTTTGGAACCGTTCATGAAAATCGAAACACGTTGGCGAAACAATCCCATTCTTACAACATAACAAATCTGGAGCATAACTGTGACAACTTTGGTCTATGATGTATTTCTCTTCCAAAACTCCATTTTAAGGTACCAATACTCAATTATTAACTTCCTAACATGTTAGTTATCAGAAACATAAACTATTAGGATCCATAACATAAGCAACCAAGTCGAAACCCCCTAACTAGTATCTATGCTGATTTCGAGTTAAAAGATGTTTTCCCTTGCCGTTATCTTGATTGTCTTGCTTTTTCTTTCAAAGAAACTATCCCAATTCGTCTCCCCTATTTTTAGGTGTCTAAGAGGTGTAAAAGTGAGATAAGGAGGTGGTGGAAAGAAGCCTTAATGCCTAAGAAAGGTTGAGGTGCTTATCAACTCCAAGCATGAGGTGTAAAGTTAGCTTCTAGAAAACCTTCTTTCCTTGAAACTTAAATTCGAACCTATTATAATATTTTACACCATCTGCACACTATATTCATACATGTTAAATTTCATTTAAACAGAATCTAATCCCATACGAAACTTAAAGCACGATTCCCTCGTTCAAACTACTACGCGTTTCTTCTAGTTTAGTTTTCAAATGAAGATACCTATAATTTAAAAGCATTTTCATCAAAAGATATAAAACCTAAATCATACACCTCCATTAATAATATTACATATGTTTCAATCTATAGCCTCTCATTAACTTGATGTATTACTTAAATTGTCAAAATGGATTTAATCAAGCAACTAAACTTCACTAACACCTCATGCACTCTTACGTGATAATCAAAGCTTAAGAATGCATGAAATGATGATTATACAGAGATAATTATGCATGAAATGTCAGGCTGTGACACAGAACCTCCACGTGCTACAATTGCAAGAAAACTGATTATTTTAAGTATGAATGTACAGAGTTTTCAACAAACAAAGAGCAGAAATACAATCCCAAAGAGAAAAATTATCCAAGAAAATGCAAACCTATATAGTTGGAGATCTATCAGACTATTCTATAGAAGAGGATCTCTTTTTGAACTCTTCATATGATGAAGTGGCGTTCATCGCCAGACAAATCAGCTATACTAAAAAGTGCTTAATGGCAGATGAAGAGGCCGAGTTGTATAAGGATCCATGGTACGTGGATATTGGATGCCCAAGACATATGGCGTACCAGAAGAATCTTCTAGCAGACTATGTTTTTGAAGAAGAACCCAAAATTGAGTTTTGAAATAATTCATATGACGTCACATTGAACATTAGAACTGCCACAATTCAAAGGGTATCTAATATTGAAGGATTTCAGCACAATCTCCTTTCAGTTAGTCAATTCTGAAATAATATAATAGAGTAACATTTGATGCTAGTTTCTGTCATTTCTTAGATAAATCTATAGGGAAAACAATGTTATTAAGATCGTAGAAGAAAAACATCTATGTTGCTGAATGAAATACCATTGAACCTGAACTTGCTTGCTCGCAAAATCAAAGTCTAACAACATAATTGGATGACTATAGTACAAAACACTCACTCATCTCAACTTTAAACTTCTAAAAAAGTTATCGAGGAATTCTCTAATCAAAGGACTGCCCAACGAAGTTTTTAACAAACATGAACACTGTGAAGCATGTCTGAAGGGAAAGAAAACAAAGTCCAACAATCCTCCCATTCCATCACCCTCTACTGATGGAATCCTTCAGCTTCTTAACATCGATTAATTAGGGCCAGTCTCTCGAGTGACAATCAGAGGCAAGAAATATGTTATACACTATATTCATACATGTTAAACTTCATTTAAACAGAATCAAATCCCATACGCAACTTAAAGCACGATTCCCGCGTTCAAACTACTACGCGTTTCTTCTAGTTTAGTTTTCAAATGAAGATACCTATAATTCAAAAGCTTTTTCATCAAAAGATATAAAACCTAAATCATACACCTCCATTTATAATATTACATAGGTTTCAATCTATAGCCTCTCATTAACTTGATGTATTACTTAAATTGTCAAAATGGATTTAATCAAGCAACTAAACTTCACTAACTCCTCATGCACTCTTACGTGATAATCAAAGCTTAAGAATGCATGAAATGATGATTATGGATAGGTATTTATGCATGAAATGTTAGGGTGTGACAATTCCTCCTACCTTAAAAATTTCGTCCGCGAAATTTGTACATGTATTCGGAAACAACCATGGGTAGTGCTTCCTCATATGTTCCTCTGTTTCTCTTGTTGCTTCTTTACTAGAATGATTTTTCCACAACACCTTTACTAATGGAATTTTCCGATGCCTGAGTTGTTTTTCCTTATAGCCCTCAATTTTCATCGGCTCCTCAACATAACTGAGGTTATCAGTAATTTTAACCGGCTCATTTCGTAAAATATGTGATGAGTTAGATCTGTATCGTCGGAGCATACTAACATAAAATACATCATGAATCTGTGATAGCTCTGGCGGTAAGGCAAGCCTATAAGCTAACGGTCCAACTCTTTCCTAAGGACCTATGTAACGAGGAGATAGTTTACCTTTCTTACCAAACCCGAGAATACCTTCCATGGAGAAACACTACTTTCTCACCAACTTCGTATTCCATCTTATGCCTATGCTAATCAGTGTAACTCTTTTGTCTATCTTGGGCGACTTTTAATCGACTTTTAACTATTTTTGATCATTTCAACAGTATCTTGAATCAAATCTGGTCATTCTAATAAGCGCATTCCCTCCTCATCCCAACATATCGGACTTCTATATTTTCTACCATACAAAGCTTCATAAGGCGCCATGCCAATGCAACTGTGATATTGATTGTTGTACGGAAATTCCATCAAAGCAATGTATTCATCCCAAGAGCCCCTAAATTCTAGTACACATGCTCTAAGCATATCTTCTAGAGTCTAGATGGTTCTCTCTGGCTGTCCATCTGTTTGGGGATGAAATGTTGTACTGAAATGCAATTTAGTACCCAAACCTTTTTGAAGACTCTCCCAAAATTTTGATGTAAAGCGAGGATCACGATATGAAGTAATAGATGAAGGCACTCCATGCAATCTTATAATTTCATTCACATACCTTTTTACCAAATTCTCAAGTGATGAACCCTATCTTACAGGTAGAAAGTGAGCTGATTTCGTTAAATGGTCAACGATAACCCAAAGTTATTCTTCTTTTGTGTCATTGGTAGACCATAAACAAAATCCATGGTTATTCGCTCCCACTTCCTAACAGGTATAGGTAATGGATGCTACTTACTTGCGGGGGCTTGATGCTCTGCTTTAATCTGCTGACATGTCAAACATATTGAAACATACTCTGTAACATCTTTTTTCATTCTAGGCCACCAATAACGAGTTCTCAAAGTGTGATACATTTTTGTACTTCCTAGATGCATAGCATATGGAGTAGTATGAGCTTCTTCCATTAACTATTGTCTTAAGTTGTCAACATCAGGAACACATAGTCTATTGCTTATAGTCAAACTACCATCATCATTAAGCAAAAAGTTTTTCTTCTCTTTTTGTCTCAACTTTTCAGCAATTTTAACTAATTTATCATCCTGAAATTGAGCACGTTTTATTCTGTCC
The DNA here is from genome assembly GCA_028984105.1 of Lavandula angustifolia. Classification (NCBI taxonomy): domain Eukaryota; kingdom Viridiplantae; phylum Streptophyta; class Magnoliopsida; order Lamiales; family Lamiaceae; genus Lavandula; species Lavandula angustifolia. The sequence goes on along the minus strand of CM054810.1, from coordinate 6,145,590 downwards.
ATCATCATCGGACGAACACAGATTGAAGCACAAATAGCACCAACATCATCCACCTTCATCTGAATATTCATCTTTCGTAGATCAAGCAAATACCGTAAAGAATGCACAGAGAGATAAGAAACAGAGGCATCAGATTTTCGACTCAAAGCATCAGCAGCAACATTAGCTTTCTAGGGTGATATTCAATAGTACAATCATAATCTTTCAACAATTCTAGCCATCTCCTTACCGTATTGCATTAGATCGTGAGTAGGATAGGTTACTTCATATGATTTGAGTTGTCGAGAAGAATAAGCAACAACCTTACCGTATTGCATTGGAACACATCCTAACCCTTGATGTGAAGCATCACTGTAAACAACAAAACCATCAGTACCTATAGGATTAGTCAATACTAGAGCAGTGGTTAGATGTTCCTTCAGTTCTTTAAAACTTTTCTGGCAGCTATCAGTCCAAGTGAATGGAACACCTTTTCGTAATAATTTTGTCAGCGGGGTAGTAATTAAAGAAAAGTTTTCAACAAACCGCCGATAATATCCTGCTAAACCCAGAAAACTATGAACTTCATTCATATTCTTCGGACATTCCCACTTAATTATTACTTTAACTTTTTGTGGGTCAACTTTTATATCATCCCCTGAAACAACATGTCCTAAAATATAACCTGGTCTTACCAAAATTCACATTTACTTAGCCTTGCACATAATTATTTCTCACGTAAAGTTTGCAACACAATCCTCCAATGTTGTTCATGTTCTTCAGTAGATTTAGAGTAGATCAAAATATCATTAATGAAGACAATCACAAATTTATCCAAGTAAGGTCTAAAAACATCATTCATTAATGCCATGAAGACTGCAGGTGCATTTGTAAAGCCGAAAGTTATCACTAAAAATTCATACTGACCATACCTTGTTCTAAAAGCTGTCTTCGAAATATCATCCTTTGAAATCTTTAACTGATGATACCCTGATCTCAAATCGATTTTTGAGAAGGCCCCAACACCCTGCAACTGATCAAATAAATCATCTACCCATGGTAATGGATATTATTTTTCACTGTTGCCCTATTTAGCTGTCTGTAATCTATGCAAAGTCTCAAGGTGCCATCCTTCTTTTTAACAAACAACACTTGTGCGGTCCATGGTGGCACACTCGGTCTGATGTATCCATTATCTAACAACTCTTGTAGTTGCTTCCTTAACTCTTGTAATTCAAGAGGAGCCATTCTGTATGGAGGGATAGATATTGGTGTAGTACCTGGTTGTAACTGAATAGTGAAGTCTATGTCCCAATCCGATGGTAAACCTGGAAAATCATCTGGAAACACATCGGGGTATTCTTTCACCACATAAGCTAAATACATTTCACAACCTTTCTTGATCATTCGGGCTGCTGTAGATGCGTTATATGCATAATCATACTTTCTATATCCCCTTTAAATACTACACACATCCGCTCGGAATGCTGAAGTTCAATTTCTTTAGAGAAACAATCAACTCTTGCATGATATTCGGATAGCCAGTCCATACCCAAAATTACATCGAAATCCTTAATCGGCAAAACCAACAAAGTAGACCGAAATTATGTACCCTCAATCAATATTCCGCACTCATGATACATTGTATTAACTATCCTACCTCCAGCAGGGGTTTGAACATATACACAATAACCCAATGGTAGCAGTTTATTGTACAAGTGTGGTGCAAATGATTGTCATATAAATGAACGTGTTACTCCCGGATCAAACAAAGCATAAGCATTAATACTGAAAATAGAAATAGTACATGTAACCACATCAGGTGCAGCCTTAGCTTGTTCGTGTGTCATGGCAAAAACTTGAGCCTGTGGCTGTTGGGATTTTGTATACTGGAAGCAAATTTTATGCTTGTATACAATGTGTTTTGTCCCTACCACTATTTTATTCTCCTATCTGATAAATAAATATATTTTCACATGTTATCATTTATCTTGTATAAAAGTTAGATTTGTGTAGTGTGTCGGGTATCATAAGATTCAGTATGATAAGATTTGAAGATCCCAAAACCCTAGCCGAATGATGAACTATAGGGATATGAGTCTGTGGTAAGGAGACCATTGTTAGGGGATACATAAGATATGACTCAGTAGATGCTTCTGTATATACTATAAGTCAGTGATTTTTGGAGAAATTGTAGGGATACTATTTATATTATTATGAGAAATTGAAGATCCCAAAACCCCTGTCCTAACCCCTTAGTGTTTGATGAACCGACATGATGTAATAGGCTAGACCTGCTTTGATCTTCATAGATTACTTTGTGTAAGTTCTGTAAGGGGTAAATTGTTGGACTGAACTTCAGTAGAGAAGTTAAAGTTCCAGAACCCCAAGTCATTGGTTCAGTAGAGCTCAGTAGCCTTCAGAGTCAGTTGCTAGAAGCACTAAGTAGAAGATCATTCTTCAGCCGACTCAGATAGAAGACTCAGTACGATCAGCCTTGATCTACTGAATGAGAAAAGAGCTCAGTTGATTGTCTTCGAGTCAGAAGCTGAAAGCACTCAGTAGAAGTTCATTCTTTAGCCGACTCAGATGGAAGACTCTGTAAGATCAACCTTGATCTACTGAATAAAGCTGGAACTCAATTGGAGACAGTACGAGGAAAATCGACCGCCTGACCTTTATCAGTTGGATATCAGCAGAGGATACTTATGTCTGAGGTTCAGAGGAAGCCAACTCATCTAGAAGACTGCTGTCTGACAAGTCTCACCTACCACCATACCTCGACCAATGAGAAGCAAGCGAAGCTTACCTGCTTTGACACGAAAGCTGATCTCACGCATATAAAGCCAACCACTCAGCGGTGACATTCAAAATCATATGGTCGTTTTCCTTGGAGTCTTGTGACACGTGGCATGCTCCTCTTCAACGGATCTATGCATGGGTCATGACTATATAAAGAGATCGTCTTCATTGAAGAATTACCCACGAAGACCAAAGTGCTAAACACACCAAGTTCACAACACGAACCAACGGGAACATATACGCTTTGAAGCTCACGAATACTTTCTTAAGCACTCTAGCAAACTCACTGATACATCCAGCAGAGAAACAGAAATCCCAGAGATATCCTTGTAGTTCTTCTCTCTAGAATTGTTCCTCGATCTCTCTTCTAAGCCACCATTGTTAGATCTTAGGCTTAGAACTTTTGAAGGAGTTCACTTTTATTGAATTGTTCTTATTGTGAGAACTCCTTCATTGCTGCAGACAAACCCCCTTCAAACTTCGGTTTGAGTGTAAAGTCGCTAAGGACTATAACTTAGAAGATTCTGTCTGGTGCACAGAAACCTTGATGAGGGTTGCTCAGATTAATCGACAAGACCTCCTGTTCAGCAAGACCGTGGATGTAGGATCTTGTGTATCCAAACCACGTAAAAAATTGCTCGTATAATTTACTATTTTATTGTATCTGTGTTTCAACTGCTTGCACAATTATTATTTCAGTAAAACAACTTTAAAAGTGCACTAGCCAAAACTGACTTGGTTTGCATAAAACGTTTTTCAAAGAGACGAACTAAAACTGGACCTACACTATTCCACACAATATTCATCTACTGAATTTCTCAGTACTGACATCAGTTCGTAGAAAGAGTTCAGTCGCTGAATCACTCTGCCCCTCGATCAGAAGGCTTATCTTGGAACTGAACCCATTCAGTAGGAAACTCAGTACAAGACTGACCTTCGCATTTGAGGAAAAACTTGGACTCATGTGTAATCACCCCTGTTGGTCCGGAGATGAGTATCAGGTGTAGGGGGGGGGTGAATACACCTGATTACAAGTTTTTCTTCAAACGCGAAGGACAGTTGAGTTGTAGAGTGTGACTGATAAACTGTGCCAAATAGTAACCTTCTGATCGTGGGTCAGAGTGCCTCAACTACTGAGTCTGTCCTACTGACTTTTGTCAGTATTAAGATTTCAGTCGGAGAGTTTAGTGCGGATAAGTGTGGGGCCCGATAGACTTTGTCTCGATTTAAAAATGTGTTTTCGTAAACCAAACTTGTTTTGGCTAGTACACTTTTAAATACGTTTTATGCAAGTTATGAGTTTGTAAATCTGTTTGAGAACGATGCAATAAAATAGTAAATAACACAAGCAATTTTTAACGTGGTTCGGATACGCAAGATCCTACATGCATGGTCCTGCTGAACAGGAGTTCTTGTTGATTAATCTGAGCAAGCCTCAGCAAGGAATCTGTGCGCTGGACAGACCCTTCTAAGTTATAGTCCTTATCGACTTTACAAATCAAACCGAAGTTTAAAGGGGAGGGAATTTTCTCCAACTATAAAGGAGTTCTTACAATAAGAACAATTCACAGAAAGTGAACTCCTTTGAAGGTTCTAAGCTATTATGGATGTAACAGGTAAACTTAGATAGAGAAGAGGGAACTAAAGAAACTTTAGAGAGACGAACTACAGATATTCAACTAAGCAAGTTCTGATCGACGTGAATGCGCTAGAGTGTTTGAAAGTTGTGAGCGTTTATTCCCTTTGATGTCCCGTGCGTTAAGCTTGAAGAAGCTTCTCTATTTATAGTCGTGACCCAGGCATTTGTCCGTTGGAGAAGACGATGCCACGTGTCACAAACGTCCAAGGAAAACGACCATAAGTTTCGAAGTAGCGCCGCAGAGTGGTTGGTTTGTGTACATGAGAGCAGCTTTAGTGTCAGAGCAGGTAAGGCTTAGGTTGCTTCTGATTAGTCGAGGTTTGTGGTAGGTGAGACTTGTTAGACATCAGTCTTCATCTGAGTTGACTCTCACTTAACCTCGTATGATACTCTGTTGACTTTCAAATGACAGTAATAGTCGGGCAGTCGTTTCCTGTCGGATTCAGTAGATCTGGATCGATCGTACTGACTTCTTCATCTCAGTTGGTAGATGGAAGTCTTCTACTGAGAGCAGTCAGCTGGTGACTCTGAAGGTACTGAGCTCTTCAAACTGTGTCTTCAACGGTTGTCAGCTGATGGGAATCTTCTACTGAGAACAGTCAGCTGGAGACCGGAGGACACAATCTCTTACAAACAGATGACATGGGGTTCTGCAATTTAACTTCCTATTGAAGTTTAGACCAACAAATACCCCTTACAGGACTTAGACAAAATAGATAACGAATATAAGAACAGTCTAGCCTATTACATCATCAAGTCCGAAAGACACACTATGGGTAGAGGACAAGATTTGGGATCTTCAATTCTATAGCGATAAATCACTACAATTTCCCCCATTACTGAGATACAACAATAAGTCCTAGGTACATGAACGACTGATGACAGTTCAAAGTACCCCCTTAGCAATGCTCTAAACGATCACTGACTCATAACCCAACAATTTCCCCCTAATTGATGATGCCAAAACCACTAAGTACTAAACTACTGACCCAAGAGAATTCACTAAATACTGAACAATGATAGCAAGGTTTTCAGTAGATAAAATATAGGCATATCAGAAGAAGGACATGTTATGTGAGTGTGTGTCAGATCACTTAGTGATCAGTGATAAACAATAAAAACGCAGCCACAAGAAAATAAGTAGTTGTCTGGCCAAGCAAAAACTGATATTATAGATAAGGCAATGATTACATCAGTCTATGTTATACATCAGAAGATAAAAGATAAAGAACTACTAGCGTCTGAACTTCTTGATCTTCGCCTTGAAATCAACAGACGTAGTAGCAGGAGCCTCCAATCTGTAGGATTTGTAGATTCTTTCTCTGAGTTGTTGGATGGGGATGAGATCTTCTGTCGTCAATAGATACAGATTATTGCGACGAGCTGCAGTCTCCACTTCCTCTTCTATCTCCTTCGTGCATATAATGCCTTCGGTTGTCATAGGAGGACTCAGCGGACGGTAGGCAGGAGCAGTAAATGGCAGCTTTTCCTTGAATAATAGGAGTTTAATCTGAGCTCTAAAGTTCGGGTTGTAGTGATATAGAAACTGATCAAATAGTTCGACCACCGACACTTCAGAAGGATAGCATTGCCACACATAGAATACTTTGATGAAATCTATCTTCAGCTCCTCCCACTCTTCGTTCAGATTCGACAGAATACATTTGTCTACACGGCGGTGCGGAGTCTTCTTCAGACGAGTCTTTTGAGCACCACGCCGGAAGAACTTGGAAGTCCTGGGTATCTGCTTGCTGCGATCGAGGATAGGCTCTCTGGCAGCTTGTTTAGTAAGTTCAATAATCTTGGCCAGATCCGCCTGCCTCCTCTTCTCTCTCAGCTCTGCAGCTCTTTTGTCCCTCGTCCTGAGGTTCAGTCCTCTCTCAGCTCTGCATCCCAAGTCGCCTTGTCCTCTGCTTCCTGCTTAGGTGTAAGTTTTGGAAGGTTCTTCATCTGCTAAGCATGGGGCAGTGTGTCCGTGTCAGAGTCTTCAGTAGGCTCCAGAGCAGCAGATTGCTGTGCTTTCTTCCGGTGAACCATGATTAATTTCACCTGACTCTTCGACGTCCTGGACATTGGGACCCTCTTCTTCTTCTTCTTCTTCAGAGCTTCTTCTTCCATTCTTAGCTCATAATCCATCTGATCTTGAAGCTGCTGAGCCACTCTCTTGTCATGTTCCTCCTGTTCTTCTCTAGATTTGAATTTGGGTGACGGGGAAGGAGGAATGCTTTCAGTAGCTTTTTCCTTCCCGAGCCTTTTAGTTGGCAGGGGCTCATCTTCTTGATCGACGAATTGGGCTACCTCTTCAATGTGTTGCGTCTGGGCCAAGGATCCTTCACCCAATCCTCCGGCCTGCGCGGCCAGCTGAGGTTTAGAGGGCTCAACCTCTGATGGAATTTGGACAGAAGGGATTTGGACTGAGGGAGTGGAGACCGAGCTCGTTCCAGCCTGTGCTAAACTTTCCCCCTGGATTGGTTCCCTCCCAGTTGACTCTGTCAACACCTGCTTAGCTCTTCCTTCCCCCTTTTTGGCATCATCTGCCGAGGACAGGAGAGTCTTGATGGCTGCTACCTCCATTTGGAATGCGTAAACATCTGATTAATAGAGTTTATGGTGGTGTTGAAATCCCCGACTGCATCACAGTAGTGGACCCAGTCCTCCTCCAGATCCTTGTGGATTTGTCGGATTTGGGACTCTGCTTGATTTCGCTGTTTGAGAAGCGATACATCGAGGGAGTCTGTCATCTCCTTCTGAATGAGCTTCAGTGCTGTCGCTTGAGTTTCTATGGCTGTTTGAACACTGGAGGTGGCCAGCCTCTTGCGCTCATCCATGGTGTTCTGGACAGTAGCCAAGCTCGCAGATAGTTGCTCCGAGAACTTCTTCTGTTGGGCTTCGAGCAACTACTGGCACTGGGCGGCCATGTCCTCCTTCTAAGTTGCTAGCGCAGTCTCGACTATCTCCTGAATATTGGAAGTTGGAGCATCTGAGACTTTCTTGACTGCGCCAGTCAGTTCGTCAACCTTCTCCATCTGAGCCTTCGTATATTGTGCCCACTTGAGATGGACATCTTTGGCCATCGTGTCTCCCTGCTTCCTTATGGCTCGGTTGACGGACTTAGAGGACACGGTACCTATCAATTTTATCTGATAGGAAGAGGTATCGAGCCTCTGCTCAGAGGCAACGAGCTGTTGCTTTCTAGAAGACGAAGCAACAGGGGCAGCACCTGATTCCGGAGGAGGAGGTGGTTGTGAATCACCCTTCTCGCTGGGAGTCTTTCCCTCTGCAGAATCTCCCTTTTCTGCATCCTTGGGTGCCTGATCATCATCTCCATCATCGTGATGAGAAGGCGGCGACGGGCTTTTGGCGGGCTCCGGAGAGGACCTGAGCTCTAGAAGATAGAGCATTGGAGAGCGGAGGTCCTCGAAGGAGGCTATGTCGGCGGGTTCCCCAAACCCTATCACCGACTGAATGCTTTGCTCCTCAGCCAGTAGAGATAGAGCAAAATCCTACTGAATGAGATCAGCAAGTATATCCCAGTTCAGGAATCGCAGCAGCATCTGTGTCCTCGCCCTTATCGCTACATCAATTAGATCCTGATGCTGGGCTATTTCAGGAATCTGTTCAGCAACCTCTCCGGCTGCACGGAGACGGTTCAGCTGATCTGTTGATGATTCTTCTAAGGAAACCTCAGCAGCAGGTTCATCAACTTCATCCTGATGTGTCTCCTCAGTACTAACTCGCTGCACTTTGTCTTTGAAAGTGGCACCCTTTATGCCAGTGTCAGCGTCCAGTAGTTCTTCCTCCTGAGGGGGCGGTGGGGAAGCAACCTTAGAAGCATCCTTAGAAGCTCCACACTTGGATAGCTTCTTCTTCTTCGGCTGATCGGCACGTGGAGGTAGATCAATAGATGACCTTTTGAGCTCAGCTCCACGTCCGATAGATAAGAAATTTACCGTAATCGAAGAGCTTTAGAAAGATATAAGCAAAGAGCAGTATGCATCAAATTAAGACGATGATCGAAAGCTCTAAGACGAAAATGGCGTAAAGTGTGTTTAGAGAGAAAAAGGTACAAATTTTATAAGATTTGAATATCAAGGGTTTTAAGATCGGACGATTAGTATAAAATCTCGCTTTTCTTGGACGGTTCAGATTTGATTTTATAAAAGGAATGATTACTTAGAAGCCTCAAAACTAGACCCATGTAAGATATGCGCAGTTAGAGTAAGTTGAGAAGACATGCATTAAATGCGTTGTAGGCAGCTTAAAGGATAAGGCTTTTTAAATGAAAACGGTTTCTACTAGCTTTATCCTTAAAAAATTTATGGCGGGAAATAAATGCAAGTCATGCCACTGAATGCAAACGACTGAGTTTTAAATGCGAGTATGCTTCTGAGAATATTAAAGAATCTAATACGCAAACCTCTTCAGCTGAACTTTTACGATCAGCTTTTTACCGAATCGACTCAGGAGAATCTTCGTGGTACTGAAGGTACCATGTTCCCCCTTACTGTGTACTGTATGATTCACCCTATTGAATCAAGTACCGAGTCTGACTTCTAACCTGTCGTACTGAATTTTCTTACTGATTCGAGTCAGTAGAATCCAATAGACCTAGCTCGACTGATAGTTCTCTGAACCTGTTCTCAGCTAGCGGTTTGGTCAGTATGTCTGCCCTTTGCGTATCAGTGTGGATTTTCTCCATCCTCATATCCTTCTTCTCGACATGATCTCGCATGAAGTGGTGTCGAATGTCCACGTGCTTGCATCTCGTATGGAGAACTTGATTATGAGTTATTGCAATTGTACTGGTGGAATCGCAATAGATGGGCACTTCATCTCGAGTAATTCCATAATCTCATAGTTGTTGTCGAAGCCAAAGGATTTGGGCACAACAACTTCCAGCAGCCATATACTCAGCTTCAGTAGTGGACGTCGCCACTGAATGCTATTTCTTTGAAAACCATGATATCAACTTACTGCCTAGGAACTGACATGTTCCAGAAGTTGACTTTCGATCTATCCTGCATCCTACATAATCAGCATCAGAATAACCTGTTAGAATAAGATTATCATCAGTAGGATACCATAGCCCTACGTTAGGTGTTCCCTTCAGGTATCGTAGAATCTTCTTTGCTGAGTCTAGATGACTTCGCTTGGGATTCGCCTGAAATCTTGCGCATACACCTACATCACAAGTTATGTCAGGTCTGCATGCTGTTAAATATATTAAAGAACCAATAATAGCTCTATAATCAGTAGAGTTAACAAAAGTTCCCTCTTTGTCTAGATCGATTTTAAAATTCGTGTTCATGGGGATCTTGACTGGCTTGCTTGAGTCGCAGCCGAATCTTTCCAGGCGGTCTCGAGTGTACTTGGCTTGGTTGATGAATATTCTTTTAGGTTATTGCTTCACTTGAAATCCAAGGAAGTAGTTCATCTCCCCCATCATGGACATCTCAAACTTCTCCTTCATCATTTTCTCGAATTGTTTACATATAGTCACATTCCTGCATCCGAAAATGATGTCGTCCATGTAGATCTGCACTAGTAGAATGTCATTGCCTGACTTAATGCTAAACAGAGTGCGATCTGCTATCCCCTTCTGAAAACCTTTCTGAAGAAGAAAGTCTGATAGGGTATCGTACCAAGCCCTGGGTGCTTGTTTTAACCCATACAGAGCTTTCCGAAGTCTATACACTTGATGTCCCTGCTGAAAGCCGGACGGTTGTTCCACGTAGACTTCTTCCTTCAGTACACCATTCAGAAATGCTGACTTAACATGCATTTGATATACTTTGAATCTTTGATGTGTTGCATAGGCTAGGAACAGACAAATGGCTTCCAATCTGGTGACTGGTGCGAATGCTTTGTCAAAGTCTATTCCCTCTGCTTGATAATATCCCTTGGCAACAAGTCGAGCCTTGTTTCTTACTATAACATTATTTTTTACTCGCTTGTTCTTGAAGACCCACCTAGTACCGATCACGTGTTGATGTATTGGTCTGCCAACAAGCTCCCTGACTTCATTTCGGACAAACTGGTTCAGCTCCTCTTGCATGGCAATGATCCAGTCAGCATCGTTGAGAGCATCCTCTATCGTTTGAGGCTCTTCAGTAGACAAGAAGAAGGAGTAGAGAGTGCTTTCTCCTTGACTTAGTCTGGATCATGTCCTTACTGTTGCTGATGGATCTCGAATGATTAAATCAGAAGAGTGAGCCTCTAGCATTGAACGTCTGAGTTTGGCTTCTTCTTCTGAGATTACTTCTGTACAGTCAACAGGGGTGTTAGGCATTTCAGTAGTGTTGTTCTGTGATTGAAGCAATTCAGTAAGAAGGTTAGGATCTACTAAGTTTCCAGGTTCAGGGGCATTTAGCACAGAAACATTAGTCGTTCCCCCTGAGTTTATATTCTCAGTAGAGGTCTCAGTTACCAGTGGGGCTTCCTCATTGACCATTGTTACCTCATGTTGATTCTGTTCAGTAGAATCAACCAGGTCAACTATAGTGCTTGCGGGATGGGTCTGGATTTCTTCTTCGTATGACTCATCATCCCAACAATGCTGGATCTTCTCAGATTTGTCGTTTAATGTGAGATCCTGTAGCTTGCTTCTCACATCTTCAGGATTTGTCTTCTTAGGTTTCTTGTCCTCAGTAACAAACTCCTCAAAAATAACATGAGGGCTTTCCTCCACGCAAAGGGTCTGGTAATTAAGTACCCTGAAGACTTTACTGATTCGAGAGTATCCTAAGAATACTCCTTGATCAGATTTTCTATCAAAGACCTTTAACTGATCATTCCCATTATTATAGATAAAGAAAGGACAACCAAAGATATGAAAATGAGAGAGAGAAGGAATTCTCCCTTTCCATAGTTCGTATGGTGTCTTCATGTGTTGCTTTGTAAGTAGTGAGCGGTTCTAAGTGTAACAGGTGGTGTCAGTAGCATCAACCCAGAACCTTGAGCGTGGTCCAGAGTCTGCTAGGAGCGTTCTTGCTGCTTCTTTTAGTGTTCTGTTCTTCCGTTCAGCAAGACCGTTCTGCTGAGGGGTGCGAGCTGCTGAAGTCTCGTGCTGAATCCCCTCCTTATCGCAGTACTCTTTATTGACTAAGTTGAGGAATTCTATCCCTCTATCTGAGCGAATTCTTTGAATCCTGATGTCCTTTTCCACACTGACTTTTTTCAGCAGCATTGGCAGCTCAGTCTTGACATCAGATTTGTTGGCTATGAAGATGACCCACGTATATCTCGAATAATTATCAATAATGACGAGGGAATACTTCTTGCCTCATATGGTCACTGGAGAAACTGGCCCAAACAAGTCCATGTGGAGTAGTTGAAGGATTCCATCAATGGAAGGCGACGGAATTGGTGGATCGCTTTTCTTTGTCTGCTTTCCCTTCAAACACGCTTCACAATTTTTGTCTTTGATGAAAGCTTCATTGGGCAGCCCTTTAACTCTAGAGTTCTTGGATAGCTTGTTCATTGCCTTGAAATTTCAGGTGACTGAGCCTCTTGTGCCACAGCCATCCTGTTTTATAACTATATTTTGTCTGAGCAAGTAAGCAAGCCTCAGGTTCAGCGGTGTTCCAATTAGCAACTTAGATGTTCTTCTTCCGCGAACCTGATAACACTGTTTTCCCTATAGATTTGCCAACAACATCACATAAACCAGCGTTAAAGATAATTCTATTCAGATTATCACAGAATTGACTGAAAGAAAGGAAATTATGTTGAAGTCCTTCAACATATGTTACTCTTTGAACGGAAGCAGTCCCAATGTTCAGTGTTCCATATCCCCTTGTATAGCCTTTAGAGTTGTCACCAAACTCAATTCTGGGACCATCTTCTTGCACGTAATTGGTCAGCAGGCTCTTTTGATAAGTCATATGTCTCGAGCAGCCGTTGTCCACGATCCAAGGGTCCTTATGCACCCACAAAACAGAAATATTTTTAGGTACCCTTTGGTTCAGTTTGGGTCCTTAAGCGTTAGTCGATGGTTTCGCGACCCAAATCTGTTTGGCGACCTTAGGAGTCTCAGACACCTTCTTTTTCTAAACATTGTCAATCTTCTTCTCCACTGGACCTGGAGATACTGACTTCCTGGCAGTTTTGGGTTCAGGAGCTTTCTTCTTCTGAGACTTTGTGCTCCTCCTGACCCTGGGCTCATAGTCGTACGAACCAAACTGTGTTGGATGTTTATATAGTGGCTCGCTATACTGCTCTGCCCACCTGACCTTGTTAGTTCCCCCTAAATTTGATCGTGGTGTTCTGGGGCTAGAACTTTTGGTCAGTTGCTTCTTGTTGCTCGGCTGAGGTGCGATCATCTTCTGTTTGTTTTTCGCCTGAGTCGTAGGTTCAGTGATTTGAACTTTTCCTCTGACGAACCTGTCAGCAGCATTTCTGAGCCTTTTGAAGTAGAGGTGGAAGCTTTGTGAGTATAGCCAAGTCCTTCTTTCATGACTGGTGGCCTTTGGGCTCTAAGCATGCTTTCCAACTTCTCTCTGGCTCCCAGGTATTGTTCAGTCATCAGTCCTCGCCAAACTTCATCACTTTTCTGAAGTGATTCGTAGTCCTTCTCAACCTCTGCGAGCTTCTGACTGAGTCTGGCTATCTCAGAATCTTTCTCAGAATTGTCCTTAGTCAGAACTGATATCTGAGTTTCTTGAAGCTGAGACTTAGTCATAAGAGATTTAATCTCTTCCTTCAGTCTCGCAACGATATTCTCTGAATCAGTAGAGACCTGACAATCAGAAGAAAGTCTCTGATTTTTTGCCTTTAACTGTTCCAGTTCCTGAATAGTTCTGCTGAACTCTCTACTTAACTTAATCTGCTCCTCTAGTAGATCGTCGTATGCTTGCACCACGTCTAGAGGTTCATCTATAGCTGAGCACGTGTCGTTTATGCTCTGTGAAGAGGAGGTTATAATTAGTTTCGAATTTACCTCAGCCTCTTTTCTGACAATCAGACAGTATTCACTCGTTGTTTCAGGATCTGTTTCTCCGACCTCAACTGCAATAAATGCAGCTTCGTCTTCAGAAGAGTACATGAAAGTATCTTCCTCAATTGAGTCGTTGGATAGCTCTCCGTCAATGTAGGCCTGCCTTCTTCAGGCAAATTTTTCATGTCTGGCTTGTCGTTCTGCTCGCTGGGCAGCTGAGAGGTCAGGATATTCGTACTGGAAATGTCCTTCTTTTTTGCAGTTGTAGCACACAGTTACTCTGCCCCCTTTTCCAGTTAAGCTGTTGGATGGACTAGCAGCAAGTTCTGTGTTCCTGCAATTAGGAGAAGGTTTAGATTCTTCCCTTTTATGATGATCTTTCTTACCTGAGGGAGAATCTCTGTGATATTTCTTTAGCTTTCTGACTCTCTCCTTCTCCCTTTGATATTTGAGAGCCATAAACGCAAGAGGATTAGTAGCGGGAGTCTCAAAAGACTTTACATCTGATGCAGCTACTGTGTTGCTGGTAGAAATGGAGTTGGCTCCTGGTGTGTTGATTGTTGCTTTGAAAACATGATCTATTTGAGTGTCAGCTGGAGCACTAGCGCATCTTTGGGGTAAGCTATGCTCGAACTCCTCCGTCTTCAGTTCTGAAAAGATAACATCAGGAGTTAAAGCATTAAGATCTGAGCGACGTATATAAGTAGCAAAAGGAAGCCACTTCAGTCGAGGCAGTGCTCTCAAGATCTTGGTGTTCATCTCTTTATTGGTGAATGTTCTCCCCAGCATTGATCACATTGATCTAATTGGTGAATCTGACGCTGAGCTCGTTAATGGTTTCGTTGGGCTCCATGGTAAAGTTGTCGAACTTTTGAAGCTCCAGCTCGAGCTTATTCTCTTTGATATGCGGGGTTCCTTGGCTCAGTACCGCCAGGGCATCCCAAAGTTCTTTTGCCATTTTGCAGTTTTGCACCCTCCCGAGGTGTGAATTGCTGAGCGTTGTCAGGATTGCATTCCGCGCTACTCGGTCGAGGTTGTGCAACTTCTTCTCTTTTGGCGTGAAGGTAGATTTGTCTTTGGCAACCTTATCACCTGTTTGTGCTCCTACACCTCCCACAGCGGCATACTAAACGCTGTCGATCATGGGAATGATGGGTCCAGTTTCAAGGACATTTGTCATGCTGTCATGCAGCGATGTAAGGTGCGCCTCCATTCTCACGCGCCATACCATGTAGTTCTCTACCGAGAACATCGGTACCATCCGTATACCTTACATATCAGATATTGTAGATGAGAGTATAAGGATGTATGAAGAGATGCTTGTGCATGAAAAATTTTTAGGATCTGTTCGAGTAGACCAGTAGTTTTCAGAAATGATGATCAGGAGAACACCGTGCTCTGATACCAATTGTTGGTCCGGAGAAGAGTATCAGGTGTGGGGGGGGTGAATACACCTTATTACAAGTTTTTCTTCAAACGCGAAGGACAGCTGAGCTGTAGAGTGCGACTGATAAACAGTGCCAAATAGTAACCTTCTGATCGCGGGTCAGAGTGCCTCAACTACTGAGTCTGTCCTACTGACTTTTTTCAGTATTAAGATTTCAGTCGAAGAATTTAGTGCGGATAAGTGTGGGACCCAATAGACTTCGTCTCGATTTGAAAACGTGTTTTCGCAAACCAAACTTGTTTTGGCTAATGCACTTTTAAATACGTTTTATGCAAGTTATGAGTTTGTAAATCGGTTTGAGAACGATGCAATAGAATAGTAAATAACATAAGCAATTTTTAACGTGGTTCGGATACGTAAGATCCTACGTCCACGGTCCTGCTGAACAGGAGTTCTTGTTGATTAATCGGAGTAAGCCTCAGCAAGGAATCTGTGCACTGGAAAGACCCTCTTAAGTTATAGTCCTAAGCGATTTTACAAATCAAACCGAAGTTTGAAGGGGAGGGGATTTTCTCCAACTATGAAGGAGTTCTTACAATAAGAACGATTCGAAGAAAGTCAACTCCTTCGAAGGTTCTAAGCTATGGATGTAACAGTTGAGCTTAGATAGAGAAGAGGGAACTAAAGAAACTCTAGAGAGAAGAACTACAGAAATTCAACTAAGCAAGTTCTTTGTTGGATCGACGTGAATGTGCTAGAGTGTTTGAAAGCTGTGAGCGTATATTCCCTTTGATGTCCCGTATGTTGAGCTCAAAAATGCTTCGCTATTTATACTCGTGACCCAGGCATTTGTTCGTTGGAGAAGACGATGCCATGTTAGACAAATGTCCAAGGAAAACGGCCATAAGTTTCGAAGTAGTGCCACAGAGTGGTTGGTTTCTATACATGAGAGCAGCTTTACTGTCAGAGCAGGTATGGCTTAGGTTGCTTCTCATTGGTCAAGGTTTGTGGTAGGTGAGACTTGTCAGACATTAGTCTTCATCTGAGTTGACTCTCACTTAGCCTCGTATGATACTCTGCTGACTTTCGAATGACAGTAACAGTCGGGCAGTCATTTCCTGTCGGATTCAGTAGATCTGGATCGATCGTATTGACTTCTTCATCTGAGTCGGCTAGTGGAAGTCTTCTACTGAGAACAGTCAGCTGGTGACTCTGAAGGTACTGAGCTCTTCAAACTATGTCTTCAACGGAGGTCAGCTGATGGGAATCTTCTACTTAGAACAGTCAGCTGGATACCGGAGGATAGGAGCTCTTACAAACTGATGACATGGGGTTCCGGAATTTAACTTCCTACTGAAGTTTAGACCAACAAATACCCCTTACAGGACTTAGACAAAACAGATAACGAATATAAGAACAGTCTAGCGTATTACATCATCAAGTCCGAAAGACACACTATGGGTACAGGACATGTTTTGGGATCTTCAATTCTATAGCGATAAATCACTAAAATTTCCCACATTACCGAGATACACCAATAAGTCCTAAGTACATGAACTACTGATGATAGTTCAAAGTACACCCTTAGCTATGATCTAAACGATCATTGACTCATAACCCAATAATTTCCCCCTAATTGATGATGCCAAAACCACTAAGTACTAAACTACTGACCTAAGAGAATTCAGTAAATACTGAACAATGATAGCAAGGTTATCAGCAGATAAAAGATAGGCATATCAGAAGAAGGACAGGTTATGTGAGTGTGTGTCGGATCACTTTAGTTATCAGTGATAAACAATTAAAACACAGCCACAAGACAATGAGTAGTTGTTTGGCCAAGCAAAAACTGATATTATAGATAGGGCAATAATTACATCAGTCTATGCTATACATCAGAAGATAAAAGATAAAGAACTACTAGCGTCTGAATACATCAGTCTATTTCCCGCCAATAATTCTTAAGGATGCATTCAGTAAAACCCTTTTCATTAAAAGCACGATATCCTAAGAACTGACTGTTGCGCATTTAATGTATGTCATCTCACCTTACTCCAAATATGCAAATCTTACGTAGGTCGAGATTATAGGTGGCTAAGTAGTCATATTGCGATTCTGCGGGAGGGATGAAATATCCTTTAAAGCTGCATTTCCTAAGAGTCAGCTCCTGCCAGAATTTAGAGGCCTGGCCTACGTTGTCATCCACATTCTCAGTAGCAACGCTAGTTCTTTTAACCATCTGACCAATCCTAGACTCCAGTCATGATGGGGATTATGGACGGAGCTAAGGTGAAGTGGGCTCACTTCTTTCTATCTAAACTGAAGGCTCAGTCGCGGAAGTTTGTTAATGGAGACGCGGGAGAGAGAAGACTATCGCCCATAGGCAAACTTCTATACGGGACTAAGGTTTTTAGCGTTGATAGAAGCGTCGTTCGAAGCCATGAAATACTTCGACAAGAAACTGATCAAGTTAATGACGAGGACCGCTACTGAAAAGTCCATCGGTCGTGGAGCTACATTGAGAAGGCCTTCTACTGAATTGCCTCCACATACTGAACAACCTAAGAGAGAGAAGCTGGCAAAGAAGGAAGCTTCTAAGGCTGACTCTCCACCTCCTCCTCCGGTGGAAACCAACACAGACACATGCATTGAAGGTGAAACTATCAAAGACAAAGTCTAGAGAGTCAGTACTGAAAAGACTTAGTTGGAGTACGAAACTGAATCAACTACTGAGGTATCTTCAGAGCTACCAACCACAGTTCAGCTGACAAGACTTAAAGCTAAATCTAAAGTCGCTGAACAGCTCCCTGAGATTACTAACTATCAAGATCTGGTGGATGTAGCTGTCAGGGCAAGGACTAAGATGCTGCTGAGACTCCTTAACTGCGATATTCTTGAAGACATGATCCAGCAATAGTCTGTACCCAAGCTCTTGGCAGAGGAGCAGCAGCTGCAGTCTGAGATATGATTTGGAGAACCCTCAGCCATTGCATCTTTTGTGGATTTGAGATCAGCCATGCGATATTTGCTGGAGCTCAAGAGTGCCTCCTGTCCTTCCAAGGAGCCATCGCCTACAACTGAGGGTGATGACTCAGTACCCAAGGATGCAAAGCAGGGAGACTCTGCTGAGGGAATACTCCCAGCGAGAAGGGTAATTCACCACCACCACCTCCTACATCTAGTGTTTCCCCGGTTGCGTCTTCTTCAAAACAGCAACAACTCACCGCCTCTGAGCAAAGGATCGGTAGCTCATCTCATCAGATCAAACTTATTACTACCGTATCCTTGAGGAGCATCAACAGAGCTATCAGGAAGGAAAGAAATGAAAATCGTCTCCTAGCTAAGGATGTGAACCTGAAGTGGGCACAGTACATGAAAAGTCAAACCGAGTGCCTTGATTCCCTCACTGGAGAAGTCAAGAAGATCTTCGTAGCTTCAACACCAAATATTCAAGAGATCATCGAGACTGCACTAGTTGCTCAGAAGCAGGACTTGGCCAGTCAGTGCCAGCAGTTGCTTGAAGCTCAAGCTAAGCAATTCTCAGAGCAACTAACTGCTACCATGGTCGATGTCCAGTAGACAGTGGATGACAGAAACAAAGTTGCATCAACAAGTGTGGCTAAAGCTCTTGAAACTCAAGCCACAACTTTGAAACTCATCTAATCGGACTTTAATGGGTTACTTGACGCATCTCTTCTGTAGCACATAATTCAAACTCAAACCCTATTCCAGGAGATTCGAAGTGATTAAGAAAGGGATTGGGACAAGTACTGCGATATTTTTGGGGACCTCGACTCCACCATTTCCCAGATCAGAACCTCTCTTTACAGTCTACGGGATAACGGAACTGCTATCAAAACCCTACTGACCTCGGCTGATGATGTCAAAAAGGGGGAAGTAATTGGGGTGGATAACAGGGTTAGGGAAGAGAAGTAAGGCAAAGCTAAGGACGGGGAACAAAAGAAGGGGGAACATATCATAGAGATTGAGGAGTTTATTGAGCCTGATTTCCCCCTCCCCTCAGTCCAAGAAGAAAAGGCTGCTAAGGAAAAGCCAACGTAGAGCAACTGACAGTGCAGGTTGGAGGATAAACGGATCCTTAGCTCATGCACATATAGATGAGATATCCAATTTCGTCGAGGGGACAGAGTATATTGAGCCACCGCTGAAGAGGCCTGGCAAGGAAGTAGTTATTGAAAGCTCTCCCCCTCCATCTCCTAAATTCAAAAAGAGAAAAGAACAAGAGGCGCATGACGAAATCGTTGCTCAGCAGCTGCAGACTCAGCTAGATTAGGAAGCCAGACTCGAAGAAGAGGACAAACTAAAAAGAAACCCAAAAGTCCCTGTTTTCAGGTAGTCAAGGACTCAGGCTCAGCGGAAGAAAATTCAGCTGAAGCCAACAGCTCCAAAAAAGACTCAGCAGAAGGCTAGAGAAAAATCAACTTTTGAGTCTACTGAAGCATCTGACACTGACAACCTACCACTATCTGAAAGGCTGAAGAATAAAACTCCTAAGCTGAGAGCGGAACAACTTGTTGAGGAGAAAGCCATGTGGGACGCAACAGAAATGGGCCTTGACTTCTGAGCCAAAGAAAGGCTGGCAGCTGAAGCCCGAGAGAGACTAAGAAAAGCTGAACTGGAAGAGCATATCGCAAGAACTAAAAAAGCACACAGGGAAGCAGTTCAGGTACAAAGTAGAGATATCCCAACGACTTCCAAGTTCTATAGATACGGTGACATAAGCCACATCTCCAGAAAACTCCATTCCTATATAACTACGACCCCAACTTCTGAGCTCAAGTCAAACTGCTCTTATACAAGGAAAGAATGTCACTGACAGAGCCTGCATACCATCAGCTGACCCCTCCCAAGAATCTTGAAAGCTCCATTTGCACGAAGGAGATAGAAGAAGAGGTGAAGACAGTCATGCGACGCAATGATCTTTCCTCTCGGACGTAACAAGATCTTCCTCATATCAAGCGTCTTAGAGAAGCGATCTATAGATGTTATGGGCTTGATCTTCTAGAAGCCGAGTCTGCTGACTTCAAATCAAGA
The DNA here is from genome assembly GCA_028984105.1 of Lavandula angustifolia. NCBI lineage: Eukaryota > Viridiplantae > Streptophyta > Magnoliopsida > Lamiales > Lamiaceae > Lavandula > Lavandula angustifolia. The sequence goes on along the minus strand of CM054810.1, from coordinate 6,125,793 downwards.
ATTCAGAAGTTTATATCTCAGCAATAGTAGACTCAGCCTTTCTTTCTCTCTTTGCATATTCTCTCTCCTCTCTCTCTCTCTAGTGTAGTACTGATTATAATTGTAAACATTCTCTATTAACATAAATCAGTATTTTAGTTGGCTAAGAAACCTCTCATTGTCTGATGGTTATGTCGTTTATTTTGACCCAACTGATCACTGACGTGATCAACACACACTCACTGATCCTGAATTTCTTCTGATGTGCCTTTAAATAGCTGTTAACCTGAGTTGTATTTCTTTCACTTATTTATAACTGAGGTTTGTGGCTAGTAGTTTAGTGCTTAGTGGTTTTAGCATCATCAATTAGGGGGAAATTGTAGGGATATGAGTCAGTGCTCAAGTAGACCATTGTTAGGGTGATCTTCATAGATTATTTTTTCAAAGTCCTGTAAGGGGTAAAATGTTGGACTGAACTTCAGTGGCGAAGTTAAAGTTCCAGAACCCCAAGCCATCGGTTCAGTAGGGCTCAGTTGTCTTCAGAGTCAGGCACTGGCAGCCCTCAGCCGAAATCACCCTTCAGCAGACTCAGATGGAAGACTCAATACGATCATCCTTGATTTACTGAAAGAGAGAAGAGCTCAGTTGACTGTCTTCGAGTAAGAAGCTGAAAGCACTTAGTAGAAGATCACCCTTCAGCCAACTCAGATAGAAGACTCAGTAGGATCGGTCAGATGAAAGCACTCAATAGAGCTGCAACTCAGTTGCAGACCGTACGAGGAAAATCGACAAACTGGCCTTAATAAGTCAGATGTTAACAGGGGATACTTATGTCCGAGGTTCAGAGAAAGTCAATTCAGCTAGAAGACTGAAGTCTAACAAGTCTCAACCACCGCCACACCTCGACCAATGAGAAGCATGCGAAGCTTACCTACTCTGACACAAAAGCTGCTCTCATGCACAGAAAGCCAACCACTCTACGGCGATATTCAAAATTATATGGCCGTTTTCCTTGGAATCTTGTGGCACGTGGCATCGTCCTCTCCTACGGATCTATGCCTGGGTCACGACTCTAAATAGAGAAGAGTCTTCAAGCAGAAAGACACCGGGAACATAAGCTTTCAAGCGAACATACTCTAGCGAACTCAAAGCCAAACATAGCGAAAAACTGCTCATTTGAAGATCATTTTAGTTCTTCTCTCTAGAGATCCTTTAGTTCCCCTTCTCTATCAAAGCCTTCATTGTAATATCTTAAGCTTAGAACCTTCGAACGAGTTCACTTTTAATGGAACGTTCTTATTATAAAAACTCCTCCATTGTTGGAGAAAACCTTCAAACTCCGGTTGGAATCCGTAAAGTCGCTAAGGACTATAACTTAGAAGGTTTTGTCCAGTCCACAGAAACCTTGTTGAGGCTTGCTCATATAAATCAACAAGACCTCCTGTTCTGTAGGACCGTGGATGTAGGATCTTGCGTATCCGAACCACATTAAAAAATGCTCGTGTTATTTATTGTTTTATTGCATCTGTGTTTAACTTAATCATACTTTCGATAAAACAGACTTGAAACTGCACTTGCCAAAACTGTTTTGGTTTGCATATAACGTTTTTCAAAGAGAGGAAATTAAACTAGGCCTACACTATTTCGCATGCTATTCTCCTACTGAATTTCTCTATACTGACCTAAGTAATTAGAAATAGTTCAATTGTTGAATCACTCTGCCCCTCGATCAGAAGGCTTAACTGGCAACTGAATTCGTTCAGTAGCAAACTCAATACAAGACTGACCTTCGCGTTTGAGGAAAAACTTGGACTCAGGTGTATTCAACCCCCCCCCACACCTGATACTCATCTCCGGACCAACAATACCCATGAAGACAAATCTCTAGACCGACTTATTTCCTTGGACTTCAAGCCAAACAATCCAAGAAGGGAATATTCATTAATTAAGCTAAATACACATGAGATCTTATTAAAAATTCGGCTGCGAATCGAGCAAATCAGTGAAGATACTCATGAATACCACCTGCAAAATGACTGAGTCAGACCGACAAGGAACGCCACTGAAGATAGCATCATTCTTCGCCTGCCAAAGCTGCCAAACCACCAAGTACATAATAATAAACGAGATATGAGTGTCAAAGGCCCTCGAAAGGGCTGACCGCCAGTGCCCTAGGGGAAAGTGTGTGCATAGGGGAACTAAGAAGAGAAATGAGTCTATACTGTTCTTGCCAACTCACCCCACCAAAATAAATGCTCAAACGACTCGATCGCACGCAAATCACAAGAACAACACACACACACAGATGCAAGGTGACTACCCCGCCTCTATCTATGAACATCTAATGGCAACCTCCTACGCAACCACCTCCAAAGGTAAACAGAACAGGAAGGCCTCAATCAAGAGTTCCAAATAGACCCAAAGACAGCCCGTTTGTCCCCCCTCTGCCTCATCTGATGCCATGCTGAGGTCAAAGTGAACACGCTGTGTGGCGTGAGAGTCCATCGCAGCACGTTCGATTCGTCCCACGTCACAAGAGTCCGGAGGATGTCAACCACCCGCTCAGGAGGCAACTGACAAGTATCACGCATATGCAACAACTAGCAATGCAACCATGTATGCAAATGATCGCGTACTTGGATATGGGGTAAAACTGCATACGGATGGGAAAAGGAAGACAAAGGTTCGTCAGCAACCTATCTGTCATGCCAAAAACTAATCTTACCACTGCCCAAAGACTAACGAATAAAGTCTTAGGCCGGGATGCCCCTCTTCACCAACCGCCTCCAAATAGGACTCGGCTTATCCGGAAGACGACCTCCAATCAGTGGGTAAGCAAGAGAGCAGAACTTAGCCCATATGAAGCGAGCCCATAAAGAATCCTTAGCTTGGAACCGCCACCATAACTTATAGCTGAAAGCAACCGTAACATCTGACAGTCGGCGCAGAAAAAGACCCCCCTCATCCTCAAGCAGGCAAGCGTCCTCCCAAGAAACCCAATGTATACCGGATCGCTCCTCAGATGAGCGCCAGAAAAACCTACCAATCATCTGCTCAAGCCCGTGAAGAAACTCTAGATTAGGCTCTAAAACATGGAGCACATGAAACGGGATGGTACAGAGTGTTCTCTTAATTAAGGCAAGACGGCCGCTAAAGGAAACATGGAGATAAATCGGAACTCCCAAGTAGGTGAAGGGAAAGCTCCCCCGAAGATCAGCAAAGGCAGTCGGCTGCAAGAAACCCCGATAAATCAGAACTCCCAAGTAGGTGAAGGGAAAGCTCCCCCGCCGAAACCCCATAGTCTGCTCAATCATAGCTTGCAACCTCAAAGCGTGCAGGCCGTGAATGAAGAAGTCACTCTTCCCCTGATTGATCATCAGACCCGAAACCACAGAATAGCGAGCAAGACAACCCATCAACCTCATCAAAGTGGATCGGCGTGCCCTCATGAAGATTATAATATCATCTACATATGAGAAATGTGAGATGTGAGCAGCTAAGTTATAATCTTACTAGTAACATTATACAAATTGATTGGACGGAAATTCCTTTCATGCTCGCACATTCAGCTTCATCGGCAACAGAATGATAGAAGTCACAGTAAAACTACGAGGCATATATGCACCACCAAAGAAATCCCGAACTGCATCCACAACACCCAAACTGACAATCCTACAAAAATGCTGGAAGAAAAGGGAAGAGAAACCATCTGGGTCAGGAGTGCTATCAGTATAAATCCCAAATACAGCGGCACTAACCTCATCCACCTCAGGCATCGCGCAAAGACCTTCCAAATCAGCACCCTGCAGCAACTGAGTAAGAATCTCCAACCTTCACGGTTGAAATTGTAAAGTCACTACACTATAAGTATATATATGTCCAGCGTACAGATTAACTGAGACTCGCTCAGTATAATCAAACATGACTGCATCTGTCCAGTGCAAAGATCAACTGAGACTTGCTCAGTATAAATTAATACAAGTACTCCTGCTTTGTTCAGGATAGTAGACGTAGGATCTGTGTATCCGAACCACTTTAAAAATTCTATGTCTTTTTACTATTGCATTTTTTATTGTTCATATTGCATAAAACACTTTTAAACAATCAACATAAAATAGGTTTTTCAAAATGAGATGCACACAATATCCGACATTGCACTACTGAGGCCCGGACAAATTAATTCCAGATAAATAATTCTCTTATAACTCCATCCGTCCCATAGAGAGTGTCGTGTTTCTTTTTAAACCGTCCAACAGAAACTGTCTTGTTTTTTATAAAAGGCAAATAATGTGTGGACCAAAATTAAGAACCTAAAAGTCAAACAATCTCTACTACACAATACGAGTTTCCTAATCTCCGTGCCCCATAGAAAGGAGATACTTTCTATGGGAGAGAGGGGGTCTAAATTAATGTATAAATACATTATTCTCTTAATAATAATTTTTTGAGGGTAGAGAACAATCACTGGGCATCAATTTGTGCCAGACCAGTGATCTAAAACAAGAAATAAAGTTGAGCCTCGAACTAATTAATTCTCTATGTCCAGCCCAAAGCAAAATTAATTAATAATCACGAATTCATTCAACTAGAAAATTCGTGCGCACTTACCCCTTTATCCAATTAAATCTTGAGCTGGTATTTTAGACTTAATTGATCTCCCTATAAATAGAAATATCCACAAAATTAATTAAGCTCAGAGAAAACTCAATTTAATTAAGCATCTTACGCAGAATCAATCCCAGGTAACTCAGGTCGATGAAGAAACCCATGATAACTGAGACCTCTACTAAGAATAACAACTCAAGGGGAACTATTAATGTTTATGAGTTGAATGCCCCTGAACCCAGTAGATCCTGATCTTGTTACTGAATAGCTTCAAGCACAAAATAGTACTACTGAAATTCCTCATATTTCGACTATCTGTGCAAAATCAATTTCAAAAGAAGTAGCAAGACACCATCGTTCTTGGTTAGATGCTCATACTTCAGATCTTATAATCGGAGATCCATCAACAAGCGTGAAGACAAGATCCAGATTCTGTCAAGGAGAAAGCACTATATACTCCTGTTTCTGGTCTACTAAAGAACCTCAGTTGATTAAGAATACACTAAATGATGCTAATTGGATCACTGCTATGCAAGAAGAGCTCAATCAATTAACTAGAAACGACATTTTGGAGCTTGTAGATAGACCCAAGCACCAACATGCAATAGTAATTAAGTGTGTCTTCAAGAGCAAGCGAGATGAAGACAACGTCATCGTTAGGAATAAAGCCAGAGTAGTTGCCAAAAGTTATTGTCAATCTAAAGGAATAGCCTTTTAAGAAACGTTCACTCCAGTTGCAAGATCGGAAGCCATTCGTCTATTCTCAACTTATGCAACTCATCAACAGTTTACAGTATATCAGATTGATGTTAAGTCGGCTTTCCTGAACGGCGTGCTGAAGGAAGAAGTATATGTATAACAGCCTCACGGCTTTTAGCTGGGACATCAAGCATACAGACTCAAGAAAGCTCTGTATGTGTTAAAACAAGCACCCAGGGCTTGGTAAGATACCCTTTCAGACTTTCTATTTCAGAAAGGTTTTCAGAAGGGAAAGGTATATCGCACCCTATTCAGTATCAAGTTAGAAAATGACATTCTACTGGTGCAGATCTATGTGGACTACATTATCGTTGGATCTAAGACTGTGGCTATGTGTCAAAAATTCAAAAAGATGATGAAAGATAAATTTGACATGTCGATCATGGGAGAAATGAATTATTTCCTTGGAGTTCAAGTGAAGCAATCTAAGAAAGGAATATTCTTCAATCAAGCGAAATATACTAGAGATCTCATCAAGAAATTTGGCTGCGAATCCAACAAATCAGGAAAGTTACCCATGAACACAAATCTCAAGATTGATCTTGATAAAGAGGGAGTATCTGTTAACTTAACTGATTATTCTGGTATCATTGGTTCATTGTTATATTTAACTACCATCAGACCTAATATAACCTATGTTGTAAGTGTATGCAAGAGATTTCAGGCGAATCCCAAGTGAAATCATATTGACTTAGCAAAGAAGATTCTCCGATACCTGAAAGGAACTCCTGATGTTGGGTTATGGTATCCTGCTGATGATAATCTTGAACTAACTGGTTATTCTGATACTGATTATGCAGGATGTTGAATTAACAGGAAATCACTTCAGGAACATGTCAATTCCTAGGCAGCAAAGTTAATATCATGATTTTCAAAAAAAACAACACTCAGTAGCTACGTCCACTACTGAAGCTGAATATTTGGCTGTTGGAAGCTGTTGCGCCCAGATCCTATGGCTGCGACAATAGTTGAGAGAAGATGAAGTGCCGGTCTATTGCGATAGTACCAGTGCCATTTGCAATCACTTAGAATCCTATTCTTCACACAAGATGCAAGCATGTGGACATACATCATTACTTCATCCGAGACCATGTCGAGAAGATAGATATCAAAATGGAGAAAATTCATACTGATAAGCAAAGGCCTGACATACTAACCAAACCTCTAGCTGAGACCAGATTCCACGAACTCTCATTATAACTAGGTGTACTGGATCCTACTGACTCAATTCTCTAAGACGATCCCGAAAGTACTGAGAAATAGGGAACTTACTCTCAGTACTACTGAATAAGGTAGAAGGAAGTGCTGACAGACTGAATATCTACACAGTGGTATCACCTGACTACTATGTTCAGCTGACAGATTATTAGTATTTACTCAGCACATTGTAATCAGCATGTCATTGCATATATTTCCTGCCATTAATATTCCTAGGATGTCATTAATTAAAACGTTTTCATTAAAAGCACGACATTCCATATGCTGACTGCGGCACATTCAATACATGTCATCTCACCATACCTTTTAGACGATACATACCAAGGTCGAGCTTATAGGCGGCACAATGATCATAACCTATTATATCATTTAATTTGTGCCGTCCACACCTTAAATTAAATTTTATTCTCAACCATTCACTGATGAAACTGTTCATATTCAGTTGAGATATATATGCGCTCATATTCATTTTCTTAAGTTATTTTTCCGCCATTATCGATCAAATTATGTGCTTTGCATATCACACTGCATCAGACAACTACTACCTTCAAGCACATTATCTTCAGTAAAATTCTTTAATTACTCTGCTAGAAATTGATTTACTCTATTTTCGAGTGCTAACATTTGTTTTGCAGATTCAGTATATCATTCAAATGGTGAATTTTCCCAGTAGCGAAGTTTTGATCCCATCTGACATGGAGGAGTTCGAGCCAGCACTCGCATTCAGATCATGTGAAGTGGACTGCATGGAGCTTATCTTCAATAGTCTTCAGTTATTAGGCCTGCAGATCCTACTTTCTAGGGTTCCTCTTCACTTCCTCTCTCATCAAGTCACAGAGTTCTTTGTGAATCTTCGCCAGAATGAAGATCATCAGGACATTTCTTGCTTATCGTACCATCAAGAAACGAGTAACAATGTTTGGGAAGAGAAGATTGCATATATGGACGTAGCGGAGTGCCTTCAGCTGAGTTTCCTCCTTCCAACCAGGGGATCTCTTTGATTGGATATAAAGAGACATTTATCAACAAGTACCATTGCCAATTCAGCGGGCAGAAGGACATTGTGTTCAAAGTAGCTTTCCCCAACAACAGGCTGCTCCCTGAATAACAGAGGGTTGGCCTACACAGTCAACCATGTGCTGACCAGCTCCGATAGATCATATGGCCAATTCTCTCGTGTCAGGATCCAGATCATGATGGCGATCATGAGGGAGTTCAGAGCTCAGTTCCAGAAGTTTATAGTGAATGACGATAGGACCTCACTCTAGTTGATCCCTAAAGGGAAACTTTTGTATTGCATTAATGTTTCAATCCTGATCAAGGATTTCTTCCAAGGCAGAGTTGCCTTTGCTGACGCGTTCCTATTGAACAAGAAAAATATCAAATTCTTCAACGCGGCAGCTGCCGAGAAATCTATAGGGTGCGGACTTCATAACAAGCATCCCGCACCGTCCACTCAGGACCCTCGCCCTACTCAGCAGAAGAAGTGAACGCTACGGAAGAAGGCTGAACCTTCAGTAGTTATAATTTTTGAGACTGTATCCATTCAAGACTCAGAAGTCGGTTAAGAGGACGCGACTCTACCTGATAAAGTCAAGAGGATACACTGAGAGGAGACTCAGTCGAACCTACCAGCTAATTTACCCCAGGCTGAGGTCTCCACATCTGTTCCGACTTCATTATTGACAGCTCAGCTCAGAGCTACTGAAGAGTTCGCAGACCAGATACCTGAAATCCTAGATAACTCAGATCTAGTGGGGCATAGCAGTAAGGGCTAGGGTCCAGATGCATCTCAGATTCCTAGAATGGGATCTTCTGGTGAAACCATCGACCTCTAGACTGTCCCTATACTAATACAGGAGGAAAAATACTTAGAGAAGAGATTGGCTATGGAGATCCAGCAGATATCACGTTGATGGACGATGTGCGCTCAGCGATGGTCATGCTCCTGAGTCTGAAGGGCACAGCTGAACCGTCTACTCAGCCCCAGACTCACCCTGGCTCAGATTTTGATGAGTCACCTAAGGAAGCAGACTTGGGAGGATCTGCTGAGGGGAAATCTCCCAGAGATGATGACTCACCACCTCCACCGCCTTCATCTGGTCTGGTCATCTCAGAGCTGTCTACGTCTTAGGAGAAGCCAAAACAATCTAGTTATCAGGCTGCTGAGATCAAAAACGTACCTGTGGCATCTTTTAACATGTGCCTTAAGTGTTAGGATCGCAAGAATCGTCTTCTAGCCCAAGAAATTACTCAAAATGGAGCCGATCTACTAAGGCTCAAACCCTAAAGCTAGGCAACCTGACTGCTAAAGTGCAAAGGTTCAGACAATCTACTTTAGATACTAAAGAGATCCTCAGCCATGCATTTCAAGCTCAGAGGAATGATCTAAACACAGAGGTACAACACTTCCTGCATTCTCAGACTGACTAGTTCTCCAATCAAATGGCTACTACATTGGATCAGGTCCTCAAGGTCGTCGAAGAGTGTAACAATCTAACCATCGTGAGTGTCTCTAAAGAACTCATGGAATAGCACAACGCCGTCCTAGCCATTAAGAAAGAAACCACTGAAATGGTTGAAGCATACCTGACACGGCTTGAAGCTACAAAATCTGACGTACTCCAACTAGCTCAGTTAGAGCATGATCGACATTGGAATGAGGACACTGATGCCGTTCAGAATATGGAAGAAAACATTGACACGAACAACCTTTCAGTATCAGGGCTTACTGAGAAGGTCAGTGCCTTGGCAAGCATGATTGATAATGGCAAAAAGGGGGAAGGAAGTAGGAGGAAACAACTACTGACCCTCATTAAAGCTGAAGAGGCAGGAACCATTAAGACAGAGGAGAAAGGGCAAGGGTCAGGAGAACCCATTGAGGAAATCATTACTGAGGTAGTTGAGTTACTAGAAGAACAGATAGAAGAGCCTATTCGCTGAGTTGCCAAAGGTAAAGCTTAGCCCCCCCAGTCCTCCTAAGGCAAAGAAGCTGAAATTCTGGACGCCTGAAGAACAAATCGCCTATGATGAGAAGATGGCTAAGGAATTACAAGCTCAAGAGGAAGGACAAGTCAAAGCCAAGAAGAAGGGTATAAAAATCCGATCTCCCGTTCCTTAAAGGACAAGATCTGTAGGGCCCAAACAATCTCAATCCAAGGCTCAAAGCAAATCCAAATCTACTAAGCCTAAAGCTTCTAAGCCAAATTCCAAGTAAGCTTAACCATCTGATGTTGATGCTGCAACTGAATCTGAGCAGACTATCCCCTCTACTGAACTCTCTAAGAAACAAGAAGCTGAAATGAAAGAGATATGGGATGTTTGTGAAAGAGGCTTGGACATGACTGTTGAGGCTCGCCAATTCAAGCTGCAAAGGAGAGACTAAGATTAACATATCTTGAGGCCCTCAGACAAAGAACATAGAAGGAAGTAAGAGAAAGAATCCTTGAGAAAGAAGGAACGTCCCTACAACATCTAAATTCTTCAGACACGGGGATCAAGGAAACAACATCAAAAGCATCACTTATCCCTGGGCTGACAAGTGGGTCCCTAAGATCAATCAAAAGTGGGAGCAGATAAAGGTCGACTTCATTAAGAGCTATTACATCTAGAAGTCAGTAAGTGAGCAGACTGATCCAGATAAAATTTTCAGAGAACTCTTGATGATTTCTGAACCGAAGTCTATGCTGAGATCCAGATCGCTCTCCAACACTCCGGTAAGATTCTTAAGGCACCTGAATTCAGGACTCTCCCTCCTCCATGTACTCTTGACGGAAATATCTGCACCAAGGAGATTGAGGACGAGATCATATTCGCCGTAGTGAGAAAAGGGCTAAGCTTGAATGATGTTGAAGATCAAGAAGAGACCAGAAAGCTGAGGAGAAGGGTCTACAAAGCTTATGGTCTTGACCTTCCAGATAACAAATATGCTGACTTCAAGGCGCGACTGCAACAATTTAGGAAGTCCAGCTGATTCTCTTTCGTCCGAGTGTTTACTATTATACCTTCTTTTAAGCTCTGATAGTCTTAGTTTTGTGATAGAATAGAATTTCTTGTTCTTGTAATCTCTCTGATCATATATGAAATTCTCTTCTTTTGGCCTTCGACAACTACTTATTGTCATCAGGCTATGTCTTTACATTTCAACACTACTGATCACTTCCGTGACCAGAACACACACACACATGTTTGTTATCTCTGTGTTTCGGTGCTTAGGTGAGTCTATATCTAATATCTTCTTATAGGGGGAAGGATCTTATCTTGGACAGTTGTATTGTGTTGATAGCTCTGACTCTACCGTAGATTATAAAGGAAAGGATTTTATCCTAGAAAAGAGGTAGATAGGGGAGCCCTAATTCTATCTTAGATAAGGGAAGAAGAAAGACAGGGGGGAGATAGAGGGAAATTTTATTTGATGTATTGTGTTGATAGTCAGAGTTGATGTAAAAGATTTGTAAAAGGTTTTGGCATCATCAAATAAGGGGAAATTGTTGGGATGAGATTCAGTATGATAAGATTTGATGATCCCAAACCTCTAGTTGAATGACGAACCTTGTATAATGTAATTGCTTAGTTGAGTTCAGCATGTTAGGTACTTAATATGCTAGCTAGAGTTCAGTAGCTGATAGGTTTCAGTAGTTCATCTGTCGTTCAACTGAAGAACTCAGCACCAGGAACTCATTTGGGAATGCTATAGCCCATGAATCTAGAAAGGAATTTGAGCCACGAGCTGAAATCTTAGAAGAATGGAAGTCAGAGACAATTTAATAAAAGGTTCGAGGAATCATAGAAAGTCAACTCAGCATGCTATTGGAGTTTGAAAAAACCTCACCTACTCTCTAACCTTGACCAAGGAGAAGCCACCAACATTGTACCTGCTCTGACACTAACCTGCTTCTTAGACTGAAAAAGAGGGAATCTCTACAGTAACATTCCAAATGAAGATGGTCATTTTTCCTTTCATTTTCACACGTGTCTAGACTCCCTCCAACGGATCTATTCATACGTCGAGACTCCAAATAGAGAAGAGTCTTCATGCTGAGAAGATATCATCATCAACAGGAACATAAGCATTCAAGCGAACAAACACTCTAGCAAACTCAAAGGCGAATCCAGCGAAGAACTTGCATACAGAGAAATCATTTCTAGTTCTTCACTCTAGAGTTTCATAGTTCCCCTTCTCTATTCTACACAAGCTTATTGTATTATCATTAGCTTAGAAAACTCGAAGGAGTTCACCTTTCTGAACTGTTCTTATTTTAACAACTCCTTCATATTTGGAGAAAATCAAACCCTTGTGTTTGAAATTGTAAGTTCACTACGACTACACGTAGATATCTGTCCAGTACACAGATCAACTAAGACGTGCTTAGTAAAAGCAAACAAGACTGTATCTTTCCAGTGCACAGATCAACTGAGACTTGCTCAGTATAAACTAATTTAAGAACTCCTGTTTTGCTCAGGACAGTGGATATAGGATCCTATATATGTGAACTACTTTAAAAATTGCATGTGTCAATTTTATTGTTGCATTGATTACTATTCATATTGTATAAAACTGACTTTTAATCAAGGATAAAATGGGTTTTCAAACTGAGACGAACATATTTTTTGGGCCTACACTTCCGAACACAATATCTGATACCGAACTACTGTTCACTAACTGAAGTCAGTAGATAGGACTTAGTAGAAGGATACTCTGCCCACGCCATCTAGAAAGCTTTTTTGGCCAACTGACTAGTTTAGTAGACTAGTTCAGTAGCAATACTCAGTAGCACTGACTTTTGCATTTTTGTTGTAATTTGCATTCTGGTGTATTCACCCCCCCCCCACACCTGAAGGCCCGTCTCTAGACAAATAAAGATGATGAAAGACTTGAACACCTACTTGACAGCATGAAGAGAACCCGACTGATATCAGATAAGAAGAAGAGGAAGTCTAATGTACTTAGAGGCCATAGCTGCCGAGAAGAAGTCCGAGGTTAAGTCTGAGAACAACCTCCTTCATTCGTGGTGTGATAGATGGGTTCCTCTGGAGATATCAAATGATTGGGAGCAAATCAAAGTAGACTTCAACAAGCGATTCTACTTCTGGCAATCCTGGGCTACATACATGAGAATCAAGAACCAACATGAGATCTTCACTGAGTTAGTCAGGCGACGATCATTCAAGTTATATCTTCTAAACAAAGATCACGTTGAAACGGCAAATTAGGTCAAATCTCATGAGCTCAGATTTATTAAGCCACCCATCCCATGGCAGAATCTTGAGTTCAGAATTGATTTCGAAAAGATCGAGACTGAGTTTTTAAAGGCATACACTAAGAAGAAATACACTGACGTAGAGAAGAACTATGAGAAGAGAATCAAGCTAAGAAGGTTATTTTATTACTCGTATCAGCTGAAGCCGGACGATATTTCAGATGGAAAGTTTGCGCGTATCATGGAGGAACTGAAGAAGACTCTTCAGACTCTTGAAGAATTCGAGAGGAAGTACATGATCAAGCCTGAGCCCGTATAATCTAATGTAATAGTATAGCCTTGCTTGTACTTAACTGATTTATTAATGAAGCTGAGCTATCTTTTTTTGACCTGACGATAATAACTCTTTGTCCAAGCTTATTTACCTTCACTATTTTGATCTGACTAACCCTTTAAACTACATATCTTAACTGGTGATTGATGAATTTAATCTGAGTCTGTTTTCAAGTTAGAATATGGTTTTGGCATCATCAAAAAGGGGGAAATTGTTGGGAAATAAAATAAGTTTTTAATGATTTCAAACCCCTATTTGATTGATGAACCAGTGTGATGTATTTGATAAGTTATTTCAGAGCGTGTCTGTATAGTCAGACTATAGGTTTTTGTTTTCAGACTATGTTCTTTAGATTATGTTTGGTCATCCCATAAACCGACTGAGTCTAGCCCTCAAACTGACATCCTTCAGGTTGAACCACTCTCAGATTAGTGTATTCACCAGATCGTCCTTAAAGATTCAAATATGAAGACAATACAAGGTACAAGGCGCGATATTAAAAGTTGATGGTCAACGGAGCAAGACGGCTACATCATAATCAACATTGACCAATCTCAGGCCGCTATGTCAGCCCTAGTCAAAGGAACACAGAACCGTACCTCGTACAGGATCCACAGAACCAAGCGGAGCTTGACATGTGTCCATGCATTCAATGCATAAGACTGTTGTCAACACGGAGCCAATGGGAGATCGATCTTGTTCAACGGATATTTCCCCTAGCTCGCCTATAAATAGTAGAACACCTCTCTCAGAGAGGTTATAGAATTTCAAGAAGCTCAAATATACTCTCAAGCAAAAGAACACGCATTTACTCTACTCATCCAAAAGTTCTCTTGCTAGAAATTCTCACTGTTGTTTATACTCCAAGTGTTCATAGCCTATCATAAGCTTGGATTAAAGAGGGTTTAATACTCTCGTTGTAGAACAAACACCAAATCCCAACTTTCTATCTCGATAGATAGATTGAAGTTGTTTGATAGATACTTTGATAGTTTTTTTTATAAATGTTGATATGCACTCATCCGTCTATGAGTACCCTAAGTGGATTCCCGCTGAGAAAGCAGAAGAGCGAATGTAAGATCCTGTGAATCCGAACCACTATAAAAATCTATTATTTACTGTATCATTGGATTAGCTTACAATTCACTTTTCATATATCCGGATAACTGTTGGATCCAGAAAAGTATACCCATTTAAGGTTTATCATATTTCTGCACACTTTCTCTAACTGACTCACTATCAGTTAGCCTCTGATCTGAAAAAGAAAAGTTGGCATAAGGTGTATTGCCCCCCCCCTCCATACACCTGAAATCGTACCGGGACCAACAATTGGTATCGGAGAGTGGTCAGACATACTACTGTTCCTATTTACTTGGTCAACGTGATCAGATCCTTGCTTTTCTGTATAGTAACTATATCTGCACCGCACCTTCTCACTATCTGCTTCTATGGAAGAACAACTAGCAAAGTCCGGAATGCCCATGTTCTCGATCGCTACATATGATATCTAGATTTATTTACACTCTAAACTATGAGATAAAAGTGGACAGACTACCGCCACTGGCGATGAAATTCCAAAAGGCAAATATCAGCTCATTGCTGAAGAAAGAAAAATCATCAATTCAGACAAGGTTGCCAGAAATCATATTCTAGTGACTCTGAGTGATGGAGACCTTGGAATAGTCAGATCATGCAAGACCGCCAAGGAGATGTGGGACACGCTCAAGAAATTGAGCGAAGGAAACAACAAGATTAAGGACAACAAACTTAAGGCTACCATGCGTAAACTTGATAATTTCATTTTGCAGGATGGAGAGCGGATCGAAGACATGCACATCAGATTCACCAACCTGATGAACGAGATCAACTCTCATGAAAAGACATTTTCAAACAAGGAGCTAAATGAGAAGATTATTCAAGGTCTACCTAAGGAATAGTGGAAACACATAACCTACACCCTCCAACGATCTGAGGAGTTCAACTCGCAGTCACCAGAATCTCTTTTTTATGACCTGAATGCTGTTAAGATCGAGATTGAGTGACCTGATATATCAAACAAGAAGAAGGAAAGCTCAAAGACGATCGCCTTGAACGCTTTTGAAAGCTCTGAGAATCCAAAAGACTGGTCTCATGAAGAATTACTAAAAGCCTTCATTCTTCTTGCATGAAATGCAAGAAGAGGAGACGAAAGGAAGAACGAGAGAAAAGAGCGATCTAAACACTACTCAAAGTCCTCCGATAGTGGCAAAGACTACCGAAAAAGGGAAGTTAGAAAGGACAAAGTTGAAGGATTATCATCTCACATGAAGGACAACAAAAAGAAATATGATGATCCAAAGCCATGCTATGACTGCTAACAGTCTAGACACTATCAGTATGATTATCCAGAACTCCGTGCAAAAGAACGAGCTGAATATCTCCAAATGAGACAAGTTCCTCAAGGAATGTAAAGCATTCATTTCTGAAATGGTACTATATGTTGATCGTCCTCTGACACTACATCTGAAGAAGGAAAGGAGAGTGATGGGTTTTCAGTGAATCTGATGAAAGCTAATTGGCCATGCACGCAGAGGCTGAACCCGAGTCTGACTCAGCATCAGTTCCAAACATTTGTCAGATGGCTGACACTGAAGTTGAGGTAACTTCTAAGGGCTCTTCTATTAATTCTTCCACACTACACACATAAGAATATAGTTCAGTTGCAGAAGACTTCGAACTACAAGTTGCATACGACGAGATGCTTGAAAGCCACAAGAGTCTGGAGACACTTTTCATAATCCTCAATAATCAAAATGAGTTGATGTATGAGAAATTGAAAAACAAGTCAATATCAGTCAAACTGACATGGATCAGCTCATCAAGAAGCTGAAAGAAGAACTGAATGAACAATAGTCTTAGTCTGAGGTCCTCAAAGCCAAATTGATGAGTCTTACAGAAGAACTAATATAGAAAAATTACAAGTTGTTGGAGCTCAAAGTCAACTATTCCAACCTTCCAAAAGATCATGACAAGTTGACGAAAGCAGAACGCAATCAAAAGTTCTTAATAGACAAGTATGACGCTGCTCAAAAGATGTTTGACCAAATGCTGAAACACCAACGACATCATGGAAACCCAGTAGGAATTGGATACAATGTGAAGACTGAATCAAAGGTGTATAACAAAGCTCAAAACGGCACCAAAATTACCCAATTGACTGATCTTAAAGTCAGATTCATCAAGGCCATAAAATAACTTGAACCGTCTCCTGAAAGAGCAGACAAAGGTCAGGGTAATTTCTACAAAGAATAACAAATCCAACCTGAAACTAGACCTGAAACTAGAACTTAGACTAAAACTTAGACTTCACACAACTATCACTCGCACCATTAGCTCGAAGGACACGTGCTACAAGATATGTTCATACAAAAAAGAGCACTACCAAAAGGACCATTACAGGGAAAAAGATCGGATCTTCTGAGACCAAAAGGGTCATCACACAAGTTTTGATTCGAAAGAACTAACTAACCCGTTATAACCCAAATAAAAATGAAGGGTACCTGAACCTGTTTTCTTTGCAGGTGCAGAAGATTACCCAACAGGCAATGAATGCTCTAAAGAAGACGACGTGGTACATGGACAGTTGATGTTCCAAACACATGACTTACATGAAGGACATCCTGATTGACTATGAAGAGAAGAATGAATCAAAAGTTATTTTTGGAGACAAGTCATCTGGGCAAACTAGAGGATACGGTACACTAGCTTTTGGAATTGTTGAAGTAAAAACTAGATGATACAGTACCATAGGTTTCTTATGTTGAAGGACTTAGTCATAACTTACTATCTATTAACTAGTTATGTGATAACAATCATCAAGTCTTAATTGATGCTGGCTATGCCAACGTTTTCGACAAGTCCACAGGAAATGTTGTCTTATTAAGTTACTGTAAAAGAGACATATATGTTGTTGATTGGTCAACTTGCCAACTTGATACCTGTCTAATTGCCAGAAGCAGCTCAGGCGTAAGCTGGCTGTGGCACTAGAGATCCACTCACAAAAAAAAGGAAGTTCCTTCCATAGATGGAATACTGGAACTACTACACATGGATCTGTTAGGACTAGCCAGTCCTATTAGCTTCGGAGGTAGCAAATACACAATGGTGGTAGTAGATGACTACCAAGATATACTAGGTTGTATTTCTACGCAAGAAGAAGGATGTAAAGACTAGACTTCCAGAGTTACTCACAAAGCTGAGTACATAGAAAGACATCAAAATAAAGAGGATTCGATCTGATAGAGGAACTGAATTTATCAACTCACATATAAGGAGCATGGAATCAAGCATGAAACATCATCTCCAAGAACACCTGAGCAAAATGGACTAGCAGAACGGAGGAATCGCACATTAGAGGAAGCAGTCAGATCCATGTTCGTTGAATCAAATATTCCTCAGTAATTCTTGGCTGAAGCAACTAGAACAACCTGCTATACTCAGAACATTTCCATTATGACTCATCTACATCAATGCACAACATATGAACTATGGAAAAGGAGAAAACCTTCTATCTCCTATTTCCATATCTTTGGTTATCAATATTTCATTCATAACAATGGGAAACACCAGCTTAAAGCATTTGAAAGCAAGTCTGACTCTGGAGTCTTCCTTGGATACTCCTTAGTTAGCAAAGCCTTTGGTGTCTTTAATTGTCGGATTCTGTTTTATTGAAGAACCACCGCATGTTGTGTTGAATGAGTTTGCTAATGAGCACAGTAAAGAAGCAAAGATCCCAAAGCCTAAGGAACTCAGCAAAATAATGGAAGAACTGAACTTGAACGACATGGATAGTCAGACTCTTCTACCCAATCTGAGTTGGGACGACGAAGATGAACAAGTTTAGACGGAACCTGAGTTCCACAACACAAAGGATAAAATTGAATCTACCAAATAGATTTAATGTCAGGTAATCTCAGTTGATAAAGAAACCCCAACGGCAACTGAGACTGCTACATAAGTCATAAACTCAGGGGGAATATTAAATGATCCTGAAAATAGCCACCCTGAAGCTGACTCAGTTATTTCTAACTCTACACCTCATAATGCTTCGCAAACTCATGTATAAGCTGAGGACAATGATGATGCTGTTAAGAGAAAAAACAAAACATGGAAAGATAGTCTTCACAAAGAAGATATTATTGGCGATACGAATACTGGAGTGAAAACTCGCCATCAAATTGATCATGCAATGATATCCTGCTATTTATCTATGGAAGAACCCAAAACGATTGAATAAGCACTAAGTGATGTAAATTGGGTCAATGCCATGCAGGGAGAGCTGAATCAATTTTAATGCAGCAAAGAATCAGTGCCCTAACGAGGTGTGCGTGTACCCTATCTATGTTAACGGATCAGTGAGTTTCTTGCCCTTTATTAGATGTAAAGCAATGGTTATCCGAACACTTTCAAATGAAGGACTTAGGTAAAACTGCTTACATCCTTGGGATCAAGGTTATCCGAAATCACCAGAAAGGGATGTCAAGCTTGTCGTAAGCATCCTACATTGATACTGTAATTGCTCGTTTTAGCATGCAAGATGCCAAGAAAGGTTTTGTACCTTTCAGACATGGTATTTTTCTATTCAAGAATCAGTGCCCTAAAATGCCTGAAGAGATAGAAAGTATGAGGCTGGTACTATATGCTTCTGCTGTCGGTAGCCTCATGTATGTGATGCTTTGTACGAGACCTGATATGGACCGAACTATCTCACGACGCTCTGAACCCAGCTCAACCCTTGGAACATACTACAGCCCCAGGTGGCGAAGAGCCGACATCGAGGTGCCAAACCTTCTCATCAATGTGAGCTCTTGGGGAAGATCAGCATGTTATCCCTAAAGTAACTTTTATTCGTTGAGCGATGGCCCTTCCACTCGGCACCGTCGGATCACTAAGGCCGACTTTAGTCCCTGCTCGACGGGTGGGTCTTGCAATCAAGCTCCCTTCTACCGACTTCCGTACCTGCTCGATGGGTGGGTTATGCAGTCAAGCTCCCTTCTACCTTTGCACTCGAGGGCCAATCTCCATCCGGCTCGAGGAAACCTTTGCTCGCCTCCGTTACCTTTTAGGAGGCCCATGCCCCATAGAAACTGTCTACTTGAGACTGTCCCTTGGCTCGTAAGTCCTGACATAAGGTTAGAATTCTAGCTATTCTAGAGTGGTATCTCACTGATGCATCGGGCCCCCCGGAAGCAGACCTTCTTCGCCTTCCACCTAAGTTGCGCAGGAAAGGCCCAAACTTAATCCAAGGGAACAATCAAGCTTCATTGGGTCTTTCTGTCCAGGTGCAGGTAGTCCATATCTTCAGAGACATGTCTGTTTCACTGAGCCTCTCTCCGAGACAGTGCCCAGATTGTTACTCTTTTCATGCGGGTCGGAACTTACCCGATAAGGAATTTTGCTACCTTAGACCGTTATAGTTACGACCGCTGTTCACCGGGGCTTGGGTCACCGGCTCCCCTGTCACCAGGTCACCAACTTGCTTGACCTTCCAGCACTATGTAGGGTCAGCCCCCATACATGGTCTTACGACTTTGTGGATACCTGTGTTTTTGGTAAATAGTCGCCTGAGCCTGGTCACTACGACTCCCTTTGTGACGAGGCACCCCTTCTCCCGAAGTTACGAGGCTATTTTTGCCAAGTTCCTTTGAGAAAGTTTTATCGCGCCCCTAGTTATTCTCTACTTACCCACCTCTGTCAGTTTCGGATACAGGTACTCTTTTATTTAAAGGTCGTTTGAGCTTTTCCTGGAAGTATGGCGTATGTTACTTCAGCGTCGTAGCGCTTGGTGCTCGAACATCGGCTCGAGGTATTTTCTCTACCCTTTCTTACCCTGTAAAATGTCACATGCGCAGAAAATTTTACATGCGGCACTAGCAACTTTGATGTCGCCTCGAAGTTTGCTAGTCAGCCTACCCTCGAACAAACACACTTTTAGAGAGAGAAAGTAGAGAGAGAAGCTCTTGGAGAATGCTTGTATATTCACTCAAAACTTGGATCTTTTACAAATGAATGGAGTTGGGGTATTTATAGCCCCCTCTCCTACAATGAATGGCTTAGATCAATTCGATCTAAGGGTTCTTATCAATCCATGATCAATCAAATCAATCACCTAATCAGTCACCTATCAATCATCTCTCAATCATATCAATCACCTAGATCTAGGCCTTATCTACACATCTAGAATCTTCTACATTTTTCTACATGCCTCCAAAGGGAAAAACCTAGAAGCCTAGCCCAAGACTAGCTTCTTGTAAAACACAGCCCACTTGGCCCAAATCTCTGCGACAGGCCCGATAGCCCCTCTTGAACAAGCGGCCCATGACATTCTCCCCCATTCAATTTGGCAACGTCCTCGTCGCATCTGTCTTATATGCTTCGAGCTCACGTCCTTCTAGCATCGGCCCCCGCCTTTGCTAACTACACCAACTCGTGTTGGTCTTCACTTGAGCAATTTAGAACTTCACGGTCCCTCAGTCGTCTTCGATTGTCCTCGCCACCCTCCTCAAGTATTGCTTCATTGATCCACCCCTCCGGGTGATGAATATCCCGCCTCCCGTCGGGACTTTGGCAGCCCTCCCGACCTCCTCCAATAGGTGCATCGCTGAGACACGCTTTGTCGATTGTACCTCTTCCCTTGCTAACGATACCACGCTTGGCTTGCCACCCTCCGTGATGAGCAAGATATCGGCATAAGGAATTGGTATGGCCTTGACTTGATCTACAAACTCCATGCAAAGCACCATTGGATAGTCGTCCATTACCACAATCGAAAAGTCGACACGAACACTCCACGTGCCGATGTCAACCTTGACGTCGTAGGCCACTCCCACAAGTGGACTAGGTGCCGAATTGACCGCCTTGAGCATCGCCTCCTGATTGGTATAGTTTATACCCAACTTCCTCAACTCCGCGACCTCCAAGAAGTTGTTGGATGCCCCGGTGTCCACAAGTTCCTTCAGAACTTGTCCACCGATGTTGGCCTTGGTGTAGAGACGCATCTGTCTCTTTGATGCCTCTGCTTTCTCCTTGATTATGCCGAGAATTTGGAGCGAGTCAACCTTCACCTGTGTCTCCTCGTCGCCCTCGGACTCTTCCATCTTGTCATCACCTCCCTCGAGTAAGGCGGATAACTTGTGCTTCATCGGGCAATCTCTCATGATGTGTGGTCCATCGCAAATGAAACACTAGAGAGCAGGTTTTTCTTTACCTTTGTCTCTATCGGTGTTCCTCCCCTGTAGGTCTTGCGGGCTTTGGAGGACTCTTATTGCCCCGGTGGTCTCCCCTACCCTTCGCCTTGTCCTCTCGATCTTTTGCTCTCCTTGGGCCCTCCGACCTTTTGAACTCGATCAACGACTCAGTAATGGCGATTGCAGTAGATAGGTCTGGCGCTCCTCGCCATTGGATCTCCAACTTGAATCAATTTTGCAACTCATCCTTGATGGCAAACAAAGCTTCCTTCTCCGGATAATCTGGAATCTCCAAAAGCACTTCATAAAACTCTTTAACATAGTCGCGAATCGTACCTTTTTGCAAGAGATGTCACAACTTGGCTCTTGCCTCCTCCTCTGCATTCCCCGGATTGAATTGTCGTTTCATTTTCCTCTTGAACTCGTTCCATGTATCGATGGTACAAGTCCCGCAGACGATGTCGCCACACTGTCGCCTCCACCACACCATAGCGGTGTCCTCCAAGTAGAGTGCGGCATTATCGATCTAATGGGCATCCTCCTCCATGCCCAACGCCTTGAAGTACCTCTCGAGGCTCCACAAGAAGTTGTACAGCTCCTTCGCGTTCCTTGAGCCTTTATACGCCCTTGGCCTCAGAAAATCGACCCGTCTGGAGTTGGCAACCACTGTCGGTTGGGCAACGCTCCGGCCTTGAGCAATTGCCTGTTTGCAAAGGATTAACTTGTCCTTCACGTCTCTCAACTCCGCTTGAGTTTTCTCCACGTCGGTCCCTAACGAAACGAGCATATCCTCGTACATGTCCTCCAACGCCCCGACGATCCATAAGCTTGGTCAAAACCTCGTTCAAGGCACCTTTCATCTCTCCACGGAGCTCGTCCCTTCCCCTGTTGATATCTTCGATGCGTTGGTCCATCTTGTCGGACTTTTCTTGCCCCTCGCTAACTGTTAGCTCGCCCCTCACGAGCGTAGAGTTGATATCTGCCATCACGTCCCGAGAACTTGCCCTCTTGGCCTTAGCTTGCTTCACGACCTCACGTTCTCCACATTCACAGCTTCACTCGTACTCGTCATTTTTCTCGTGTGCTCAGACTGTACTCCCCCCGGAGCTCTGATACCAACTGTCACGTGCGTGGAATTTCACGTGCGGCACTAGCAACTTTGACATTGCCTTGAAGCTTGCTAGTCAGCCTACCCTCGAACAAACACACTTTTAGAGAGAGAAAGTAGATAGAGAAGCTCTTGGAGAATGCTTGTATATTCACTCAAAACTTGGATCTTTTAGAAATGAATAGAGTTGGGGTATTTATAACCCTCTCTCCTACAATGAATGGCTTAGATCAATTCGATCTAAGGGCTCCTATCAATCCGTGATCAATCAAATCAATCACCATCAATCATATCAATCACCTAGATCTTTCCATATTAATCTAGGCCTTATGTACACATCTAGAATCTTCTACGAGTATCTACAAGCCTCCTAGAAACCTAGCCCAAGACTAGCTTCTAGTAAAACCCAGCCCACTTGGCCCAAATCTCCGCGACATGCCCGATAGCCCCTCTCGAACAAGCGACCCGTGACATTCTCCCCCACTCAATTTGGCGACGTCCTCGTCGCATCTATCTTGTATGCTTCGAGCTCACCTCCTTCTAGCATTGGCCCCCGCCTTTGCTAACTCTATTCACCTGTTGTCCATCGACTACACCTTTCGGCCTGATCTTAGGCCCTGACTCACCCTCCGTGGACGAACCATGCGGAGGAACCCTTAGGTTTTCAAGGCATTGGAATCTCACTAATGTTTACGTTACTCAAGCCGACATTCTCGCTTCCGCTTTGTCTACTGTTGCTCCTGTAGAGGCTTCCTTCTAAGGCAGAACCCTCCCTACTGATGTATTTTTACATCCCACAACTTTAGCAGATCGCTAAACCCCGTTCATCTTTGGCGCAAAAGCGCTCGATCAGTGAGCTATTACGCACTCTTTCAAGGGTGGCTGCTTCTCGACAAACCTCCTGGTTGTCTCTGCACCCCTATGTCCTTTATCACTGAGCGATCATTTAGGGGCCTTAGATGGTGATCCGGGCTGTTTCCCTATCAATGATGAAGCTTATCCCCTATCGTCTCACTGGCCGACCTTGACCGCTATTATTATGAGGTCATATCAAATATTCAAAGTTTGCCTCGATTTGTACCGCTCTCACAGCCCGCACAAAAATAGTGCTTCACCCCTAGATGTCCAGTCAATTGATGCGCCTCAACGTATTTCGGGGAGAACCAGCTAGCTCTGGGTTCGAGTGGCATTTTACCCCTAGCCAAAACTCATATGCTGATTCTTCAACGTCAGTCGGTTTGGATCTCCACTTAGTTTCACCCAATCTTCATCCTGGTCATTGATAGATCACCCAGGTTCGGGTCCATAGGCAATGACAATTTCCCTATGAAGACTTGCTTTCACTATAGCTCCGGTGGGTTCCCTTAACCTAGCCACTGCCTATGAGTCACAGTCTCATTCTTCAACAGGCACGCGGTCAGAGCCCTGGCCCCTCCCACTGCTTGGGAGCATATGATTTCATGTTCTATTTCACTCTCCTATGGGGGTTCTTTTCACCCTTCCCTCATGGTACTACATCGCTATAAGTCACCCAGGAGTATTTAGCCTTGCAAGGTGGTCCTTGCGGATTCACACGGGATTCCACGTGTCCCATGCTACTCTAATCAAAGCGTAAGCCATTGATGCTTTGGGCTATTGGACTTTCGCCATCTACGATGCAGCATTCAGACTTCTTCGCCTATCAGCACGACACTTGTATTGCTCTCCCATAACCCAATTTTCACGGTTTAGGCTGCTCCCATTTCGCTTGCCGCAACTACGTAAATCACTTTTGCTTTCTTTTCCTCTGGCTACTAAGATGTTTCAGTTCGCCAAGTTGTCTCTTACCTGCCCATGGATTCAGCAACAGTTCATGATGACAACCAAGAACGGACAATTGTGCCATGGAACTCCGTGACCCAAATTCCGCCGCTCAGTCGAACTGAAGCCTCACGATAGACTCAATCCAAAATGACTGTGGGAATCGAACGTTGGAGGATGAGGACACCACAATCGAGATGGTAATTCGATTGATAGGTCGAAGGTCGAATCTCGCGTGATATCGCTATGATTCGTAAAAGCTCAAGAGAGAAATCTCACCAAAAGGTTGCGTAAAAGTTCACCTCAAAGTCTTACAACTTCCCCTTTTTATAAGGGACTACCAACGAGCAAAAACCCTCCAAAGCTATGACCCATCAAGATAATCTCGTTGGCCTAAATAAATCAAGTCTGGCTATAACTCTGGCCCAATCACTAAACATAGTATGATATGGACCTAAGTAAAATAAAGTGCACCTAAGTCCAGTTATGCTCCATGAGATTGAGAACTCGCAGATTGGGCTGCTCGTCTCTAATGGGCCTGCGGGCCTCCTCTTCGTCCATCACCTCTTGAATAAATACTCCAATGACTTCCTTGAACATCTTCACTCTTGCTCTCGTGACAGGGCCAGCGGGTACGCGGATCGGACTCGTGTCTTAGGCTGCAACATTCCCCTCCTCTTGAGAAGGATTTGTCCTCAAATCCAAAGCATCACCAACATCGAAAGGAACAAATCAGTTACGTTGAACGTGGCACTGACTTTGTATTCGTCGGGCAAATCTAGTTTGTAGGCATTATTATTTATACGCTCTAACACTTAAAATGGTCCATCTCCTCGAGGAAGCAACTTGGAACGCCATTGTTCCGAAAATCTCTCCTTACGCATGTGCAACCACACCCAGTCACCGGGCTCAAACACCACCTTCCGTCTCCCTTTGTTAGCTTGCTTGACATATTTCTCCGTCTTCCTCTCAATGTTGTGCTTCTCTTTCTCATGCAACAATTGCACAAAGTCAGCTCTAGCTGTACCATCAAAATTAAGTTGCTCTTGGGAAGGCAGGGGGTTAAATCCAATGGAGTTAAAGGGTTAAAACCATAAACAATCTCAAATGGAGAATATTTAGTAGCCGAATGAACAACTCTAGTAAATACAAACTCCACATGAGCCAAACACTCCTCCCACGTCTTAATGTTCTTTTGTATGATAGCCCGTAACAGGGTAGACAAGGTTCTATTAACTACTTCTGTTTGCCCATCCGTTTGAGGATGGCATATAGTAGAGAATAAAAGTTTGGCCAAGCTTAACCCACAAGGTTCTCCAAAAATGACTTAGAAATTTAAAATCCCTATCCGACACAATAGTCCTAGGCACACCATGCAATTGAACAACATCCTTAAAGAACAAATCAGCTACATGAGATGCATTATTAGACTTATGACATGGAATCAAATGAGCCATCTTTGAGAACCTATAAACAACCACAAATATGGAATCCCTACCTCTCTTACTCCTAGGCAGCCTCAACACAAAATCCATAGAAATATCTACCCAAGGAGCAGTAAGAATAGGCAAAGGCATATATAAACCGTGGGGTTGGACTCTAGATTTAGCTTGCTTGCATGTAACACATCTACTACATACACGCTCTACATCTCTCTTATATGAGGTCAGTAGAGTAATCAAAATGAATGAATACGTTCAATAAAAAAATATTTTTTTTCCGATTCATTTTTTTTACAACACAATAATTCGAACTGGAATTCTGATTGAAGTGAAGAAAAAAAAGCCTATTTATTTCTGGTTCTAAGACCAGTAGTTCTAGTGGTCGACTCGATTCTTTCAAATTACTAGCTAAAGTCTTAACAAAACCAAAATGTCTCATCAATCCTCCACCATGAGATTCAAGTAACAACAATTCACGTAAAGAACACTTAGGCACACAAAGTTTATACTTTCTAAATAAATAATCATCAAGGCTAAAGTATTCTCCAGTAGCAGATTTAGCACATGCTTCATAAAGCTCGTGAAAATCAGAATCATGCTCATGCAGTTCCTTAACGCAACTAAATCCAAGCATCTTGGCATCAAGTGTAGTGATCAACGCATACCTGTGAGAAAGTGCATCAGCCACTACATTCTCTTTACCTTGCTTGTATTTAATGACGTATGGAAATGTCTCTATGAACTCCATCCAGCGAGCATGCCTCTTGTTCAACTTGTGTTGCCCCTTCAAGTACTTTAGTGACTCATGGTCAGTATGAATGACAAACTCCTTTTGTCGAAAGGTAGTGCTGTCACGTCTTCAGTGCTCTCACAAAAGCGTATAATTCTTTATCGTATGTGCGGTAGCTCAAGGTTGCTACGTTCAACGTCTCACTGAAATAGGCAATAGGCTTGCCTTCTTGCATCAACACTGCACTAATTCCGACCCCCAAAGCATCACATTCAATCTAAAAAGATTTTGCAAAGTTAGGGAGAGATAGTACCGGGGCGTGTGTTAGCTTATGCTTGATCAAGTTAAACGCCTCTTGTTGCTTGGATCCCTAACAGGACTCCACATTCTTCTTGATAACTTCGGTCAATGGTGCTTCCACACTACTGAATTGTGGAACAAACCGCCGATAGAAACTAACAAGACCATGAAAACTCCTCACATCTCCAACGCTAGCAGGTGTATGCCATTCTTGGATGGCTCGAATCTTCTCCTCATCGACTTGTACACCATCTGCACTCACATCAAAACAAGGAAACCCAAGCTTGTCCATGCAAAAGGTGCACTTCTTAGCATTAGCATAGAACTTGACCCCTCTAAGAGCCTCCAAAACACATCTCAAAGGTTCAGCATGCTCATCATGGTTCGTACTGTACACTAGAATATCATCAAAGTAGACAACTACAAATCTTCCAATGAAACAAGTAATACATGATTCATTAGACACATAAAAGTGCTAGGTGCGTTAGTTAAACCAAAAGGCATAACTAACCACTCATATAACCCAATTTTGTCTTAAAAGCCGTTTTCCATTCATCGCCTTCCTTTATCCTAATTTGATGATAGCCATTTCTTAAATATATCTTCGAAAACACACAAGAGCCATGCAGCTCATCTAGCATATCATCAAGCCTAGGAATAGGGTGTCGATACTTTACTGTTATGTTGTTGATGGCTTGGTAATCTGTGCATATTCTAAAGGAGGAATCCTTCTTAGGTACCAACAACATGGGACTAGCACACAGGCTGAGGCTCTCTCTCACGTGCCCCTTGGCCAACAACTCTCCAATCTGCCTCTCCAACTCTTTCGTCTCGTCCGGATTGGTGTGGTGGGCTGGTCGGTTTGGGAGTGTTGCTTTTGGTATGAAATTAATTTGGTAATCTATCCCTCGAATTGGTGGTAATCCAAGTGGTGTATTCTCCGGAAAGACATCATCAAAATCTTGCAAAAGAGAGGAAATAGAACTAGGAAGAGGATGGAGATCGTTAGTGTTTAGCAACACCTCCTTATACATGAGTATAAGAATAGGTCGCTACGTGTGCATCGCTTCCTTAATATTACTCGTTCTAGCAAAACAAGAGTGATATATGGTCTCTTTTGTCTGCTCCACCAGTTGTCCATTCTTCACTTGTACTTTGGACACTTGCCTTCTTTTGATCAGCATCCTTTTGTAATGTTAATTGGTCTTCGTATACTTGTTGTGGATTCAAAGGAACAAGCGTCACGTTCCGTTGATTAAGTACGAAGGAATACTTGTTGGTGAAACAATCATGTTGTGCTTTCCGGTCGAACTGTCACGGTCTCCCAAGTAAAATATGTGCAGCTTGCATAGGCACAACATCAAAAATCACCTCATCCACGTACTTACCAATCCGAAATGGCACCTTTACTTGCTTGTACACCCTCGTCTCCCTACTACTAGTCAACCACTGCAGCTTGTATCGTTTCGAATGCTTCATCAAAGACAGCCCTATCTTCTCTATCAATACTGCAGCTTCCTCCATCAATGATCATACTACATACCTTATCCTTCACGTGGCAGCGGGAATGAAAAAGGTTCTCCCTCTGCTCGTCTTCTTGTTTCTTTGACTGTACACTCAAAGCTCTCCTAGCTACAAGGTTGAGTGCAGCTGGCGTTTCGATCTCTTCTTCATCGTCACTATGTCATTCTTCTAAACGAGGCATATTAGGATTAGTCTCTTCTCCTTCTATCTCGACTTCACCACTGTCCTTGACTACCATTACCCGTTTCTTCGGACACTGATTAGCAATATGGCCCCGACCCAGACACTTGAAATATTTGATATCTCGGTTTCTTGCATTGGCTGCTTCATTATCACCTTGACGAGTAACCCTGTCCGGGTTCGGTCTCATTTCACGTGGTTTCTCCTCTTTCTTCCATGGTTCTTCAAGTTTGTGCTTCCAAAAGGATGTATTGTTGTACTGATTCGACTTCAAATTCGAGTTACTTTGGCGGTCTTTGTAACTTTTTCTCTTAATTTGTGCCTCATATTTCAAGGTCATGTGCACCATATCCTCCAACTCTACATAGTGTTGTGTCTCTACTTTGTCTCGAATTTCTTCTTCTAGACCCGATAAAAACCTCGCCATGGTAGCCTCTCGATCCTCCTCCACATTAGCTCGAATCGTAGATACCTCCATCTCTTTAAAATACTCATCCACACTTCTACGGCCTTGTCTCAGAGTTTGCAACTTAATATGCAAATTATGATAGTAGTGAGCTGGTACAAGCTGTCTCTGCATCACAGCCTTCATTTGTCTCCATGTTCGTAAGGAGGGTTCTCCATTCTGACGATAGTTAGTTTGCAGTTAGTCCCACCATACTATTGCATATTTCGAAAATTCCACGGTTGCGAGCTTCACCTTCTTCATCTCCGAATAATTATGATAATTGAACAACATCTCTATCTTTATTTCCCAATCTAGATACATTTCTGGATCATTCTTCCCGTGAAAAGAAGGAATGTTCATCTTGATGTTTTCGAAGTTGTCATCCTCTCCACGTCGTGCTCCTCCACGCCTCCGTCTATCATATTGATAGTCGTCCTCGGTCTCAGATTCTTCAGATGCAAAATCAGACTCACCGGACACCTAGTATCTCTCAACCCTTCTGTGAACCCTTCCGACAGTTCTTCCAGCCGCTCTACCAGCTCTAAATCCTCTACCTCCTCCATTTCTCATGTCATCTCTATCCCTCCTATCGCCTCTAACTAGTCTATCCCTCCGATCTCCTTGAACTGATCTATCCTGCCTATCTTCTCTAATCTCTCTATCTTCCCTATTATCTTGATGAGACGGAGACTTCTCGATTTCAGCAATTCGGTATTACACCTCATCTAATTGTTGTGTAATCACCTTCATCAACTCAGACCTCAACGCCTCCATTATAAACTTAGCATCACCCCTAATCCGATTACTAGACCCTTCAATTTCACCCGTTTCGTCCACTTGTTTAGACATACTCGTAACTGCAGAATGAGAAGAAAATAACAAAATGTAAAGGAAGAAAGAGCCTCGCCACTCACTCACGGGTGCCACTCAAGTGTTTGATCTCTCACTCTCATGCATCACTCAATGTATGACTTTTTTCACTCTAATAATCTCTCTCACTCCTGCCTTTTTCCACTCAAAAAATTCTCTTTTCGCCAATCACAAATCAAGCTAGTCCTGCTTAACTCTCCAACAACCACCAACAAGAAAAGAATGTTCCCAATAATTTCTTTTTTCCTCCGAATTTCCCGAAAAAAAATGACTTTTGCCCAGCCTATATTCACGCCTCCATGTACCCAAAAAACACTATGAAACTAATGAAAACAACATATATTTTCCCGCCTAAATACTTTTTTAGGCACTTATGTGCTCTTAATTAAACTACGAACTGATAAGGAACAATTAAAATGGAACTTATAGATTAAACTCCAAATATTCACAACTTGACAGTTTCTAAATCAAACCCTCGAATGTTCTCCAAATTGACAGATTGAACAGATGAATCCCAGGAGTAAGAGGTTCAACAGAATTTGATAACCTAAACAAACATAGACGATGTCGACCCTATCTCTGGTTCTGATACCAAATGATGACAACCCAGAACGGACAGTTGTGTCATGGAACACCGCAACCCAAATTTTGCCGCTTAGTCGAATTGAAGCCTCACGATGGACTCGACTCGGGCTGTATATGGGGAATCGAATGTTGGAGGATTAGGATGCCACAATCGGGATGGTAATCCGATTGATAAGTCGAAGGTCGAATCTCGCGTGATTTCGCTACGATTCGCAAAAGCTCAAGAGAGAAATCTTACCAAAAGGTTGCGTAAAAGTTCACCTCAAAGTCTTATAACTTCCCCTTTTTATAAGGGACTACCAACGAGCAAAAACCATAGAAACTATGGCCCATCAAGATAATCTCGTCGGCCTAAATAAATCAAGTCTGACTATAACGTTGGCCCAATCACTAAACATAGTATGATATGGACCTAAATAAAATAAAGTGCACCTAAGTCCACTTATGCTCCATGACATTGAGAACTCGCAGATTGGGCTGCTCGTCTCCAATGGGGCTTCAGGCCTCCTCTTCGTCCGTCACCTCTTGAATAAATAGCCAATGGCTTCCTTGAACTTCTTCGCTCTTGTTCTCATGACAGGGCTTGCGGGTACGTAGATCAGACTCGTGTCTTGGGCTGCATCAGTTTAAAAGGTTGCCCTATTCGGGAATCTCTTGATCTATGCTTATTTTCAACTCCTCGAAGCATTTCATTGATTACTACGCCCTTCCTTGTTTATGGGTGCCTAGGTATCTACCGTAAGCCTTTCCTTGTTTGAACCCCGCCCTTATAAATTTAAAAATTAAGGCTATGCCATCCTAAGGTGCTGCTAAATGGATGGATCTTATCATCGTCCATGAATGATAAATCATAGATCGAACCGCCGAATAGGAAAAATTGGGTGCTATCATATTATTTTGTATCGGCTAAGTTCATGAGTTGGAGATAAGTGGACTCGAACTGCTCAGATCCACCGCAGGTAAAATAATGATAGAGGTCAACGATAAACAATAACTCCCCCCCCCCCCCACTGAAACCGCCCAAACACAGCTTAAAACTTTCATCGTACTGTGCTCTCCAAAGAGCAACTCTTCTCAAAATTTCACTCACAAGGTGCTGAGTTGGAATCCTATTCTAAAAAAAGGTTCTTGTGGTTCTGGAGGTTTCAGCTACAGGAGAACTAGGAACGGAGAGCCCCCCTTTTCCGCCCGACTCTTTGTTCTTAAGAACGCTGGTTTTAAGAATGAGTGATTGCCCTTCTCCGACCCTTACAACCCAACCTTAGAGCAGACATCTAATGTATTCTACTTATTTAACAGGGTTCGATGGTCAGTCTGTGACCCTTGGATACCGAAGGCACCCTTGGGGTGATCTCGTAGTTCCTACGGGATGGAGATGAAGGGGTCGGTCCATGAATTTTCCTTCCTTTTCTTTTGCCGTATTTTGCTCAAAGGGTTGAAGGGAGATAGTGCACCAAGCTCTTCGTAACGGCCAACTTGATCCTCTTCACCAGGGATCTCAGATGAGAGACCCTGAACTCCAACTACCGTCCTAGATTTGACCAACTACCCATCCTACCTTCTTTACATTCTTGACAACCCATTTTTGTCTTAATAGAGTCTTTCAGTTGCATGTTTCGGCCCTCTTCCCCATTACTTAGAAAAAGTGAGCCACTGGTTCAAGTACAAGATATTATCATTACTGCCTGTACAATTAGACATCGAACCCATAATCATAACGACCCAATTACAATAGCGGATCTCTACCAACTGAACTATATCCCCCTGAGCCAAGTGGAGCATGCATGAAGTAGTCAGATGCTTCTACTATTCTTTTTTTCTTTTCCCTAGCGCAGCAGGGCCATCTTGGACTTGAACCAGAGACCTCACTCATGAAGTAAATCATCATACCTACGGTCCAACCAAGGTTGGAGAGAACAATAGATTCCTTTTCGGGATCGATTCATCCTTCCCGAACACAACATACAACTCTTCATTGTATTGTGCTCTCTAAGTGTGCTTGTTCCCCCCTTCTTCCTTAACCCGATAAGTCTTTGTGAAATAACTCCGATGAGAAGAAAAAAGAAGGCGTTAAGAGACCCTCCTGGCCCAACCCTAGACACTCTAAGATCCTTTTTCAAACCTGCTCCCATTCCAAATCAAGAGATAGATAAATAGACGCATCCCATTGTACTGATCGGGTGCGTTGATTGTAACTGAGGGGGTCGAAGACTAAGAAGTGAGTTATTTATACCAAGCATTCTTATTACAACTAGATATAATCTCCTGGTCCTGCGGAAAAGAAAAAGAATTTCACGGTCTTCCTATCGAGAAGGGTGGATTAGGGAAATTTTATTGATTACAACTTTCTCCAGATCTCGGGAATAGCATGAAAAAAATCAGCTCGAATTTTACGATCCCTCTGTCACCCCAGAATGAAGGGGATGATCTCATAGTTCTTGGTCTGTGAAGATGCGCTATTAGATGCTCCATTTTCTTTTCCCATTGAGGCTGAACCTAAACTTGTGCTCGAAAGATAGTTGTACGTACACTGATAAGGGATGTTTGGATTCTTGAGAAGAGAGGAGCCGCGGTGGTCCCCCCCCTACCAGATCGCCCAGATTCCACGTGTGAATCAAAAGTTGGATCTACATTGGATCTCATTTGAATCGCCCCATCTATCCTCCTGAGGATAGGTTTGGTTTTGAAACCCGGTTCTAACAGGAGGAGTACGTATGCTAATGTGCCTTGGATGATCCACATCTCAGGGTCAGGCGCCCATGAACACATTGAACTATCCATGTGGCTGAGAGCCCTCACAACTCAAGCACAACGATGCAATTATCAGGGACGCGCTCTACTACTGAGCTGATAGCTCATCGTGCGAGCCTCCCACTAGGGGCCCGCTATGCCAAAAGCAAGAGAAACCCCATCCCTCTCTTTCCTTTTTCGCCTCCATATCCCCCACGGGAGACATGAGGACGTAACAAAGGGGATCCTATCAACTTGTTCTGACCTAGGATACTAAGCTCATGAACTTGGTCTTACTTTACCGTCGAGAAACGAAAGAAGACTTCCATCTCCAAGTTTCACTCAGACGTAGCTCCCTTGTTTTTGTTTTGGGTGTGAAGTAGTGGCCAAACCAAAATACCCAACAAGCATTAGCTCTCCCTGAAAAGGAGGTGATCCAGCTGCACCTTCCAGTACGGCTACCTTGTTACGACTTTACTCCAGTCACTAGCCCTTCCTTCGGCATCCCCCTCCTTGCGGTTAAGGTAACAACTTCTGGCATGACCACCTTCCATAGTGTCACAGGGCGGTGTGTACAAGGCCTGGAAATGAATTCACCGCCGTATGGCTGACCAACGATTACTAGCGATTCTGAATTCATGCAGGTGAGAGTTGCAGCATGCAGTTTGAATTGAGGACGGGTTTTTGGGGTTAGCTCACCCTCACGGGATCGGGACCCTTTATCCCAGCCATTGTAGCAAGGGTGTCACCCAGGGCATAAGGGGCATGATGACTTGACGTCATCCTCACCTTCCTTCGGCTTATCACCAACAGTCTGTTCAGATTCTATGATGGCAACTAAACATGAGGGTTGCGCTTGTTGTGGGACTTAACCCAATACCTTACGACACGAGCTGACGACAGCCATGAACCACCTGTGTCCGTCTTCCAAAGGGACCCCTGGTAAGGTTCTTCGCTTTGCATAGAATTAAACCACATGCTCCACCACTTGTACGGGCCCCCGTCAATTCTTTTGAGTTTCATTCTCACGAACGAACTCCCAAGCGGGATACTTAATGCATTAGCTACAGTACTACACAGGTCGATACATACATCATTTATGGCTAAGACTACTGGGGTATCTAATCCCATTCGCTCCTGTAGCTTTCGTATCTCAGTGTCAATGTCAGCCCAGCAGAGTTTCACCGTTGGTGTTCTTTCTGATCTCTACGCATTTTACCGCTCCACCAAAAATTCCCTCAGCCCTCACCGTACTCCAGCTTGGTAGTTTCCACCGCCTGTCCACGGTTGAGCCTTGGGATTTAACTGTGGATTTAAAAAGCCACCAACAGACGCTTTACGCCCAATCATTGTGGATAACGCTTGCATCGTCTGTCTTACATCGGCTGCTGGCGCAAAGTTAGCTAATGCTTATTCCCCAGATATCGTCATTGCTTCTTCTCCAGAAAGAGAAGTTCACAACCCGTGGGCCTTCTACCTCCACCCGGCATTGCTCTGTCAAGCTTTCGCCCATTGCGAAAAATTCCCCACTACTGCCTCCTATAGAAATCTGGACCGTGTCTTAGTCCCTGTGTAGCTGATCATCCTCTTGGATCAGCTATTGATCATCACCTTGGTAAGCTATTGCCTCACCAACTAGCTCAGCAGACGCAAGCCTTTCCTTGGGCAGATTCCTCCTTTTGCTCGTGAGCCTACGAGGTATTAGCAACCATTTCCAGTTTTTGTTCCCCTCCCAAGGGCAGGTTCTTACGCGTTACTCACTGAAAACACTAGAAACACCACTTCCCGTCCGACTTGCGTGTGTTAAGCATGTCGCCATCATTCATCCTGAGCCAGGATCGAAGTTTCCATGAGATTTATAGTTGCATTACTTATAGATTCCTTGTTCGTATACAAAACAAATTTGGAATTATCTTTCATTCGAAGATATAACTTGCTGGTCCCGAGATTAAACGTTCAGGTGTAGAGGGGGGGGGGTGAATACACCTGAAAATAATTTCTCAACTTAAAACGCGAACAGTCCCTTTCAGGAGAATGTCGTACTGAACAGGTTCAGTAGACCAAATAAGCTGTTCTGAATCGCGTGGCAGGGTGACTGACTTCACTGAGGCCTGCTAGCTGACTTATGTCAGAATTCAGTACCGTTCAGCTGAAGTTCAGTATAGTGCGGAAATGTGTAGGCCCAAATTCAGTTGACTTAGAAAAGTTTTAAAGAAAACTGTTTCAGTATATTAGTGCAATCTGTTGAGCTTGCTTAAACTCAGTTGAATGATTTTGAAAGATATTTTGAATATGAATAGTAATCATTGCAACAGTAAACACACAAAACACAAGCAATTTTAAAGTGGTTTGGATCCAACAATCCTACGTCCACTGTCCCAAAAAGATCAGGAGACTATTTTATTATATTGAGTTAGTCTCAGTCGGTTTGTGTACTGGACAAACACTGGTCTTGAGATTTATACCAAGCAAGTCTCAATTTACAAGATATCAAACTTAAGTGTTTGACAAACTCTCCAACTATGAAGGAGTCCTTTACAATAAGGATCAGTTCAATGATGAACTCCTTCGTTCTAAGCTATAGATATGGTTAGCTGAGCTTAAGTTAGAGGGAAGGGAATGAGAAAGTGGCTTCTAGAGCGACGAACGGTTAAGTATAGACTTTGAGTTCGTATTCAGTTGCTTGGATACTAGAGCTTATAATCTGATTCAGCTCGGTTCCCTGTGAGCAAGTATGTCGCCTTTCGCTGGAGATAACTCTATAAAGTTCTTTCAGAAAGCTTAAGTCGATTCTGAGTTGCTCGTGAATGCTCGTGTGTTCTTTTATGTGTTGTCGTGGCTTCAATTTGAAATCTTCCCTCATTTATAGAGCAGAGATATGGATAGATCCATAGTAGACGACGATCCATGTGTCTCTCTCTTTTCGGTAGCTAACGGCTCTTTCAAAGTATGGTGACAAAGTCTTTTCCCTCCATTTCTGGAAAGTTGTTGACTTGCAGCTTTAATCAGAAAGTAGACAGCTGGCTGCTTGTCATTGGTCGAGGCTGAAGAAAGTATGTGAGACAAGCAAACTTCAAGGTAGATCTGAACCTGACTTCTCTATACCTCGTATGACTCTGCTGATTTGACTTATGAGATTTCTAGGCAGTTAGAAGACTGTCTGGCCGTTGCTGAGTCTTATCTATGTTAAGTAGCATACTCGTTGCTGAGACAGAACAACTATTACAATTGAAGGGTTCATCAGTCATAGTAGGGTTTTGGGATATTCAAATCTACTGAGCACTGGGCTACTGAGTCATCTTTCAACAATTTTTGGAGGTGCTGAATCATCTCCCAACAATTTCCCCCTATTTGATGATGCCAAAACCTAACCCTTCAAACTGTCAGAAATAAACTCCTTATAAGTATTACAAGTAGGATCAATGGAGTTGTTCTTCAAGTTCTAGACTACTGAGGGAGTTCAGGGAAGAAATATCAGAACCTATACAGAAATCTAACAGCAATTTCCGCCTTTCTAACAACAATGTCCCCCAAAAGCATCTATCAAGCTAAGTAAAAACGGACAGACATAGATATAAATATTCAGTGAGTGTGTGAGTCAGTAATCACTTGGGTGATTCTGAGTGTTAAGCATAAAAGGTAACAAGGCTATGTAGACAATAACGAATTGTCAGGGGCCGAACAGAAATGATGTTTATATATCAGAAGAAAGTTCAGTACAATACATCAACTTGCTATTCTAGAGAAAAAGAAAACAAAGATACAAGGAAGCTATCATCTATCTCTTGAACTGCAGAATCCGCTCTTTAAAATCTTTAGACTTCTCTTCAGGAAGCGGCAGTCCATACATCCGGTAAGTATCTCTTCTCAGCTTCAGTATCTGTGCCATGTCAGCAGGATGAGATTCATCTAGATCATTTTCTTGAGCAGCACTCTTAACCTCTCCATCAATAACCCCAATATGTAGGGAACCATCAAGCTTCAGTGGGGGAGGCAGAGGTCTTGAGCTGGGACTCTGACATCAACCTTCTCAGCTAGGGCCTTCTAAACTCTTGCATATATCTCTGGATCACTCTTCAGAAGCCACTCAGCAAGGGCTATTCACTTGTGCATGTCTGGCCAATACCTCTAAATATAGAACCTCTTAATAAAGTCAGCTTTCAGTGTCTCCCACCCCTGAGTTCGTTCCCATGGCATCCACATATCAACTCTGGGCCATCTGTGGATTTTGAGATCAGTGGGCTTCCTGAGTCTTCTTTACTTATAAGGGATTTCAGCCTTCTCAGGAACCCTTTGACTTGCTTCTTTCTCAGCCTTGATCCTAAGAGCCTCTAGGTCAGCGAGTCTGAGCCTTTCCCTTGCTTCACTTATCTGTTTGGCTTCAGCTCCTCTGTCCAAATATCTCTGCATCTGATCCCAGATCTCTTTCATCTCTTGCTCTTAGCCTTAGAGGGGGCATATGATGGAATGTGCTCTTGCTCCTCTTCTGAATCAGCAGGTGTAGAAGATTGAGATTTGGATGTGCCCTGCTGACCAGTTTGCTGCTACTGCTGTTGTTCTCTTTCTTTCTCCTTGTCAGCTTCATCGCTGAGCTTCAGATTTCTAGGGGGTAGCCTTGTCCCAGGCTTCCTTCCTCTCTGAACTTTGGTTCTGCCTTTGGCAGGCTGTTTCTTTGGCTTATTGGCAGCCTCTACCTCGGCTATCTCCCTTTCCAGCTTCTCATCAACTGCAATCTGAGCCTCTTCCTCAGGAGATATGAACCTTCTGGTTCCTTTCTTCTTTGGTGGAGTAGGGAGTTTCAGTATCTTCTTCCCTTTCCCTGGAACTGGAGGTGGTAGAGGAACTTCTTCCTCTTTAGAGTCCTCCTCTGCGTATTCAGAAATCTCCTTAATAATATCACTTGGAGTCTGGGTTGCTGATTCTTTGGGTCCTGAGCCACTTGGGCCGGTCTCGGCGCATACTGGCTCCTGCCGCTAAGACACACCCCGGGCACGACCCCGATCCCGATCTCGGGGAGCAAGGTGGAAGCAGATTCCTAAGTCTGAGTTGCTCATCTCACTGTCCTGATTCCCCTTGGTGCCCTTGGTACCCTCTCCCTACCTTCCCCCTTTTTGGCATTAGCAAATAGGCCAAGGGTAGGTACCTGCACCTTCTTATCTAGACTGGTATATGCTGAGGCAAGCTTATCCAAAGCATCCTACAGTTTGACAAGTCTCTCGTGGAGTTCATTCCTCTCATCTGTAAGTTCTTCAATATTTTCTTCTGAGAGGTCTCCACCACAGTCTAAATAGATTGCAACTTCAGATCTATCTTATCTTCCATGGCCTTCTGAATTGTCTGGAGTCTGAGCTCAGCGACCTGACTCATGGAAGAAATTGACTCTGTATGAGCTGACTGGGCTGCCTTATAATCTTCGAGAAGTTTTGCTTGGGCAGCTTCCATCAGCTTTTGCTGTCTTTGGAACTCGGCTCTCTGAGTGGCTAAAGCATCAGTCAGGATTGTAGAGAAGTCGGGAGCTGGAGTATTCTGAATGGATGTTCTGAGCTCCTTAATCTCCGCACTCTAAGCCTGAGTGGACTGCCTCCATGTCTTGTGGACGGCGCGGGCAAGGAGTCGGTTCTGAGCACCCTGACTCTTGAGGGCCCTTGCCACAGTCTTCGATCATCGGCTTCTCGGGCTAGGCGCTACCTCAATAGCAGACCCCAGGAACAGCTGTACTGGGTCCGCGGACTGAGAGGTACCAGCCGCCGACTGTCCTGGTGGGGGGATGCTGAGAGGTGGTTCAGCAGTTGTAGTAGGAGCATCCTCCTCGAGCTGAGTTCCCTCAACAAGCTTCTTAGGGCCTGAATCATGGGGCGGGTCCTGATCGTCAGCATCAGACCCATCTGAGGGAGCGGCTGCTGAAGTGGGAAGACGGTCATTCAGCAGAGTGAGCATGGCCGCCCTCATCATCCAGGGAGTAGATATCAGCAGGCTTGGAATAGCCTATCTTCTCCCGGATCATTAGCTCCTTCTCATGGAGTTGTTCGTAGGAGTGGTGCTGGATCAACCTATTTAGTGTTAACCACGCCTGGAACCGGATTAGAGTATGAAGCCTGGCTTGTCTTGCCAATGTAACCAAGTCAGAGTGACTAGCTATCTCTGGATGGCTTCTGAAACTTCTCGGGAGGCTCTAGATTGTAGAGCTGATGCCTCCATCCCGATAGTTTCTGATTTTGAGGCAGTCTCCGAATCCTTAATCTCTATCGGATCTGCTTCTTTTTCAGCAGATGGGATGTTGCTGAGTGGTGGAATGTCCAAGGGGGTCTGAATAGGAGCGATCGGATCAGCTTCTACCCCTTGGTCCACTGCCTCACCCTGTTCAGTGGAGACGGCCTTCTCCACTGACACTATCTTCTCAGAAGACTCTGCCTCGTCTCTGAGTTGTAGGGGAGGTACAACCACAGCTTCAGTGACCTTCTTCAGTTTCATGGTCGGTGTTTTCTGAGCTGCTTTGGGAGGTGACCTCTTCTTAGATGGAGTGGAGGTTTTTTGAGAGCCTTGCTTGGGCTCAGCAGACCCTGAGCCAATCTGCTGAAGGGCTGTTGCCCTACTTTGGAACCTCACCTTTTCAGGGTTGAAGTACCCTTTGTCAGCGTATACTGCATGGTCAGCTCCACACAGGTCTTCAATCATTAAAGAGTACTTCAGTCCGTATAGGAGTTTTCCCTTCACGGCTACGCAGTTAGTGGATCGATCAAATTTCACTGCCTGAGTCATGAACTCCTTCAAGAAAAACTCTGTCCAGTTTATCTTCACATGGTCGTAGAAGGCCATCATCATCTGAATTTTTGGCCTTGACACTTGGTCGAATGACCCAGCCTGACTCGTCAAGATCTGAGTGACTATGTAGGCTAAAGATCTATACTTCGGGAGCATGGCATTCTTCGGGAAAGCTGCTCTGAAGGTGGTAGGCTTCCCGCAGAATATCTCCAAATATTCGTCCATTATATCATCCTTGTAGCCAACTGTACTGAATCTCTTGCTTAGAAGCTGAAAGCTCCGCTGAAGAGCTTCTTTAATAGAAATCTGTTTGATCTCATGTACAACGCGGGCGGGGTCTCCAATCTGATGAATAACGAAACGGCATCTGATATGACCATCAACAGACTCTAAGTTGAGATAGAGTTCAGCAATCTGACGCGGAAGGAAGTATGACGGCTTCCTTGAGAGAAAAGCTTCCAGCCCTGATGCCCTCAGTGCGTCGAATATCTCTTCCATAAAGTCAAGCTCGCAAGCGTCAAACTCCCTTATTGGCTCACACCATACTCGATCCTTCTTGAGGATCTCTTGCATATCGAGTGGAACACTAACGTCCCTTCCTGCCATGATTATAATCTGCAAAGGAAAAAATAGCAGTATCGAAAGAGGAATATTATCAGGAACATATACGATACTGAATAATCATTAAGATTTACCAAAGTATTTCTGAGATATTGTAAGAGATGTTTGCAAATAGATGAGTGCTTTCTCAGAAAATTCTAGGGTTGAAAGATTTGCAGAATAAAATGGCGGTTTCTAAGCTTTGAACGTGTTTTTATATGATCAAGAAGATAAACAATTATTAATCCACGGTTCAGTTTGAATCTGCTTTCTGAGATGGATGGCTAGGATTTAATGTTATAAAATAGGCAATGATCAACTTAGCCGCCTAAGTCAAATTACAGTTGTATATAGCCAAATAAGTAACTTGATTAGACATGTATTTAATGCGCCGCAGAGTTCAGCATACTTTACATAGAATGTCAAGTATTAAATGTAAACCGTTATATTAAATGACATTTTCCAAGGCATTGAATGCGAAGCTGAATCTGAATCACTAATACACATAATATTTCATTGGCTACTGAGTAGAGATACGCAAACCTGTCAGTTGAACATCGTAGTCAGCTGATACCTCGTGTAGATGGTTGCTGAGTCTCTATGTACTGAATAAGTTCAACACCGAGAGTGAACATTCCCCCTTGCTGAATGCTCCTCTCCAGAATCCACTTACTGAGTGGAGTAAGTAGGGTCCGGCAGACTTATCTCTACTGAAAGTTCTCTGAATCTGCATCAGCTAGAGGCTTGGTCAGAATATCTGCCCTTTGATGGTCAGTGTGGACCTTTTACATCCTGATATCCTTCTTTTCGACATGATCACGAATGAAGTGGTGCCTGATGTCCACGTGCTTGCATCTAGTATGAAGTACAGGGTTCTGAGTGATTGCAATCGCACTGGAGCTGTCGCAGAAGATCAGCACTTCATTTTGAATGACGTCATAGTCCCGTAGCTGCTGTCTCTGCCAAAGGATTTGGGCACAGCAACTTCCGGCAGCCATGTATTCAGCTTCAGTAGTTGACGTCGCTACTGAATGTTGTTTCATTGAAAACCACGAAATCAGCTTACTGCCTAGGAACTGACAAGTTCCAGAAGTTGACTTTCGGTCAATTCTACATCCTGCATAGTCAGCATCAGAATAAACAGTTAGTTCAATTTTATCATCTGCTGGATACCATAAACCCATGTCAGGTGCTCCTCTGAGATAGCGGAGAATCTTCTTTGCTGAGTCCATGTGACTCTGCTTCGGATTTGCCTTAAATCGAGCGTAGACACCTACAGCATAAGTTATGTCAGGTCGGGTAGCAGCTCGATATAATAATGAACTAATAATAGCACGAAATTCAGTATGGTCTACTGATACTCCCTCTTTATCAAGATCAATTTTCATATTCGTGTTCATCGGGATCTTGATTGGTTTGCCGGATGTGCAACCGAATTTCTTGATGAGGTCTCGAATGTATTTGCCTTGATTGATGAACGTTCCCTTCTTAGATTGTTTGACTTGAAAACCGAAGAAATAGTTCATCTCTCCCATCATTGACATCTCGAACTTGTACTTCATCATTTTCTTAAACTGCTGACACATGATGACGTTCTTCGATCCAAAAATTATGTCATCTACATAGATCTGCACAAGTAGGATGTCGTCTTCCAGTCGGATGTCGTCTTCCAGTCGAACGCTAAATAATGTGCGGTCTACTGTGCCCTTTTGAAAACCTTTCTGAAGAAGAAACTCAGACAGGGTATCGTACCAAGCCTTGGGTGCTTGTTTTAACCCATACAGAGCCTTTCTGAGTCTGTAGACCTGATGTCCCTGCTGAAAGCCGGGAGGCTGTTCTATATAGACTTCTTCTTTCAGTACGTCGTTCAGGAACACAGACTTCACATCCATTTGATAAACTCTGAATCACTGATGTGTTGCGTAGGCGAGGAATAGTCTGATTACCTCCAATCTTGCAACTAGAGCGAAGGTTTCGTCGAAATCTATTCCTTCGGCTTGACATTAGCCTTTTGCCACAAGATTCGCTTTATTCCTTACTATAACGTTGTTTTCATCTCGCTTGTTTTTGAAGACCCATTTAGTTCCAATCACATGTTGATGTCGGGGTCTGTCAACAAGCTCTCAACTTCATTTCTCGTGAACTGGTTCAGCTCCTCTTGCATAGCTATGATCCAATCAGCATCCTTGAGTGCGTCCTCAACTGACTGAGGTTCTTCAGTAGACAAGAAGCAGGAATATAACGCGCTTTCTCCCTGACAAAATCTGGATCTTGTCTTTACACTTATTGAAGGATCTCCAATAATCAGGTCAGAAGTGTGGGCCTCCAGCCACGATCGACGATGTTTCAACTCTTCATCTGAAATTTGTTCAACACAGATAGTAGGTGAGTTAGGCATTTTAGTTGTACAATTCTGAGATTGAAGTAATTCAGTTACTAGAGTTGGGTCTACTGAGTCACCAGGTTTAGGGACATTTAGCTCAGAAACTTCATCTGTTCCCCCTGAATTATTATCCTTAGTAGAGGTCTCAGTTACCACTTGGGTTTCTTCATCGACCTGAGTTACCTGGGATTGACTCTATTCAGTAGAGTTAATCTGTTCAGCTACTTCTACTGCTGGCTGAGATTCAGTTGTTTTATCTTCAATTTCCTCTTCTGAATCATCATCCCAACACAGGTGGATCTTTTCAACTTTGTCTTTTAGGCTCAGATCTTGTAGCTGCTTGCTAATGTCCTCAGATTCTAATTTAGAGTTTCTGCTCCTATCTTCAGTTGCAAACTCATTAAAAACAACATAAGGGCGTTCCTCCACGCAAAGGGTCCGGTAGATAAAAACTCTGAAGGCCTTGCTGACCGGGGAGTATCCTAAGAAGACTCCCTAGGCTGACTTGCTATCAAAAGTCTTTAACTGATCCTTCCCATTGTTGTGGATAAAGTACGAACACCCAAAAGTATGGAACTAAGATATGAAAGGCTTCCTTCTGTTCCATAGTTCATATGGTGTCTTCTTATGCTGCTCAGTCAGTAGAGATCTGTTCTGAGTGTAACATGCAGTGTTAGTTGCTTCTGCCCAGAATTTGGTTGGGAGTCTTGAGTCTGCGAGCAGGGTTCTTGCTGCTTCTTTGAGTGTTCTATTTTTCCTTTCAGCAACCCCGTTTTGTTGAGGCGTGCACGCGACAGTCGTCTCATGCTCTATGTCTTCAGCTTTCCAGAACTCCTCCACCGTCGAATTCAAGAACTCAGTTCCTCTGTGTAAATGTATCTTTATGATCTTGGTGTTCTTCTCGACACTGAGCTTTATCAGAAGCGTAGGCAACTCTGTTTTGACTTCAGACTTGTTGGCAATAAATATGACCCATGTGTAACGCGAGTAGTCATCAATGACCACTAAAGCATACTTCTTGCGTCTGATCGTCACCAGAGAGACTGGACCGAATAAATCCATTTGTAGCAGCTGAAGGATTCCTTCAGTGGAAGGCGATGGAACAGGCGGATTTTACTTCTTTGTTGGCTTTCCCTTCAGACATGCTTCACACTGAGTGTCTTTGCTGAATACTTCATTCGGCAGTCCTCTTGCTAGAGCGTTTCTAGCTAGCTTGTTGAGCGTCTTGAAGTTGAGATGGCTGAGTCTTCTGTGCCAGAGCCACCCCGTTCTGTTGTCGTTCTTCGCCAAAAACAAGCTTCAGGCTCAGCTGAGTTCCAGTCTCCTACGTAGATATTCTTTTTATGCGAACCTGATAACACTATTTTCCCTATAGTTTTATCAATGACATCACAGAAAACAGCGTCAAAAATCACTCTATTCGAGTTATCACAAAATTGACTAACAGAGAGAAGATTATGCTGAAGTCCTTCAACATATGATACTCTTGGAACTGTGGCGGTTCCAATGCTGAGTGTTCCATAGCCTCTGGTATAGCCTTTAGCGTTATCTCCAAACTCGATTCTGGGTCCTTCTTCAGTAGTATAATTCTTCAGTAGATCCTTCAGGTATGTCATGTGTCTTGAGCATACGTTGTCCACATAGCAAGGGTCCTTGTGCACCTGCAGAACATAATTATATTTAGATACCCTTTATTTTTTATTTTGGGCCCTTAGATGTTAGTTTTGGAAACCCAAATCTGTCTCACGACCCTCGTGGTCACAGACAGTTTCTTTCCACTTTGATCAACATACTTGACCATTGGACTGGTCGATGCTGACTTCTGAGGCTTCACAGGTTCAGGAGTCCTGATCTTCTGAATTGGTGGACTGCTGACCTTTGCCTTCTGAACGGCTTTCTTCTTCCTTTTCTGACTTTTAGGTCCTCTCCTGACTATAGGATCATAATAATATAACTCATACTAAGCTGGATGTGTC
Source organism: Lavandula angustifolia (assembly GCA_028984105.1). Classification (NCBI taxonomy): domain Eukaryota; kingdom Viridiplantae; phylum Streptophyta; class Magnoliopsida; order Lamiales; family Lamiaceae; genus Lavandula; species Lavandula angustifolia. Next base: position 6,081,035 of record CM054810.1, on the reverse strand, counting down.
AGCTGTGGAGGTCCATACTGATCAGCCCATTTTACTCTGCTGGTTCCCCCTTGACTGAACTGGGGTGATTTTGAGCTAATCTTCTTGTCAGAAGCTGATAGTTGGGATGAGGTGCCTTCATCTTCTGTTTGTTCTTGGCAAGGGGGTTCAGGATCTCACCGTTGATGGTCTCCCCTTGAACAAATCTATCAGCTAGCCAGTTTTCTGAGCGTACGGGGGCAGATGAGGAGGCTCCATAACTGAATCCAAGTCACACCTTGCAGTGCTTAGGCTTGTTGCTGGCTAGCATTGCCTCAAGCTTCTTTTCAGCGCACTGCTCTGTCATCAGATTCCTCCAGACATCATCACTTTTCTTAAGCGTTTCATGCTCAGTCTGAAGTTCTGACAACTCTTGCTTCAGTAGACTCAGTTCAATATCTTTCTGAGTCAAGTCATTGGTCAGTACTGAGATCTGATCTTCTTGATGCTGAGACTTGGCCATCAGAGAGTTAATCTCCTCCCTGAGTCTCAGCACAAGTCCTTCTGACTCAGTAGCAACCTGACTCTCCTGAGAAAGTCTCTGATTCTCCATTTTCAGGGTATCCAACTCCTGAAGAGTCTTACTGAGCTGCAGGCTCATCTAAATCTGCACGTCTAAGAGTTCTTCGTAGGCGATCGAGACGTCCAGATTCTCATCTGCACCTGAAATAGTGTCGTGTGTGCAGTGTGAAGAGGAGTTAAATGGAGCGTGAGAGTTTACCTCATCCTCTTCTCCTGCCATAAGACACTTTTCAGCATCTTCTTCAAGCTCTACGACCATGAATGCCACTTCATCATCTGATGAATCCATGAAGGAGTCGACTTCATCTGAGTCGTCTGAGAGTTCACCAGCTATATATACTTGACGATTCTTGATGAACTTCTCCCTTCGAGCTTTGTGTGCTGCTCTCTCAGCAGTACTGAGCTCAGGACAGTCATACTGATAATGTCCTAGCTTTTTGCAGTTGTAGTAGGTGATGACTCTCTCTTCTTTGGTCTCGCTGTCTTTCGAATGAGCTGAGTCTTCCTGTTTCCTTCAATCAGAAGTATACGATTCAGGAGTGCGCTTAGGTGTATATTCAGACTTACCCTTGGAGTCTCTGACGACTCTAGATAGTTTTCTGTGCCTCTCCTTCTCCTTCTGATAGTTTACGGCAAGCAGTGCGTATTTCTTAGCCAGGTTTCCTTCTTGTAAGTCACTGAATGAAGGTTTTGCCTTGCTAGACACGGGAGCCGCTGTGCTGACTGATGCTTTGAAAGCATGGTCGATTTGAGTGTCAGCTTCAACTCGCTGCTTCCTTTGGGGTAGACCGAACTCGAACTCCTCAGCTTTTAGTTCTGAAAAGATATGATCAGGAGAGATAATATCTAAGTCAGAATGTCTCAGTAAAGTAGCAAATGGAGTCCAATGTCCGTCTGGCAGTGCTCTCAATATCTTGAGATTCATTTCTCAGTTGGAGAATGTCTTTCCCAGCCCGTTGATGGTGTTCATCAGATCCGTAAATCTAACATTAAGATCTTCAATCGTGTCACCTTACATGAGAGACAGTCTCTCCAGCTTCTGAAGTTCCAGCGCTAGTTTGTTTGCTTTGATCTTCTGAGTCCCCCGACTCAACAGCGCTAGAGCATCCCAGAGTTCCTTTGCGGACTTGCAGTCCTGAACTCTCCCGAGATAGGAATCACTCAGGGTGGTCAGTATGGCATTTTTGACGACCCGGTCTAAGTTGTGAAGCTGCTTCTCCTCAGGGGTGAAGAGACTTCTATCTTTGGGGATCTTCTTCTCGGTCACCATTTCGCCTCCTTATGCTGGATACTGGGTTTCGACACTATCAATCATGGAAACGATAGGTCCGTCCTCCAGTACCTTTGTCATGCTGTCGTGGAGGGAAGTCAGATATGCCTCTATTCTGACTCGCGATACCCCGTAGTTCTCTACTGAGAACATGGGTACCATCCTAATTCCTGACATATCAGACATTAAAAATTGTGATATGAATGAAGAGTGATATGCAGTGAAAACGTTTTATAGATCCGTTCAAGTAGACCAGTTTCAGAAAACAAGAGTCTTAGAGAATTCCTGCTCTGATACCAATTGTTGGTCCCGAGATTAAACGTTCAGGTGTAGAGGGGGGGGTGAATACACCTTAAAACAATTTTTCAACTTAAAACGCGAACAGTCCCTTTCAGGAGAATGCCGTAGTGAAAAGGTTCAGTAAACCAAATAAGTTGTTCTGAATCGCGTGGCAGAGTGACTTACTTCACTGAGGTCTGCTAGCTGACTTAGGTCAGAATTCAGTACCGTTCAGCTGAAGTTCAGTATAGTGCGGAAATGTGTAGGACCAAATTTAGTTGAGTTTGAAAACGTTTTTAAGAAAACTGATTCAGTATATTAGTACAATTTGTTGAGCTTGCTGAAACTCAGTTGAATGATTTTAAAAGATATTTTCAGTATGAACAGTAATCAATGCAACAGTAAAAACACAAAACACAAGCAATTTTAAAGTGGTTTGGATCCAACAATCCTACGTCCACTGTCCCAAAAAGATCAGGAGACTATTTTATTATATTGAGTTAGTCTCAGTCGGTTTGTGTACTGGACAAACACTGGTCTTGAGATTTATACCAAGCAAGTCTCAATTTACAAGATATCAAACTTAAGTGTTTGACAAACTCTCCAACTATGAAGGAGTCCTTTACAATAAGGATCAGTTCAAAGATGAACTCCTTCGTTCTAAGCTATAGATATGGTCAGCTGAGCTTAGGTTAGAGGGAATGGAACGAGAAAGTGGCTTCTAGAGCGACGAACGGTTAAGTATAGACTTTGGGTTCGTATTCAGTCGCTTGGATACTAGAGGCTTATAATCTGATTCAGCTTGGTTCCCTTTGAGCAAGTATGTCGCCTTTCGTTGGAGATAACTCTATGAAGTTCTTGCGGAAAGCTTAAGTCGATTCTGAGTTGCTCGTGAATGCTCGTGTGTTCTTATATGTGTCGTCGTGAGCTTCAATTTGAAATCTTCCCTCTATTTATAGAGCAGAGATATGAATAGATCCGTTGGAGAAGACGATCCATGTGTCTCTCTCTTTTGGGTGGCTAACGGCTCTTTCAACGTATGGTGACAGAGTCCTTTCCCTCCATTTCTGGAAAGTTGTTGACTTGCAGCTTTAATCAGAAAGTAGACAGATGGCTGCATGTCATTAGTCGAGGCTGAAGAAAGTAGGTGAGACAAACAGAATTCAAGGTAGATTTGAAGCTGACTTCTCTATACCTCGTATGACTCTGCTGATTTGACTTATGAGATCTCTAGACAGTTAGAAGACTGTATGGCCGTTGCTGAGTCTGATCTATGTTCAGTAGCATACTCCTGCTGAGTTCAGCTCTACTGAAGATCAACTCTGAGTTCAGTGAACTACTCTCGCCGAGTTCGGTTCTATCGACTCCTTTCGATATCGCTCTCTGCCGAGTCCAAGACTACTGAGTCTTCTTCTTCTGGTACTGAGGCTGATAGTCTATTGAAGAACCAGCGGACAGAACTGAGTGCCTGAACCAAGTCGAAGAGTGTCTACTGAGTCTGAAACTCTCATAGATAGAACAACCATTACAACTGAAGGGTTCATCAGTCAAAGAAGGGTTCTGGGATCTTCAAATCTACTGAGCACTAGGCTACTGAGTTATCTTCCAACAATTTGTGGAGGTGCTGAATCATCTCCCAACATAACTTTTATTCATGCGCTTCATATTCGCCCGGAGTTCGCTCCCAGAAATATAGCTATCCTTGCCCCCTCACGTCAATCCCACGAGCCTCTTATCCATTCTCATGGAATAACGGCGAGGGGCAAATCCAAATAGAAAAATTCACGTTGGGTTTAGAGATAATCAGGCTTGAACTGTGATGACTTCCACCATGTCAAGGTGACACTCTACTGCTGAGTTATATCCCTTGCCTGCCCCCATCTAGGAATAGAACTGACTAATCCTAAGTCAAAGGTTGAGAGACTTTTCGCCACTATTCTATAAAAAGTTAGAGCTGGGTCTTCTTTTCGCACTATTACGGATATGAGAAAAATGGTCGAAATCAAATTATATTGTCAACTATCCCTATCGAAAATAGGATTGACTCATGATTCCGAAGGAACTAGAGTTACATCCCCTTTCCATTCAAGAGCTCTTATGTGTTTCCACACCCCTTTAAGACCCCGAAAAGTGGAGAAATTCATTTTCTTAAGAAAACATACAAGATTCGTCACTAAAAGGATAATGGTAACCCTACCATTAACTACTTCATTTATGATTTATGAATTTCATAGTAATAGAAATACATTTCCTATCGAGATAGAATTTGTAATTTGCTAACCTCTTGCCTTGCAGGCAAAGATATACCCACGCGGAAAGTACGATTCATTCGGATCGACATGAGAGTCCAACTGCATTGCATTGCAAGAACCCATGTTGTATATTTTATATTTGAAAGAGGTTGACCTCCTTGCTTCTCTTGTGTACACGCCGAGCCCCTTTTCTCCTCGTCACACAGAGATAAAATGTTGGATTGGTGCTAACAGTTCATCACGGAAGAAAGGACTCACTAAGCCAGGATCACTAACTAATCTAAATCACTAACTAATACAAATATAATTGAAAAGAACTGTCCTTTCTGTATACTTTCCCCAGTTCTGTTGCTATCGCGTGCTTTACGCAATCGATCGGATTAAATAGGTATCCCTTCAACATGGGTCATTGAAAGGATCTCGGAGACCCATCAATGTACGAAAACCAGGATCATTCAGAAAATAGATTCCTATTCGAAAAGTGTAGAACTGCATGGATAAGCTTACACTGAGCTGTCAATTTGGGATCTAATTCAAATATTTTCCTTGAGAGGTATCGGGAAGGAATTTGATTGGAATAAGATCGATTGATACATAAAAAGGTTCTCTTTTGCTTTTGTACCCATGGGATAGAAATAGAGGAAGAGGAAAAACCGAAGATTTCACATAGTACTTTTTATTGGATCAAACCTAAGGGACTTAAGGAATGATTTAAAAAAAAAGTGCGAAAAAGAAATGAATATTAAATAAAAATGAAGTAGAAGAACCCGGATTCCAAATGAACAAATTCAAACTTGAAAATTTCTGATTCTCGAAGAATAAGGGGCAAGGGGACTGATCGACAAAGATCTCTTGTTCTTATTATAAGATCGTGATTGGATCCGCATATCTTTGGTAAAGAGAATAATCAAAAATAGAAAGTGTTCAATTGGAACATGAAAACGTGACTAAATTGGTCCTAGTTACTCCTCGGGAGAGAGTGGAAGAAGGGAGGGGATTCTCGAGCGCGGAAAAGGAACCATTGAATTCGAAAGAATTGAACGAGGAGCCGTATGAGGTAAAAATCTCATGTACGGTTCTATAGAGTGGCAGAAAGGGTGACTTATCTGTCAACTTTTCCACTATAATCCCCCAAAAAAACCAAACTCTGCCTTACGTAAAGTTGCAAGAGTACGATTAACCTCTGGATTGGTAATCACTGCTTATATACTCGGTATTGTCCATATTTCAAAAGAACATTCTTCAGTCTTAGTAAGAGGGGGGAGGTTTAAAGATTTACTTGGTGTAAGATATCACATTGTTCAAGGAACCCTAGATGTTGTCGGAGTAAAGGATTGATGGTCCCGAGATAAATGTTCAGGTGTAGGGGGGGGGTGAATACACCTGAATACTTTCTCAACTTAAAACGTGAACAGTCATTTTCAGGAAGATGCCGTACTGAACAGGTTCAGTAGACCAGCTAAGCTGTTCTGAATCGCGTGGCAGAGTGACTGACTACACTGAGGCCTGCTAGCTGACTTAGGTCAGAATTCAGTACCGTTCAATAGAGGTTCAGTAGAGTGCGGAAATGCGTAGGCCCAATTCAGTTGAGTTAGAAAACGTTTTTAGAAAACTGTTTCAGTATATTAGTGCAGTCTTTTAAGCTTTGCTGAAAAACAGTTGAATGATTTGAAAGATATTTTTAGTATGAACAGTAATCAATGCAACGGTAAAACAAAACACACAGAACACAAAGATTTTTAAAGTGGTTCGGATCCAACAATCCTACGTCCACTGTCCCGAAAAATTCAGGAGGCTATTTTATTATACTAAGTTAGTCTCAGTCGGTTTGTGCACTGGACAAATGCTGGTCTTGAGATTTATACTAAGCAAGTCTCAGTTTACAAGATATCAAACTAAAGCGTTTGCAAAACTCTCCAACTATGAAGGAGTTCTTTACATTAAAGAACAGTTCAAGGATGAACTCCTTCAATCTAAGCTATGGATATGGTCTGCTGAGTTTAGGTTAGAGGGAAGGGAACGAGAATGAGGCTTCTAGAGCGACGAACGGTGAGGTATAAACTCTGGGTTCGTGTTCAATTGCTTGGATACTAGAGGCTTAGAGTCTGATTCAGCACCGTTCCCTTTGAGCAAGAATGTCGCATTTCTCTTGGAACAGCTCTTTGAAGATCTTGCGGAAAGCTTTAAGTCGATTCAAAGTTGTTCGTAATTGCTCGTGTGTTCTTGATTTTTCTAGGTGAGCTTCGATTTAAATTCTTCCCTCTATTTATAAATGAGTGGCATGGAAAGATCCTTTGGAGATGATGATCCACGTGTCTCTCTCTTTTGCGTAGCTAACGGCTCTTTCAAAGAATGGTGGCAGAGTCTTTTCCCTCTATTTCCGGAAAAGTGTTTACTTGCAGCTTTAATCAGAAAGTAGACAGCTGGCTGTGCGTTATTGGCCGAGGCTGAAGAAAGTAGGTGAGATAAATAGACTTCAAGACAGATCTGAAGCTGACCTCTCTGTACCTCATATGACTCTGTTGATTTGACTTATAAGATATCTAACAGTCAAGAGACTGTCTGGCCGTTGCTGAGTCTGATCTATGTTCAGTAGCATACTCCTGCTGAGTCTGGATCTATTGAAAATCAACTCTGAGTTCAGTGAACTGCTCCTGCTGAGTCCAGTTCCACTGACTCCTTTTAGTATGCTGCTCCTGCTCAGTCCAACACTACTGAGTCTTCTTCTCATGGTACTGAGGCTGATAGTCTACTGAATAATCAGCAGACAGAACTGAACGCCTGAACCATGTAGGAAGGATGTCTACTGAGTCTAAAACTCTCAGAGACAGACACAGAACGAATAAAAATCAATGGTTCACCAATCAAAGTAGGTTTTTGGGATCATTCAAATCTACAAGCACTAAGCTACTGAATCATCTCCCAACAATTTCCCCCTATTTGATGATGCCAAAACCTAACACTATAAACTGTCAGAACCAAAACTCCTTACAAATGTTACAAGTAGAATCAGTGGAGTTGTTCTTTAAGTTCTAAACTACTGAATAGGAGTACAGGAGAGAAATATCAGAACCTATACCGAAATCTAACAACAAATTCCCCCTGAACATCCTTATACAATAAATTCCCTTATGCTTCTAACAAAAACAGATCTATCAGCTAAGCAAGAACAGACAGATACAGATATCAGCAGTGAGTGTGTGAGTCAGTAATCACTTAGGTGATTCTGAGTGTTAAGCATAAATAAACAAGGCCTTGAAGACAATAAGTTATTGTCGGACCGAACAGCAAAGATGTTTTATAGATATGAAAATTCAGTACATTACATCACATGCTATTCTAGAAACAAAATAAGATACAAAGAAGCTTCTATCTATCTTCTGAACTGCTGGAACCGTGCTTTGAAATCTCTTGACTTCTCCTCAAGCAACGACAATCCATACATCTGGTAGGTGTCGTTTCTGAGCTTCTGTATCTTCAGCATATGAGCATGAACATTTTCCTCAAGATCTAAGACTTTGATAGCATTGTTGACCTCTCCTTCTATTACTCTAGTATGCAGTGATCCATCAAGCTTCAGTGGAGGAGGCAGCGGTCTAGGAACAGGAACTCTGACATTTTCTTTTTCAGCTAAGGCTTTCTGGACTCTTGCATAGATCTCAAGGTCACTCACCAGAAGCCATTCAGGGAATGCAGTAATCTTGTTCATGTCAGGCCAGAACTTCCAGACGAAGTATCTCTTCACAAATTCACCTTTGAGAGTTTCCCATCTCTGAGTCAGCTCCCATAGCATCCATTGATCAATCCTTGGCCATCTATGGATCTTCAGATCAGTAGGCTTCTTGGCTCATCTATACCTATAAGGAATCTCAGCTTGTTTGTCAGGTACTCTTTCTCTCGCTTCTTTCTCAGTTCTTATTCTCAGAGCTTCTAAGTCAGCCTGCCACAGCCTTTCACGAGCTTCATTGATTTGTCTGGCTTCAGTAATTCTATCTAGAGCCCTTTCCATTGTGTCCCACATCTCTTTCATCTCCAGTTCTTGTTCCTTAGAGGGGACGTACGACGGTACATGCTCCTCTTCTTCTTCTGACTCAGCAGGTGTTAGAGATTTGGACTTGGTTTCACCCTGCTGTCCAGTCTGTTGCTGCTGCTGTTGTTCCTTTTCTTTTTCTTTATCGACCTCATCGCCAAATTTTAACTTTCTAGGGGGTGGCCTAGACCCTGGCTTCCTTCCCCCTTGGACCTTACTCTTTGCCTTGCAGGAGCTTTCTTAGGCTTATTGGCAGCCTCAGCCTCAGCAATTTCCCGGGCGAGCTTTTCATTTGCCTCGATCTGAGCTCTCTCCTCAGGACTAATGTACCTCTTAGCTCCTTTCTTTGGTGGGGTTGGGAGTTTCAGCAGTTTCTTCCCCTTACCCGCCACCGGAGGAGGCAGAGGAGTTTCCTCCTCATTAGAGTCCTCCTCAATAAAGTCAGCAACCTCCTTGATATGTTCACTGGGAGTTTGGGTTGCTGAGTCTTTTGGTCCTGAACCGCTTTGGCCGGTCTCAGCAGGCTCTACATCTCCTGCTGCTGAAACACCCTGGGCTTGACCTTTGCCTTGGGAGTCAGTAGGAGCAGATTGACGTCCAGATGCTCCTCTTACTGATCTAATCCCCCTCGGTGCCCTCAGTGTCCTTTCCCTTTCCCCCTTTTTGGCATCATCAACTCAGCTAGGGGCAGGGATCGGAATCTTCTTATTCAGACCTTCGTATGCCGTGGCCAGCTGATCCAAGGTTGCCTGCATTTTCTCGAGGCAGAGGTGGAGTTCATTCCTTTCTTCGATAAGCTCATCACCAAACTTCTTATGTGAAGAATCCACCAAGGTCTGAATGGCTTGCAACTTAGTATCCATCTTGTCTTCTAGAGTCTTCTGAATAGTTTGAAGTCTGAGCTCAGAGGCTTGACTCATTAAAGAAACGGATTCAGTATGAGCTGACTGGGCTGCCTTAAAATCTTTGAGTAGTTTCCTCTGGGCAGCTTCCATCAGTGCTTGTTGCCTTTTGAACTCTGCTCTCTGATTGGATAGAGCATCTGAGAGAATAGTGGAAAAGTCAGGAGCCGATTTATTCTGAATGGAAGTTCTGAGCTCCTTCCTCTCCTCACGCTGAGCTAGAGTTGACTGTTTCCACGTCTTGTGGACAGCCTTGGCTAGAAGTCTGTTCTAAGCACCTTCACTTCTCAGGGACTTGGCCATAGTCTTGGATCGTCGGCTTTTGGGGCTGGGCGCTACCTCGAATGCAGACCCCAGCTGAAGCTGTATTGGGTCCACGGTCTGAGAGGTACCAACCACCGACTTGACTGGAGGGAGGATATTGAGTGGAACGTCAGCAGTTGAGGGTTGAGCACCCTCCTCCAGTTGAGATTCCTCAACATGCTTCTCAGGGCCTGAATCACTGGGCGGGTCCTGATCATCAGGTCAGACCCATCTAAAGGCGCGACTGTTATAGTCGGGACACAGTCATTCAGCATGGCCAGCATCACCGCCCTTAAATCCTCCATGGAGCAGAGATCTGCAGGCTCAAAATAGCATATCTTCTTGCGGATAATCATCTCCTCCTCATGTAGTTGTTCGCAGGTATGGTGTTGGATCAGCCTGTTAAGAGTTGACCACATCTGGAACCTGATCAGTGTATGAAGCCTGGCCTGCCTTGTGAGAGCAACCAAGTCACAATGACTTGATATCTGTGGGATGGCCTCTGAGACTTCTCGGGAGGCTCTGGTTTGAAGAGCTGAGGCCTCCATCCCAATTGTCTCGGCTTCAGAAGCTGTCTCCGAGTCTTCCACCTCCATTGGAGACATCTCTTTCTTAGCAGATAGGATACTGCTGAGAGGTGGAACATCCAGTGGGGTCTGAGCAGTAGGAGTCGTAGGCTCAGCATCCGACCCTTGTTCCACTGTCTCTTCCTTTTCAGTGGAGACTGCATTCTCCACTGAGACAGTTTTCTCAAATAAATCTGCTTCATCTCGCAGTTGGAAGGAAGGGACAACTACTGCCTTAGAGACCGTCTTCTGCTTCTTCGATGGTGTCTTCTGAGCAGATTTGGGAGGTGACCTCCTCTTGGTCGGAGTAGTAGATTTCTTTCCCTTCTTGGGCTCAGTAGGCCCTGCTCCAATTTGCTATAGAGCCACTGCCTTACTGCGAAATCTGACCTTCTTTGGGTTGAAGTACCCCTTGTCAGCATAAACGTGGTGGTTAGCACTGCAGAAGTCTTCAATCATCACTGTCAGCTTCATCCCGTAGAGAAGCTTCCCTTTGACAGTGAGACTGTTAGTAATCTTATGAAATTTTGTAGCCTGAGTGATGAATTCTTTAAGGAAGAATTCTGTCCAATTGACCTGCGCTCTGTCATAAATCGCCATAATCATTTGTAGCTTGGGTCTGGACACTTGATCAAATGATCTCGCTTGGCTAGTCAAGATCTGAGTGACTTTGTACGCCAACGCTCTGTACTTTGGCAGCATTGAGTTCTTTGGGAAAGCAGCCCTGAATGACGTAGGCTCGCCACAGAAGATCTCCATGTATTCGTCCAGCATATCATCTTTGTATCCTGTAATACTGATGTCGGTGCTGGGCAACTGAAAGCTCCGCTGAAGAGCTTGTCGGATGGATATTTGCTTGATTTCGGAGTCAGCACGGGTGGGGTATATGACGTGATGGATGATGAACCGACCCATAATGTCTCCGTCCACGGAATCAGAGTTCAAGTATAGCTCCGACACTTGTCTCGAAAGGAAGAAGGCTGGCTTCCTCGACAAGAAACCTTCAAGTCCGGACGCCCTCAACGCCTCGAATATCTCCTCCATAAAATCCAGTTCCCAGGCATCGAACTCCATGATTGGCTCGTACCAAACACGTTCTTTTTCCAAGATCTCAATGATATCGGCTGGTGTAGAGACTGTAACACCCTTGGATGCCATGATTATGATCTGCAGAATGAGATATCAGTATCGAGAAAAATATTACAAGAAATATGTGATACTGAATATGCATGAAAGTTTACCGTAATAATTTCTGAGAAGTGATGAAAGAGGTTTGCAAATAACAGATGAATTCTCAGAAAATTTTTAGGGTTTAAAGTTGCAGAGCGAAAATGGCGGTTTTTGAGTCTTTGAACGTGTTTTATATGATCAAGAAGATGAACAGTTTTACATCAACGGTTCATTCAAATTTGCTTTATGAGATGGACGGCTAAGATTTAATTTTATAAAATAAGTAATGATCAAAATAGCCGCCTAAGTAAAATTACAGTTATATATAGCCAAAGAGGTAATTTAATAAGACACGCATTTAATGCGCCGCAGAGTTCAGCATACTTGGCGAAGAATGTCGTGTATTAAATATACACTGTTATATTAAATGACATTTTCTAAGGCATTGAATATGAAGCTGAATCAGATTCATTAATGCATATGTAATATTGGCAACTAAGTAGAGATACACAAACCTGACAGCTGAACATCGTAGTCAGCTGATACCTCGTGTCAATGGTTGCTGAATCTCCATGTACTGAATAAGTTCAGTACTGAGAGTGAACATTCCCCTTGTTGAATGCTCCTCTCCTGAATCCACTTACTGACTGGAGTCAGTAGGGTCCAGCAGACCTAGCTCTACTGAAAGTTCTCTGAATCTGGCTTCAGCTAGAGGCTTGGTCAAAATATTGGCCCTCCGATGGTCAGTATGGATCTTCTCCATCCTGATATCCTTTTTTTCGACATAGTTACCAATGAAGTGGTGTCTAATGTCCACGTGCTTGCATCTAGTGTGAAGTACAGGGTTCTGAGTGATTGCAATTGCATTGGAGCTGTCGCAGAAGATCGGCACTTCATTCTGAATGACGTCATAGTCGCGTAGCTGCTGTCTCAGCCAAAGGATTTGGGCGCAGCAACTTCCCGCAGCCATGTATTCAGCTTCAGTAGTTGACGTCGCTACTGAATGTTGTTTCTTTGAAAACCAAGAGATCAACTTACTGCCAAGGAACTAACAAGTTCCAGAAGTTGTTTTTCGATTAATCCTACATCCTACATAGTTAGCATCAGAATAACCAGTTAGTTCAATATTATCATATGCTGGATACCATAAACCCATGTCAGGTGTTCCTCTGAGAATGCAGAGAATCTTCTTTGCTGAGTCCATATGGCTCTGCTTAGGATTCGCCTGAAATCGAGAGCAGACACCTACATCATAAGTTATGTCAGGTCGAGTAGCAGTTAGATATAATAATGAACCATTAATAGCGCGAAATTCAGTATGGTCTACTGATACTCCCTCTTTATCAAGATCAATTTTCATATTCGTGTTCATCGGGATCTTGATTGGTTTGCCGGATGTGCAACCGTACTTCTTGATGATTAATGTTCCCTTCTCCGATTGTGTGACTTGAAAACCGAGGAAATAATTCATCTCTCCCATCATCGACATCTCGAACTTATCCTTCATCATTTTCTCGAACTGCTGACACATGATGACGTTCTTTGAGCCGAATACAATGTCATCTACGTAGATCTGCACAAGTAATATGTCGTCGTCCAATTGAACAATGTGCGGTCTACTGTGCCCTTCTTAAAACCTTTCTTAAGAAGAAACTCAGACAAGGTATCATACCAAGCTCTGGGTGCTTGTTTTAACCCATACAGAGCCTTTTGTTTTAACCCATACAGAGCCTTTCTGAGTCTATAAACCTATTGTCACTGCTGAAAGACGGGAGGCTGTTCTACATTGACTTCTTCTTTCAGCACGCCGTTCAGGAACGCAGACTTCACATACATTTGATAAACTCTGAAGCGTTGATGTGTTGCGTAGGCTAGGAATAGTCTGATTGCCTCCAATCTTGTAACTAGAGCGAAAGTTTCGTCGAAATCTATCCCTTCGGCTTGACAGTAGCCTTTTGCCACGAGTCTCGCTTTGTTCCTTACTATGATGTTGTTTTCATCTCACTTGTTCTTGAAGACCCATTCAGTTCCGATCACATGCTGATGTCGAGGTCTGTTAACAGGCTACCATACTTCGTTTCTCGCGAACTGGTTCAGCTCCTCCTGTATAGCTATGATCCAATCAGCATCCTTAAGTGTGTCCTCAACTGACTGAGGTTCTTCAGTAGACAAGAAGCAGGAATATAGTGCGCTTTCTCCTTGACAGAATCTGGATCTTGTCTTTACACTAGCTGAAGGATCTCAAATAATTAAGTCAGAAGTGTGAGCGTCCAGCCACGATCGACGAAGTTTTAACTCTTCATCTGAAATTTGTTCAACACAGATAGTAGGTCAGTTAGGCATTTCGGTTGTACTGTTCTGAGATTGAGGCAAGTCAGTTACGAGAGTTGGGTCTACTGAGTCACCAGGTTCAGGGGCATTCAGCTCAGGAACATCATTTGTTCCCCTTGAATTATTATCCTCAGTAGAGGTCTCAGTTACCACTTGGGTTTCTTCATCGACCTGAGTTACATGGGATTGATTCTGTTCAGTAGAGTCAATCTGTTCAGATACATATGCTGCTGGCTGAGATTCAGTAGTCTTATCTTAAATTTCCCCTTATGAATCATCATCCCAACATTGCTGGATATTTTCAACTTTATCTTTTAAGCTTAGATCCTGTAGCTGCTTACTGATGTCCTCAGATTCTGATTTTGAGTTTCTGCTCTTGTCTTCAGTAGCAAACTCATTAAAAACAACATGAGGGCTTTCATCCACGCAAAGCGTCCGGTAGTTAAAGACTCTGAAGGCTTTGCTGACCCGGGAGTATCCTAAGAAGACTCACTGGTCTGACTTCCTATCAAAAGTTTTCAACTAGTCCTTCCCATTATTATGGATAAAGCATGAACACCCAAAAATATGGAAATAAGATAAAGAAGGCTTCCTGCCGTTCCATAATTCATATGGGGTCTTCTGATGCTGCTTTATCAGTAGAGATCTATTCTGAGTGTAACATGCAGTTTTAGTAGCTTCTACCCAGAATTTGGTTGGGACTCCTAAGTCAGCGAGCAGGGTTCTTGCTGCTTCTTTGGGTGTTTTGTTCTTCCTCTCAGCAATCCCATTTTGTTGAGGCGTGCGCGCGACAGATGTTTCATGCTCTAAGCCTTCAGCTTTGCAGAATTCTTCCACCATCGAATTCAGGAACTCAGTTCCTCTGTCTGAACGTATCTTTATGATTTTAGTGTTCTTCTCGACACTAAGCCTTTTCAAAAGCGCAGGCAACTCTGTTTTGACGTCAGACTTGTTGGCAATAAATATGACCCATGTGTAGCGCGAGTAGTCATCAATGACCACTAAAGCATACTTTTTTCCTCTGATCATCACAGGAGAGACTGGACCGAATAAATCCATATGTAGCAGCTGAAGGATTCCATTAGTGGAAGGCGATGGAACAAGCGGATTTTACTTCTTTATTTGCTTTCCCTTCAGACATGCTTCACACTGAGTGTTTTTGCTGAATACTTCATTCGGCAGTCCTCTCGCTAGAGTGTTTCTAGCTACCTTGTTGAGCGTCTTGAAGTTGAGATGGCTGAGGCTTCTGTGCCAGAGCCACCCCGTTCTGTTATCGTTCTTCGCCAGCAAGCAAGCTTCTGGTTCAGCTAAGTTCCAGTCTGCTACATAGATATTCTTTTTGTGCGAACCTGATAACACTGTTTTCCCTGTAGATTTATCAATGACATCACAGAAACCAGCGTCAAAAATCACTCCATTCGAGTTATCACAAAATTGACTAAAAAAGAGAAGATTATGTTGAAGTCCTTCAACATATGATACTCTTGGAACTGTGGCGGTTCCAATGCTGAATGTTCCATAGCCTCTGGTATAGCCTTTTGCATTATCTCCAAACTCGATTCTGGATCCTTCTTCAGCAGTATAATTCTTCAGTAGGTTCCTCTGGTATGTCATATGTCTTGAGCATCCGCTGTCCACATACCAAGGGTCCTTGTGCACCTGCAAAACAGAATTATATTCACGTACCCTTTATTTTTTATTTTAGGTCCTTTGATGTTAGTTTTGGAAACCCAAATCTGTCTCGCAACCCTTGTGGTCTCAGACAGTTTCTTTCCACTCTTATCAACATACTTGACCACTGGACTGGTCGATGTTGACTTCTGATGCTTCACTGGTTCAGGAGTCCTGATCTTCTAAATTGGTGGACTGCTGACCTTAGCCTTCTGAATGGCTTTCTTCCTTTTCTTCTGACTTCTGGATCCTCTCCTGACTATAGGATCATAGTAATATGACCCAAACTGAATTGGATGTGTCAGCTGCGGAGGTCCATGCTGATCAGCCCACTTAACTCTGTTGGTTCCCCCTTGACTGAACTGGGGTGATTTTGAGCTAATCTTCTTGTCAGAATACTGATAGCTAGGATTAGGTGCTTTCATCTTTTGTTTGTTCTTTGCTAGGGGATTCAGGATCTCAGCATTGATAGTCTCCCCTTGAACAAACCTATCAGCTAGCCGGTTCTCTGAGCGTACTAGGGCAGATGAGGAGGCTCCATGGCTGAACCTGAGCCCCTCCTTGCAGTGCTTAGGCTTGTTGCTAGCTAGCATTGCCTCAAGCTTCTTTTCAGCGCCCATGTACTGCTCCGTCATCAGATTCCTCTAGACATAATCACTCTTCTTAAGCATTTCATGCTCGGTCTGAAGTCCTGACAACTCTTGCTTCAGTAGACTCAGTTCAGTATCCTTCTGAGTCAAGTCATTGGTCAGTACTGAGATATGATCTTCTTGATGTTGAGACTTGGTCATCAGAGAGTTAAACTCCTCTCTGAGTCTCAACACAAGTCCTTCTGACTCAGTAGCAACCTGACTCTCCTGAGAAAGTCTCTGATTTTCCACTTTCAGGGTATCCAACTCCTGAAGAGTCTTACTGAGCTACAGGCTCATCTGAATCTGCTCGTCTAATAGTTCTTCATACACGATCGAGATATCCAGATTCTCTTCTGCACCTGAAATAGTATCGTGTGTGCAGTATGAAGAGGAGTTAACTGGAGCGTGAGAGTTTACCTCATCCTCTTCTCCTGCCATGCACTTTTTAGCATCTTCTTCAAGCTCTACGGCCATGAATGCCGCTTCATCGTCTAATGAATCTATGAAGGAGTCGACTTCATCTGAGTTGTCTGAGAGTTCACCAGCAATATATGCTTGATGCTTTCTTGATGAACTTCTCCCTTTGAGCTTTACGTGCTACTCTCTCAGCTGTACTGAGCTCAGGACAGTCATATTATTAGTGTCCTGGCTTCTTGCAGTTGTAACAGGTGGTGACTTTATCTTCTTTGCTCTCACTGTCTTTCGACTGAGATGAGTCCTCCTGTTTCCTGCAATCAGAATATGTGATTCAGGAGTGCGCTTGGGTGTATATTCTGACTTACCCTTTGAGTCTCTGACTACTTTAGAGAGTTTTTTGCGCCTCTCCTTCTCCTTCTGATACTTTACGGCAAGCAGTGCATATTTCTTAGCTAGGTTTCCTTCTTGTAGATCACTGATTGAAGGTTCTGCCGTGCTAGATGCGGGAGCTGCTGTACTGGCTGATGCTTTGAAGGCATGGTCGATTTGAGTGTCTGCTTCAGCTTGCTGCTTCCTTTGGGGTAGACCGAACTCGAACTCCTCAGCTTTTAATTCTGAAAAGATATGATCAGGAGAAACAATATCAAGGTCAGAATGTCTAAGTAATGTAGCGAATGGAGTCCAATGTTTGTCCGGCAGTGCTCTCAAGATTTTGAGATTCATTTCTCATTTGGAGAACGTCTTCCCAAGCCCGTTGATAGTGTTCATCAGATCCGTAAATCTGACGCTAAGATCTTCAATCGTGTCGCCAGGCATGAGAGACACTCTCTCCAGCTTCTGAAGTTCCAGCGCTAGTTTGTTTGCTTTGATCTTCTGAGTCCCCCGACTCAGTAGCACTAGAGCATCCCAGAGTTCCTTCGCGGACTTGCAGTCCTGAACTCTTCCGAGATAGGAATCTCTCAGGGTGGTCAGTGTGACATTTCTGGAAACCTGGTCTAGATTGTGAAGCTTCTTCTTCTCAGGGGTGAAAAGGCTTCTGTCTTTAGGGATCTTCTTCCCGGTCACCATGCCACCTCCTTGTGCTGGATCCTGGACTTCGACACAATTAATCGTAGGAACGATAGGTCCGTCATCTAGTACCTCTATCATGCTGTCGTGGAGGGAAGTCAGATGAGCTTCCATTCTTACTCGCCATACCCCGTAGTTCTCTACTAAGAACATGGGCACCATCCTGATTCCTAACATATCAGACATTGTAGATTGTGATATGAATGAAGAATGATATGCAGTAAAAACGTTTCCAGGATCCGTTCAAGTAGACTAGTTTCAGAAAACAAGAGTCTTAGAGAATTCCTGCTCTGATACTAATTGTTGGTCCCGAGAAAGTTTTCAGGTGTATTTACCCCCCCCCCACCACCTGAATGTTTATCTCGGGACCAACAAGGATCGTGAACAAGAGCGTTCTAGTGCGTTGTAGATTCTAATCCATGACTTGTATCATTTGATTATGCCATGTGAATGGCTAGAACATGTGAAGTGTATGGCTACCATGAGACAAAAGATCTTCTTTCTAAAGATATTCAATTCTGAACTCTTATATGTCCAAGGTTCAATATTGAAATAATTTCAAAGGTTTTCCCTGACTTTGTCCGTGTCAACAAACAATTCAAAATACCTCAACTTTTTGAGAACATGTCCGAGCAATGATTCGAAGCACTTCTTTTTACACTATTTCAACAACCCAAGGACTCAATCGTATGGATATGTAAAATATAGTATTTCCAATCATAACAATGGAGGGAAAGGGATACTCAATTTGAAGTGAGTAAACAAAATTCCATACTCGATCTCATAGATATATATAGAATTCTGCAGAAAATCGTATTCGATGAAAGTCGTATGTACGGCTTGGAGGGAGATCTTTCATATCTTTCGAGATCCACCTTACAATATAGTGTAAAAAAAGAAAAAATAAGTGATTTTAGCCCTTATAAAAAGAAAACTGATTCTTAACGCCTTTCACGCTCATGTCACGTCGAGGTATTGCAGAAGAAAAAACAACAAAATTAGATACAATTTATTATAATCAATTAGTTAACATGTTGGTTAACCATGTTCTGAAATACGGAAAAAAAATCATTGGCTTATCAAATTATCTATCAAGCCATGAAGAAAAAATCAACAAAAGACAAAAACAAATCCACTATCTGTTTTACGTCAAGCAATACGTGGAGTAACTTCCGATATAGTAGTAAAAGCAAGACGTGTAGGTGGATGGACTCATCAAGTTCCCATTGAAATAGGATCTATTCAAGGAAAAGCACTTGCCATTCATTGGTTATTAGCGCTATCCCAAAAATGTCCGGGTCGAAATATGGCGTTCAAATTAAGTTCTGAATTAGTGGATGCTGCTAAAGGGAGTGGCGATGCCATACGCAAAAAGGAAGAGACTCATAAAATGGTAGAGGCAAATAGAGCTTTTGCACATTTTCATTAATCTATGAACATGATCTATACATCTCGATCGGAAAAGAATCAAGGGAAAAATAAAGAACCGGAATTGATCGATAGATTTCTCGAATCAAACGAAAAAGAAACAAAAGATGAAACATAAATCATGGATCAACTAAGCCCTCTTGTGAACTTTCATAAAGAGGAACCTCATGTAAATACCATGGAATAAGGTTTGATCTTGATCCTTTTCCATTCCAAAAATAGAAAGTTCGGCACAATTGGGATTTGTTTGGAAATTGCATGCAGTTACTAATTCATAATCTAGCATATACAGAATGAAAACTTAATTCTCGATTCTAAGAGATTTTTTATGAAAGCCTTTCATTTGCTTATTTTCGATGGAAGTTTGATTTTCCGAGAATGTATCCTAATTTTTTGCCTAATTCTTCTTCTGATGATTGATTCAACCTCTGATCAAAAAGATATACCTTGGTTATATTTCATCTCTTCAACAAGTTTATTAATGAGCATAACGGCTCTATTGTTCCGATGGAGAGAACAACCTATGATTAGCTCTTCGGGAAATTTCCAAACGAACAATTTCAACAAAATCTTTTAATTTCTTATTTTACTATGTTCAACTCTATGTATTCCTCTATCCGTAGAGTACATTGAATGCACAAAAATGCCTATAACAGAGTTTGTCTTATTTGTATTAATAGCTACTCTAGGAGGAATGTTTTTATGTGGTGCTAACGATTTAATACCTATCTTTGTAGCTCCAGAATTTTCAGTTTATGCTCCTACCTATTATCTGGATATACCGAGAAAGATGTACAGTCTAATGAGGCTACCATGAAATACTTGCTTATGGGTGGGGCAAGCTCTTCTCTTTTGGTTAATGGTTTCTACTGGCTATATGGTTTATCTGGGGGAGAGATCGAGCTTCAAGAAATAGGGAATGGTCTAATCAATACACTAACATATAACTCCCCATGAATTTCAATTGTGCTCATATTCATCACTGTAGGAATTGGGTTTAATGGACTCCTGACGTATATGAAGGAGTGCAGTTTATACGAGAAAATTCTACATCTCTATCTCTGAGATGTTGGGATTTTTCAAAACTCCATGGGCATGCAGAAGAGAAATGCAATCCCCACTGGAACCAAGACAGAACTTTTACTTGTTCAAATAACAATTAAGGTGAAGTAGAGTCAGGGACGACCAATCTCTTTATGATAAACAAATCCATTTTGCAAGTTCCTTCTTATGGGGAGTTCCGACAAAGGATCATATCAGTGGCGTATACAATACTTGAATTCTCGATGTAGATTCTACATAGTAAGTTCTCATCCTTCAAAGAGTACAAGTATAATAGGAGCATCCATCGACAAAAGGATCACCCTAAGATATTTCATGTCTATTGAGAACGAATTAAATCATATGGTTATACTTTTCAATCTTTCTGACTTGCTCCTACATAACCAAGGTCAAAAAGATTGAAAAAATAAGTCATTCACAACCACTGATGAAGGATTCCTCAAAAAGTTACGGATTAGTAAAAATTCTTAGAAATCGAACAGATTCGGTCTTATACATACACGAGGAAGGTAATCAAAAAACAAAGATGATGAGTTATTCTTTGTTTTATTACTTAGGAGCCGTGTGAGATGAAAGTCTCATGCATGGTTTTAAATGAGAGAAATAAGTGAGAAATCCTCTTTTCGACTCTGACTCTCCCACTCTAGTTGTTGCTTACTTTCTGTTACTTCGAAAGTAGTTGCTTCAGCTTTAGCCACTCGAATTTCGATATTCCTTTTTATTTCTCATCAAATGAATGGCATCTTCTTCTAGAAATTCTAGCTAATCTTAGCATGATATTAGGAAATATCATTGTTATTACTCAAACAAGCATGGTTTGTATGCTTGCATATTCGTCCATTGGTCAAATCAGATATGTAAATTATTGGAATAATTTTTGGAGACTCAAATGATGGATACGCAAGCATGATACTTATATATTGTTCTATATCTCCATGAATTTAGGAGCTTTTGCTTACATTATATTATTTGGTCTACGTACCGGAACTGATAACATTCGAGATTATGCGGGATTACACACGAATAATCCCGGAGCTTTTCTGGCTCTCTCTTTAGCCCTATGTCTCTTATCCCTAGGAGGTCTTCCTCCACTAGCAGGTTTTTTTCGAAAAACTCTCTTTATTCTGGTGTGGGTGGCGGGCAGGCCTATATTCTTTGGTTTTAATAGGACTCCTTAGAAGCGTTGTTTCTATCTACTATTATCTAAAAATAATCAAGTTATTAATGACTAGACGAAACCAAGAAATCACCCCTCATGTGCGAAATTATCGAAGATCTCCTTTAAGATCAAACAATTCCATCGAATTAAGTATGATTGTATGTGTGATAGCATCTTCTATACCAGGAATATCAATGAACCCGGTTATTGCAATAGCTTAGCATACCCTTTTTTAGCTTCTAGAGTCTATTTCTTAGTTCAACACCCCTCTTACTAACTGGAATAAAATAAAATAAAAATGAGTAGATCTGTTCCGACCAAAATGGGAATGGGCTAAGGTTATGAACTTATAATCTGATGATCGAGTCGATTACATGATTATAAGTTCATTCCATACCAGACCAGACCGAAATACGGTTATATACATTCTATATATAGATAGATATTATGTTTACATATGGATCCCTATATCGTTCTATTCCATTTAGGATTAGGAATAGCCGTAATCGGACCTGCTTTTTCCATATCTCTCGCAATTTTTTGGGGGGGTCCTATTTACCTCTTTGAGTTTCTATTGAATCGAGAGATAAAATAAGTTTGATTGACCATCTTTTTTATATATACATAATACATTCTCCGGATAATTCAAATCAAAGCAATTGGATGTCCATCTCGGGCCTATATGACCCATCAATAGAAATACTCCACCCTTGTCATATATTCCACACATCACTAGATAGATATCATATTCATGGAATAGGATGCACTTTCAAGATGCCTTGGTGGTGAAATGGTAGACATGCGAGACTCAAAATCTCGTGCTAAAGAGCGTGGAGGTTCAAGTCATCTTCAAGGCATAATATTAAGAATGCTCATTGAATAAGTAATTCAATAAGAGAGCTCTGATCGAATTTGTATTGATATACCGACCTGCACCTACCCTAGAGTATATGCTTCAATAGGAATCACACAAGGGTACATTAGAAACCTCTAGTAAAATGCATGCCCGTCACCTTGCGGATAAAGTACATTACATAGTCCAGGGATTGGCGACTTACCCATTCAGTGACTTTGGGACTGGACATTCCCAAAACGGGTACTATTGGGTCGGGTCAATTCACTAATACATGCCTATTGGCATTCCACCCTTCGTTCTCCTTTCAGGGCCTATCCGAAAGAGAATCCAGTACTTCTTGGTCGGGAATATCTGAACTAGTTGTTCGTTGTTCAAGAATTCTTATTTTGGAAGTTCATACCATCCATACATAGTGTTTTGATCTGTTTCAATTTTTTCGTGTTTCGTACCATCAATTCAAGAATATTGTTCCATGGAGCTAAGGTCCAAAATATGGAAGAAAGAAGCATTTCCACCACTCTACCACCCAGTAATTTATGTTCCACATAATCCCTCTTTCATATCTTTCCGACTAAGGAATAGGAAATCATTCTCTTCTTACATGAAACTAACCTTCATTTCATTTGGGAAAAGTCATCTTTTTCTTAACAATACATTGTCATTTGATTCAATAGCGTTCCGTTAGATTGGTTCAGAGTTGATAAATACTAATAACTCTCGGATAGAGTATTAGAACAGAAAGATCCATTAGATAATGAACTATTCGTTCTAAGCCATCTTTGATGATTAATCAACAATTCGAAGTGCTTTTCTTGTGTATTCTTGATAAACCAGCGTTTATATATAGATGTAGAAGGATCCATTTGGGAAGTAAGAAGCCCCTTTGACATCTCTTCATATGAAAATAATTCTCGATGTGAAAATACAGAGCCAGGGGGCTGATCTTTGAATAAAAAAGAGCGGATCTGTAGGGTCCCAAATGAATTGTCTTATTCGAAAAGGCCTTGTTCTTTGGAAGATCTATCTCGTGCCTCGTACTGCATGGTTCCACTCTGCAAGAACTTTGAACCATTCTCTTGAAGCTCATCCTCTTCATCATAAATGATCCGCTTGCCACGAAATGACCTGGACCAACAGGGAAATCCCAAAACATTGGGCCTTTCGATACAATCAAATAGAAAGCCCAAAAGGCGCCATATTCTATGAGTCCAAACTATGCAATTAAATAAATCCTCCTCTATTTGTTGCAGGTCAAGGGCTCCTTCCCCCTCCCCTTGTTCAAACTTCGATTCGTATTTTGCATAGAGAAATCTCTGATCAAAGATAGAACAAGATTCGTTTTGCATCATATCTAAGGGATTCCTTGGTTCAGGCCAAAGAAAGCAATGTAACTCAACATTATCAAACGGACTGCAATCTTTTTCTGTCAGTGAAGATCCCACCACAACACCTTCTACTTCTAATAGGCCATGAACTAGATTCGAATCATTCTCAACGAGGCTATAAGAAGTGATCCCATTTTTTTCATCAGATCTGGGTAGAGACCATAGATCTTGAGCGACCGATCCAACAGAATAAATGAAAAGATAAAGAAGTATCGTTAATTTCTTGATGCTCGTTCCAAGTTCGAAGTACTATTTGTACAAATAAGAATCCCCTTCATTGCATGATTTCTTCTTCATATAGATAGATATAGGATCTATGGGGAAATTACTTAGAAGTACATTTTGTGCTACAGCCCTTCCTATATGATAGAAAAGGATCCCATTATCCTGAACCGATCTTACTAGCAAGTCCCAAGCTTGTCTATGAAGAGCGGATCTAATTGTATTAGTGTCTATAATTGATATCTTATGTGTAATACTAATTGATAGGGTCTCATTGGTAAGTACTACAAGATCTCTTGCATTGGAACCCATGGTTATGGACCCGAATCACTTAGTATGAAATATTTTTTTTTCCAAGTGAAATCCCCTAGTATATGAAAGAGTGAAAAACTGATTTCGTTGTTGTGCAATAAGAAGCCTTCGTATCTTAATGAACATATTTAATTTACTCGGAGCTATTAGAGCGGGGTCACTTTTTGGGAAATCTGAGTCGAAGCAATAACAAGAATATTTCTAGTGGAGCATCTTTCAAGAGATGGGTCACTAATAGACCGAGGGATAAGTAATTCGACTCATTCACATCAGATCATGAATGTTCGGAATCCATATTATGCAGGGAGACACTGCTTTTGCCAATTCGAATTGAAGGATGATATGAAATCGGTCTATTTCCGGCATCATATCCATAGTTAGTGCATTCATCATAGTTAGTAGTTCCACTCCGTATGCTATCATCACTAGCATCATTATCATCACTAGCATCAATATTGTCACTATCATCAATATCGTCACTATCATCAATATCGATATCATGAATAAGAAAACCTTTAGGCTTGTTATCCAGGAACTTGTTCAAAAATAGTTTAATGAAAGGAACATAGGAGTTTGTCGCTAAGTATTTGACTAAATAGGATCTTCATTTGACCAAATAGGATCGTCCAGTTTCTATAGAACCTATCACTAAAATCTTCCTAGAGCCATAAGGCTAAGTAGAGCGAAAAGGGTTTTCCATGATAAGGGAAATACAAAGTATTATTCCCACAAGAAGTTTGTGAATGTCGAGCATCATAGAAGACTACACAATTGGTTAAAGTGACAAGATATAAACAGTTATCACAACTGAGACAACTTAAGGACAAGTTGTCGGTTTAAGCTGCAGTTTAGATAAGAAGTAGCTTGTCTTGGCTTCTTGTATATACTAGTACAATTAAGGTGGTGTATTGAAGAATCACAGTAAGATGTGCTCTCCTAGCTGACGTGAGTGGTGAACCAAAGATCTCGAACACTTAATTCGGTCTTAACTTTGAAAAGATTTCTGCTGAGTGTATTTAGCTATCTATCACTTTGACTTACTATGATGAATGTCATCGCAACTGGATCTACATATCTTGGGTGATAGTAGTTATTTGTAGCTCAGGTTGATTATCTGTATCTTGTATCTATATTCCTGCTGAATGGGTTGATAATATCCTCTGAGGAACTCGTAAGGATTAGCGCACTAAACCTGGCCGGTTGATTAAGTTCAGGTGTGTTAATAAGGTTGAGCGGTACTACTCAGGAATATAATAAGATGTTAATTAATTTAAGTTGTTAGTGGACTTAAATAGTTAATGGATATTTGTTTCTTAAACATTAAGATCAATTAAGTCTAAAATACAAGCTCATTCTCAAGTAGAGATCAATTAAGTCAGTAAGGATTCTCTAGTATAATGAATTAGTGCTTATTAATTAATTTTGCTTTAGGCTGAGCATAGATAATTAATTAATTTGAGACCCGACTTTACTTCTTGGATTGGATCCCTGGTCTGGGCCAATTACCTGCCCAGTATTTATTATGCTCTCTCAAAAATTATTATTAATAGATTAATGTGTTTATACATTATTTAATAATATAGAAAGAAATTATTAATCTGGAATCAATTGATAAATTGGTGGCCCAATTTTTATTATTAATTTATTAGAATTCCATTAGCAATGTAATTATTAATGGGCCACAATTATAATATAATGTTTTTATACATTATTGTTAGTCCAAAGATGAGCCATCAGGTGTTTGGGGGGGAGGCGGGGGGGTGAATACACCTGAATGCAGATTTCAACTCAAACGTGAAAGTCAGTGCTATTAAGTATTGCTACTGAACTAGTCAGTTGGCCAAGTAAGCTTTCTAGATTGTGTGGGTAGAGCATATGTCTACTGAGTCTTGTCTACTAACTATGTCAATGAACAACGTTTAGTATAAGATATTGTGTGCGGAATTGTAAGCCTAAAATATGGCCATCTCGTTTTATGCTGAGTGATTTAAAGTCAGTTTTATGCAGTATGAATAGTTAATCAATGCAACAATAAAACAACACAAGCAGTTTTTAAAGTGGTTCGGATACACTGGATCCTACGTCTACTATCCTAAACAAAGCAGGAGTTCTTGATTGCTTATACTGAGTAAGTCTCAGTCTATCTGTGCACTGGACAGATACTCTAGTTATAGTCTTAGGGACTTTGCAAGGTTCAAACATAAGGTTTGACATTCTCCAACTATGAAGGAGTTCTTATAATAAGAACAATAAGTTCGCATAGATTAGAGAAGGGGAACTAATGGAACTCTAGAGTGAAGAACTAAGAAGGTCTCTCTGTATGTCAATTCTTCGCTGGGTTCGACTTTGAGTTCACTAGAGTGTTTGTTCACTTGATTGATTTGGTTCCCTCCCTTATAATCTTCTCTGCATGAAGACTCTTCTCTATTTATAGTCTCGACTCATGAATAGATCCCTTGGAGGGAGTCTAGACACGTGTCGAAAACGACAAGAAAAACGATCTTCTTCAATTCGAGTGTTACTGTAGAGATTCCCTCTTTTTCAGTCTAGAAAGCTGCTTTATGTCAGAGAAGGTACAGTGCTAGCAGCTTTTCATTGGCCGAGGTTAGAGAGTAGGCGAGGTTTGTTCAAACTCCGAGAACATGCTGAGTTGACTTCCTCTGATTCCTCGGACCTTTTACTGGATTGTCCTCTACCCATATTCATCTGAGATGTTCAGTGCGTGGCTTAAATTTCTTTGCAGATTCAGTGGATTATAACATTCCCAACTGAGTTTCTTGATGTTGAGTTCTTCTGGCTGAACGACAGATATTCTACTGAATCATATCAGCTACTGAACTCTAGTTAGCCTACTGAGTTTCTAACATACTGAACTCAGCTAAACTATTACATTATATAAACCTCATCATTCAGCTAGGGTTTTGGGATCTTCAAATCTTATCATATTGAATCTCATCCCAACAATTATATGATAAGTAGAATAACACTTTCAGAAAATTAAAATTATTCACACCATTTCTTCACGTTGAGAACGTGTTTTTCATGACAGAGAATAGAAATCTTTTTTTCTCATCCTTCTATCACACGGAAGAGAGAAAGGCACGGGACATATATCAAAAGCGATAATTAATGCAGCGACAACATGAGCGGAGAAAGGTATAATTTTTTCATCGTATTCTAACACTTGGTATCAAAACCAAGGTTTTTGGCTCTGATTATTGCTTTCATAGGAGCTTGTTTAGGGTTTCACCGTGTTTTTCGGGCACTTTTCATGTTTGGGCGGCATGGGAGCCAATGTTTTGACCCCGATACACAATTTTTCTCGTGAGAAAATCCACGAGTAGAATATAGGGTCAATGTGTTACAATTTACTGTAATTGTACTATATTTTGGTCCAATTGGCATAATAATCGAGGCAGAAAGGCAAAAGCCCTAATTGCAGCCGAAAACCCAAATTTTGTTACGGTTCCGCCGCCACTTGCGACAGCGAGTGGCGGCACGTCCGGCCACCTCCGGCCAAGCGGCTTGCACCATTTGGTTCTTCGTCTAAGAAGCTTCGTGTTGATAGATTGTATGGGGTCATCTGACCTCAGATGCGGTCGAAATCGATGTCGAAAGTTTGTTGCTCATCTTTGTAGTTTTTTGGTGATGAATTCAAGATTGAGGGGAATTGCTCGACTAATCCCGGTCGAAATCCATTAAACGGTGGTCATAAGTGTCCAAAATATGTTACCTCTCAATCAATTGAAGGAATCGCGGCTCGAAAATAGGTTAAATTGAGTGGCGAAGCTCAGAGGAGCACGTCGGCGACGGGATTCAAAATTCTCGGGATTCTCATCACGGCAGCGGCAATTGAGACCGATCTTGGCTGCCCAAATATCTGGAATACTTTTGGAGGTGACTGGGGAGGACGACAAACGACGGCGAAGCGGCTGGAGGCGATGGTAGCACGCACGCTGGCGGGACGCACAGACAGCGCGCAGTTGCGTACTTTCGCATTGCTGTGTTGAGTTTCCAGTTACGGTGGGGTGCAGGCCTGGCCGGCGAGCTTCTGGGCGGCATCTGGGAGGCAATAGCAAGCTGCCAGCGGCGGCGGCGAGTCACGGCGATGCTGGAGGTTGAAGATGAAGAAGGGTTGACGTCAACCCTTGTGTTGTTGATGTCAGCCCTAGCTGACGTGGCCTGCTGACGTGTCTGGCACGTGGCAGACACCCTGTTGATGAGGCGATGATGCGGTATATCCAGATTTGACGAATTTCAGGTTATTTTGAAGATCTGTATTTTGTTCGGGATATGTAATAGATAGGATTTATCTGTTCTTGTTGCTCGAAAATGACGTTTTATTTCCTATTTTCGCATTTATTTATTATTATGCTTTAGCATGTAATTATGTGATTAATTACGCTTAGAAAAGCATGAAAATATGATTTAAATCTATTATGCACCATGTTTAATTTTTGCACGAGCATGTTTTATTTTGTGCGCTTTGTAATTGCATGCTTTAGGAATTATGTGGTATAAATGCATTATTCGACAAAACTTATGAAAGAAAAGACTTAGTAATAATAAAATATTTAATGTTTAATTAGATTTCCAATTGAATTGGATAATATGCATTAATTCGGGCCTCCATTAATTGGACCATACACAAAACTAGAACAACAATATAAGTAAACGTCCACCTGGGTGACTTGCTTATGTTTATGAAATACGAGTTTTGTGAGATGGGTTTTCTAATAAAATATGTAATTATTATTGAGTAGTGGGAGCAAAGCCGTAAACGTCCACCTAAGTGGCTTGCGTGCCTAGTAAACACGGGTACTCTAGAAGATAATAATTAAATAAGATGGATAATTAAATCAAATTGAATGTGGTATGGTTCTCGTAAGTATGCCAATTTTGAGAATTTGATGTTAATTCGGTCAAATTAATGGTCAAAACTTAGATGCCACCGCGGGTACAACTTCCTGAGAAGTCCCTTCCCACATTTTAATATTAATAGTGACATGGTTCAGAAATATCAACTATTAATTCCATTCGTCTTAAGAACCTAGGCGTGGATTGGAATTAAAGAGCTAGGTAAATAGGGTTGTATAGGGCTACACAAATAAACGTCCACATGAGTGGCTTATTAGTGTAATTCCAAGAGATGTTCGAGGTTTTTAATGTTATTGGCTTATCAAAAGGATAAAATAACATTAATTAAGAGTTATGTGCACATAAATATTTCTTACATGCATTTCTATTAAATTTTTTAGATATGTCTATTCCATTTATTGTTTCCGATCTTACCAACAAATCCCTAACGGCTCCAACTAACTACAAAGAGTGGAAAAGAAATCTTACCATCCCAATTAATACTCTGACAAGGTCCTATAAGAACTTCTATTTAAGGACCGCTATGTCTAAGATAGAGATTACTCTGAGTAAGTTACTCAATTCTTTGGTAGCAGTCAAAGAGGTTATAGGAAATGGTAAGGGTGCTGAAGTCTTGAACATTACTAGTAGCTTAAGGAATCCTCCGAAAGGTGGAAACCAGAAAAAGAGCAGAAATGGTGGTCAATTCAAGAAGAGCAGTGGGAGTAAGAAGACGGTCCTTACCGGCAGGATGCGAATGCTAAAGGAGAAAGGAAGGTTCTTCAATTGTGGTAAGAAAAGGCACTGGAAGAATTATTATCCAGATGCCAAGGTAAAACAAAAAGATACATGAGTCGCTCTGGTAACTGAAACTGTTCTGGTTTCCTCTTTTACTCGCGAATGGGTAGTGGATACGGGGCAACTGATCATGTTTGTTACACCTTGCAAGGTTTCTTGCAGAAAGAGAATTGAGTGACGGCGAAGTGGTAGTCTCCAATGGCAATGGATCGAGAGTTCCTACTATTGTTATTGGAGATTTACATCTATCTTTTGATAGTTCTGTTTTAGTACTTAAAGATAATTTGTATGTGCTTGAGTTTTGGCGAAACATTATTTCTGTTTCAAAACACTACGCTAATGGATGGTTATAAATCAAGTTTTGATAGTAATGTTTCTATCATGAAAGGCGATGAGTTTATCTGTCGTGGGCCATTAAATGGATCTTTATATACTATTACAAGCAAACCGCGTAATTTTGTTAATGTTGCTTCCTCATCATCAAATTCCAAGAATAGGAAAGAATCTTGTAAGGAAAACCAAACTTATCTATGGCACTTAAGACTAGGTCACAGCAACTAAAATAGGATACAAAGGTTGGTGGAATATGGATCATTGGAGTCTCTCCAAGTTGAACAATTTCCAACTTGCGAATCCTTCTTAGAGGGCAAGATGGTGACTAGGCTTTTTAAGCCACAGAAGCACTAAGTTTGATTCATTCTTACTTGTGTGGATCTTTATCTACACAAGCTCATGGAGAGTATGAGTACTTCGTCACATTTATTGACGATTACTCAAGGTTTGGATATGTTTACCTTCTTCGCTACAAATCGGATTGTTTTGAAACCTTTAAGGTATTCAAGGCAGAAGTGGAGCGTTCTGATCGTGGTGGTGAATACCTCTCGAACGAGTTCAAGTATTACTTGAAAAAATGCTGGATTACATCTTAGCTGACAACATCGGGCACGCCTCAGCAGAATGGTGTGTCAGAGAGAAGGAACTGAACTCTTTTATGGTTCGGTCGATGATGAGTTATGCAACATTGCCGATTTCCTTTTGGGATATGTCCTAGAGACTGCAACATACTTGCTGAACCGTATGCCTTGCAAGTCGGTGCAAAAGACCCTTTTCGAACCGTTTGCACGTATCATGGAGGAACTGAAGAAGACTCATCAGACTCTTAAAGAATTTTAGAGGAAGTACAGGATCAAGCTTGAGCCCGTATAATCTGATGTAATAGTACAACCTTGCTTGTACTTAACTGATTTATTAATGAAGCTGAGCTATCTTTTTTTGACTTGACGATAATAACTCTTTGTCCAAGCTTATTTACCTTTATTATTTTGATCTGACTAACCCTTTAAACTTCTTATCTCAACTTGTGTTGGATGAACTTAGTCTAAGTCTTTTTTCAAGTTAGAATAGGGTTTTGGCATCATCAAAAAGGGGGAAATTATTGGAAAATAATATAAGTTTTGAATGATCCAAAACCCCTATTTAATTGATGAACCAGTCTGATGTATTTGATAAGTTATTTTAGAGTGTATTTGTTTAGTCATGCTGAATGTTTTTGTTTTCAAACTAGGTTGTTCAAATTATGTTTAGTCAGTCCATAAACCGACCGAGTCTAGCCCTTAAGCTGACATCCTTCAAGCTGAACCACTCTCAGATCAGTGTCTTCACCAGATCGTCCTTGAAGATTCAAATATGAAGACAGTACAAGGTACAAGGGGCGATATTCAAAGTTGATGGTCAACGGAGCAAGACGACTATATCAAAATAAATATTGACCAATCTCAGGCCGCCATGCCAGCCCTAGTGAAATGGACACAGAATAGTACCTCGTACAGGATCCGCAAAACCAAACGGAGCTCGACACGTGTCCATGCATTCAATGCATAAGACTGTTGTCAACACAGAGCCAATGGGAGATCGTTCTTATTCAATAGATCTTTCCCCAAGCTCACCTACAAATAGTAGAAGACTTCTCTTAGAGTGGTTACGGAATTTGAAGAAGCTCAAGTATACTCTCAAGCAAAAGAACAAGCATTTACTCTACTCATCCAAAAGTTCTCTTGCTACAAATTCCCACTGTTGTTCATACTCCAAGTGTTCATAGCCTATCATAAGCTTGTAGTAAATAGTGTGTAATACTCTCGTTGTTGAACAAACACCAAACACCAACCTTTTATCTCGATAGATAGATTGAAGTTGTTTGATAGATAGTTTGGTAGTTTGTTTGTATGTGTTGATCTGCACTCGTCAGTCTACGAGTACCCTTAGTAGATTCCTACTGAGATAGCAGAAGAGTGGACGTAGGATCTTCTGAATCCGGACCACTATAAAAATATGTGTTATTTACATCAACTTACTATTCACCTTTCATATATCCAGATAATTGTTGCATTTAGAAAACATATCATTGTAGGGCCAATCATATTTCGGCTCACTTTCTTTGATTGACTCACAATCAGTCAGCCTCTGATCTGAAAAAGCAAGTGGGCATCATGTTTATTCCCCCCCCCATAGACCTGAATTCTATCGGGACCAACAGGCTGCTATCTTAAGACCATACCTACAACATATGAGATACATGGTCTATACATGAGGCTACCGACAGTAGGAGCATATGGTACTAGCCTCATAGTTTCTATCACTTAAGGCATTTTAGGGCACTAATTCTTCACATAACCTTCTGGCTATTTCATGTAGATGTTTCACATAACCTTCTGGTTGTTTCATGTAGATGTCTCTACCTTTTTCATGGTGACCGTTTAAGAATGCAATCTTGACATCCATTTGCTAGATCTCTAGGTTCATATGAGCTTCTATGGCAAGAAGAATCTGAATGGACTTGATTATTGCTACAGGCAAGAAGGTGTCGTCAAAATCAATACTCTCTTACTGGGTAAAACCCTTTGCCACTAGCCTAGCCTTAAATGTCACGATCTCTACATTCAATCCTCTCTTTCTCTTAGACACCCATTTACTACTAATGGCCTTACAGCCCTCAGGTAGTTTTGTAACCTCATATACATCCATAAAAGTTATGGACTCAAATTCGGAGTCCATGGCGACTTGCTATGAATCTGCATATACATCTCCCACTGCTTCGTTGTAGGTCCATGGATCCACAGTATCTTGTTCACCAGCCGTGAGATGATCAGACGTCTCCTAAGTGATCATAAATCAGCCAGGTGCAAAAATCATCCTCCCACTATGTCGAACAGTGCCAGACGTTGTGTTAACAGATTGTGCAGTTACTCGTGGAGTACTATCTTGCACAACTGGTTGTTCAAGTGGAACTCGACCACAATGTAATTCCTCAAAGATGATGTCGACTCGAGACTTGTGGTGACTAATGTATTTCTCTTCTAAGAATTGAGCGTTGGTTCTAACAATGACCTTCTA
Organism: Lavandula angustifolia; assembly: GCA_028984105.1. NCBI lineage: Eukaryota > Viridiplantae > Streptophyta > Magnoliopsida > Lamiales > Lamiaceae > Lavandula > Lavandula angustifolia. The sequence continues at coordinate 6,048,135 of CM054810.1, read as the reverse complement.
ATCTTTAAGATCATAAAAGTATCCATCCTTCGTTTCCTTTGGATTCCCATCACTTCTGAACATGATTCCAACTTGTCAGCCTACTTATTTAGCTCATAAGCAGGACAACCCCGAATCCTTAAGTGGTGTAAAGTGGGCTTATGCCCGCTCCACAACTCGAAAGGGGTCTTTTGTACCGACTTGGAAAGCACATGATTAACCAAGTATGCTGCAGTCTCTAAGGCATATCCCCAAAAGGAAACAGGCAAAGTTGCATAACTCATCATCAACCGAACCATCTCTAAGAGAGTTCGGTTCCTTCTCTCTGACACACCATTTTGCTGAGGCATGCCCGGTGCTGTCAGCTGGGTCCCATATTCTGTCCCCATGTCTGTCATCGGTTCAGTAGAGCTCTGTCTGTATAAGAGCTCAGTAGTTTGTCATCAAGTCAGTAGCTGGAAGCACTCAGTAGAAGATCACTCTTCAACCGACTCAGAAAGAAGACTCAATATGATAATCATTTATCTACTGAATGAGTTGCAACTCAGTTGCAGACCATACAAGGGAAATCGACTGCCTGATCTTATCAGTCGAATGTCAGCAGAAGAACTCTTAGTGTCCGAGGTTCAGAGGAAGTCAACTCAACTAGAAGACTGATGTCCGACAAGTCTCAACTACTGCCATACCTCGACCAATGAGAAGCAAGCAAAGCTTACCTGCTCTGACACAAAAGCTACTCTCATGCACTGAAAGTCAACCACCCTCTGTAGTGACATTCAAATTAAATGGCCATTTTCCTAGGAGACTTGTGACACATAGCATGGTCCCCTCCAACGGATCTATGCATGGGTCACAAATATATAAAGAGATTTCATGAATTGAAGAGAAGAACAATCGGAACAGATACACAAGAAATTCAAGAACACATAGTCAAGCACTCTAGCAAGCTTACTGCTACATCCTAGAATTCTTAGCGATATCCTAGTAGTTCTTCACTCTAGAGTTGTTCTCGATAGAGTTGTTCCCGATCTATTTTCTAAGCTAACCTAGTTAGATCTTAAGCTCAGACACTTGAAGGAGTTCACTTTTAGTGATACGTTCTTATTGTAAGAACTCCTTCCTTGTTGGAGGTAAAACCCTTCAAACTTCAGTTTGATCTTGTAAAGTCACTGAGGACCATAACATTGAAGGTTCTGTCCAGCATACAAAAACTTGTTGAGGCTTGCTCAGATTAATCAATAAGAACTCCTGTTCGGCACGCCCGTGGATGTATGATCTTGCGTATCCGAATCACGTTACAAATTGCTTATGTCATTTACTATTTTATCTCATCTATTTGTCAACTGTTTGCAAAATCATATATTCAGTAAAACAGATTTAAAACTGCACTAGCCAACTGATTTTCTTTGTATAAAAACATTTTTCAAAGAGACGAACTTAAACCGGGCCTAAACAATTCCGCACTTATTCATCTAATGAATTACTCAGTACTGACATCAATCAGTAGAAAGAATTCAGTCATTGAATCACTCTGCCTCGCGATCAGAAGGCTTAAGTGGAAACTGAACTCATTCAGTAGCACAGTCTACCCCAACGAAGCGTAAGCGCTCCAGCTGACACCCCCAATCGACCATGCTTTTAATGCAACAGTCAACACGTCTGGAGCAAGCCCAATTCATCAAGCAAGTCAGTCGCAACCACAGCACTAAAATCCACTACTAAGGATCTTGTTGAACGATGCGCGCTTGTGGCTCTGAAGTACTAAAGGGAGAAGGAAAGAGTCTGAAAGCTGAAGAAATATGCCAAAGATTCTTCTTCTGATAAGAAAGAATATCATAAAAAGAAAGAAGAATTTAAATCTTCTCCTGAATGCAGGGACACGGAGACTACTGTCAGTCCATCCAACGACACATCTGAAATTGGTGGCAGGACTTCTATGTGCTACAACTGCAAAAAGAACGGATATTATCAGTACGACTGTCCAGAGCTCTTAGCTGAACAACGAGTTGAACGGCAGGCCAGAAGAGACAAATTTGCCCGGAATAGGCAGGCGTATTACCGGAGAGGTATCTGACTGCTCAATTGAGGAAGATACATTCATGTACTCCTTTGAAGATGAAGCCGCATTCATGGTTGTTGAGGTCGGAAAATCAAATCCTGAAACGTCAACTGGACACTACCTAATGGCTGGAGAAGAGGCTGAGGTAAACTCTAAACTGAATCTAACCTCCTCTTCACCGAGCACACATGACACTTGCTCAGCTGCAGGATAACCTCTAAACGTGGTTCAAGCATATGAAGATTTTCTAGAGGAGCAAATTCAGATGAGCAGGGAGTTCAGGAGTTGGAACAGGTAAAAGTTGAGTATCAAAGACTCTCTTCTAATTGTCAGGATCTTACTGATTCCGAAGTTCTTGTGGTGAGACAAAAGGAAGAGATTGAAACTCTCATGACTAAGTATCAACATCAAGAAACTCAGATATTAGTCTTGACTAAGGATAATTCTGAGAAAGATACTAAAATAGCTAGTCAGAAACTCTCAGAGGTTCAGAAGGACTAAGAATCACTAAGGAAGAGTGATGAAATATGACGAGAACTGATGACAGAGTAGTACCTGGGAGCCAAAGAGAAGCTAGAAGGTTGCTCAGGGCTCATAGGCCAGCCTCCATCAAGGAAGGACTTGGCTACACAAACGAAGCATCTACCTCAACTTCAAATGGCTCAGATAAGCTGGCTGACCGATTTGTCCGAGTGGGAATTCAAGTTGCTGAACCAATCACCCCTCAGACAAAGAATAAGTAGAAGATCCAAGCACCTCATCCGAGCTATAAGAAATAACTGACCAGAGGTTCTAGCCCCAGAACACCACGATCAAACTCAGGGGGAACCAAGAAGGTCAGGTGGGCAGAGCAGTATGGTGAACCAGAATGGGTGCATCATGCACAATATGGTTCTTACTATTATGAGCCCCGGATCAGGAGGAGCACGAAGAGTTAGAAGAAGAAAGCTCCTGAACTCAAAACTGCCTAAAAGTCAGTACCTCCAAGTTCAGTGGAGAGAAGTACTAACAACAGGAATAAGAAGAAAGAGTCTGAGACCCCCAAGGTCGTCAGAAAGATCTGGGTCACGAAACTGAAACTGACTAACACATAAGGACCCATATTGAACCAAAAGGGTACCTAAATCTGTTTCTATTTTGCAGTTGCATAAGGACCCTTGGATCATGGACAGTAACTGCTCTAGACATATAACTTATCAGAAGAGCCTGCTGACCAACTATGTCCAAAAGGAAGGACCCAGAATTGAGTTCGGTGATAACTCAAAAGGCTACACAACGGGATGTGGAATGCCGAACATTAGGACTGCCTCAGTTCTAAGAGTAACTTATGTTGAAGGCCTTCAACATAATCTCCTTTCTGTCAGTCAATTATGTGATAACCTTAACAGAGTTACATTTGAAGCTGGTTTCTGTGATGTTCTTGATAAATCTACAGGAAAAGCAGTGTTATCAGGTTCGCGGAGGAAGAATATTTATGTTGCAAACTGGAACACCGTTGAACCTGAAGCCTGCTTGCTTGCCCAGATGAAGTCAAGTGACAAAACAAGATGGTTGTGGCATAAGAGGCTAAGTCATCTGAATTTCAAGGCAATGAACAAGCTGGCAAGGGACTCAAAACTCAGAGGACAGCCCAACTAAGTATCCAATCGAGACAGAAATTGTGAGGCATGCATGAAGGGAAAGTAGACAAAGTCATGCAATCCACTTATTCCGTCACCTTGCACTAATGGAATCCTTCAATTGCTGCACATGGACTTATTTGGGCCAGTCACTCCAGTGACTATAAGAGGCAAGAAGTATGCCCTCGTCGTTATTGATGATTATTCAAGATATACGTGGGTCATCTTCATAGCCAACAAGTCTAATGTCAAGACTTAGTTACCTACACTGCTGAAGAAACTCAGTATGGAAAAGGACATCAAGATTCAGAGGATACGCTCAGATCGAGGCACTAAATTTCTCAACTCAATCATCAAGGAGTAATGTGCTACTGAGGAGATTCATCACGAGACTTCAACAACTCGCACACCTCAGCTGAACGGTCTTGCTGAACGGAAGAACATAACATTAAAAGAAGCAGCAAGAACGCTCCTAGCAGACTCTAGATTGCCCTCGAAGTTCTGGGCCGATGCTACTGACACCGCCTATTATACTCAGAACCGCTCACTACTGACAAACCAACACATGAAGACACCATATGAACTATGGAAAGGATGAATTCCATCTATTTCTCATTTCCATATCTTTGCATGTCCTTGATTTATCCACAATAATGGAAATGATCAGTTAAAGGTCTTTGATAGCAAGTCTGATCAAGGAGTGTTCTTAGGATACTCCAGGGTGAGTAAAGCCTTCAGGGCCTTTAACTACCGGACCCTTTGCGTGGAGTAAAGCCCTCGTGTTATATTTAATGAGTTGTTACTGAGGACATGAAATCGAGTAAAGAGTCAAATACTAAAGATGTCACCAGCAAGCTACATGATCTCAAGCTAAATGATGAAACTGAAAGGATCCAGCATTGTTGGGATGATGAGTCAGATGAAGAATAAACTCAGACCCATCCCACAAGCAATGTAGCTGACCTGATTGATTCTACTTAACAGAATCAACCTCAGGTAACCCCGGTCAATGAGGAAGCCCTAGTGGTAACTAAGACCTCTACTAAGAATAACAATTCAGGGGGAAGGAATGATTTTCATGAGTGAAATGCCCGTGAACCTGGGAATTTAGTATATCCTAACCTTCTATTGAACTACTTCAGTCGCCTACTACTGAAATGCCTAATACTCCTACTAACTGTACATAAGTAATTTCAGAAGAAGAGACCAAGCGAAGATGATCATGGCTAGGTGCTCACTCTTCTGATCTCATTACTTGAGATCCTTCAGCAAGTGTAAAGACAAGATCCAGATTTTGTTAAGGAGAAAGCATTATATACTACTGTTTCTTATCTATTGAAGAACCTCAATCGATAGAGGATGCACGGAATGATGCTGACTGGATCATTGTAATGCAAGAGGACCTGAACCAGTTCATTAGAAACGAGGTCTGGGAGCTTGTTGATAGACCAAGACATCAGCACGTCATAGGCACAAATTGGGTCTTCAAAACAAGCGAGATGAAAACAACATTATCGTCAGGAAATAAAGCTTGACTAGTTGCCAAAGGATATTGTCAAGAAGAAGGAATAAACTTTGATGAAACGTTCGCTCCAGTCGCAAGATTCGAAGTCATTCGTTTATTCCTAGCCTACGCAACGCATCAAGGATTTAAAGTATGTCAGATGGATGTAAAGTCAGCTTTTCTGAACGGCGTACTGAAGGAAGAAGTCTACGTGGAACAACCGCTCGGCTTTCAGCAGGGACATCAGGTTTACAGAGTCAGGACAACTCTGTACGAGTTAAAACAAGCACCTAGGGCTTGCTACGATACCCTATCAGACTTTCTACTTCAGAATGGTTTTCAGAAGGGCACAGTAGATCGCACTTTGTTCAGCATCAAGTCAGCAGATAACATCCTACTGGTGCATATCATCTTCGGTTCCAGAAACGTGGCCATGTGTCAACAATTTGAGAAGATGATGAAGGAGAAATTTGAGATGTCAATGAAGGGGGAGATGAACTATTTCCTTGGTTTTCATGTAAAGGGCAAACATACTGACCAAGCCGCTAGCTATGAACATATTCACAGAACTCTCAGTTGAGTTGGGTCTGCTGGATCCTACTGACCCGAGTCAGTAAAAGAATCAGTACGACAAGTCAGTTAGTCAAACTCAGTACTATGGTTCAGTAGGGTGAACCATACTGTACTCAGTAAGGGGGAACGCGAGATGAATATTGAACCTTTAGTATCACTAACAATTGGTATCAACAATTGGTATCACTGGCATGTAGTATCAGCTGACTACTATGTTCAACTGACAGGTTTGAGTGTTAAATTCAGTATTTACATTATGTGGCTGCTTCACATTTATTTTCCGCCATTCATTCTTAAAGGATGCATTCAGTAAAACCATTTTCATTAAAAGCGCGACATCCTAAGAACTGACTGTAGCGCATTAAATGCATGTCATCTCACCTTACTCCAATTTGCAAATCTTACGTAGGTAGAGATTATAGGTGGCTAAGATATCATTTTGTTTATAACATTAAATCCTAACCGTCTATAATAAAGCGAGATTAAATCACAACAGTCAGATCTGAAAATCGCTTGGTATTCAAATCATAGTTAATCTTCTCGCTTATTCTTCTCACCTATTTCCGCCATTTCCAAATTTTAAGAGCTCTGCACATAACTGCATCTAAGACTTACTCTTAAGCATTTAACCTATGGTAAAATTCTCGTATCTTTTTTGTAATTCTAACTTACTCTATTTTCAAGTGCTAACACTTGTTTTGTAGATTCTAGATCAAATGGCGTCACAATCAAACATAGTTCAAACTCCTGTTGATATGGATGAGATCATCCAAGGAAAAGTTTGTTTCGAGCCAATGATGGTGTTTCACAAATCGGAACTTCCTTATATGGAGAATATTTATATTGCTCTTCAGACACCTAGCCTGAAGATGCTCCTAACGAAGCAACCGACTTGTCTTCCTCGATAAATGGTTGAATTCTACTTCAACCTGCGTCATGTTGAGGTACCGACGCAGAGGTCACAGCACTGAAATACTTGAAGGAAACTTCTCGATAGAAGTGGGAAGAGAGGGTCGCCCACACCAATATTCTTGAAGCGCTGACGAGAGTTTTCAGTCTTCCTGACTCAGGCGTTTTTCCAGTTGGATACAAAGAAGCCGAGATCAAAGATTATATTAGGTATTTCTGCGGGAGGGTTAACATATCCTTCAAAGCTACTTTCCCCAAAAGTCAGCTCCTTCCAGAATATAGAGGTCTGGCTTACATTGTCATCTACATCCTTACTAGCGCAGCTGGATCATTCGATCAGTTGTCCAAGCCTCAACTCCAGATTATCATGGCTATAGTGGATGGAGTCAGAGTTAATTGGGCTCAGTTCTTCCTTACAGAACTGATAGCTCAGTCGCATAAATTTGTCTACGGCGATGACGATGAGAGAAGACTATCATCGATAGGCAAACTATTGCATAGGACTAAAGTTTCAGCACTGATCGAAGCTTCAGTGTCCTCAAGACCTTCATTCGAATATATGAAGTACTTCGACTAGAAACAAGTAAAACTCACAACGAGGACTGCTGTTGAAAAGTCCATTGGCCATGGAACTGTACTGAGAAGGTCGTCTACTGACTTGCCTCCATGAGCTGAAGAGCCTAAGCGAAAGAACTGTCAAAGAAGGAAGTTTCTAAGGCTGATTCTCCACCCCCTCCACAGTTTGAGACAATACTGGACTCGGACACTGGAATGGAAGGTGCCACAATAAATGATAAAGTTCAGAGAGTCAGTACTGAAGAGACTCAATTGGAGCATGATGCTGATCTAACTACTGAAGTTTCTTCAGAGCTACCAAACACCGTTCATCAGACCAAGCTTAAAGCTGAATCTAAAGTCACTGAACAAATTCCTGAGATAGCCAACTATCAGGATTCGGTGGATGTAGCAGTCAGGGCAAGGACTTAGATGCTGCTGAGGTTCCTTAACTAGGACATTCTGGAAGAGACTAGACTATCCAGCAGTACTCAGTGCCTACTTTCTTGGTAGAGGAGCAATAGTTGCAGTCTGAGACAGGGTTTAGGAAACCCTCCTACATTGCTTCCTTCGAGGATCTGAAGTCAGCCATGCTATATTTGCTTAAGCAGAAGACTGCATCATCGCCTGCTAAAGAACACTTCGCCTGATGACGACCCAGCTGATGATGACTCAGCAGAGCGGGGAGATTGTACTGAGGGCAAAACTCCCAGCGAGAAGGGTAACTCACCACCGCCATCTCCTGAATCTGGTGTCGCCCCAGTTGCATCTTCATCTAGACATCAACAACTCGCAGCCTCTGAGCAAAGGATCAGTAGCTCATCTTATCAGATAAAACCTATAGTTGTTGTTTCCAAGAGGAGCATCAACAGATCAATTCAGAAGCAAGGAGACAAAAATCGTCTCCTGGCTAAGGATGTGCACCGGAAATGGGCACAGTACACTAAGGCTCAGACTGAACGAATTGATGCCCTCGCTGGAGAAGTCAAGAAGGTCTCTGAAACTTCAATGCCAAACATTCAGGAGATCGTCGAGACAGCTTAGAAGGCGGACTTAGCCACTCAGTGCCAGTAGCTGCTTGAAACTCAAGCCAAACAATTCTCCGAGCAGCTAGCTGCAGTAATGGCTGAAGTCCAAACGATAATGGATGAGAGAAACAAATCTGTACCATCCTGTGTGGCTCAAGGTCTTACTCAACAGGACACAGCTCTCGACCTCATCCAGTCGGACTCCATGATGTTACAAAACGCATCTCTATTACAGCACAAAGCCCATACTGATACCCGGATCAAGGATATCCGCCTTGATCAGGAAAGGGATTGGGACAAATATTGTGATGCCATCGAGGACCTCAACTCTTCCTTCACCCAAATCAAAAAATCTCTCTACAGCCTACGAGATGATGTAGTCGCTGTCAAAACCCAACTGACCCCAGCTGATGATGCCAAAAATGGGGAAGTGAAGGGGGATGGGGAAGAGAAAGAGGGGGAAGAATGAGGAGATCAGGAGAGAGCACATTATATCCAAAACAGATCTCCCTCTCCCCAAAGGAAAGGAGAAGGAAAAGGCTATTGAAGGCCAGGCAGAGCCTTAGGAGGAAATTATGCAGCCGACAGTGCAAGCTGGAGGATCAGGTGAAGGGTCCTCAGCTCAGGCACACATTGATGAAATAGTCAAATTCATCGAGGGGACGGAGCCAATTGCGCCGAAGAGGCATGGCAAAGAGATAGCTACTGAGAGCTCTCCTCCATCGCCTAAGTTCTAGAATAAGGAAGAACAACATGCTTATGATGAATTGATGGCTCAGCAACTGCAAGCTCAACTGGATCATGAAGTGAGAAAAGAAGAAGAGGCCAAGTTGAAGAGGAAGCCGAAAGTCCCTATGGCAAGGCAGTCAATGACTCAAGCTCAGCTGAAGAAAGTTTAGCAGAAGCAGACCACTCCGAAAAGGACTCAACCGAAGCTAACTGAAAAATATGCTTTTGAGTCTACTAAAGAGTCTGATACGGAAAAACTGCCACTATCCAAAAGGCTAAAGAAAAAAACTCATAAGCTTAGGACTGAATAGATTGCTGAAGAGAAAGCCTTATGGGACGTAGTTAAGATAGGCCTCTACTTCACAGCCAGGGAAAGGCTCACAGCTGAAGCCAGAGATTGACTGAGAAAGGCTGAACTGGTAGAGAAAATTGCCAGAACTGAAAAACCAGCCAGGGAAGCCGTTCCAGTTAAGAGCAGAGAGATGCCAACTACATCTAAATTTTACAGACACGACGATGGAAAGAAGCCACATCTCAGGAAACCTCCTTTCCGCCGCACTGACAAGTGGATCCCATGGAACCTGAATGAGCAGTGGGAGAGTCTGAAGGAAGATTTCATAAAAAGCTACTATGTATGGCAATGTTATCCAGGCGACGTTCCAGTAGACAAACTTTTCGATCAGTTTTTGTATCAATATGTTCCCAACATCCGTGCTCATATTATCATGATTCTTCATAAGGAAGGAATGTCACTGAAAGCGCCTACTTTCAGACGTCTGACTCCCCCATGACTTTTGAAGGTAACATTTGCATGAAAGAGATAGAGAAAGAGGTGAAGATGTCCATGGATCAGAATGAGCTGTCCTCCTAGATGAAAGGAGATCTTCCATAAATCAAACATCTCAGGGAAGCCATCTATAAATCCTATGGGCTAGAACTTTCAGAGGACAAGTCTGTTGACTTCAAATCGAGGATTCAGAAGTTCAGATCGCAATAGCAGCAGACTCAGTTGTCTTTCAGTCTTTATCTTTCTCTTTTCTTCTTTTGGTAGTGTAGTACTGATGTATACGTAACCATTTCTCTATCAATGAAATCAGTACTTTACTTGGCCAGACAACCACTCATTATCGTATGGCTATGTCGTTCATTATCATGAAAGATCACTCAAGTGATCAACACACATTTACTGTACTTAATTTCATCTGATGTGCCCTTGTGTAACTGTTATTATGTGTTGTAATTCTTTCAGTTGTTAGTAGTTAATGGTTTTGGCATCATCAATTAGAGGAAAATTGTAGGGATATGAGTCAGTGGATGGGGGAAATTATTGGGAGATGATTCAGTACTTCTGATAATGAGTAATTGTTGTATAAATGTTTTAAGGAGGAATTGAAGATTCCAAAACCCCTGACTGTGATGAACCGACATGATGTGATAGGCTAGACCTACTTTGATCTTTCTAGATTAGTTTATCTAAGCTATGTAAGGGGTAAATTGTTGAACTGAACTTAAGTACAGAAGTTAAGGATCCACAACCCCATGTATGTTATCGGTTCAGTAGAGCTCTGTCTGTATAAGAGCTCAGTAGTTTGTCTTCAAGTCAGTAGTTGGAAGCACTTAGTAGAAGATCACTGTTCAGCTGACTCCAAAAGAAGAATTATTATTATCATCCTTGATCTACTGAATGAGCTGCAACTCAGTTACAGACCGTACAAGGGAGATCGACAGCCTGACCTTATCAGTCGGATGTCAGCAGAGGAACACTTAGTGTCCGAGGTTCAGAGGAAGTCAACTCAGCTAGAAGACTGATGTCTGACAAGTCTCACCTACCGCCATACCTCGACCAATGAGAAGCAAGCAAAGCTTACCTGCTTTGAAACAAAAGCTACTCTCATGCACAAAAAGGTAACCACCCTCTGATGCGACCTTCAAATTAAATGGTCGTTTTCCTTGGAGTCTTGTGACACGTGGCATGGTCCCCTCCAATGGATCTATGAATGGGTCACAACTATATAAAGAGATCATCTTCAAGGATTGAAGAGAAGAACAATGGGAACAGAGACACAAGAAATTCAAGAACACATACTCAAGCACTTTAGCAAGCTTACTACTACATCCTAGAAATCTTAGCGATATCCTAGTAATTCTTCACACTAGAGTTGTTCCCAATAGAGTTGTTCCCGATCTCTTTTCTAAGCTAACCTTGTTAGATCTTAAGCTTATACACTTGAAGGAGTTCACTTTTAGTGATACGTTCTTATTGTAAGAAATCCTTTTGTTGGGAATTAGGTTCACTATGATAGATTTGAAGATCCCAAAACCATAGCTGGATGATGAGCCTTCGATATTGTTATAGCTTAACTGAGTTCACCGTGTTAGGAACTCAGTAGACTAGCTAAAGTTCAACAGTTGTGCATTCAGTAGAAGACCCTTCACTCAGCTGAAGAACTCAGTATCGAAGAAGTCAGTCGGACTAATATAGACCGATTGAATCTGCACAGTACCGCCCTTGTCTCTTGAGTGTTTCAGACTCAGCAGACACTCTACACTGGTTCAGGCGGACAGTAGATTATCAGCCTCAGCACCGGATGTAGAAGAATCAGTATGTACTGGACTCAGCAGGAGCAGTTTACTGAATGGAGTCAGTAGAACTGGACTCAGGCGGGAGCGATCTCGAACTCGTAGTTGATCTTCAGTAAGGAAGACTCAGCAAAAAGTTACCTACTGAATCTAGATCAGACTAAGCAACGATCGGTCAGTTACTTTAACTGGCCATGGACTTCAGAAGAACAATTCAGTAGAGTTGTCCGAGGTCGTACATCTGAGAAGTCAGCTTCAGTATCACCTTGAAGTCTGAATAGGTCTCAACCACTCTCTGTACCTCGACCAATGACAAGCAGCCAGCTGGCAGAGTCTCCGACATAAAGCTGCAAGTCAACCACTTCTATTAAAGTTAGTGGACTCTACATAATTCAAATAAAGCCATTTGCTACCCCATAGAGTGACACGTGGCATCGTCCCCTCCAACGGACATATGCCTAGGTCACCTCTATAAATAGAGAAGTGTCTTCACGCAGAGAAAGAGAGAGAGAAGAAAAAGAGATGTGAGGTCAATCATGACGATGATAGACACATCCAAGGAACCGAGCTCAACCGAACAAACACTCTAGAAGATCCAAGCCATATCCAGAGAAGAACTTAATCTTTCATAGATATATTCTTATAGTTCTTCTCTCTAGAGTTTTATCTCGTTCCCCTTCTCTAATCTAAGCTGATCTTATTGTAATATCCATAGCTTAGACGAAGGAGTTCATATTTGAACTTGTTCCTTATTGTAAAAGGACTCCTTCATAGTTGGAGAGTTTGTCAAACACTTTAGTTTGATGCCTTTGTAAACTGGGACTTGCTCAGTATAATCCCCATGCCACGGCTTTGTCCTGTGCACAAGCTGACTGAGACTAACTCAGTATAATAAATAGCCTCCTGATCTTTCGGGACAGTGGACGTAGGATCGTGTGATATCCGAACCACTTTAAAAACTATGTGTTGATTAATTATCGCTTTGCTTAATTGTTCACTTGCATAAAACTGACTTTAAATCAAACAGCATAAACGGTGTTTTCAGACTGAGACGAATATTCTTTTGGGCCTACTCTTCCGCACTCGAAACCTGATACTGAACTACTTTTCTCTCGGCCGAATTCGATAGACCGTACTCGATAGAAGGATTCTCTCGCACGCGCGCCGCGCGTCAAAGCTTCGATTCAACAAGATCGACCGTCGCACTAGGTTCTGAACTTTGACTCAGGTGTATTCCACACCTGAAGACTCGTCTCTTTCGGGACCAACAATTGGTATCAGAGCGCACGGTGTTCTTCTGATCAAAAAGCATAGTGTTTTTCTGATCAAAGCGCACGATGTACTTCTGATCAAAGTGCATGGTGTTCTTCTGATCAGAGCTCTGGTCTAACTGATCCTGAAAAATCATTTTCTCAGCATGCGCATATTGCATAATCTTCATAGCATCCTATACCATGTTCTTAATGTTTGATAATTCAGGTATAAGGACTTTGAAGAGATCTTAATGGCTGAGCGACTACTGAAGGACAGAAAAGCTCCGATCAGCTGGCTGATAGGTTTGTCCAAGGGGGAACTCAACACACAGAATCTCCAACCCCTCAAACAAGGAATGAACAGAAGATGTAAACACCTCAACCCAGCTATCAAAGGAAGATCCAGGTTCGAGCCCCAAAACACCCAGATCCAACTCAGGGGGAACCAAGAGGTCGGAAAGGCTTACATATCATCCTCAGTGTCTATCAATTAGATCTGTAGTGTCCGTGCATTCAGAGCATGTTCTTATCTTTCAACACTCACACACACTTCACTGATATATCTGTGTGTCTAGTATTTATGTGCCACTTGCCCAGGGGGAAGTTGTCAGACTTATGTCTTATGTTTTAGGGGATTTGGTATCATGATTAAAAGGGGGAACTGTGTTGATTAGATTAGTAGTTGCATGTAGGAAGTTTTTAGGAGAAGTTTGTAGAAGTTTTGGCATCATCAAATAGGGGGAAATTGTTGGGAATTAGGTTCCCTATGATAGATTTGAAGATCCCAAAACCCTAGCTGGATGATGAGCCTTCGATATTGTTATAGCTTAACTGAGTTCACCGTGTTAGGAACTCAGTAGACTAGCTAAAGTTCAACAGCTGTGCATTCAGTAGAAGACCCTTCACTCAGCTGAAGAACTCAGTATCGAAGAAGTCAGTCGGACTGATATAGACCGATTGAATCTGCACAGTACCGCCATTGTCTCTTGAGTGTTTCAGACTCAGCAGACACTCACACTGGTTCAGGCGGTCAGTAGATCATCAGCCTCAGCACCGGATGTAGAAGAATCAGTATGTACTGGGACTCGGCGGGAGCGGTTTCCGAATGGAGTCAGTAGAACTGGACTCAGCAGGAGCAGCGATCTGCCGAACTCGTAGTTGATCTTCAGTAAGGAAGACTCAGCAGAAAGTTACCTACTGAATCTAGATCAGACTCAGCAACGATCGGTCAGTTACTTTAACTGACCATGGACTTCAGAAGAATAATTCAGTAGAGTTGTCCGAGGTCGTACTTCGAGAAGTCGGCCCGATATCACCTTGAAGTCCCGAATAGGTCTCAACCACTCTCCGTACCTCGACCAATGACAAGCGCCACCGGTGGCGTAGTCTCCGACATAAAGCTGCAAGTCAACCACTTCTATTAAAGTTAGTGGACTCTACAGAATTCAAATAAAGCCGTTTGCTACCCCATAGAGTGACACGTGGCATCGTCCCCTCCAACGGACATATGCCTAGGTCACCTCTATAAATAGGGAAGTGTGTTCACGCAGAGAAAGAGAGAGAGAAGAAAAAGAGATGTGACGATGATAGACACATCCAAGGAACCGAGCTCAACCGAACAAACACTCTAGAAGATCCAAGCCATATCCAGAGAAGAACTTAATCTTTCATAGATATATTCTTATAGTTCTTCTCTCTAGAGTTCTATCTCGTTCCCCTTCTCTAATCTAAGCTGATCTTATTGTAATATCCATAGCTTAGACGAAGGAGTTCATATTTGAACTTGTTCCTTATTGAAAAAGGACTCCTTCATAGGTGGAGAGTTTGTCAAACACTTTAGTTTGATGCCTTTGTAAACTGGGACTTGCTCAGTATAATCCCCAAGCCACGTCTTTGTCCTGTGCACAAGCTGACTGAGACTAACTCCGTATAATAAATAGCCTCCTGATCTTTCGGGACAGTGGACGTAGGATCGTGTGATATCCGAACCACTTTAAAAACTATGTGTTGATTTATTGTCGCTTTGCTTAATTGTTCACTTGCATAAAACTGACTTTAAATCAAACAGCATAAACGGTGTTTTCAGACTGAGACGGATATTCTTTTGGGCCTACTCTTCCGCACTCGAAACCTGATACTGAACTACTGTTCTACTGACTGAATTCAGTAGACCGTACTCAGTAGAAGGATTCTCTGCCCGCGCGTTTAGCAGTACTGATTCAGCAGTACTGGCTGTCGCGCTCGTTGCTGATCTTGGACTCAGGTGTATTCCACACCTGAAGACTCGTCTCTTTCGGGACCAACACCTTTCTTATTGGAGATAAAACCCTTCAAACTTCGGTTTGATCTTGTAAAGTCACTAAGGACTATAACTTAGAAGGTTATGTTCAGCGTACAGAAACTTGTTGAGGCGTGCTCAGATTAATCAACAAGAATTCATGTTCGACAGGACCGTGGATGTATGATCTTGCGTATCTGAACCACGTTAAAAATTGCTCGTGTCATTTACTATTTTATTGCATCTGTTTGTCAACTGTTTGCAAAATCATATTTTCTGTAAAACAGATTTAAAACTACACTAGCCAAATAATTTGGTTTGCATAAAAATATTTTTCAAAGATACGAACTAAACCAGGCCTACACAATTTCGCCCTTATTCATCTACTGAATTACTCAGTACTGACATCAATCTATAGAAAGGATTCAGTCGTTGAATCACTCTGCCCCGCGATCAGAAGGCTTAACCGGCAAGTGAACTCGTTCAGTAGCATACTCAGTAAAATACTAATCTTCGCGTTTGAGCAAAACTTGGACTCAGGTGTATTCATCCCCCCCCCAATACCTGATACTCATCTCTGGACCAACATAGGAGATGTTGACTTCTTGGCTGATTAAGGTTCAAGAGGTCTCTTCTTCTGAACTTTAAGACTTCTCCTGACAATAGGCTCATAGTAGTATAATCCATAATTTATTGGATTAGTCCACTGTGGTTGACCACACTATTCAGCCCATCTGACCTTCTTGGTTCCCCTTTACTTGATCTCGGTGTTCTGGAGCTTGAACCTCTGGTCATCTGCTAATAGGTTGGTTGAGGTACTTTGATCTTTTGTTTGTTCTTTACCTGGGGGTTTATAGGTTCAACATATTGAGTTCCCCCTTGGACAAATGGGTTAGCCAGCTTTTTTGAGCTTCTGTGGATTGAAGTTGATGCTTCGTATGTGTATGCAAGTCCTTCCTTAGTGGAGGTTTATCTTTGACCTCTTAGCATCCCTTAAAGCTTCTCTTTGGCTCCTAGGTACTTCTAAGTCATCAAGGTTCTGCAAACCTCATCACTTTTCCTCATTGCTTCATATTCTGCTTTGACTTGTGAAAGCTTCTGACGCAGACTGACAATTTCATTATCTTTTCTCAGAAATATCCTTGGTCAAAACTGAGATCTGAGTTTCTTATTGCTGAGACTTGGTCATCAGAGAATTAATCTCTTACTTTTATCTCAAAACAAGTCTTTCTGACTTAGTAGAGACCTGATATTCTAGGGAAAGTCTATGATTTTCAGCTCTTAGGAGTTCCAGCTCCTGAAGTGTCTTACTGAACTAGGTGTTCATCTGAACTATGTGCACAACCTTAACTTTCTTTTCTCAGGCATTAAAACGCCTTTGTCCTTTGGAATCTTCTGCCATATTCTAGCTCCTACTCCTCTCGCAGCTGCATATTCAACACTATCGATCATGGGGACGATAGGTCCAGTTTTCGGACTTCAATCATGCTGTTATGCAGAGACGTTATATGCGCCTCCATTCTCACACGCCAAACAACGTAATTCTCTACTAAAAACATGTGCACCATCCTTATACCTAACATATCACACATGGTGGAAACAAAGTATAGGATGTAATAAAAGAAATGGAAGTGCAATGAAAAGCGTTTTTCAGGATCAGTTCTAGTAGACCACTGAGTCTTCAGGTGTAGGGGGAGGGGGGTGAATACGCCTAAGTCCAAGTTTCAACTCAAACACGAAAGTCAGTATTTTACTGAATAGTTCAGTGTGCTAACTTAGTTATCTGATCGCATGGGCAGAGTGATTCGAGATACTAAAGAATGTTTACTAACTTCAGTCAGTCCACATTAAACTCCGTACAAGAATTTGTGCAAAAATTGTAGGCCCGATTTTATTCGTTTCCTTTGAAAAATAATTTTACTAAAGACTGTTTTAGTTATGCTTGTTCGTGTATCAGGTTTTACTGAAATCCACACTTATAATTTTGAAAGATATTTTAATGCGGAGTGAATAGTTAACCAAAAAAAACAGTAAATAATACATGCATTTTTTAAAGTGGTTCGAATACGCAAGATTCTACGTCCACTATCCTGAATTACCAGGAGTTCTTGAATTAGTTATACTGAGCAAGTCTCAGTCGATCCGTGCACTGGACATATCACTAATTATACTCCTAGCAACTTTATAATGGGGTTCAAACACGAGGTTTGAGACTCTCCAATTGACAAGGAGTTCTTACAATAAGAAAGTTCATGATATGAACTCCTTCGTTGTCTAAGCATATGATCTAACAAGATTTGCTCATAATAGAGAATGGTAACTAGAATACTCTATAGTGAAGAACTGTTCAGATATCTATCTATTCAGAGAGTTCTTCGCTAGGTTTTGTTTTGAGATTGCTAGAGCTTTGAATACTTGAATGCTTTGTGTTTCCGGTGTCTTCAGCGCATGAAGATTGATCTCTATTTATAATCCTTACTCATGGAAAGATCCGTTGGAGGTAACCTAGTCACAGGTCAAAAACGACAGGAATAACAACCATCTTAAATTTTAAATACCACTATAGAGATTCTCTCTTTTTTAGTTTTGAGGGCAGCTTTATATCAGTGCAAGTACAGTGCTGGCAGCTCTTCATTGGTCTAGGTTGAATGGTAGGTGAGGCTTGTTCAAACTCCAAGACTGATGTTGAGTTGACTTCCTCCGATAGCTTACAGTTTAACTAAGTTATCCTCTACTGACATTCTTAAGAGAGATTCAGCTTGTATGCTGATTCCTTTTGTACCGATATCCAACACACATCTAGCAGATTATGAGGAATCCTACTGAGTCTTCAAACAACGAGTCTAATCAACAACTCAGAATGATAATTTACTGAGTCTATCAGCAGTGGACTCTATCTAGTCTACTGAGTTCCTGATATGTTGAACTCAACTAAACTATAACATTATATTGGTTCATCACTCAGCGCGAGGTTTTTGGATCTTCAAATCTTATACTGAATCATCGCCCAACAATTGATATCTTCAGACATTGCCTACGACATATGAGATATCTGGTCTCGTAGACAACATTGCACACATGAGGCTACCAACAACGGAAGCATATGATACAAACCTCATTTCCTTTATCTCTTCAGGCGTCTCAGGACACTGATTATTGGATAGAGAAATGTCATGTCTGAAAGGTAGAAAACATCTCTGGCTTTTTTCATGCTGAAACGAGCAACGACAGATTTCACTAACATGAGAGTATGAGTTTAGACAGTATAAGCATTGTGAGATACTACATGAGTCTTAAGTTTCTACAGTTGTTGAATTGAGTCAACTACTTACTAAAATCGCAAAGTCAAATGTTTATGGTATGTTATTAGTTAATCTATTTTGACAATACTCATTTCCACTACTACAACATAACGAGCATCATCCGCAATAAAAGTATGTGAAGAAGACACTTCGTAACAAGATGAAAGATGATTAACTTGAAGATTCATTGGTGCTTATATTAAGAGAGATTCGTGAAAGATATAGATACAAACCCAATTATTTATAAAAAAAATAAATTTATACTGAAGTTTCGTAGCCACAACTAATGTGAACATCGAGAAATCTTCTATACACTAAATTTAATAAGTCCAAGTGTTCACTATTTAGCTTACCCCATTATTGAATTCTGAATCCTTCTTGATCGTACGCCTAGTACATGGGTCATTTTGTAAGCTACAAAACCTTTATACACTCTCTACCCTCTAAAGATTATCGAAACACCTAACTCTTAGAAATTCCTTTTAATAGGCCATGAAAACTCTAGAAACCCTTTTGTTATAATGATCTGTTCACACCCTTAAATAGTCTTTTATGTGGATAAGAAACCAAATTCTTCATGGTATCAGAGCCGACTTGAGTCTATGAGGGTTTGATTGGTCTCAGTATTGGACAGTTCTAATGAGCCATTTGTTTCCATGTGTAGTAGTCAGATGTTCATACCATCTGCACTACACATGAGATGACGGGTTAAACCTCATTAGTGTCACACATTAACCCAATAATAATCATATATCTTCTGTATAAAGTTGGATATTCATCTCTTCACAAGTCCTTTTAAAGGGATGAGAGACTCAATTCTTCATATTGCAAAACAGGGGTGTTTGCAATAGCTTATTGTAAACAGGTTATAGCTTTCAGTTATCTTGAAAAACAAGGGTGTATAAAGTTGTAGGTCCCGTTGTCGTAGGGTCTTGCTCATAGACAACAGTTTTTAACTGTTGTCTTTAATTTTTTCGACAACGTATTTTAACCGTTGTCTTTAAGCTATTTTCTCTGTTGTCGTAAATACGTACAACAACGGTTAAGAACCGTTGTCATTATGTTTGGAGAACGTTGTCGTCTAGAGTTTCGACAACGGTTTATACTGTTGTCGTAATATTTTCTACCGTTGTTAAAAGTTGCGTTGTCGTATAAATACACGATAAGACAACGATTTTTATCTGTTGTCCTTTTTGCTTAAAACGGATTTTTGCAAAAAGACAACGGTTTTAATATATTGTCATTTAGAGTTTTGACAACGTTTGTTTATGTTATTTACCGTTGTCGTAGATACATACAACAACGGATAAGTAACAGTAGACAACACTTTTAACATTTAAAAGTGTTGGCATCTGTATCAAGGACAACGTTTACATTAATTCATCAATAAAGCTAATAAAACCTGTAGACGAAGCAAAATATAATATTTCCCATTGAATCCTTGTCGAGAAGCTCCATACAATTAAAATAAAAACTAAAATTTAGAGTGTACTCAAATTTCAATATGAAATATCACTAGCAAATTCAAAAGAAGAGCACATGGAAAATAAACCTACAATACATCAATTTGGTTACTGCTCAATGCATCCCTCATTTGCTGACTGCTTGAAGGCTCCTCAAAAATCTAAGGGGCTTGTAATTATCCAAACACCCTTATCTGCAACAAAATGAAATGCATATATTTTTTTCATTCAGTGCAACAGAAGAGAGAAGACTGTATAGCTCATGATCTCATCAACATATATAGTTTACCACCACCAGATTACATAATAATACTAAGAACAACTAAAATATAACTCAACAATAATTTCACTACCAAAGCATTAGAAGGCACATCTCACAATCACCAATCACGAGCAAAGCATAATGGTTGTCAGAGGATTTTGCGGTTCACTAGTAAGACTTGATAGCCCCGACAAGACAGTAGGTTATGAGAATTTTGGGAAGAGTTTGCTAGAGTTAATCATGCTAACTTGGCCTAGATTGAGATCATTTGCTCTTACCTTGTTGGGCACCTGAGATTGGATTGCAACACTAGATTCCATATAGAATGTGTTGGATTGTCTAGTTGTTAATATACTTTCCCCAGGTTGGTTATTTATTATTAAACTGATCTAGAAGCAAAGAAATAAAGGGCACTTGTTGGGATATATCAGAAATTAAGAGCTCTAAGTACCATGTCTAAATCCCTACATCTAATATGTGCATTTATAGACATATATACATTAGCTAGAGAAAAAACTGACTGGCCTTTTAGTTTCCTTAAAGTGATTTTAATATTTTAGCATAGCAACTCTTGTGCTGAGAGGAAGAGAGAGAACAAAAAGAATTATAATACAATATTACCTGTAAATTGGCCATTGACAAATATATAGACCAAATCACGCATCCTATCAATGGTAAGCACTGGTTTAGTTTGATTCTCTTCCCAAAATCTAATGTCCTCATTAGAAATGTTTACTCTGCTTGTCATAAGAGCTCTCCATATTTCCATATTCATTTTCGATCTGCAAATAATAATTATAACAAGTACATTTTACAATTTTCTTCAAAAAAAAAGTAAATGCTCAATTAGTTGTGAAAAGGGCCTACAAAATATAGGTACTTAATGGCCTAGAGGAAATGAAATAGCATATTGAACATGAATTTACTGCTGACTCTAATTGTTTTTAGGAAAAGAAAGAAAGGAAACAAGAAGTTGGCTACCTAGCTACCAGAGCATTTCTTTTCCAAAAATCATATAACTATACGCGGAAGAAGTATGGGTACATGAAAATTTGCTACCTAGTACCAAAATCACATAACAATATGGGGTATAAAGATGCGAATATTATTATGTTCAACCATAAAGTGTTTCATCTGTTGTAAATCGCAAATAGGTTGCTCTGCATCAGAATCTAATGCATTATCATCCAAGTCTGTGGGCCAAGCACAACTCACAAGTATGTGACTAGAAGTATAAATATACCAACTGTCAAACCCTCCATATTCAAGATATTAACAAATTTAGCCATGACAATTAAAAAAAATCCAACCCAAAATCCCACTCTGCGCAGACATAAGGGCCTATACGAAGAAATAAATAAAGTCCACTTACGCCCACTTGCTTCACAAACTTCACAATATCATATCTTCCTGCAAAGACATACTGAAAGACAAGCCATACATCAAAGAACAATTAATCAATGTCTAACAAATATAGGAGCAAGTCAATAAAGCAAGTGCATAAACTATACCTGTTTTCCTAAACATGATTCATGAAAAAATACCTTGTAAGCTAGTTTATTTCTCTCTTCTCACCACTGTGACAACGCATCGCACACGATTAAGGCAGCGGCACGTCGTGAGAGCGGGATGCGGCGAGTTTAGGCTCACGCAGCAGCCGAAAATCCGGCAGGGGCAGCGGCTGAGCTAATGCCGACGATGACCTCGACCAGGACCGCTGAAATTCAGTCTAGCTCTCCAACCGCAATTCCTCCGCGTCGTTTTCCGACAATTTGGCGCGACTCCGCAGAGGGAGGAAGAGGGAGAGGGAGTGAGGGAGAGGGTGAGGGTGAGGAAGAGGAAGAGGGAGAGGGAGAGGGAGAGGGAGAGTGAGGGAGTGAGGGTGAGGGTGACGGAGAGGGAGAGGGAGAGGGAGAGGGTGAGGGAGCGGAGAGGCGGTGGGTTAGGGAGGTAGGGTTTAGCATTTTAGTTTATAGTTATTGAATATTATTAAATTAATATTTATTAGTTTAATATTTATTATTTGTAATATTAAAAAATAAATATTATTTAATATTATAAAATATTTTTAAATTATATGTTAAAATTTAACATATATGTGTTAACATTGTCACATCCTCTCAATTGGTTGTGTGGACTGTAAGGGTATGCACCGATCCTGCTCTTGTTGGTATCAGAGCCAGGGGGTAGGGTTGTAAGTGGTTCCGCTCCGAACCACGAAACCGATCAAACCGAACCGAACCAAACCAAAAAATGTAGTTCGGTTCGACTTCGGGGTTTGGTTCGGTTTATTTTTTTAGGAACCGTTTACATTCGGTTCGGTTCGCGGTTTCAAAAATTTTTGAACGGTTCGAACCGAACCGAACCAATATCTTATTTTTTATTTTTTTATTTAATATTGGTCTTTATTATATGAGAATGTTATTGGATTATTTAAGTTAATATCAATTCTAATCTATACAAAGGAAGAGAAATGAGTAACAACTCTATACTTATGAGTTTGGAACGAGTGACATCCTATAAACTATTATTCTTGCATTATTTAGGATTTAAAAAATAAATAAAAAAATAAAAAGGTGAACCGGTAAACTGAACCGAACCAAACCATTTATAAGCGGTTCGGTTCGGTTTAGATATTTAAAAACACATCGAACCGAACCGAACCGAACCATTTCTATGTGTTTGGTTCGGTTCCTAAAATGCATAAGAAACCGAACCGAACCAAACCGTTACACCCTTACCAGGGGGATAGGCTATATGAATTTTATGGTGTGATTTATCATACTTAGTTTTATAAATACTTGTCTTTCATGAATATAATAAGAAAATCTGGTACTGTTAAAAACAGTCCAAAAGAAGAATATGATTTACCTCAAAATCTTAAATCACTAAATAAATGGACAATTCCTAAAATTGAACCTAGTGTTATATATAAACTAGGTACTTTTGAAAAATAGGTTTAAAACAAGTAGTTAAAACTACTGAAGAAACAATTCCTCTAAATGGAGATGAAATGACGATTAAATTGCTAGAAGATAGTGATATACTATCTTATAGGAATACGCATAAATTATTACATATAGGGCTTGTATAAATTGCTTTTAAGCCATTAACTTTAGAAGGACTTCCAGAAAGCTTCATAGTAGCTTTAAGAGATGGAAGAAATTTAAATTGGAAACAATCTTTAATGGGTATAATACAAACTAGTGTGACAAATGGTCCAGTATATTTTGATGTTTATCCAAATTTACAGTTATCATTAACTGATAATAATATTTTAGATGCTTTAACATTAAGTGTTAAAACTCATGGTTATAATTATAAATCAGGCTCAGAAGTAATAGCTATATGTTACAGAGTTTATTATAAACCGTTATTTACATTAAATCCACAATGTAAAAAGGTAAATAAACCTTTAAATGAAACAATTCTTATAGAAAGTAATTTTAGTAAATCTAATGTTACAACTAGAAGAAGAATTAAATGGGAAGAAATAGATTTTCCATTAAATTGGACAATAGAAAAGGCTGTAGATTCACAATCTCAAACAACAAATAATTTAATAAAGGTAATACAAACTCCAGAAGGAGAAGTAACTTTAGAGTTCGAGGACAATAAAAGTCCAACTAGACAGTCTTTAAGTAGACATAGGTCTAGTTATTCTAGTCATTCATACATATCGCCTCTAGATTATAAACTAGAGCAATTGAGTATTCCACATAGAGCATCTACGTCTCAAATAGGTGAAAGATTCAATGAATCTATTGATGAAAGTAAAATAGAAAAATAATAATAGATAAGAACAATATTGTTAAAGGATTAAGAAATACAAATTGTGTTAAAGATGAGGAAATAACCGAATCAGAAATGAATTTTCATATATGATGAATTTAGAAGAAAAAATAGATTTTAGTCCTGGATCCCAGGAAAGACAAATAATAAAAGCAGAATTCAATACTCCCAGATGGGAACCGTTTAAAAAATGGTTTTTTGAAAATTTTAGTTCTAAAGAAATAATAAATATACAAGAAGAATTTATAAGTTCTGTAAAAAAGAAAATAAAATTACATTTTTTGTTTCATGATTTGTATCTACATATGTAGAACAATATATCTCAATTTTAGAAAGAAATTATAAATTAAAAAATGGTGAACAATCTTTTCAAATAGAAAAGAATGGAAAAATTCATAATTTCTTAGCTTTTGCAAAATTATTAGAAGATAATACACTTCCGATAACTTGTAAAGAAATAAATATTTTAATAGAGCAAAATAATTATTTAAGTCTTTATTTTAATATTTTAGGGGAACAGTTAATAACTCTTCAAGATAGAGTTAAAAATATATTAGAAATAATAACTAATAAGGTTATAATAGAAAAATCTGAAAAAGAAAAAGAGATCAAAATAGCAAATCCTACAATTCAACCTCCGCTAGAAATAGTAGGTTTTAAATTAAAACCTATGAAAGAATTTGAAGAATTTTTAGAAGAAAAGTTTAAAAATCTAAGAATTAGTACGCTTGATAAGAAATTAAAAGAAAAATTAGTTGATAATCCAAATCATAGACAAGTTTATCAGGAAGAGATTAATAAAATCTCAAAATGGGCAGATAAGCCAACTACAAGTAAATATTATTATCCTAGACCAACTCCGGCAGATGTTTTAATAGAAGAACAAAATGATATTATATCTAATAGCTATAGTGGTAATCATATATATGAGTGGAATATTGATGGATTTGTTAATCAACAAATTCATAATACAATACATAGGATGTTAATGTATTGTACAATTTGTAAAAATAATGGAAACACGGATAAGCAAATTGCTAAAATGATAATAGCAGGATTTACTGGCCAACTAAAAGGCTGGTGGGATAATTATTTATCTCAAACAGATAGAGACAATATTCTTAACACAATAAAAGTTGAAAATAATATTACTAGGGAAGATGCAGTTTATACACTGGTCATTAATATTGTAGAACATTTTACGGGAAGATATACAGAAAATAGTGAAAATATTAGGACACTATTACAAAATCTTAGGTGTAAAATATTGACAGATTTTAGGTGGTATAAAGACACGTTTCTTAGTAGAGTCATGGAACTTCCTGAATGTAATAGTACTCATTGGAAATCTAAGTTTATAGATGGTCTTCCAGATTTATTTGCCGAAAGAGTTAGAAAAGTATTAAGACATAATTATAATAATATCCCTTATGAGAATTACTCATATGGAAAATTAATAGGAACATGTGTACAAGAAGGATTAAATCTTTGTAATGAAATTAAACTTAATCAGCAAATGAAACGTCAAAATCTCGTTGAAAAAAGACAATTAGGTCATTTTTGTGATCAATTTGCAATTGAAAAAATTCCTTCTAATAATAATAAAAATAAGAAAGTTTGGAAAGACAATAAACCTCGATATAAGAAGAGAAAAATTTCTAAAAAGAAATATGAAGAAAATAGGCAAAAGAAGTATAATAGAGCCCAAAATAAATGGGAAAAGATGCAGAAAATAATCTGTAGGAAATGCGGTAAATATGGTCATTATGCTACAAATTGTTGGACTAAAAGAAAGATTAATAATCTTAATTTAGACGATAATATGAAAGATATTCTTTCAAAAATATTATTAAATTCAGAATCAGAATATGAAGACACTAGTGATACTAGTACATATATGTTGGGTGATGATTCCATCCTCAGCACTGTTTCACTCAGTGGGAAATGATTCGGTCTTAGACACTGATCTTAAGCTCAGTAGCCTTGTGCTCTGTACTTGTCTGAAGATTTGAAGATCCCAAAACCCTATCTGAATGATGAACCACTCCCTTGTATCTGTTTTGTCTCTGAGGTTTCAGACTCAGTAGACACTCTGCTCTGGTCAAGGCGCTCAGTAGCTTATTTGCCTCAGCACCAGTGCAGAAGACTCAGTGATCTTGGACTCGGCGGGAGCAAGATATCGAGAGAGTCGGTTGAACCGAACTCGGCGGGAGTAGTTCACTTGGACTCGAGAGCCGATCATCGATAGACTTATCTCGGCGGTCTATCTACCGAATACAAGGTCGACTCAAGAACGGCAGATAGTCTTCAGGACTGTCAGAATCTTTTGAAAGACAATCAGCATTGTCATGTACGAGGAAGAGAGAAGTCAGCTTCAGTCTGTCTCGAAGTTTGTGCTGTCTCAACCACTCCATCCACCTCAACGAATGACAAGCATACACGTGTCTTCTCACCGCTAAAGGCTGCGATCAACCTTTTACCTAAAAAGGTGGGAAAGTACACTGTTACCTACACCAAAAGAGCCGTTTGCTACCAAAAAGAGAGAGAGAGAAGAAGATCGTCTCCAACGGATCTATTTTCAATCTCTGCTCTATAAATAGAGGGATCATTCAAGATTTGAAGCACTCAAGAAACCAAGAACTAGAGAGAGCGCGAAAAAGAGCGAATTCCAAAGAACAAAGTCTTAGCAAGAACTCGAAGAACAATCTCCGCGAAAGACTACATTCTAGCTCATAGGGAATCAAGCTAAACCAACATATAAAGCCTCTAGTATCCAATCGACGTTACACGAACTTATAGCTTACCTTCACTGTTCGTCGATCTAGAAGCTACTCTCTCATATTCCCTATCCCTCTAACCCTAAGCTCAACCGTTCTTATCTATAGCTTAGACGAAGGAGTTCACATTTGAACCCAATCCTTATTGTATAAGGACTCCTTCACTTTGTTGGAGAAGTTTGTCAAACACTTTAAGTTTGATAGTGTTGTAAGCGAGACTTGGATCGATATAAAAACCAAGACGCGGCTTTGCCCGAGTGTGCAAGCCGACCGAGACTAACTCGGGATAATAAATAGCCTCCCGATCATTCGGGACAGTGGACGTAGGATTTGAGCGATATCCGAACCACTTTAAAAATCCTGTGTCTCTTACAGACTTTCTTAACCGCTTCGCATTGATTTTACTATTCATACTTGAACATCATATTTAAAATCAATCAACTGTCTCAAAGCATACTTGAACTTTTAAATCTACTTGAACCGAGACTTAAAACGTTTTCTCACAAAAACCGATTTGGGCTACACTATTCCGCGCACCGAACTCTTACTGTAGATATTGAATTCGACCTAGTCGGTTAGCGAGATCTCGGTCGAGTCGGTACTCTTAGCCTTTAACTCGATTCGAAACGGTTATGCAGTCTGCCTGAACTATTTCGATCGACACCATCCCGAATAGGACTGTTCGAGTTCGAAGTTGAGAAATCGAATCGGGTGTATTCACCCCCCCCTCTACACTCGACCGTACACTCGGGACCAACAATTGGTATCAGAGCTGGAGTTCTTTGACTCTTGTTATCTTTGAGACTGGTCTATTTGAACGGATCCGAGGGAAAACGTTTTCACTGCATATCACTCTACATTCATATCTATATTCTTCATGGCTGATATGTCAGGTATAAGGATGGTACCCATGTTCTCGGTGGAGAATTATGGAGTATGGCGAGTCAGAATGGAAGCACATCCGACATCCCTCCATGACAAGATGGTCGAAGTGCTTGAAGATGGACCTATCGTTCCCATGATCGATAGTGTCGTAACTCAGGACCAAGCTCAAGGAGGAGGAATGGTGACCGGGAAGAAGATTACCAAAGACAGAAGTCTCTTCACTCCTGAGGAGAAGAAGCTTCACAACTTAGACCGTGTTGCCAGAAACGCTATACTGACCACCCTTAGTGATTCTTATCTTGGTAGGGTTCAGGAATGCAAGACTGCAAAAGAACTCTGGGACGCTCTAGCGCTACTGAGTCGAGGGACTCAGAAGATTAAAGCGAATAAACTAGCGCTGGAACTCCAAAAGCTGGAAAGCTTGTCTCTCATGCCCGGTGACAAAATCGAAGATCTGAACGTCAGATTTACCAATCTGATGAACTCTATCAATGGGCTGGGAAAGACATTCAGCAACCGAGAGATGAATCGAAG
This sequence comes from Lavandula angustifolia, assembly GCA_028984105.1. Lineage (NCBI taxonomy): Eukaryota > Viridiplantae > Streptophyta > Magnoliopsida > Lamiales > Lamiaceae > Lavandula > Lavandula angustifolia. The sequence continues at coordinate 6,020,054 of CM054810.1, read as the reverse complement.
ATTCCGAGGGCACCGTCGGATGGACACCGGACACCTTTTGCCACTCTATTGCGACATTCCGACTTAGAATGTTGTGTCTCCTGACCATATCTTTTCGTAATTACGAGCGGAGGAGTTTGAGTTCGACAGGACCTCAAAGAAAGCAGAGAGTGAAGCCGACACAAAAATCGACCATGCTTTCAAAGCATCGGTCGGCCAAAGATCTCCAAAGAACGAGCAAAACGACGAGTAAGACCGAACCTTCACTCAATGATCTACAAGAAGGAAGTCTCGCTCGAAGTATGCGCTCGTTCGTAAAGTATCGAAGGAGAAGGAGCGACGCAGAAAAGTGACTAAAGCCTATCGGGAAACGAAAGGTAAGTCAAATTATATGTCGAAACACACTCCCGACTCACAATCTTCCGAATGCGAAAGAAAGATGACTCGAACCATCAAAGAATAGCGAAAGCAAAGAAGAAAGAGTCATCGCTTGTTACAACCGCAAGAAGCCGGGACATTATCGCATGATTGTCCCGAGCTCGATAGTCTTGAACGCGCAAAGCACGTAAGGCAAGGAGAGAGAAATTCACCCGAAAAGACAATCCTACATAGCTGGCGAAATCTCGGACGACTCGAAGAGGTCGACTCCTTTATGGATTCATCGGATGATGATGCGGCTTTCATGGCCTTAGAGCTTGAAGGTCGAAGAATCAACGAAAAGTGCATGATGGCAGGCAAAGAGAATGAGGTAAATTCTCATGAACCACTTAACTCCTCTTCATACTGCACACACGACACTATTTCAGGTGCAGATGAGAATTTGGACGTCGCGACCGCATACGAAGAACTCGCTCGACGAACAAATTCGGATGAGTCTCAGCTCGGCAAGACTCTTCGGGAGTTGGATACCCCGAAAGTAGAGAATCAGAGACTTTCTCAAGAGAGTCAGGTTGCTACTGAGGCCGAAGGACTTGTGTTGAGACTCAGGGAGGAGATAAACTCTCTGATGGCCAAGTCTCAGCATCAAGAAGATCGGATTTCAGTTTTGACCAATGACTTGACTCAGAAAGATACTGAACTGAGTCTGCTGAAGCAAGAAATGTCAGGACTTCAGACCGAGCACGACATACTGAAGAAGAGTGATGATGTCTGGAGGAGCCTGATGACTGAGAGGTACATGGGTGCTGAGAAGAAATTAGAAGCTATGCTAGCAAGCAATAAGCCAAAGCACTGCAAGGAAGGACTTGGATTCAGCCAGGGAGCTTCCTCATCTACCCCAATACACTCAGAAGTACGGCTTACTGATAGGTTTGTTCAAGGGGAGACTATGAACGCAAATATAATGAACCCCCTAGCAAAGAACAAACAGAAGATGATCCCACACATCAGCATTCTGACAAGAAGATCAGTGCCAAGAAACCCCAGTTCAGTCAAGGGGGGAACCAAAGAAATCAAAATTGGCGGATCAAGATGGACCTCCAAAGCCGACACATCCAGCTCGGTATGGGTCATACTATTATGAACCTATAGTCGAAGAGGCTCCAAAGGTCGAAGAAAAAGAAAGCCACACGAAAGGCTAAGGTCGGCGATCCACCAACTCGAAGATCGGGACTCCCGAACCTCGGAAGCCTCGAAGTCACCGCGTGACCGGTCCGAAGGGTCATATATGTTGACTCCAGAGGAAAGAAAATGTCTGAAACCACCAGGGTTGTTAGACAGATTTGGGTTACTAAAACTAACATCTAAGGACCCAAAATCAAAAATAAAGGGTACCTGAATATAATTTTGTTTTGCAGGTGCGTAAAGACCCATGGTATGTGGACAGCGGATGCTCAAGACACATGACATACCAAAGGAGTCTACTGAAGAATTATATCACTAAAGAAGGACCCAGAATTGAGTTGGGAGATAATGCCAAAGGCTACACGAGAGGATACGGCACACTCAGCATAGGAACTGCCAAAGTTCCAAGAGTATCATATGTTGAAGGACTTCAGCATAATCTTCTCTCTGTTAGTCAATTTTGTGATAACTCAAATAGAGTGATTTTTGACGCTGGTTTCTGTGATGTTATTGATAAATCCACAGGGAAAACAGTGTTATCAGGTTCGCGCAGAAAAGAACATATATGTGGCCGATCGGAACTCGGTTGAACACCGAAGCTTGCTTATTGGCGAAGAATGACAACCGCACGGGGTGGCTATGGCACGTAAGACTCGGCCATCTCAACTTTAAGACGCTCAACAAGCTTGCAAGAAACACTCTAGCAAGGGGACTGCCGAATGAAGTATTCAGCAAAGACACTCAGTGTGAAGCATGTCTGAAGGGAAAGCAAACAAGGAATCAAAATCCTCCAGTTCCATCGCCTTCCACGAATGGAATTCTTCACCGCTACATATGGATTTGTTCGGTCCAGTCTCCCCGTGATGATCGGAGGCGAGAAAATATGCATTAGTGGTCATAGATGACTACTCGCGCTACACATGGGTCATATTCATTGCCAACAAGTCCGACGTCAAACAGAGTTACCAACGCTTACGAAAAAGCTCGGTGTCGAAAAGAACACCAAGATCGAGAAAAATACGTTCAAACAGAGGAACCGAGTTCCTTAATTCCATGGTAAAGGAGTTACGCAAAGCGAAGGAATAGAGCATGAGACTTCACCGCACGCACACCTCGGCGAGAATGGAGTTGCTTGAACGAAAGAACGAGAACTCTAAAAGAGGCAAGAAGGACTCTACTCGCACTCGGGACTCCCAACCAAATTCGGGCGAAGCTACCGATACGCATGTTACACTCGGAACCGATCTTTACCGACAAAGCAAAGCATAAGAGAACACCATATGAACTATGGAACGGCAGGAAGCCTTCTCTATCTTATTTCCATATCTTTGGTTGTTCATGCTTTATCCACAATAATGGGAAAGATCAGCTAAAGACTTTTGATAGCAAGTCAGATCAGGGAGTATTCTTAGGATACTCTCGGGTCAGCAAAGCTTTCAGAGTATTCAACTATCGGACTCTTTGCGTGGAGGAAAGCCCTCATGTTGTTTTTAACGAGTTTGCTACTGAAGACAGGAGCAATAACTCAAATTCTGAATCTGAGGACATCAGTAAGCAGCTACAGGATCTAAGCTTAAAAGACAAATCTGAAAAGATCCAGCTATGTTGGGATGATGATTCAGACGAAGAAACTGAAGACAAATCTACTGAATCTCAACCACCGAGCAAGTAGGCCGAGCGATTGATTCTCCCGAACGGAATCAATCCCGGGTAACTCAGGTCGATGAGGAAACCGTAGAGGTAATCGAGACCACTACCGAGAATAACAACTCGGGGGGGAACATCTAGTAATGTTCCCGAGCCGAATGCCACCGAACACAGTGACTCGGTAGATCATACTCTTATCACCGAAATTCTTCAATCTCGAGAATAGTACAACCGAAATGCCTAACTCACCTACTATCTCGTGTTGAACAAATTTCGATGAAGAGTTAAAACATCGTAGATCGTGGCTAGATGCTCACACCGCTGATCTTATAATTGGAGATCCTTCAAGACATGTCAAGACAAGATCCAGATTCTCGTCAAGGAGAAAGCGCATTATTTTCCCCGCTTCTTGTCTACCGAAGAGCCTCGAGAATATTGAGGATGCACTTAAAGATGCTTGGCCCGGATTATTGCTATGCGGGAAGAGCTGAATCGGTTCACGAGAAACGAAGTATGGGAGCTTGTAGACGGACCCGGGCATCAACATGTCATTGGAACCAAATGGGTCTTCAAAAACAAGCGAGATGAAAACAACGTTATAGTCGGGAACAAAGCAAGGCTCGTGGCTAAAGGCTACCGCTTGTCAAGGAATAGATTTCGATGAAACTTTCGCTCCGGTTGCAAGATTGGAGGCAATTAGACTATTCCTAGCCTACGCAACACATCAACGATTCGAGTTTATCAAATGGATGTGAAGTCTCGCTTTCCCGAATGGCGTGATGAAAGAAGAAGTCTATGTGGAACAACCGCCCGGCTTTCGGCAGGGGACATCAAGTATATAGACTCGAAAGGCTCTATACGGGTTAAGACAAGCACCCGGGGCTTGGTACGATACCCTGTCTCGAGTTTCTTCTTCGTAAAGGTTTTCGAAAAGGCACGATGAGACCGCACTCTATTCAGCATTCGACTGGAAGAAGACTTATTACTTGTGCAGATCTATGTGGATGACATTATATTCGGATCAAAGAATGTCATCATGTGTCAGCAATTTGAAAAGATGATGAAGGATAAGTTCGAGATGTCGATGATGGGTGAAATGAACAACTTTCTTGGTTTTCAAGTCAAGCAATCCGAAAAGGGAACGTTCATCAACCAAGGCAAATACACTCGAGACCTCATCAAAAGATTCGGCTGCACATCCGGCAAATCAATCAAGATCCCGATGAACACGAATATGAAGATAGATCTTGATAAAGAGGGAGTATCAGTAGACCAAACTGAATACCGTGCTATAATTCTGCAACAAGATGGAGTCTGAGACTGCATCTGAAGGTGAATCAATCGGGATGGAAGCTTCAGTGATTATATCCAGAGCATCCCGAGAAATTCTGCAACTAGTTCCGGAGCTTGCTGACTACTCAGACTTGTTGCTCATCGCCAAGACAGCAAGGCTCCACATGCTGCTGCGATATCAGGAGTGGCCTCGTCTACAGCGCCTTGTCCTCCACTACTCCTGTCAGCAGCTACATGAAGAGGAATTGAGACTGAGAGAGGAGATAGGCTATTCAGAGCCTGAAGACCTCAGCTCAATGGACAATCTGAGGGCTGCAATGCCGGCCATGATTCATGATCGGCAAGCACGCCTCCGGCCCAAAGACCCTCGGATGGGTCGGACCATGACGACCCACCCAGATGATTCGAGCCCTCGAAAGCCCGATGAGGGACATCCACAGGACAAGGATACCCATACTCGAAACCGCTCCACCTCTCGGTATCCTTGGTCCCGAGAAGTCCAAGGCCGGGTGCTTCGTCCTCAACGAGCCTCGCTCGGCTCTTCTTTGCCGATCGACTTTCAAAGCGGCGCCCGGCCCGGACCGCAAAGAGATCTCGATCGAGTGGCAAAAGCCTTAACCGCCCAAGGGATCAAAAATCGAGATCTTGCGAAGGCTATCCATAGGACATGGAAGCGGTATCGCTCAAGCCACGACTAAAGAACTTCGGGGCCGAAGTCTTCCGTCTCTTCATCGGCCGCCCCCGATGTTTCCGCGCTTATTTCGAAGCGTTGGCTCGGCGAAGAAGTCAAATTCGAAGCTCAGCTCAAGATCTTTCGGGAGAGCCAAGCCAAGCTACTAGATGAATTTTTGGCTTCTAAACCGGCTCATACCGACGCTATCACCGAATAATCCGAGGCCACCGAACAAAGACTTGAGAATATCCAACCGGCCTTGGAAGACAAGATCACCGAGAAGCCGAAAGACTTCAAGGAAGCAGTGACCTCTCTCACAAGCAAGTATAAGGAAAACCTTACCATGGAGAGGAACGAGTTGCATGAGGCTCGACTAAGCTCCACGATCGTCTTGATGAGTCGTCAACCTCCTACAAAAGTCCGAAGAAGTCGGTCCTAGTCCCTACCCCGGTGCTCATTGATGATGCCAAAAAGGGGGAAAGTGAAGGAAAAAGGGAAGGAAAGAAGAGTACCGAGAAGCCGCCTCAAACTCGGTCTCGAAGGGTGAGGCCCGGGGTGTTTCGGGCTGCGAGCACACTGAAACCGGCCCAAGTGGCTCAGGACCCCAGCAGACTACTCGAGGCAACCCGAGACTCCCAAAGACATTATTAAGGAGGTTGCTGAGTACGCCGAACAGAGCGGTGGAGGACTCGAAGAAGAAGAGGCTCCTATTCCACCACCGAGTTCAAGAAGGCAAGGGCAAACGAAGCTTAAAATTCCAACCCCTCCAAAGAAAGAGATTAAGATACATATCGGCCGAGGAGGAAGCCCAAATAGGCTGCGGATGAGAGACGGCGGAGAAATTGCGAGGCCGAAGCGCCTAACAAGCCAAAGTCTAAGCACGCCAAAGGAAAGACTAAAGCCCCATCCGAGAGGAGGAAAGAGAACCGCTAGATCGCCTCCGAGAAAGCTCATCATAACAGATGAAGAGGATAGAGAAAAAGACAAGGAGCAGCAGCAAAAGAATACGGAAAGGCAGGGTACATCCAAATCTAGATCTAGTACCCCTGCTGAATCGGAACAAGCTCCTCAGAAGCCTCAAGAGCAAGATGCAGAAATTGAAGAAATCTTTGCTCAGATGGATAGATATCTCTACGAGAGGAGAGGAAGCTAGACGGATAGAGGCCGCGGTACGGAGGATACATTTGGCGGACCTTGAGGCACTCGGGAAGCGTCTTGAACAAGAGGCCAGGCGAGAGTTCCTTCGAAAACCGACATTCCTTATCGATACAGAAGGTTCAGGAAGCCAAACGATCTGAAAACACATAGATGGTCGAGATCAGACGAATGGATGCCTATTCAGTTCAATCCAGAGATGGGAATCGGCCAAGATAGAGTTTATCAAGAGAAATTATTTCCGGCGATTCGGCTCGAAATGTCTAAGGCCGATGCCTATGTCGAGTGGATGACCATTCCGAACCCGATCTTTACCCATATATGCACGAGCAAGAATGCGAAGGGGTAGTAGTCGGCGTTCTCGAAGCAAGGATCATTCCTCCACCCGAGAAGACAAGACGACTCGAAGACATCTCGGAATGATTGAACAAGAAGTGAAGAATGATGCGTTGAACGAGAGGACTAGAAAAAGATGATCCAGCCAGACTTCGCCGAATACACGGGCCGAGGAAGAACACGTTCGAGAATGTATGGAGTCCCACTTGCTCGAAGATAAATCCAAAGGTTTCATGAATAGGATTCAGCGGTTTAAGGGTTCTCCCTCTTAGTTCTTCTTTTAGCTTAGCAAGATTTGTAATGTCTTGAACTAGTTATTATATATATACAAATCTTCGTTGGCTCGACAACTACTTGTTGTCTAAATAGCCGTGTTTGCTTTATGCTTTAACACTCGAATCATTGAAGTGATTACTGACACACACACGTTGTTTATTTACTTGTCAGTTTTTGCTCGGTTAGATCTCTGATAGACTAGACTTTCGGAGAGTTATTATTTCTCTTAGGGGGAAATTGTTGCATGGGGGAAATTATTGTAAAGGGGGAAATTGTTCCGCCCCGTCTCCCTCGATAGTCTAGCACTTACCGCAGACAACTCCACCGATCCTACTTGTAATATTTGTAAGGAGCTCTGTTTCTGAGTAAGTTAGTGTTTATCATAGTTGATAGGACATAGATGATAGGTTTTGGCATCATCAAATAGGGGGAAATTGTTGGGTGATGATTCAATCCTCAGCATGATCATACTTGTGGGAAATGACTCTTATCTTCTATACTGAATCATGCTCAGTAGCCTCGTGCTCTGAACTGTTGAGAAGATTTGAATATCCCAAAACCCTATCTGATTGGTGAACCATTCCTTTGTATTCGTATGTCTCGAGGTTTCGGACTCGGTAGACACTCTGCTCTCGGTCAAGGCGCTCGGTAGCTCATCGGCCTCGGCACCGGTGTAGAAGACTCGATATCTTGGACTCGGCGGGAGCAAGATATGCGAGAGAGTCGGTTGAACCGAACTCGGCGGGAGTAGTTCACTGGACTCGAGCCGATCTTCGATAGACTTATCTCGGCCAGCCTATCTACCGAATACAAGGTCGGACTCGGCAACGTCGATAGTCTTCGGGGCTCGTCGAATCTTTTGAAAGACAATCGGCATTGTCATGTACGAGGAAGAGAGAAGTCGGCTTCGGTTTGTCTCGAAGTTTGTCTTTGTCTCAACCACTTCATCCACCTCGACGAATGACAAGCATACACGTGTCTTCTCACCGCTAAAGCTGCATCCAACCTTTTACCTAAAAAGGTGGGAAAGTACACCGTTATTACCTACACCAAAAGAGCCGTTTGCTACCAAAAAGAGAGAGAGAGAAGAAGATCGTCTCCAACGGATCTATTTCAATCTCTGCTCTATAAATAGAGGGATCATTCAAGATTTGAGAGAGAATGCGCGTACCTAGAACACGAGAAAGCATTCAAACGAGCGAAATTAACGACTAAGTCTTCCGCAAGAAATAACCGAGTTATCTCCGGCGAAAGACTACATCCAGCTCAAAAGGAACCAAGCTGAACCGACATAAGCTTCTAGTATCCAAGCGACTGACACGAACCTATAGCTAAACCCTCAGCTGTTCGTCGCTCTAGATAGCTACATTCTCGTTCCTTATCCCTCTAACCCTAAGCTCATTTGTTATATCCATAGCTTAGACGAAGGAGTTCACATTTGAACCCAATCCTTATTGTATAAGGACTCCTTCACTGTTGGAGAAGTTTGTCAAACACTTTAAGTTTGATAGTGTTGTAAGCGAGACTTGGATCGGTATAAAAACCAAGACGCGGCTTTGCCCAAGGTGTGCAAGCCGACCGAGACTAACTCGGGATAATAAATAGCCTCCCCGATCATTCGGGACAAGTGGACGTAGGATTTGAGCGATATCCGAACCACTTTAAAAATCCTGTGTCTCTTCTTGCTTTCTTAAGCTGTTGCATTGATTTTACTATTCATACCGAACATCATATTTAAATCAATCAACTGTCTCAGCATACTGAACTTTTAAATCTACTGAACTGAGACTTAAAACGTTTTCTCACAAAAATTGATTTGGGCCTACACAATTCCGCACACTGAACTCTCACTGAACGATACTGAATTCTGACCTAGTCAGTTAGCAGATCTCGGTCGAGTCGATACTCTTTTAGCCTTTAACTCGATTCGTAACAGTTATGCAGTCCGCCGAATCTAGCTTGCATGCACACCATCCTGAATAGGACTGTTCAAGTTCGAAATTGAGAAATCGAATCAGGTGTATTCACCCCCCCCCCCTCTACACCTGACCGTACACTCGGGACCAACACCTTTTGTAAAGCAATTTTATATCAAAATCCTAATAGGAAACATTCTTGGTTTATTAAGGTATGTTCTGAAGTTTATAACTCAGAAATACCAATTTGGTTTTGTAAATGGTGGCAAACTTTATGGTACAAATGTATCAATTTTGCCTGAACCATTTAAACATAGATTTGATCAATGGGTAGAAATTTCTCCCAAGGTTCATGAAATTCAAAAGTCATAAATTCTGATCGAAGGAATATTTGCCTTCTACTTTTTTATTGAATTTTCAATTCCGTGGATTATTAGATGGATTCCACAAGTGGGTTATACCCAAGAAAAAATCCCTTGTCTCAAAAGAATTTTTTATTCAAAATTTTGGGATAAAATGATGAAAATAGATCCTGAAACAAAATCTTTGTTTGGATCTAGTACAATAAATGATATTGATGTAAAAATAAAAATTTATAGTGAGCAAAAGAAGCTCCAACAAAGGAAGGAAATTCCTTCTCCTTTTGAGCAAATCTCAAGAAGATTGAAGATGAAATCTGAGACTATGTCTCAACAAAAATTATTAACAACTTATTTTGAGGAAATGAAAAAGGATTTATTATCCTTCAAAGAAGAGACAATGTCTCAAAAATCTGATGCCTCAATGGAATTACAAGATGCACAAGATCCAAATGAGGAGCCATCAATTGCTGATATTTTTGATTCAATGATCGAAATGATTGCGGAGAAATTCAACAACAAAGGAGCATTACGATAAATTTAATGGTATTTGGAGAAAATGAGTAGAAGACAGCTGAAATGGACAGCTGTATTACGATAAATTTGTTCTGATCGTAATACGAAAAAAAATAGACTTAGTAAGCTATTATATAGCCTTTTGACTATGAAAATAGATGTCATGTTTGTATTTTGTTTTTTCTCCCTTCTTTTGTCTATAAAAGGGAGTTTGTTTCTCATTTGTAGTAAGCTTTTGGAGAAGACTCTCTCTCTCTTTCTCTCGATCATTTCCTCTCTCTCTCTCTTGTAAAAATATTCTATAATAATTAAAGTTTTGCTTGATATTGGTGGTCTACATTTATTGTAAGTTTTATTTCCTTTCTTTATTTTAATAGTTATATTACTTTCCTTTCTTTGTTTTAGTAGTTAAATTATTAGATAATTATGATTAGCCTAATAGGCTAAATCTTTAAGTATGATAAATCATATCTAAGTTCATACAAATTATCCCTTCAAGGCTATGTGCAAATAAGATAGGCTAAGTGTTTATTTTTACAGTCTTAAACACCAAAGAGGTTTTGGTTATGAGTTTCTGGCCGATCTAAGGCTTATAAGACTATTTTACATTGCTCGTTTCGCCCCTGTGTCCGCAAGCCGTTGAATTGGCTGTCTGTTGTGGGGCTTAGCATTGTTGTGTTGAGCAGTTGTTCGGTCTAAAGCTTTGGTATTGTTGATGGACCTCATACCATGTAATATGTGTTAACATTGTCACATCCTCTCAATTGGTTATAAAATATTTTTAAATTATATGTTAAAATGTGTATTTATTTAATATTAAATGTGTATTTATTTAATATTATAAAGTACTTTTAAATCATATGTTAAAATGTGTATTTGTAGATTTTTATATAAAAGAATTTTATTTAACTTCAATTATGATTTTTAAAAATATATAAATTTATAATTACAATGGTAGGCAACGCTTAAATGACAACGGTAGACACTACCGTTGTCTATGAGCGCTTTTTTTGACATACGACAACGGGTCAATGACAACGGTAGTAAAAAATCGTTGTGTATGAGCGCACTTTTGTTATAAAAGACAACGGTTTTAGCTACAACAACGGTTTTTCGAGCTACGACAACGGTTTTACACAAAAAACGTTGTCTTTCAAGTGTTGTCGTAGGCCAAATTTATAGTAATCGATCCACTTATTTAGATGATTGTGAACCACTTATCTATATTGACTTTTGGAATGAGACAAAAGTAATGAGACAAACAAATGTATCAAATGACACATAAATAATGGGACGAGGGAATATTAAATAAAAACAAAATTTTATTATTAATTTATGTCGCAAACTTTCAAAAAACTCACTGCGCACTTTTAGGGCTTAATAGATAATTTATCTATATTTTGTTATATAAGTATGTTTAACATCGATTAGGTCAAGAAATGTATTAATGTCTGATAACATTCTATCAAAAGGTCAAAGTAAAACCCGATTGAGGAAGTTTGTGACGACTGGCAGAAGAAAAACTTAACATGAATGATAAATCCCGGAGTCTAAGTAAGCTAGTTAATGATCATACTCTCTGAAATAATCATATAAAAAGAAAAGAGGCAAATTTATACGAATTAGGATTTGCTTACAAAACATACTCTGTAATTCTCTGTCAGCTTCCGTATACATCTTTGCAGTTGGCACACTGTTAAAGAAAAAGTATCCAATTATTAACCTTTCTGGTGAAGAATTTTCCAGGTCAACTCACGCGCTAGTCAGTCCAATACCCATTTCTATTAATTATAGTTTTTTTTTACAGTTTAACGCGGATCGGATGTTTCGAGAAATAATTTTCTTTGATCAAGAGTTTGTCATTTTTGATTGTTTAAGAATCCCATTTCTTGTTTTATCTTGTCAACCGTTCTAGCTTGTGCAGATTTTTGCCATCTTCTTACTGTGCGATTTGAACTTAATTTCGTGTTTATTTGAGGAATTTTTAACGACTTCCACGGGATTGTTGGATGTATTGGACCATTTTGAGTTGGATTGGTGTAGACAAGTTTGACCTTTGATCTGTTGTTTGGGGAATTTGCAATCAGAAATAAAAGGGTTTAGGTTTTTCTTGAAGAAGGCCATGAAAAGGATCGTGTAATTGGCAAGATGAAGATTCAAGAAAAGAAAGGAATGTTTTGTTTCATAGCTTTTGTTTTGCTTTCGTCATTGGTAACCACCGGTGTGCGAAGCAGGATGGAGGAAGAAGAGTCTTTGTTGGCTTATCTAGTAGACTCAGGGATAATAAATCTGGAGATGGTATATGCCTCTTACTCTTGTTTGAGTTTGATTCATGCTATTATACTAAATTCTGCCTAAAAGTTTCTGTAACCTTCAGATGCTTAAATTCATTTGATGTATATAATTGTGGTTTGATGGACTAAATTCACATGTCGAGATGCCTTCTACCTCATACGACACTGGTGTGAATGTTTTTTCATTTAGTTATGTGGTTTAAGATTGTTGTCAAAAGCTATGCTGTCACTTTAGTCACTTGTCTTTCTCCACATAAGCTCCTTTAAAATGTACATTGCTGTTCTATTCCTCCTTTGCTAATTATTTCATTGGTTTTTCCTGGATACTTTGCATGTATTCTCTATAAGTACTAATGTATAATCAAGGTGTATTCAAATGAAATCTTATTGTTTCTCCATACAGGTTAAAGTTTTTGTATTTGGAAAGGATACTTTGAGAAACTGGTGAAACATAATAAACTAAGAGTGTTTTCTTTATTTCGGGATTAAATATGATACTGCCGGTGTAGTTGTTTAGCAAACAAATTTGGTTCATTTCATGCACTAATTTAATTATGGAAAGTACTCATATCAGCTTTAATGTTGCGTGTAGTTTGGCCAGGCTTAATGATAGTTATACTCATTCTCCCCAGTTTGTAGATGCCCATAGATTAAACACAAGGAGTAATTCGTAAGTCTTTGGAGACATTATAGTAAATACTTCATCAGGCCATCTTTCTTGTCATCTAATCTACTTAGAGATTACACGCTATGGCATGGGCTGGATGTTATCTTATTTATTGCATGATGGTTTTTGTGAAACTCTCACAGTTCTAATTAATCATCATTCTATTTTGTTTATTTTTTCTAGATGCTTTCACTATTCATTATAATTGTAAATTCTATACTGAAGTGTCACTTGTGCATGGTGCTTTTCCTCTTCTTCACTGTTTCCTCTAGTTTCTGAACTGGAAAGCCTGACTGATGTTTTATTGTAGTTATTTGTAAAACAATTATTTTCTGTCGTGCATACTTGCAGAGTCCAATATGCATTGCATAATCTTTTGAAATTTCATTCTGCAGGCAGAAGTACTAAGGGATAACTGCCTTCGTGAGTTGTTACAAGCCCAAAATAATTTACAAGATCTTGAACTCCGTTTTGTAGAGAAGTTGAGTTATAGTAGTGAACTTGTTAATGGTAAACCATCCAAAACACAAATGCAACAAGCTGTTAGCATCTTATCCCCTCAGGTTTATCAAATCCTTATAGATTGTGTAAGAGGAAATTATGTTCTGCTTCGTAAAGCGGGAGAAGAGAAGAGTTCGTCTTCGTGGTATACCAGCCATTTGGAATTCTTGTTCAACCTGCCCTGGTCTTCTGAAAGACGTGTACTGGCTCAGGCTTCTGGAGAATCTCTTGCCCCTGCACCATCGCCAGCAAGTTCATCACCTAGCCCAGCTCCTAGTAATATTCCAGCTAGACCTTTAGTTCCATTTTTCAATCCAGATGTGAACTCCAATTTGCAGCCAACTCCTAGCGAACAATCTTCTGCTGGTGCTTCTGAAGAACAGTCAAGCAATCAGAAGTCCAGCAACAGAACTGTTGTTATTGCTGTTGCGGTAACTGCTTCAGTAACATTTGTCATTGCTGCTGTGCTCTTTATTTTATGTCGTAGATGCTGTGGGATTGGTACTGGACAGGGCAAAAATGATGAGAGGCCTCTTCTTAGCTTAAGCATAAGTGACTATTCAATTGGTACATATCGCTTTCTTGTTATGTTGTCTTTAATTCTCGTCTTAACACTTTCTCATTGCGTTTATTTATTTCTTCAACATCTGTAGCCTCTCCACAGAAGTCATTCAACCTAGGAACTTCAGTCAATGAACATAAGGTTGGTGTTAATCAGCCATTCAATAGCAAATTGAACCATAACACAGTTAGTGGAAACTTCTATCTGGAATCACATTCTCTAAGCAACTCAAAAGTTGAGATCCCATTAGAAACCAGTACTGATGTTGCCACCAACTTTGCTGGAAACTCTTTGCACATGCCACCTAGAATGCAGGGCGACCCTGGTTTACCCCCATTGAAACCACCCCCTGGAAGGAGAGATCCTCCTAAACCACCTCCAGGCAATGCCTCTGCACCACCAACCATCCCTGGTCCACATCCTCCACCTCCTGCAAAGGCTAGCCCTCCTCCACCTCCTCCACCTCCTATACCTTCTGGTGCCAAGGTTAGTCCTCATCACCCACCACCACCTCCAGGTCCTGCTGTGCCTCCACCTAGGCCACCACCAATTGGCTTGAAGCCGCCTCGACCTATACCTCACGGGCCACTTCATCAATCAATTTCAACTCAAGAAAGTGAGGCTAGTAGTAGTAAAACTAAACTAAAGCCTTTCTTCTGGGATAAGGTATTGGCCAACCCTGATCATTCAATGGTTTGGCATCAGATCAAATCTGGTTCGTTCCAGTAAGTTTATTTTCTTCCCTCATTGTTAACATAATTGATCATTGCATGGTTGACCCATCTGATAGATGCCAGTTTTTTTTTATGAGCAGGTTCAGTGAAGAGATGATAGAATCTCTGTTTGGCTATGCCCCTAATGCGAACAACAAAAATGACACAAAGAAAGACCCTTCAACCCAAGATGTACCAAAATATATCCAACTAATTGATCCTAAAAAATCACAGAATCTGGCGATTCTACTTAAAGCTCTAAATGTGACCACAGAAGAAGTTTGTGATGCACTAGAAGAAGGTACTTTTTTCCCTCGTCTTTCTTATGAGAACTCATGCTCAGAATCAAATAGAATGCTCTGTGTTGGTAGAGGAGGACAAGTAATCTAATTTAAGTGACACCAATTTTTAGTAATGCAGTTAGTCTAACCAATGTGCTATCAGTATAATACGGAAAGGTCGTTGAGCCTAGTGTTCAATTTGGTGGCTATGTTTGAAAAGGGATTAATTGTCTTGAAAATCACCAAAGCTCACGAGTTTGTAAAGTTTGCACACCTTTCTCAATAGATGACATTGTTTATGGAGCTAGCTAAATCAAAATGCAAATACAGTTGTATATATATCTTATAAGACCGAAATTACTTAAAGAAAATTAAATCTATGTTTATGACTGAAGCATGAGCTTAGTTAAGAACCTTCGAAATCGTGGTTAATCAGTTTGCTTGATGGATCACTATTTTGTATTCTATAGTGGCACGTTATTATGGTGTGGATGCTGTTTCTTGAAGTAGGGAAATGTGCTTTTCTTATACTGATCTAACATCATCAAAAAATTTCTCACCATTTTGACTAAACCAGGTAATGAGCTTCCTTCGGAACTTATTCAAAATTTACTAAAAATGGCACCTACGTCTGACGAAGAACTTAAACTGAGACTCTTTGGTGGTGAGCTTTCTCAACTGGGTCCTGCAGAGCGCTTTCTAAAAGTCTTGGTTGATATTCCATTTGGATTCAAGAGGCTAGAATCTTTGCTTTTCATGTGCACTCTTCAAGAAGAGATGTCAACGTTAAAAGACTCATTTGCAGTCTTGGAGGTGAGAAAATAAGTCAAATTTGAATTGCTAAGTTCTGCAAAGTAAATTGGTCGCACTGACTGAAAACTTGCTTTATCATATGTGTATTATATATCTGAATATGTAATCCATAGCTGTTGGAAGCATTATGTGTTTGGCTTGGGTAAAATAATAGCACTTCGGCTCTTGGGCCGTATGGGGAATGGTTGGGTTATCTAATTTATTTACTTTAATTTTTTGTTGGTGATGTGCTTATAATCTCATTATGCTAGTATGTACAGGATTGGCTTTCAAGATCTTCCTTTATATCGTAATATTGAATGGACTAGGTTCGACCAAGCGAAATGTAAAGAAGTTATACTTTGTGTGCTTTAAATAAACAATCTTTGTAGTGTCAGGGAAATCCTCCAACGACGTAAGGTTGAAAAGGAATTAATTGCTTTATGTTGGGATATTTTGTCAACACTTTGTTTACTAACGTTGGTTTGTCCAAATATTCAGGCTGCTTGTTCGGAACTGCGGGAAAGCAGATTATTTTTCAAACTCTTGGAGGCTGTTCTGAAAACTGGAAACCGTATGAACGATGGAACCTTCCGTGGTGGTGCACAAGCATTTAAACTCGACACACTTCTCAAGTTAGCAGATGTGAAAGGAACAGATGGAAAAACGACATTGTTGCACTTTGTTGTTCAGGAAATAATCCGATCTGAAGGCATAAGAGCTGCTCGAGCAGCCAAAGAGAGGCATAGCTTGTCCAGTGTTAAGTCTGATGATTCAGTTGAGGATGCTAGTGAAGATCCCGACGAGCATCTGAGGAGCCTCGGCCTTCAGGTGGTCTCTGGTTTGAGCAACGAGCTCAAGAATGTCAAGAGAGCTGCCTTCTTGGACGCTGACAGCATAACAGGAACAGTTGCCAAGCTTAGCCACGCACTTGAAAAAGCCCGGAACTTCCTGAATTCAGACATGAAGAATTTACCTCAAGAAAATGGGTTTCACCAGATATTGAGGAGCTTCGTACAGAATGCTGAGGTTGATGTCGCGTGGTCACGTGAGGAAGAGAAACGAATAATGGCATTAGGGAAGAGCACTGCTGACTACTTCCATGGTAACTCCGGGAAGGAAGAGGGTCTGAGATTATTCGTCATTGTCCGCGATTTCCTCATCATCTTGGATAAAGTATGTAAAGAAGTAAAGACTGCAGTGCCTTTAAAGTCCAGTACTACAACGGCTAGGAATGAAGACTCAATGGCTGCTAATCCAAGGCAGACGACTCCAACAGATATCCGGCAAGCCATTGCTGATAGGCGACTAGATTATTCAAGTTCAGACGAAGAATAGTAGAAATTTAGGTAAAGAGACATTGCTTTGATTACTGCAGGTGGATGGATATCTGCATCTTTTAACTCATCATGTTCTTTGTTCCTTTCTCTATTATGTTTATAGTTTCCCCCCTTCTACTTTGATTCCTTATATTGATTGATTATTCTGATTAGCCAGTAAATTAATCTAAAAGTAAATACAGTTCTCGTAGAGTTGTATGTGTGTGATGGAGTCAACCACAAACGGTGGTGGCATAGCAGTAGCGCAATAGCTGCGTGATAGATAGTAAGGGAAAGTGGTCGTTGATGGTCCTAAAACAAGATAAATATGTTATGGGAAGGGGAATACACCTATACACATATTCTTGCCCTAACACATGAACATAGCAGTCAGTGTCTTGCTTGTAGATAAACCTAACCAAATGTTAGTATTAGAAGATTACAAAATCATTTAAATGCCAAATGTGTTGACCCAAACTCATTTAGATAAAAACCTTTTCAGACACTTGAAAACGACGTGTGTATAGTTGTGCTTGTGATTTTAAAAATATTGATAGAAAACCAATACCGATACGAACACTTTAAAGCGGTAAGGCGAAAGATAAAGCGCACAAGTGGTGCGGAGTTAAGTGTTACATCCAGTCTTCCTGAATATTTTAGAGATTCCACTAAACAAAACTTGTATATAGTTTTGTTATGCGTCTTTGTCGACTTCTTCTTCAACAACACAAACTCACCAAACACTACAACTGCTTTGGGTTTTTTCTTTTTCAACTGGAGAGGTCCTTACAAATCAATCAATCCGGATCTTCTAGTCCAATTTGTGAGGAACATTGCCCACCAATCAGGTGGTGTCACGTGCGTTTTTAAATTTAAACAAACACTATAATATTAACTACATGGTCCACCAATACACACGTGGAAACGCGTGATTGGTAGGCCACTGAGTGGTCCTTGTATTTTTGGGCCAGAAGATCCCTGACGCAAATCAATAAGGATCTTCTACCCCACAATTTGAGTCTCACTACATGTCCCATCAATTAGGTGGTGAAATGTGTATTTTAACTCAAGTTTTTAGTTGATATTGATATCTAATATTAAAATAAAAGAAATCTCATAAATACACATGACACCACTTAATTGGTGGGACATGTAATGGGACTCCAATTGTTGATAGAAGATACTTAGCCGATTAAACTCAAGCTTGTAAGCTAGGACCTTCTCGATCTAAGTTTATAAGAAGACTTGGTTGCTTAGACTAGATGGGGAATTACGATGCTTCGTGGACAAAAACATTGTTGGGATTTTGTATACTAGAAGCAAGTTTTATACTTGTATACAATGTGTTTTTGTCATTCCCACTATTTTATTCTCCTATCTGATAAATATATATATTTGCACATGTAATCCTTTATCTTGTATAAAAGTTAGATTTGTGTAGTGCGTCAGGTATCACAAAAGACTACACAAATTAGTTGAACCGACTAGATATAAACAGTTATCACAACTGAGACAACTTAAGGATAAGTTGTCGGTTTAAACTGCAGTTTAGATAAGAAGTGGTTTGTCTTGGCTGCTTGTCTTTACTGGTACACTTAAGGTGGTGTATTGATGGATCACAATGAGATGTGTTCTCCTGACTGACCTTAGTGGAGAACCAAGATTTCGGTGACTTAGCTAGTCTTAAGCTTGGTAAGACTTCAGCTGAGCACATTTGGCTATCTATCACTTTGACCTACTATGGTGAACGTCATCGCGACCGAATCTACGTATCTTGGGTGTTAGTAGTTATTTGTGGCTCAGGCTGGTTGTCTGTATCTTGCAACCATATCCTAGTAAAATAGGTTGATAATATCCCATGAGGAACTCGAAAGGATTAGCACACTAAACCCGACCGGTTGATTAAGTTCAGGTGTGTTAATGAGGTCGAGTTGTACTACTCAGGAATATAATAAGATGTTAATTAATTTAAGCTGTCAGTGAGCTTAATTAATTAATGGATATGTCTATCTTAAGTACGGGGATCGATTAAGTGTAAAATACAAGCCCTTGCTCAATTTGGGTTAAAGGGGTAAGTCATCACGAATTCTCTAGTGGAATGCATCTGTGTTTATTAATTAATTTTGCTCTGGGCTAAGCATAGATAATTAATTAATTTGAGGCCCTACTTTATTTCTTGTATTAGATCCCTGATCTGGCCTAATTAATTGCATATTTATTTATTGTCTCTTAGAAATCATTATTAATAGATTAATGTATTTTACATTATTTAATAATGTTATTTATCTTGAATTATTTGGTTGGACCAATTAATTGATAAATATTAGCAGTCTAATAGATTAATTAATTATATTACGGGCTAATTATGTAGAAGCCCATTAGGGATAATTAAATTAATGAGCTACAAATATTAATATAATATTGGCTCTTGAATGCTATATATATTAGTATTCTGTTCATAATCAGAACACACATTCTCATACGTATACACACGGTTTTGAGAGAGAGAGAGAGAGAGACAATTAATTTTCTTCAGTTCTCTGACCTCCCAGAGGAGAAAACGGTCGGGAAACAGATCAGAAAATCTGATCGGGAGCAACAATCAAAGCGACTACAAAATACGTGAAGGTATATTTCTTCCCCTCATATTTCCTTCAATTGGTAACAGAGCCTGGTTTAGGCTCTGATTGTTGCTTTTAGGAGCATGATTAGGGTTTATTTCCGTCATTATCGGGTTACTTTTCGTGTTTGGGGCGGTCTGCGAGCCACTATTTTAACCCCGTTGTAATATTTTTCTTGTGAGAAAATCCACGAGTAATTGATAGGACCAATGTGTTACGTGATTATACTATTTTTGTACTGTAATTGGTCCGGGAGGCACGAAGATCGAGGCGGTGAAGAAACCGTTATTTCGCCGGAAAACCCAAGTCTTCTAGGGTTCTACTAAATCTTGCGGTGGCGATTCCCGGCATGTTCGGAGTCCGATCGACGATCGGCTTGAACCGCTGGACTCCTCGTCTCACGAGCTTCGCATCGATAGGTCGTAAGGGGTCATCCAATCCCGAATGTAACCAGAATCAACGTCTGAAGTTTGCTACTCACAACTAATTTTTTCCGGTGAATCGTTTGAAAATTTAGGGAAATTGATGGACGATTTTAGCCGGAATCTGTTCATGGTAGCCGAAAATCGTCAAAGGATCATTATCCATGTTTCAATTGATCGAATCGCGGCTCGAAAACATGCAATTTTAGCAGCGAAGCTCGCCGGTGTTGGCATGCGAAATTCGCTTGATTCCCATCACGGCGGCGACAATTGTCGCCGAATTTGGGCCGCCCATACGTGTGGGTCATGCCTAGGGGAGATGGGAGAGCACGAAGACGGTGGAGCCGGGCCCGGGAGGGCGCGACAGCCGTGCGTTTGCTGTCGAGAGTCGCGGCCGCGCGCAGGCGCGTTTCCTGCTGCTGCAGGCGGCGCCGCGCGGCTTGGGGATGGAGCACGGTTGTGCTGCAGGCGACGGCGGGAGCACTGAACAGCGGCAGCGATGGTGATTTCGTGAGGAAGAAGACAGGCTGACGTGGCTAACTAACGCCAGCCCTAGCTGACGTGGCTGCCACGTGTCCGACGCGTGGCAGTCGCCCTGCTGACGTGGCGCCGATGCAGAATTCGATGCAGGTTTTCCAAATTCGAAGATTTTTCAAGATTTTAAAGATCTGTATTTGTTCGGGCTATGTAATAGATAGGAATTATCTGTTTGTTTTTAGCACGATAACAACGTTTTTATTTCCTATTTGCGCATTTATTTTTTACTATGCTTTAGCATGCTATCATGTGATTAATTACGCTTAGAAAAGCAAGTAAATAGGATTTACGTCATTTTAAAGCATGTTTTATTTTTCGCGAGCACGTTTTATTATGTGCGCTTAAAAATTGCATGCTTTAGGAATTATGTGATGATGCATGATTCAAAACAAACCTTTTGAAGGAAAAGACTAAGCAAATAATAAAATAATTAATATTTAATTAGATTCCAATCAATTCGGATATTAAACACTTAATCGGACCTCCATTAATCGGACTCTACACAAAAGTAGTAAGATTATGTGAGTAAACGTCCACCTACGTGGCTTGCTTGCATATTTGAGCTACCAACTTTGTGAGATGAGTTTTCCAAAATAATATTTAATTATTATTGAGTAGTGGGAGCGAAGCCGTAAACGTCCACCTGCGTGGCTTGCGTGCCTAGTAAACACGAGTACTCTAGAAGATAATAATTAATAGAATGGCTGATTAGATCGAATTGAATGCGGCATGGTTCTCGTAAGTATGTCAATTTCAAGAATTTGATTCTAATTTGGTCAAAATTAATGGTAAATGCTTAGATGTCACTGCAGGTACAATTCAATTCCCTCGAAGTCCCTTCCCGCGTTTTAATAGTGACATGGTCAAGAATATTAGACTATTAATTGCATTCGTCTTAAGAACCTAGGCGTGGATTGGAATTAAAGACCTAGGTAAATAGCTTGGTTTAGGGTTACGCTAGTAAACGTCCACCTGTGTGGCTTACGAGTTGAATTCCTAGAGTTGTTCGAGTATTTAACTATCATTGGTTTTTTCAAAAGGTTACAATAATGGTTAATTACAAATTATGTGCAAATATTAATTTCATACATGCTTTTAAATTATATTTTTCAGATATGTCTGTTCGAATATTTTTTGAGTTCCTAAATAGTCTCACCAACCAAACCCTAACGGGTTTAAAAATTTTAAATAATTTCATAGAGTGGAAGAGATATCTTACCTTCCCAATAAATGCTCTGCAAAGGTCTTATAAGAACTTCTGTTTTATGACCGCTATTTATAAGAACTAGTTTACTATGAGCAAGTTACTCAAATCTTTGGTAGCAGTCAAAGAGGTTATAGGAAAGGGCAAGAGTGCTCAAGTCTTGAATATCCCTAGTAGCTCAGGAAATCCTCCGAAAGGCGGAAACTAGGAAAAGAGCAGAAAGGGTGGTCAATTCAAGAAGAGCAGTGGGAGTAAGAAGACGGTCCTTACCGGCGACATACGAATGTCAAAGGAGAAAGGAAGGTTCTTCAATTATGGTAAGAAAGGACACTGGAAGAGTTCTTATCCAGATGTCAAGGCAAAATAGAAACAGACGCGAATTGCTCTTGTAACTGAGACTGTTCTAGTTTCCTCTTCTACTCACAAATGGGTAGTGGATTCGGGGGAATCGTGTTTGTTACACCTTGCAAGGTTTCTTGCAGAAAAAGGGAATTGAGTGATGGCGAGGTTGTAGTGTCCATGGGAATGGATCGAGAGTTCCTACAATTGCCATTGGAGATTTACATCTATCTTTTGATAGTTCTGTTTTAGTACTTAAAGATGTTTTATATGTGCCTGAGTTTAGGCGAAACATAATTTCTGTTTCAAAACTCTACACCATGGATGGTTATAAAGCAAGTTTTGATAGTGAAGTTTCTTTCATGAAAGACGAGGATTTTATCTGTGGTGGGCCATTAAACGGATCTTAATATACTATTACTTCTAAACCGCGTAATTCTGTTAATGTTGCTTCCTCGTCATCAAATCCTAAGAAGAGGAAAGAATCTTCTAAGGTAAACCAAACTTACCTGTGGCACTTAAGACTAGGTCACATCATTCTTAACAGGATTCACAGGTTGGTGGAATATGGATCATTGGAGTCTCTCGAAGTTGAACCATTTCCAACTTGCGAACCCTGCTTAGAAGGGAAGATGGTGACTATGCCTTTTAAGGCAAAAGGTTATAGAGACACAGAAGCACAAAGTTTGATTCATTCTGACTTGTGTGGACCCATGTCTACACAAGCTCGTGGAGGGTATGAGTACTTTGTCACATTTACCGATGATTACTTAAGGTATGGATATGTTTACCTTCTTCGCCACAAGTCGGATTGCTTTAAAACCTTTAAGGAATTCAAGGCAGAAGTGGAGAAGAAGTTAGGTAAAGAAATCAAAACACTGCAATCTGATCGTGGTGGGGAATACATATCCAATGAGTTCAAGGACTACTTGACAGAATGTGGGATTACATCCCAGCTGACAGCACCGGGCACGCCTCAGCAGAATGGTGTGTCAGAGAAAAGGAACCGAACTCTCTTAGAGATGGTTCGGTCCATGATGAGTTATGCACCTTTGCCAGTTTCTTTTTGGGGATATGCCCTAGAGACTGCAGCATACTTGCTGAACCGTGTGCCTTCCAAGTCGATACAAAAGACCCCTTTCGAGTTGTGGAACGAGCATAAGCCTAGTTTGAACAATTTAAGGATTTGGGGTTGTCCTGCTTATGTGCTAAATAGGCAAGCCGACAAATTGGAATCACATTCAGAAGTGATGTTGTTCATAGGGTATCCAAAGGAAACGAAGGGTGGACACTTTTATGATCCTAAAGAACATAAGATTGTTGTTAGCACTAACGCTCGGTTCTTAGAAGAGGATTACATTAGTAACCATAAGTCTCGAGTCGACATCATCCGTGAGGAATTACAAGGTGGTAGAGTTCCACTTGAACATCCAGTTGTGCAAGATAGTACTACACGAGTAACATCATAATCTGTTAACACATCGCCTGATATTGTTCGGCGTAGTGGGAGGGTCATATTTACACCTGATCGGTATATGTTCACTGGGGAGATGTCTAATCATCTCCTGTCAGATGAACAGGATACCGTTGATCCCTAGACCTACAATGAAGCAGTGGGAGATATAAATGCAGATTCCTGGCGAATCGCTATGGACTCAAAATTTAAGTCCATAACTGATATGGATGTATACGAGATTACTGAACTACTTGAGGGTTGCAAGACTATTAGTAGTAAGTGGGTATACAAGAGAAAGAGAGGACCGAATGGAGAGATCATGGCGTTTAAAGCCAGGCTAGTGGCAAAGGGTTTTACCCAGAAAGAAGGTATCGATTATGAAGAGACATTCTCGCCTGTAGGAATGACCAAGTCCATTCGGATTCTCCTTACCATAGCAGCTCACATGAACCTAGAGATCTGACAAATGGATGTCAAGACAACATTCCTAAATGGTCACCTTGAAAAAGGTAGATACATCTACATGAAACAGCCTGATGGTTTTGTGAAGAAGGGCAAAGAACATCTAGTTTGGAAGCTTAGGAAGTCCATTTATGGACTTAAACAAGCTTCCCGGTTATGGCACCAGCATTTCGATGAGGTAGTCAAATCCTATGGATTTGTATCTTGTTCTAACAAGGTGTGTGTATACCGTATTTGTCTTAACGGATCAGTGGTGTTTCTTGCATTTTACGTAGATGACATCCTTCTCATTGGCAACAATGTTGAAGCGTTATCAAACGTAAAGACGTGGTTATTCGAGAAGTTTCAAATGAAGGACTTAGGTGAAGCTGCTTACATCCTTGGGATCAAGGTTATCCGAGATCGCCAGAAAATGATGTTAAGCTTATCACAAGCGTCCTACATTGACACTGTTATTGCTCGTTTTGGCATGCAAAATGCCAAGAGAGGTTCGATACCTTTCGGACATGACATTTTTCTATCCAAGAATAGTGCCTCGAAACGCCCGAAGAGATAGAACATATGATGCTAGTACTATATGCTTCCGTTGTTGGTAGCCTCATGTATGCGATGCTTTGTACGAGACCAAATATCAGTCTAACCCTGGAAAGGAACACTGGACTACGGCCAAACATATTCTCAAGTACCTTAAACGGATTAGAGATTATAGGCTTGTTTACCGGTCGAGCCGATCTAGTGTCTTTGGGTTATACAAACTCGGATTTCCGGGGTGACATAGACAAGAAGAAGTCTACCTCGGGTTATGCATTTACCTTGGGAAGTGGAGCCATTTCATGGAGGAGTGCAAAGCAGAAATGTATTGCAGACTCAACCATTGAAGCAGAGTATGTGGCTGCTTCAGAAGCTTCGAAAGAGACACTTTGGCTCAAGAATTCCCTCTTGGATCTTGATATTGTTCAGAATTTGCCTAAGGCGATCACGATTTATTGTGATAATGCGGGTGCAGAGACAAATGTTGGGATTTTGTATACTGGAAGCAAATTTTATGCTTGTATACAATGTGTTTTGTCCCTACCACTATTTTATTCTCATATCTGATAAATAAAAATATTTGCACATGTTATCCTTTATCTTGTATAAAAGTTAGATTTGTGTAGTGTGTCGGGTATCACAGAAGACAACACAATTTGGTTGAACTGATAAGATATAAACAGTTATCACAGCTGAGACAACTTCAGGATAAGTTGTCGGTTTAAGCTGCAGTTTAGATAAGAAGTGGCTTGTCTTAGCTGCTTGTCTTTACTGGTACACTGAAGGATGTGTATTGATGGATCACAGTGAGATGTGTTCTCCTAACTGACCTTAGTGGAGAACCAAGATCTCGGTGACTTAGCTGGTCTTAAGCTTGGTAAGACTTCAATTGAGTGCATTTGACTATCTATCACTTTGACCTACTATGGTGAATGTTATCGCGACCGGATCTACGTATCTTGGGTGTTAGTAGTTATTTGTGGCTCAGGCTGGTTGTCTGTATCTTGCAACCGTACCTAGTAAAATGGGTTGATAATATCCCCTGAGGAACTCGAAAGGATTAGCACACTAAACCCGACCGGTTGATTAAGTTCAGGTGTGTTATTAAGGTCGAGTGGTACTACTTAAAAAATATAAGATGTTAATTAATTTAAGCTGTCAGTGAGCTTAATTAATTAACATATATTTCTATCTTAAATACGGAGATCGATTAAGTCTAAAATACAAGCCTTTGCTCAATTTGGGATAAAGGGGTAAGTCAGCACGGATTCTCTAGTGGAATGAATCTGTGTTTATTAATTAATTTTGCTCTGGGCTAAGCATAAATAATTAATTAATTTGAGGCCCTGCTTTATTTCTTGTATTAGATCCCTGATCTGGCCCAATTAGTTGCCTAGTTATTTATTGTCTCTCAGAAATCATTATTAATAAATTAATGTAATTTTTACATTATTTAATAATGTTATTTATCTGGAAGTAATTGGCTGGGCCAATTAATTGATAAATATTAGTAGCCCAGTGGATTAATTAATTATATTACGGGCTAATTATGTGGAAGCCCATTAGAAATATAATTAAATGAATGGGCTACGAATATATTAATATTATATTGGCTTTTGAAGCATATATATATTTGTATTATGTTCAGAAACAGAACACACATTTACAAATTTTGAGACGTCGTGCGTGAGTTTGTGAGAGACAGAAATCTTAATTTTCTTCAGTTCTTTGACCACCCAGAGGAAGAAAAAGGCCGGGACACAGATCAAAAGATCTGACACACGAGCAACAATCAGAGCTGCAACAACATACGACGGAGAAAGGTAATCGATTCTTAACCTAATATTAACTTCAATTGGTATCAGAGCGAGGTTTAGGCTCTGATTATTGCTGTTAGGTGCATGATTAGGTTTTATTTCCGTCGTTATCAGGCTAATATCGTGTTTGGGGCGTCCTACGAGCCACTCTTTTGACCCCATTGTAATGTTTTTTCTCGTGAGAAAATCCACGAGTAGATGATAGGACCTATTTGTTATGTGATTGTACTATTTTTGTACTGTAATTGGTCCAGGCGGCATGAAAAATGAGATGAATACGGAACCTAATTTTTGCAGCAAAACCCTAGTTTTCTAGGGTTCTGCCACATCTTGCGGCGGAGATTCCCGGCGCATCTGGTGTCCGATCGACAATCTGTTTGATCCTCTTGAATCCTAGTCTTACGAGCTTCGCGTCGATAGGTTGTAAGGGATCATCCGATCCCGGATGCGATCGGAATTGACGTCTCAAGTTGGCTGCTTGTTATGAATTCGTTCCGGCGAATCGTTTGAAATTTGGGAAATTGAGGAACTAATCTCGGTCGAAATCCGTTACCCGGTGGTCGTGAGTGTTCCAATTATGTTTTCCCTCTTTTAATTGATCGAATCGCGGCTCGGAAGGGGAGAATTCAGATGGCGGAGTCGGCAGCGGCGGGAGGCGTGATTTTTCGCGCACAAGCTTCGCGACAGCGGCTCCAGGCGGCGTTTCTGCATAGATCCGACGTCTGGGTAACGTCAGGGTGGGGGGGGGGGGGTGTAGACGGCGGAGGAGGCCTGGGAACGGCCGGGGAAGTCGCGGCAGTCGCGCTGTACACATGCGCAGATTTGTGCCGCTGCAGGCGGTGGCGCGGTGCGGACGACGGTTCCTGGTTCGCCATCGTTCGGCACGTCCCTGGGTGACGGCGGCCAGCAGAAAACCGGCCTGTAACGGCGCGGTGGCAGTTGTTGAAGAAGACGCTGATGTGGCACGCCACGTCAGCCCTAGCTGCCACGTGGCAGACGACCCTGATGACATGGCGATGCAGTTTTCGATGCAGTTTCCAAATTTGAAGATTTTGAAGATTTTAAAGATCTGTATTTTGATCGGGTAATGTAATAGTTAGGAATTACGTGTTTTAAAGCCCGATAACGACGTTTTAAATTTCCTATTTGCGCATTTATTTATTATTATGCTTTAGCATGCGATTATGTGATTAAATGCGCTTAGAAAAGCATGTAAATAGGATTTATGTTGTTATTAAGCATGTTTTGATTTTCGCGAGCACGTTTTATTATGTGCGTTTAGAAATTGCATGCTTTAGGAATTATGTGATGATGCATGATTCGTAACAAACCTTTTGAATAAAAAGACTAAGTAACATTAAATTAAATGTTTAATTAGATTCCATTAATTTGGATATTAAACACTTAATTGGACCTCCATTAATTCGACTCTACATAAAAGTAGTAAGATTATGTGAGTAAACGTCCACCTACGTGGCTTGCTTGCATCTTTGAGCTACAAGTTTTGTGAGATGAGTTTTCCAAAAATAATATTTGATTATTATTGAGTAAAGGGAGCAAAGCCGTAAACGTCCACCTGCGTGGCTTGCGTGCCTAGTAAACACGAGTACTCTAGAAGATAATAATTAAATAGGATGGCTAATTAGATCAAATTGAATGCAGCATGGTTCGAGTAAGTATGTCAATTTCGAGAATTTGAATCTATTTTGGTCAAATTAATGGTTAATGCTTAGATGTCACCGCAGGTACAATTCACTTCCCTCGAAGTCCCTTCCCGCGTTTTAATTGTGACATGGTCCAGAATATCGAACTATTAATTCCATTCGTCTTAAGAACCTAGGCGTGGATTGGAATTAAAGAGCTAGGTAAATAGCTTGGTTTAGGGTTACGCTAGTAAACGTCCACCTGCGTGGCTTGCTAGTGGAATTCCTAGAGCTGTTCGAGGTTTTTAATGTCATTGTTTTTACAAAAGGTTACAATGATTATTAATTACGAATTATGTGCAAATATTAATTTCATACATGCTTTTAAATTATATTTTTCAGATATGTCTGTTCGAAAAAATTTCGAGTTCCTAAACAGTCTCACCAACCAAACCCTAACGGGTTTAAAAATTTTAAATAATTTCATAGAGTGGAAGAGATAACTTACCTTCCCAATAAATGCTCTGCAAAGGTCCTATAAGAACTTCTGTTTTAGGACCGCTATGTCTAAGAACGAGTTTACTATGAGTAAGTTACTCAAATCTTTGGTAGCGGTTAAAGAGGTTATAGGAAAGGGCAAGAGTGCTAAAGTCTTGAATATCCCTAGTAGTTCAAGGAATCCTCCAAAAGGCGGAAACCAAAAAAAGAGCAGAAAGGGTGGTCAATTCAAGAAGAGCAGTGGGAGTAGGAAGACGGTCCTTACCGACGACATACGAATGTCAAAGGAGAAAGGAAGGTTCTTCAAGAAGTGGGAAGAAAGGACACTGAAATAATTATAATCCAGATGTCAAGGCAAAACGAAAAGAGACGCCAATCGCTCTTGTAATCGAGACTGTTCTAGTTTCCTCTTCTATCCACGAATGGGTAGTGGATTCGGGGGCAACTGGTCATGTTTGTTACACCTTGCAAGGTTTCTTGCGTAAAAGACAATTGAGCAATGGCGAGGTGGTAGTCTCAATCGTCAATGGATCGAAAGTTCCTGCAATTACCATTGGAGATTTACATCTATCTATTAATAGTTCTATTTTAGTATTTAAAGAAGTTTAATATGTGCTTGAGTTTAGGCGAAACACTATTTCTGTTTCAAAACTCTGCACCATGGATGGTTATAAATCAAGTTTTGATAGTGAAGTTTCTATCATGAAATACGATGATTTTATCTATTGTGGACCATTAAACGGATCTTTATATACTATTACTTGTAAACCGCGTAGTTCTGTTAATATTACTTCCTCATCATCAAATCCTAACAAGAGGAAAGTGTCTTCTAAGGTAAACCAAATTTATCTGTGGCACTTAAGACTAGGTCACATCAATCTTAATAGGACTCAAAGGTTGGTGAAATATGGATCATTGAAGTCTCTCCAAGTTGAACCATTTCCAACTTGCGAAACCCGTTTTGGAAGGAAAGATGATGACTAGACCTTTCAAGGCAAATGGTTATAAAGCCACATAAGTATTAAGTTTGATACATTCGACTTGTGTGGGTCTATGTCTACACAAGCTCGAGGAGGGTATGAGTACTTCGTCACATTTACTGATGATTACTCGAGGTATGGATATGTTTACCTTATTCATCACAAGTTGGATTGCTTTGAAACCTTTAAGGAATTCAAGGCAGAAGTGGAGAAGAAGTTAGGTAAAGAAATAAAAACACTACGATATGATCGTGGTAGGGAATACCTATCCAACGAGTTCAAGGACTACTTGACGAGAATGTGGGATTACATCCCACCGAGTGTCTATCACTTTGACCTACTATGGTGAACGTCATCGCGACCGGATCTACGTATCTTGGGTGTTAGTAGTTATTTGTGGCTTAGGCGGTTTGTTCGTATCTTGCAACCAAGGTTGCATGGACACGGACACGGGACACGGTACGACACGGACACGGGACACGGGATACGGTATTTTTGAAAAATTTAGAACACGACACGGGCGCTAATATAAATAATATTAAATTATTAATATATATATATATATATATATATATATATATAAATGATTAAGTCAAACTTTTCAATATCAAACTCATTGTTCACATTATTAACTCAAAACGCATAAATCATAACTCATAATTTATAATCATAGCATAAAAATGTGAAATACTAAGATAAGTAGATAACAACAATAAATATTAGTCTTAAAAGTCATAATAATATAAATAAAAAGTAATTTTTCAAGTTTTATGAATCGGTGTAGAATACTTCATCCAACAAATTATTTTCCACTTCCGGCTCATCAAAGGTGAGATTTGCAATCTCTAAAATCCCAACATCACTATTCAACTCAAAACTGTCAGTTTATTGATCTGTTAAGAGTCTAATTTTTTTTTTGCTGTGGTCATGTCCGGGAAGAGTCGGACACTTAAGTGGTTGATCTTGTGTAGTTAGTATTCTCACTTCTGCGTAAGTGGTTGATCTTGTGTAGGTCTTGGGTTCGATTCCCATTAGGGACGATTGTAATAAAAATTAAAAAAAAAATCAGAAATTCAAATTCCCATGTCCGGGAAGAGTCGGACACTTCAATTCCCGTGTCCGAGAAGAGTCGGACACTTCAATCCCGTGTCCGGAAGTGACCAATTTTTTTTATTTATTTGCCGGACACGTTTTTGCCGTGTCCGACACGTGTCGGGCGCGTGTCCGAGCGTGTCCGTGTCCGACACGTGTCCGACACAGTACGGCGACATTTTCCGAAGTGTCCGTGCAACATAGCTTGCAACCGTATCCTAGTAAAATGGGTTGATAATATCCCCTGAGGAACTCGAAAGGATTAGCACACTAAACCCGACCGGTTGATTAAGTTCAGGTGTGTTAATAAGGTCGAGTGGTACTACTCAGGAATATAAGATGTTAATTAATTTAAGCTGTCAGTGAGCTTAATTAATTAACGTATATTTCTATCGTAAATACGGGGTTCGATTAAGTCTAAAATACAAGCCCTTGCTCAATTTGGGATAAAGGGGTAAGTCAGCACAGATTCTCTAGTGGAATGAATCTGTGTTTATTAATTAATTTTTCTCTGGGCTGAGCATAGATAATTAATTAATTTGAGTCCCTACTTTATTTCTTGTATTAGATCCCTGATCTGGCCCAATTAATTTCCTAGTTATATATTCTCTCAGAAATCATTATTAATATATTAATGTAATTTTTACATTATTTAATAATGTTATTTATCTGGAATTAATTGGCTGTGCCAATTAATTAATAAATATTAGTAGCCCAGTGGATTAATTAATTATATTATGGGCTAATTATGTGGAAGCCCTTTAGAAATATAATTAAATTAATGAGCTACAAATATATTAATATTATATTGGCTTTTGAAGCCTATATATATTTGTATTCCGTTCAGAAACAGAACACACACATTCACAAATTTTGAGACGCCGTGCGTGAGGTTGTGAGAGAAAGAAATCTTAATTTTCTTCAGTTCTCTGACCACCCTGAGGAAGAAAAAGGCCGGGACACAGATCAGAAGATCTGACACACGAGCAACAATCATAGCTGCAACAACATACAAAGGAGGAAGGTAATCGATTCCTAACCTAATATTTCCTTCAACAAATTCTTAGGAACCTAGATCTCATAAGGCGTCTAAACACATAGACAGGAAGTACCACATTATACGAATATTCATAAATCGAGGAGACGAGGTGGTTGACGATATTGGAACTAAAGATAACATAGCTAATCCTTTCACGAAGAGTTTACCACTCCCGGCTTACGAGAAACATGTTCGTGACTTAGGACTGGAAGAGATGCCCCCCACTTAGGACTGCAGAAACTTTTGTATAAGTGGGAGAAGAGTGATAGATAGGATAAACAGCTGAGTACTAGTTTGTACCTAGAACTGACATATTGTATTTTAAAAGTTTACATTAGTATAAGTTGGAGAATTGTTGGGATTTTGTATACTGGAAGCAAGTTTTATACTTGTATACAATGTGTTTTTGTCCTTACCACTATTTTATTCTCCTATCCGATAAATATATATATTTGCACATGTAATCCTTTATCTTGTATAAAAGTTAGATTTGTGTAGTGTGTTGGGTATCACAGAAGACTACACAAATTGGTTGAACTGATAAGATATAAACAGTTATCACAGCTAAACACTTAATCGGACCTCCATTTAATATTAAAATAAGCAAAAGTAGTGAGACAAATCGGATATTAAAAGACTAAGCAAATAATAAAATAATTAATATTTAATTAGATTCCAATCAATTCGGATATTAAACACTTAATCGGACCTCCATTAATCGGACTCTACACAAAAGTAGTAAGATTATGTGAGTAAACGTCCACCTACGTGGCTTGCTTGCATATTTGAGCTACCAACTTTGTGAGATGAGTTTTCCAAAATAATATTTAATTATTATTGAGTAGTGGGAGCGAAGCCGTAAACGTCCACCTGCGTGGCTTGCGTGCCTAGTAAACACGAGTACTCTAGAAGATAATAATTAATAGAATGGCTGATTAGATCGAATTGAATGCGGCATGGTTCTCGTAAGTATGTCAATTTCAAGAATTTGATTCTAATTTGGTCAAAATTAATGGTAAATGCTTAGATGTCACTGCAGGTACAATTCAATTCCCTCGAAGTCCCTTCCCGCGTTTTAATAGTGACATGGTCAAGAATATTAGACTATTAATTGCATTCGTCTTAAGAACCTAGGCGTGGATTGGAATTAAAGACCTAGGTAAATAGCTTGGTTTAGGGTTACGCTAGTAAACGTCCACCTGTGTGGCTTACGAGTTGAATTCCTAGAGTTGTTCGAGTATTTAACTATCATTGGTTTTTTCAAAAGGTTACAATAATGGTTAATTACAAATTATGTGCAAATATTAATTTCATACATGCTTTTAAATTATATTTTTCAGATATGTCTGTTCGAATATTTTTTGAGTTCCTAAATAGTCTCACCAACCAAACCCTAACGGGTTTAAAAATTTTAAATAATTTCATAGAGTGGAAGAGATATCTTACCTTCCCAATAAATGCTCGCAAAGGTCTTATAAGAACTTCGTTTTATGACCGCTATTTATAAGAACTAGTTTACTATGAGCAAGTTACTCAAATCTTTGGTAGCGATCAAAGAGGTTATAGGAAAGGGCAAGAGTGCTCAAGTCTTGAATATCCCTAGTAGCTCAGGAAATCCTCCGAAAGGCGGAAACTAGGAAAAGAGCAGAAAGGGTGGTCAATTCAAGAAGAGCAGTGGGAGTAAGAAGACGGTCCTTACCGGCGACATACGAATGTCAAAGGAGAAAGGAAGGTTCTTCAATTATGGTAAGAAAGGACACTGGAAGAGTTCTTATCCAGATGTCAAGGCAAAATAGAAACAGACGCGAATTGCTCTTGTAACTGAGACTGTTCTAGTTTCCTCTTCTACTCACAAATGGGTAGTGGATTCGGGGGAATCGTGTTTGTTACACCTTGCAAGGTTTCTTGCAGAAAAAGGGAATTGAGTGATGGCGAGGTTGTAGTGTCCATGGGAATGGATCGAGAGTTCCTACAATTGCCATTGGAGATTTACATCTATCTTTTGATAGTTCTGTTTTAGTACTTAAAGATGTTTTATATGTGCCTGAGTTTAGGCGAAACATAATTTCTCGTTTCAAAACTCTACACCATGGATGGTTATAAAGCAAGTTTTGATAGTGAAGTTTCTTTCATGAAAGACGAGGATTTTATCTGTGGTGGGCCATTAAACGGATCTTAATATACTATTACTTCTAAACCGCGTAATTCTGTTAATGTTGCTTCCTCGTCATCAAATCCTAAGAAGAGGAAAGAATCTTCTAAGGTAAACCAAACTTACCTGTGGCACTTAAGACTAGGTCACATCATTCTTAACAGGATTCACAGGTTGGTGGAATATGGATCATTGGAGTCTCTCGAAGTTGAACCATTTCCAACTTGCGAACCCTGCTTAGAAGGGAAGATGGTGACTATGCCTTTTAAGGCAAAAGGTTATAGAGACACAGAAGCACAAAGTTTGATTCATTCTGACTTGTGTGGACCCATGTCTACACAAGCTCGTGGAGGGTATGAGTACTTTGTCACATTTACCGATGATTACTTAAGGTATGGATATGTTTACCTTCTTCGCCACAAGTCGGATTGCTTTAAAACCTTTAAGGAATTCAAGGCAGAAGTGGAGAAGAAGTTAGGTAAAGAAATCAAAACACTGCAATCTGATCGTGGTGGGGAATACATATCCAATGAGTTCAAGGACTACTTGACAGAATGTGGGATTACATCCCGGTACCGACAAAGACCGGCACGCCTCGCCAGAATGGTGTGTCGAGAAAAGGAACCGAACTCTCTTAGAGATGGTTCGGTCCATGATGAGTTATGCACCTTTGCCAGTTTCTTTTTGGGGATATGCCCTAGAGACTGCAGCATACTTGCTGAACCGTGTGCCTTCCAAGTCGATACAAAAGACCCCTTTCGAGTTGTGGAACGAGCATAAGCCTAGTTTGAACAATTTAAGGATTTGGGGTTGTCCTGCTTATGTGCTAAATAGGCAAGCCGACAAATTGGAATCACATTCAGAAGTGATGTTGTTCATAGGGTATCCAAAGGAAACGAAGGGTGGACACTTTTATGATCCTAAAGAACATAAGATTGTTGTTAGCACTAACGCTCGGTTCTTAGAAGAGGATTACATTAGTAACCATAAGTCTCGAGTCGACATCATCCGTGAGGAATTACAAGGTGGTAGAGTTCCACTTGAACATCCAGTTGTGCAAGATAGTACTACACGAGTAACATCATAATCTGTTAACACATCGCCTGATATTGTTCGGCGTAGTGGGAGGGTCATATTTACACTGATCGGTATATGTTCACTGGGGAGATGTCTAATCATCTCTCCGTCGATGAACAGGATACCGTTGATCCCTAGACCTACAATGAAGCAGTGGGAGATATAAATGCAGATTCCTGGCGAATCGCTATGGACTCAAAATTTAAGTCCATAACTGATATGGATGTATACGAGATTACTGAACTACTTGAGGGTTGCAAGACTATTAGTAGTA
The DNA here is from genome assembly GCA_028984105.1 of Lavandula angustifolia. NCBI lineage: Eukaryota > Viridiplantae > Streptophyta > Magnoliopsida > Lamiales > Lamiaceae > Lavandula > Lavandula angustifolia. The sequence goes on along the minus strand of CM054810.1, from coordinate 5,985,068 downwards.
AGTGGGTATACAAGAGAAAGAGAGGACCGAATGGAGAGATCATGGCGTTTAAAGCCAGGCTAGTGGCAAAGGGTTTTACCCAGAAAGAAGGTATCGATTATGAAGAGACATTCTCGCCTGTAGGAATGACCAAGTCCATTCGGATTCTCCTTACCATAGCAGCTCACATGAACCTAGAGATCTGACAAATGGATGTCAAGACAACATTCCTAAATGGTCACCTTGAAAAAGGTAGATACATCTACATGAAACAGCCTGATGGTTTTGTGAAGAAGGGCAAAGAACATCTAGTTTGGAAGCTTAGGAAGTCCATTTATGGACTTAAACAAGCTTCCCGGTTATGGCACCAGCATTTCGATGAGGTAGTCAAATCCTATGGATTTGTATCTTGTTCTAACAAGGTGTGTGTATACCGTATTTGTCTTAACGGATCAGTGGTGTTTCTTGCATTTTACGTAGATGACATCCTTCTCATTGGCAACAATGTTGAAGCGTTATCAAACGTAAAGACGTGGTTATTCGAGAAGTTTCAAATGAAGGACTTAGGTGAAGCTGCTTACATCCTTGGGATCAAGGTTATCCGAGATCGCCAGAAAATGATGTTAAGCTTATCACAAGCGTCCTACATTGACACTGTTATTGCTCGTTTTGGCATGCAAAATGCCAAGAGAGGTTCAGTACCTTTCAGACATGACATTTTTCTATCCAAGAATAGTGCCCTGAAACGCCTGAAGAGATAGAACATATGATGCTAGTACTATATGCTTCCGTTGTTGGTAGCCTCATGTATGCGATGCTTTGTACGAGACCAAATATCAGTCTAACCCTGGAAAGGAACACTGGACTACGGCCAAACATATTCTCAAGTACCTTAAACGGATTAGAGATTATAGGCTTGTTTACCAGTCAGACAGTCTAGTGTCTTTGGGTTATACAAACTCGGATTTCCAGGGTGACATAGACAAGAAGAAGTCTACCTCGGGTTATGCATTTACCTTGGGAAGTGGAGCCATTTCATGGAGGAGTGCAAAGCAGAAATGTATTGCAGACTCAACCATTGAAGCAGAGTATGTGGCTGCTTCAGAAGCTTCGAAAGAGACACTTTGGCTCAAGAATTCCCTCTTGGATCTTGATATTGTTCAGAATTTGCCTAAGGCGATCACGATTTATTGTGATAATGCGGGTGCAGAGACAAATGTTGGGATTTTGTATACTGGAAGCAAATTTTATGCTTGTATACAATGTGTTTTGTCCCTACCACTATTTTATTCTCATATCTGATAAATAAAAATATTTGCACATGTTATCCTTTATCTTGTATAAAAGTTAGATTTGTGTAGTGTGTCGGGTATCACAGAAGACAACACAATTTGGTTGAACTGATAAGATATAAACAGTTATCACAGCTGAGACAACTTCAGGATAAGTTGTCGGTTTAAGCTGCAGTTTAGATAAGAAGTGGCTTGTCTTAGCTGCTTGTCTTTACTGGTACACTGAAGGATGTGTATTGATGGATCACAGTGAGATGTGTTCTCCTAACTGACCTTAGTGGAGAACCAAGATCTCGGTGACTTAGCTGGTCTTAAGCTTGGTAAGACTTCAATTGAGTGCATTTGACTATCTATCACTTTGACCTACTATGGTGAATGTTATCGCGACCGGATCTACGTATCTTGGGTGTTAGTAGTTATTTGTGGCTCAGGCTGGTTGTCTGTATCTTGCAACCGTACCTAGTAAAATGGGTTGATAATATCCCCTGAGGAACTCGAAAGGATTAGCACACTAAACCCGACCGGTTGATTAAGTTCAGGTGTGTTATTAAGGTCGAGTGGTACTACTTAAAAAATATAAGATGTTAATTAATTTAAGCTGTCAGTGAGCTTAATTAATTAACATATATTTCTATCTTAAATACGGAGATCGATTAAGTCTAAAATACAAGCCTTTGCTCAATTTGGGATAAAGGGGTAAGTCAGCACGGATTCTCTAGTGGAATGAATCTGTGTTTATTAATTAATTTTGCTCTGGGCTAAGCATAAATAATTAATTAATTTGAGGCCCTGCTTTATTTCTTGTATTAGATCCCTGATCTGGCCCAATTAGTTGCCTAGTTATTTATTGTCTCTCAGAAATCATTATTAATAAATTAATGTAATTTTTACATTATTTAATAATGTTATTTATCTGGAAGTAATTGGCTGGGCCAATTAATTGATAAATATTAGTAGCCCAGTGGATTAATTAATTATATTACGGGCTAATTATGTGGAAGCCCATTAGAAATATAATTAAATGAATGGGCTACGAATATATTAATATTATATTGGCTTTTGAAGCATATATATATTTGTATTATGTTCAGAAACAGAACACACATTTACAAATTTTGAGACGTCGTGCGTGAGTTTGTGAGAGACAGAAATCTTAATTTTCTTCAGTTCTTTGACCACCCAGAGGAAGAAAAAGGCCGGGACACAGATCAAAAGATCTGACACACGAGCAACAATCAGAGCTGCAACAACATACGACGGAGAAAGGTAATCGATTCTTAACCTAATATTAACTTCAATTGGTATCAGAGCGAGGTTTAGGCTCTGATTATTGCTGTTAGGTGCATGATTAGGTTTTATTTCCGTCGTTATCAGGCTAATATCGTGTTTGGGGCGTCCTACGAGCCACTCTTTTGACCCCATTGTAATGTTTTTTCTCGTGAGAAAATCCACGAGTAGATGATAGGACCTATTTGTTATGTGATTGTACTATTTTTGTACTGTAATTGGTCCAGGCGGCATGAAAAATGAGATGAATACGGAACCTAATTTTTGCAGCAAAACCCTAGTTTTCTAGGGTTCTGCCACATCTTGCGGCGGAGATTCCCGGCGCATCTGGTGTCCGATCGACAATCTGTTTGATCCTCTTGAATCCTAGTCTTACGAGCTTCGCGTCGATAGGTCGTAAGGGATCATCCGATCCCGGATGCGATCGGAATTGACGTCTCAAGTTGGCTGCTTGTTATGAATTCGTTCCGGCGAATCGTTTGAAATTTGGGAAATTGAGGAACTAATCTCGGTCGAAATCCGTTACCCGGTGGTCGTGAGTGTTCCAATTATGTTTTCCCTCTTTTAATTGATCGAATCGCGGCTCGGAAGGGGAGAATTCAGATGGCGGAGTCGGCAGCGGCGGGAGGCGTGATTTTTCGCGCACAAGCTTCGCGACAGCGGCTCCAGGCGGCGTTTCTGCATAGATCCGACGTGCCGGGTAACGCTCGGTGGGGGGGGTGTAGACGGCGGAGGAGGCCTGGGAACGGCCGGGGAAGTCGCGGCGGTCGCGCTGTACACATGCGCAGATTTGTGCCGCTACAGGCGGTGGCGCGGTGCGGACGACGGTTCCTGGTTCGCCATCGTTCGGCACGTCCCTGGGTGACGGCGGCCAGCAGAAAACCGGCCTGTAACGGCGCGGTGGCAGTTGTTGAAGAAGACGCTGATGTGGCACGCCACGTCAGCCCTAGCTGCCACGTGGCAGACGACCCTGATGACATGGCGATGCAGTTTTCGATGCAGTTTCCAAATTTGAAGATTTTGAAGATTTTAAAGATCTGTATTTTGATCGGGTAATGTAATAGTTAGGAATTACGTGTTTTAAAGCCCGATAACGACGTTTTAAATTTCCTATTTGCGCATTTATTTATTATTATGCTTTAGCATGCGATTATGTGATTAAATGCGCTTAGAAAAGCATGTAAATAGGATTTATGTTGTTATTAAGCATGTTTTGATTTTCGCGAGCACGTTTTATTATGTGCGTTTAGAAATTGCATGCTTTAGGAATTATGTGATGATGCATGATTCGTAACAAACCTTTTGAATAAAAAGACTAAGTAACATTAAATTAAATGTTTAATTAGATTCCATTAATTTGGATATTAAACACTTAATTGGACCTCCATTAATTCGACTCTACATAAAAGTAGTAAGATTATGTGAGTAAACGTCCACCTACGTGGCTTGCTTGCATCTTTGAGCTACAAGTTTTGTGAGATGAGTTTTCCAAAAATAATATTTGATTATTATTGAGTAAAGGGAGCAAAGCCGTAAACGTCCACCTGCGTGGCTTGCGTGCCTAGTAAACACGAGTACTCTAGAAGATAATAATTAAATAGGATGGCTAATTAGATCAAATTGAATGCGGGAATGGTTCGAGTAAGTATGTCAATTTCGAGAATTTGAATCTATTTTGGTCAAATTAATGGTTAATGCTTAGATGTCACCGCAGGTACAATTCACTTCCCTCGAAGTCCCTTCCCGCGTTTTAATTGTGACATGGTCCAGAATATCGAACTATTAATTCCATTCGTCTTAAGAACCTAGGCGTGGATTGGAATTAAAGAGCTAGGTAAATAGCTTGGTTTAGGGTTACGCTAGTAAACGTCCACCTGCGTGGCTTGCTAGTGGAATTCCTAGAGCTGTTCGAGGTTTTTAATGTCATTGTTTTTACAAAAGGTTACAATGATTATTAATTACGAATTATGTGCAAATATTAATTTCATACATGCTTTTAAATTATATTTTTCGATATGTCCGTTCGAAAAAATTTCGAGTTCCTAAACAAGCTCTCACCAACCAAACCCTAACGGGTTTAAAAATTTTAAATAATTTCATAGAGTGGAAGAGATAACTTACCTTCCCAATAAATGCTCTGCAAAGGTCCTATAAGAACTTCTGTTTTAGGACCGCTATGTCTAAGAACGAGTTTACTATGAGTAAGTTACTCAAATCTTTGGTAGCGGTTAAAGAGGTTATAGGAAAGGGCAAGAGTGCTAAAGTCTTGAATATCCCTAGTAGTTCAAGGAATCCTCCAAAAGGCGGAAACCAAAAAAAGAGCAGAAAGGGTGGTCAATTCAAGAAGAGCAGTGGGAGTAGGAAGACGGTCCTTACCGACGACATACGAATGTCAAAGGAGAAAGGAAGGTTCTTCAAGAAGTGGGAAGAAAGGACACTGAAATAATTATAATCCAGATGTCAAGGCAAAACAGAAAGAGACGCCAATCGCTCTTGTAACTGAGACTGTTCTAGTTTCCTCTTCTATCCACGAATGGGTAGTGGATTCGGGGGCAACTGGTCATGTTTGTTACACCTTGCAAGGTTTCTTGCGTAAAAGACAATTGAGCAATGGCGAGGTGGTAGTCTCAATCGTCAATGGATCGAAAGTTCCTGCAATTACCATTGGAGATTTACATCTATCTATTAATAGTTCTATTTTAGTATTTAAAGAAGTTTAATATGTGCTTGAGTTTAGGCGAAACACTATTTCTGTTTCAAAACTCTGCACCATGGATGGTTATAAATCAAGTTTTGATAGTGAAGTTTCTATCATGAAATACGATGATTTTATCTATTGTGGACCATTAAACGGATCTTTATATACTATTACTTGTAAACCGCGTAGTTCTGTTAATATTACTTCCTCATCATCAAATCCTAACAAGAGGAAAGTGTCTTCTAAGGTAAACCAAATTTATCTGTGGCACTTAAGACTAGGTCACATCAATCTTAATAGGACTCAAAGGTTGGTGAAATATGGATCATTGAAGTCTCTCCAAGTTGAACCATTTCCAACTTGCGAAACCTGTTTGGAAGGAAAGATGATGACTAGACCTTTCAAGGCAAATGGTTATAAAGCCACATAAGTATTAAGTTTGATACATTCTGACTTGTGTGGGTCTATGTCTACACAAGCTCGAGGAGGGTATGAGTACTTCGTCACATTTACTGATGATTACTCGAGGTATGGATATGTTTACCTTATTCATCACAAGTTGGATTGCTTTGAAACCTTTAAGGAATTCAAGGCAGAAGTGGAGAAGAAGTTAGGTAAAGAAATAAAAACACTACGATATGATCGTGGTAGGGAATACCTATCCAACGAGTTCAAGGACTACTTGACAGAATGTGGGATTACATCCCAGCTGAGTGTCTATCACTTTGACCTACTATGGTGAACGTCATCGCGACCGGATCTACGTATCTTGGGTGTTAGTAGTTATTTGTGGCTTAGGCTGGTTGTCTGTATCTTGCAACCAAGGTTGCATGGACACGGACACGGGACACGGTACGACACGGACACGGGACACGGGATACGGTATTTTTTGAAAAATTTAGAACACGACACGGGCGCTAATATAAATAATATTAAATTATTAATATATATATATATATATATATATATATATATATATAAATGATTAAGTCAAACTTTTCAATATCAAACTCATTGTTCACATTATTAACTCAAAACGCATAAATCATAACTCATAATTTATAATCATAGCATAAAAATGTGAAATACTAAGATAAGTAGATAACAACAATAAATATTAGTCTTAAAAGTCATAATAATATAAATAAAAAGTAATTTTTCAAGTTTTATGAATCGGTGTAGAATACTTCATCCAACAAATTATTTTCCACTTCCGGCTCATCAAAGGTGAGATTTGCAATCTCTAAAATCCCAACATCACTATTCAACTCAAAACTGTCAGTTTATTGATTTGTTAAGAGTCTAATTTTTTTTTGCTGTGGTCATGTCCGGGAAGAGTCGGACACTTAAGTGGTTGATCTTGTGTAGTTAGTATTCTCACTTCTGCGTAAGTGGTTGATCTTGTGTAGGTCTTGGGTTCGATTCCCATTAGGGACGATTGTAATAAAAATTAAAAAAAAAATCAGAAATTCAAATTCCCATGTCCGGGAAGAGTCGGACACTTCAATTCCCGTGTCCGAGAAGAGTCGGACACTTCAATTCCCGTGTCCGGGAAGTGACCAATTTTTTTTTTTTAATTTGCTGGACACGTTTTTGCCGTGTCCGACACGTGTCGGGCGCGTGTCCGAGCGTGTCCGTGTCCGACACGTGTCCGACACAGTACGGCGACATTTTCCGAAGTGTCCGTGCAACATAGCTTGCAACCGTATCCTAGTAAAATGGGTTGATAATATCCCCTGAGGAACTCGAAAGGATTAGCACACTAAACCCGACCGGTTGATTAAGTTCAGGTGTGTTAATAAGGTCGAGTGGTACTACTCAGGAATATAAGATGTTAATTAATTTAAGCTGTCAGTGAGCTTAATTAATTAACGTATATTTCTATCGTAAATACGGGGTTCGATTAAGTCTAAAATACAAGCCCTTGCTCAATTTGGGATAAAGGGGTAAGTCAGCACAGATTCTCTAGTGGAATGAATCTGTGTTTATTAATTAATTTTTCTCTGGGCTGAGCATAGATAATTAATTAATTTGAGTCCCTACTTTATTTCTTGTATTAGATCCCTGATCTGGCCCAATTAATTTCCTAGTTATATATTCTCTCAGAAATCATTATTAATATATTAATGTAATTTTTACATTATTTAATAATGTTATTTATCCGGAATTAATTGGGTCGTGCCAATTAATTAATAAATATTAGTAGCCCAAAGGGATTAATTAATTATATTATGGGCTAATTATGTGGAAGCCCTTTAGAAATATAATTAAATTAATGAGCTACAAATATATTAATATTATATTGGCTTTTGAAGCCTATATATATTTGTATTCCGTTCAGAAACAGAACACACACATTCACAAATTTTGAGACGCCGTGCGTGAGGTTGTGAGAGAAAGAAATCTTAATTTTCTTCAGTTCTCTGACCACCCTGAGGAAGAAAAAGGCCGGGACACAGATCAGAAGATCTGACACACGAGCAACAATCATAGCTGCAACAACATACAAAGGAGGAAGGTAATCGATTCCTAACCTAATATTTCCTTCAACAAATTCTTAGGAACCTAGATCTCATAAGGCGTCTAAACACATAGACAGGAAGTACCACATTATACGAATATTCATAAATCGAGGAGACGAGGTGGTTGACGATATTGGAACTAAAGATAACATAGCTAATCCTTTCACGAAGAGTTTACCACTCCCGGCTTACGAGAAACATGTTCGTGACTTAGGATCGGAAGAGATGCCCCCCACTTAGGACTCGCAAACTTTTGTATAAGTGGGAGAAGAGTGATAGATAGGATAAACAGCTGAGTACTAGTTTGTACCTAGAACTGACATATTGTATTTTAAAAGTTTACATTAGTATAAGTTGGAGAATTGTTGGGATTTTGTATACTGGAAGCAAGTTTTATACTTGTATACAATGTGTTTTTGTCCTTACCACTATTTTATTCTCCTATCCGATAAATATATATATTTGCACATGTAATCATTTATCTTGTATAAAAGTTAGATTTGTGTAGTGTGTTGGGTATCACAGAAGACTACACAAATTGGTTGAACTGATAAGATATAAACAGTTATCACAGCTGAGACAACCGAAGGATAAGTTGTCGGTTTAAGCTGCAGTTTAGATAAGAAGTGGCTTATCTTGGCTGCTTGTCTTTACTGGTACACTTAAGGTGATGTATTGATGTATCACAGTGAGATATGTTCTCCTGACTGACCTTACTAGAGAACAAGGATCTCGATGACTTAGCTGGTCTTAAGCTTGGTAAGACTTCAGCTGTGCACATTTGGCTATATATCACTTTGACCTACTATAGTGAACGTCATCGCGACCGGATCTATATATCTTGGATGTTAGTAGTTATTTGTGGCTCAGGCTGATAAAATAGGTTGATAATATCCTCAGAGGAACTCGAAAGGATTATCACACTAAACCAAACCGGTTAATTAAGTTCAGGTGTGTTAATGAGGTCGAGTGGTACTACTCAGAAATATAGTAAGATGTTAATTAATTTAAACTGTTAGTGAGCTTAATTAATCAATGGATATTTCTATCTTAAATACGGAGATCGATAGTCTAAAATACAAGCCCTTGCTCAATTTGGGATAAAGGGGTAAGTCAGCACAGATTCTCTACTGGGATGAATATGGGTTTATTAATTAATTTTACTCTGGGTTGAGAATAAATAATTAATTAATTTGAGGCCCTGCTTTATTACTTGTATTAGATCCCTGATCTGGCCCAATTAGTTGCCTAGTTATTTATTGTCTCTTAGAAATTATTATTAATAGATTAATGTGTTTTACATTATTTAATAATTTTATTTATCTGGAATTAATTGGCAGGGCCAATTAATTGATAAATATTAGTAGTCCAATAGATTAATTAATTATATTATGGGTTAATTATGTAGAAGCCAATTAGGGATATAATTAAATTAATCAGCTACAAATATTAATATATTGGGTCTTGAAGCCTATATATTAGTATTCTGTACATAATCAGAACACACATTCTCATACGTATACACACAATTTTGAGAGAGAGAGCATTAATTTTCTTCAATTCTCTAACCACCCGGAGGGAGAAATAGGCCAGGACACAGATCAGAAGATCTGATCAGGAGCAATAATCAAAACGACTACAACATACGTGGAGGAAGGTATATTTCTTCCCCTCATATTTCCTTCAAACATAGCTATATATCCGGGTTTCCGGAGAGAGTATGCTTTGAACACTTGAAGCTTTTAGAGTGATGATTTGCGTTTATTCCGTAACCTTGTTTGGAGCATGACTTATGGAATTCAAAGACACTAAATTATAGATCTGTTGGAGAGAGATCTACATATATAGTAGGTGGCAGGGTTTAGGCTGAAGCAAATATAAGGTTAAGAATGATACCTTCCTCCTTCGTATGTTGTTACAGCTCTGATTGTTGCTCGTGTGTCAGATCTTCTGATCTGTGTCCCGGCCTTTTTCTCCCTCTGAGTGATCAGAGAACTGGAGAAAATAAGATTTCTGTCTCTCCCACAACTTCAACACCGTGCGTCTCGAATTTTATGAATGTTTGTATTCTGTTTCTGAACATAATACTAATATATATAGGCTTCAAAAGCCAATATTATATTAATATATTTGTAGCCCATTAATTTAATTATATTTCTAATGGGCTTCCACATAATTAGCCCATAATATAATTAATTAATCCACTGGGCTACTAATATTTATCAATTAATTGGCCCAGCTAATTAATTCCAGATAAATAATATTATTAAATAATGTAAAAATATATTAATCCATTAATAATGATTTCTGAGAGATAATAAATAACTAGACAACTAATTGGGCCAGATCAGGGATCTAATACTAGAAATAAAGCTAGGCCTCAAATTAATTAATTATTTATGCTTAGCCCAGAGCAAAATTAATTAAACACAGATTCATTCTACTAGAGAATCCGTGCTGACTTACCCCTTTATCCCAAATTGAGCAAGGGCTTGTATTTTAAACTTAATCGATCTCTGTATTTAAGATAGAAATATTAGTTAATTAATTAAGCTCACTGACAGCTTAAATTAATTAACATCTTATATTCCTGAGTAGTACCACTCGACCTTTTTAACACACCTGAACTTAATCAACCGGCCGGGTTTAGTGTGCTAATCCTTTCGAGTTCCTGAGGGAATATTATCAACCCATTTTACTAGGATACGGTTGCAAGATACAGACAACCAACCTGAGCCACAAATAACTACTAACACCCAAGATGCGTAGATCCGGTCGCGATGACGTTCACCATAGTAGGTCAAAGTGATAGATAGCCAAATGCACTCAGCTGAAGTCTTACCAAGCTTAAGACCAGCTAAGTCACTGAGATCTTGGTTCTCCACTAAAGTCAGTTAGGAGAACACATCTCACTGTGATCCATCAATACACCACCTTCAGTGTACCAGTAAAGACAAGCATCTAAGACGATCCACTTCTTATGCAGCTTAAACCAACAACTTATCCTAAAGTTGTCTGAGCTATGATAACTGTTTATATCTTGTCAGTTCAACCAATTTGTGTTGTCTTCTGTGATGCCCGACACACCACACAAATCTAACTTTTATACAAGATAAAGGATAACATGTGCAAATATATATATTTATCAGATAGGAGAATAAAATAGTGGTAGGGACAAAACACATTGTATACAAGCATAAAATTTGCTTCTAGTATACAAAATCCCAACAATTCTCCAACTTATACTAAAGTAAACTTTTAGTAAACAATGTGTCAGTTCTAGGTACAAACTAGTACTCAGCTATGGTACAAACTAGTACTCAGTTATCTCTCACCTATCTATCCTATCTATCACTGCATCTTCTCCCACTTATACAAAGTTTTTGTAGTTCTAAGTGGGGGGCATCTCTACCATCCCTAAGCCACGAACATGCTTCTCGTAAGCCGGGAGTGGTAAGCTCTTTGTGAAAGGATTAGCTAAGTTGACTTCAGTTCCAATTTTGTCAATCACCACATCACCTCGATTTACGAATACTCGTATAATGTGGTACTTCCTGTCTATGTGTTTAGACACCTTGTGAGATCTAGGTTCCTCAGAATTTGTCACTGCACCCGCATTATCATAATAAATCGTGATCGCCTTAGGGAAATTCTGAACAATATCAAGATACAGGAGGAAATTCTTGACCCAAACTGCCTCTTTCGAAGCTTCTGAAGCAGCCACATACTCTACTTCCATGGTTAAGTCCGCAATGTATTTCTGCTTTGCACTCCTCCATGAAATGGCTCCACCTCCCACGGTAAACACATAACCCGAGGTAGACTTCTTCTCGTCTCTGTCAGCTTGGAAATCCGAGTCTGTATAACCCAAAGGCACTAGACTGTCTGACTGGTAAACAATTCTATAATCTCTAGTCCGTTTAAGGTACTTGAGAATATTTTTGACCGCAGTCCAGTGCGCTTGTCCAGGATTAGACTGATATCTTGAGACCATGCCTACATCATATGACATATCTGCTCTCGTACAAAGCATCACATTCATGAGGCTACTGACAGCGGAAGCATATGGTACTAGCCTCATACTTTCTATCTGTTCAGGCATTTTAGGGCACTGATTCTTGGATAGAAAAATGTCATGTCTGAAAGGTACTGAACCTCTCTTGGCTTTTGCATGCTAAAACGAGCAATAACAGTGTCAATGTAGGACGCTTGTGACAAGCTTATCATCTTTTTCTGGCGATCTCGGATAACCTTGATCCCAAGGATGTAAGCAGCTTCACCTAAGTCCTTCATTTGAAATTGCTCGGATAACCACATCTTTACGTCTGATAACACTTAAACATTGTTGCCAATGAGAAGGATGTCATCTACGTAAAATGCGAGAAACACCACTCATCTGTTAACACAAATATCGTACACACACCTCGTTAGGACAGGATACAAATCCATAGGATTTGACTACCTCATCGAAAATGCTGGTGACATAACTAGAAAGCTTGCTTGAGTCCATGAATAGACTTCTTAAGCTTCCAAACTAGATGCTCTTCGCCCTCCTTCACATAACCATCTGGTTGTTTCATGTAGATGTCCCTACCTTTTTCAAGGTGACCGTTTAGGAATGCGGTTTTGACATACATTTGCCAGATCTCTAGGTTCATGTGAGCTGCTATGGCAAGGAGAATCCGAATGGACTTGATCATTGCTACAGGCGAGAAGGTCTCTTCGTAATCGATACCTTCTTTCTGGGTAAAACCCTTCGCCACTAGCCTGGCCTTAAACGCCATGATCTCTCCATTCGGTCCTCTCTCTTTCTCTTGTATACACACTACCATTAGCCTTGCAGCCCTCAGGTAGTTCAGTGATCTCGTATACATCCATATCAATTATGGACTTAAATTCTAAGTCCATGACGTTTGCTAGGAATCTGCATCTATATCTCCCACTGCTTCGTTGTAAGTCCAGGGTTCCACGGTATCTTGTTCATCTGTCGGGAGATGATCAAACGTCTCCCCAGTGAACATATACCGATCAGGTGTAAATATCACCCTCCCACTACGTCGAACAGTGTCAGGCGTTGTGTTAACAGATTGTGTAGTTACTCGTGGAGTACTATCTTGCACAACTGGTTGTTCAAGTGGAACTCGACCACCTTGTAATTCCTCAAGGATGATGTCGACTCGGGATTTATGGTTACTAAAGTAATCCTCTTCTAAGAACCGAGCGTTAGGGCTAATAATGACCTTCTGTTCTTTTGGATCATAAAAGTATCCACCATTCGTTTCCTTCGGATACCCTATGAACAAGATCACTTCTGAACGTAATTCCAATTTATCGGCCTGCCTATTTATCACATAAGCAGGATAACCCTAAATCCTTAAGTGGTGCATACTGGGTTTGTGCCCGCTCTACAACTCGAAAGGGGTCTTTTGTACCGACTTGGAAAGCACACGGTTCAGTAAGTATGCTGCACTCATCATCAACCGAATCATCTCTAAGAGACTTCGGTTCCTTCTCTCTGACACACCATTCTGCTGAGGCGTGTCCGGTGCTGTCAGCTGGGATGTAATCCCACATTCTGTCAAGTAGTCCTTGAACTCGTTGGAAAGGTATTCCCCACCACGATCAGATCGTAGTGTTTTGATTTCTTTACCTAACTTCTTCTCCACTTCTGCCTTGAATTCCTTAAAGGTTTCAAAGTAATCTGACTTGTGGCGAAAAAGGTAAACATATCCATACCTCGAGTAATTGTCAGTAAATGTGATGAAGTACTCATACCCTCCACGAGGTTGTGTAGTCTTAAAACCACACAAGTCAGAATGTATCAAACTTAATGCTTCTGTGCTTTATTACCATTTGCCTTAAAAGGCATAATCATCATCTTTCCTTCCAAACAGGTTTCGCAAGTTGGAAATGGTTCAACTTGGAGAGACTCCAATAATCCATATTCCACCAACCTTTGAGTCCTGTTAAGATTGATGTGACCTAGTCTTAAGTGCCACATATAAGTTTGATTTACCTTAGAAGACTCTTTCCTCTTCTTAGGAGTTGATGATGAGGAAGCAATATTAACAGAACTACGCGGTTTAGAAGTAATAGTATATAAAGGTCCGTTTAATGGTCCACCACAGATAAAATATTCTTCGTTCATGATAGAAACTTCACTATCAAAACTTGATTTATAACCATCCATAGTACAGAGTTTTGAAACAGAAATAATGTTTCGCCTAAACTCAGGCACTTATTAAACTTCTTAAAATATAACCATCCTTGAACACATCTCACTGTGATCCATCAATACACCACCTTCAGTGTACCAGTAAAGACAAGCAGCTAAGACAAGCCACTTCTTATCTAAACTGCAGCTTAAACCGACAACTTATCCTGGAGTTTGTTTCACTGTGATAACTGTTTATATCTTATCAGTTCAACCAAATTGTGTTGTCTTCTGTGATACCCGACACACTACACAAATCTAACTTTTATACAAGATAAAGGATAACATGTGCAAATATTTTTATTTATCAGATATGAGAATAAAATAGTGGTAGGGACAAAACACATTGTATACAAGCATAAAATTTGCTTCCAGTATACAAAATCCCAACATTTGTCTCTCGCACCCGCATTATCACAATAAATCGTGATCGCCTTAGGCAAATTCTCGAACAATATCAAGATCCAAGAGGGAATTCTTGAGCCAAAGTGTCTCTTTCGAAGCTTCCGGCGCCCACATACTCGCTTCAATGGTTGAGTCCGCAATACATTTCCGCTTTGCACTCCTCCATGAAATGGCTCCACTTCCCAAGGTAAATGCATAACCCGAGGTAGACTTCTTCTTGTCTATGTCACCCCCGGAAATCCGAGTTTGTATAACCCAAAGACACTAGGACGTCTCGACCGGTAAACAAGCCTATAATCTCTAGTCCGTTTAAGGTACTTGAGAATATGTTTGGCCGTAGTCCAGTGTTCCTTTCCAGGGTTAGACTGATATTTGGTCTCGTACAAAGCATCGCATACATGAGGCTACCAACAACGGAAGCATATAGTACTAGCATCATATGTTCTATCTCTTCAAAGCTTCAGTGGCACTATTCTTGGATAGAAAAATGTCATGTCTCGAAAGGTACCGAACCTCTCTTGGCATTTTGCATGCCAAAACGAGCAATAACAGTGTCAATGTAGGACGCTTGTGATAAGCTTAACATCATTTTCTGGCGATCTCGGATAACCTTGATCCCAAGGATGTAAGCAGCTTCACCTAAGTCCTTCATTTGAAACTTCTCGAATAACCACGTCTTTACGTTTGATAACGCTTCAACATTGTTGCCAATGAGAAGGATGTCATCTACGTAAAATGCAAGAAACACCACTGATCCGTTAAGACAAATACGGTATACACACACCTTGTTAGAACAAGATACAAATCCATAGGATTTGACTACCTCATCGAAATGCTGGTGCCATAACCGGGAAGCTTGTTTAAGTCCATAAATGGACTTCCTAAGCTTCCAAACTAGATTGTTGGTCCCGAGTGTACGGTCAGGTGTAGAGGGGGGGGGGTGAATACACCTGAATCCGATTTTCTCAATTTCGAACACGAATGCTCCCGTTCGGGAAAGTGCCGTCATCGAAATAATTCAAGCAGACCAAATAGCTGTTCCGGAATCGTGTGTGGCAAAGAGTCTAGACTCTACTGAGATCTGCTAGCTGACTGAGTCAGAATTCAGTATCAACCAGGTAGAGTTCAGCGGTGCGGAAAAGTGTAGGCCCTAATCAGTTGAGTGGAAAACCGTTTTATGCAAGTCTCAGTTCAGCAAGTAGACAGTTCAGTATGCTGAGATAGTTGTATGATTTTAAAGAAGATTTTCGGATGAACAAGAAAATCAATGCAACAAAGAATCAAACGTAACAATAACGAGACACAGATTTTTAAAGTGGTTCGGATATCAATCGATCCTACGTCCACTGTCCCGAAAGTTCAGGAGGCTATTTATTATACTGAGTTAGTCTCAGTCAGCTTATGCACAGGATAAAGCTGTGGCTTGGGGATTATACTGAGCAAGTCCCAATTTACAAAGGCATCAAACTAAAGTGTTTGACAAACTTCTCCAACTATGAAGGAGTCCTTTTACAATAAGGATTGGGTTCAAATATGAACTCCTTCGTCTAAGCTATAAGTATATTCAGTTGAGCTTAGGGTTAGAGGGATAGGGAATGAGAATGTAGCTTCTAGATCGACGAATAGCTGAAATAAGCTTTAGGTTCGTGTATCGTCGGTTTGGATACTAGAGGCTCTTCTAACAGTTTAGCTTGGTTCCCTATGAGCTGAGAAGGTAGTCTTTCGCCGGAGATAGATCTTCAAGTTCTTGCGGAAGACTTAGGGTTTTCTGGTTCTAGCTCGTTTTAGTGCTTGTGTATGTTTTCGTCGTTTAAGCTTATGCACTCTTTTTCTTCTTGAAATGTCCCTCTATTTATAGAGCAGAGATTGAAAAAGATCCGTTGCAGACGATCTTCTTCTTTCTCTCTCTTTTGGTAGCAAACGACTCTTTTGAAGTAGGTAACAGTGTACTTTCCCTCCTTTTTAGGTAAAGGGTTGACTGCAGTTTTAGCAGGTGAGAAGACACGTGTGTTCTTGTCATTCGTCGAGGCGGATAGAGTGGTTGAGACAGCACAGACTTCAAGGCAAACTGAAGCTGACTTCTCTCTTCCTCGTGTATGACAATGCTGATTGTTTTTCAAAAGTAACTGACAGTTCAGAAGACTGTCTACCGATGCTGAGTCTGATCCCGTATTTAGTAGGTAGATAGCTGAGTAAAGTCTACTGAAGATCAGCTCTGAGTTCAGTGAACTGCTCCTGCTGAGTCCAGTTCTACTGACTCATTCAGTATACTGCTCCTGCTGAGTCCAGTTTCACTGAGTCTTCTACTTCTGGTGTTAAGGCAGATAATCTACTGAACGCCTTGATCAGAAGCAGATTGTCTACTAAGTCTGAAACCTCAGAGACAAGAATAAAGATTACAACGGAATGGTTCACCAATCAGATAGGGTTTTGGGATCTTCAAATCTTCTCAACATTCAGAGCACTAGGCTGCTGAGCATGGTTCAGTATAGAAGATAGAATCATTTCCCACTAAGTAAGATTATGCTGAGGACAGAATCATCACCCAACAATTTCCCCCTATTTGATGATGCCAAAACCTATCATCTATGCTAACACTAAACTATCAGAAACAGAGCTCCTTACATTATTACAAGTAAGATCGGTGGAGTTGTTCCAACAGCTTCTAGACATCGAGGGAACAGTGGTAAAACACAATTTCCCCCATTACATAGAAACTAGACTAGCAGAATCTAACAAAGTAATAAACTGACAAGAAAGTAAATAAAGTGAGTGTGTGAGTCAGTCATCACTTTAGTGATTCTGAGTGTTAAAGTATAATACAAACACGGCTGAATAGACAACAAGTGGTTGTCAGAGCCAAAATCGATTTGTATATATGAGTTATTCGGATCAAGATTACAAATCATGCTAAGCTAGGAAGATCAGAACTAAGCCTAGGAGCCCTTAAACTGTTTGATCGTGTCCATGAATCCTTGAGATTGCGTCTCTAGAAGTGGCACTCCATACATCCGGTATGTGTTCTTCCTCAGCTTCAAGTATGCAGCAAAGTCTGCTGGGTCATCTTCGTCCGGTTCTCTCTTCGATGCAAAGATACTTCACTTCAGCCTTCTATTACCCCAAAGTGGATTGAGTCATCATTTCTTCTAGGTGGAGGTATGATTCTCGGGGCTCCGAACACCGACTTCTATACCTTCAGATACGGCTTTATGCAAGTATATGTATAGATCAGGTTCACTTATCATCATCCATTCTGTGTAGGCATCGCCTTAGTCATGTTGGGCCAGAACCTCCAGAAATAATTGCGCTTGATGAACTCTATCTTTGCCGATTCCCATCTCTTGAGTAAATTGAGCAGTATCCAATTGTCTGTCTTTGGCCATCTGTGCGATTTCAGATCAGCTGGCTTCCTGAACCTTCTGTATCGATAAGGAATATCAGCTTTTGAAGGTACTCTCAACCTGGCCTCTTCCTCGGTTCTTTTTCTCGGTGCTTCAAGGTCCGCCTCCCGTATTCGTCTCTCGGCACTCGAACTTGTCTAGCCTCTTCGCCTCTGTATAGGTATCTGTTCATTTGGTCGAATATGGCCTCAATTTCATCATCTTGGGCTTCAGTGGCTTTCTGAGGAATGTCTTCAGATTCAGCAGGGGTACTTGATTTTTCTTTTGACGTACCCTGCTTCTCAGTGCTTTGCTTCTTTTGCTCCTTCTCCTTCTCCCTATCTTCTTCATCCTCGATAATCGCTTCCTTGGAGGTATCCTAGCAGGCTTTCTTCCTCCTCGAGCCGGAGATTTTGTCTTTCCTTTGACAGGCTTAGACTTTAGTTTATTAGCAGCTTCTGTTTCGGCAATCTCCCTTGCCAGCTTCTCATCAGCTGCAATTTGAGCCTCCTCCTCAGCTGAAATATATCTCTTCGTTTTCTTGGCTGGAGGGGTTGGGAGAATCAGCACTTTCTTGCCTTTTCCCCGAACGGATGGAGGGAGAGGAGCCTCTTCCTCTTCTCGACTCTTCCTCGCTCAAAGATACTCGGCAACCTCCTTGATAAAATTAGTCGGAGAGTGGGTTGCATGAGTAGCTCCGGGTTCCCTGAGCCACTTGGGCCGCCTCACCTGTGCTCGCAGCCCAAGACACCCCCGGGCCTTACCCTCTGTCTCCGAGTCCGAGTCTCGGGCCCCGCTTATCTCGGCCACGGACTTGGTCTTTTTTTCGTATCTCGGTGAAGTTGTCCCCTTAAGTAATTTGGCGGTTGTGGTAGGGGCCGGCTTCTCGCATTCTCTTCTCTTTTCCTTCCGTACTCTTCTCTTTTCCTTCCCCCTTTTTGGCATCATCAATTACAGCCGGGTAGGGACGAGTACCTTCTTGTCTAGGCGTGTGTAGACAGGCGGACGGTTCGTCCAATGGCTCATGGATCTTTGTCGGCGCCAAGTGCAGCTCATTCCTCTCATTTGTCGGTTCCTCCGAGTATTGCTTATGGGAGAGGTCACCGTCGCCTTGAATTCGTCGCCTTCTCGAAATCTTATCCTCCACGACCGCTGAATGTTGTCAAGTCAGATCTCTGTGGCCTGGGCTTGTTCAGTGAAGAACTCAGTATGAGTGGATATTGAAACCTGGAATGCTTTGAGAAGTTTGGCTTGTCCTTCCTGAATGATTCTGAGCTGATCATCAAACTGCTTCTGTTGCTTAGCCAAAACTTCGGATACAATTTCGGAGACAACAGGGCGGCCGATTTAGATACCGATGTTTTCACCCGTAGCTCATTGGTTGTGGCTAGCGCAGTCTGTTTCCACACCTTGTGGATGGCCTTCGCAAGAGCTCGATTCTGGATTCCCTGAGTGGTGAGAGCTTTTGCTACGGATCGAGATCTCTTGGAAGTTGTGCTGGGCGCTGCTTCGTAAGTCGACTCCAGCAAGAGCTGAGCGGGCTCTGCTGAGGATGAAGCACCAGCCTTGGACTTCACAGGTCCAAGGATACGGAGTGGAGGTTGAGCTTGTTTAGTAGTATGTGTATCCTTGTCCTGGGGATTTTCCTCATCAGGCTTTCCAGGGTCTGAATCACTGGGTGGATCTTGACCATCGTGGTCTGATCCATCTGAGGGTGCTGACCCGGTAGCTAGCTACCTATCATGTATCATTGCCAGCATAGCAGCCCTCAGGTTCTCCATGGTGCTGAGGTCAGCAGGCTCAGAGTAGCCTATTTGCTCCCTCAACTTCAATTCTTCTTCATGAAGCTGCTGGCAGGAGTAGTGGAGTACTAGACGTTGTAGTTGGGGCCACTCCTGAAATCGCAGCAACATGTGGAGCCTTGCTGATTTTGCAATGAGCAACAGATCAGAGTAGTCAGCAAGCTCTGGAATCTGTTGAAGAATCTCTCGGGATGCTCTGGATATGATCACTGAAGCTTCCATCCCAATTGTCTCTTCTTCAGATGCTATCTCGGACTCCAAGTCTATGGGAGACGTCTGAGTCTCAGCAGGAGGTACACTGCTGAGTAGTGGAACTGAGAGGGGACTGTCAAGACGCTGAATCTCCTCGCTATGTGCTTCAGTAGCATCCCCTTGTTCCACTTCTACGGGTTCCTCAGTGGTTACAGCCTTCTCCACTGATTGAGTCTTTTCAGATGATTCTGACTCGTCTATCAGCCGCTGAGGCTGAATAGGTTGCTGAGTAGCCTGAGCAGCAGGAACTTCAGGAGAAACCTCGGGTTCGGTAGGGCACGTCCCGAATGACTTTCCTCGTTTCTTAGCTGGTGCCTTTGGAGTTTTTGCCTGGAGGTGTTCTCTTCTTCGAGGGTGTAGCCTCGCTAAGGCTTAGTCTGCCGAAGTTATGGGCCGAGGGACTCGACCCGATCTGCCGAAGAGCAAGAATCTTGTTGTGGAATCCGACCTTCTTCACATTAAAATACTCCTTGTCACTGTAGGTGATTGGTTCAGATCCGCACACATCCTCTATCATTATGGACAGCTTCAGTCCATAAAGAAGCTTGCCCTTTGCACTCAGCGTGCAAGAGGCCTTGTCGAATTTTGTCGCTTGAGCCATGAATCCACGGATAAAGAACTCCGTCCAATTAATCTGGGCTCTATCATATATGGCCATCATGAGCTGGATCTTGAGCCTCGATACTTGATCGAATGAGCTCGCTTGGCCGGTCGTGAGCCGCGTCACAATATAGGCCAAAGCTCGCATCGAGGCAAAGATATTGTTTTTAGGAAAAGCAGCTCTGAAGGTCGTGGGCTTTCCACAGAATATTGTCAAGTAGTCATCTACAAGATCATCCTTGTACCCCACAGTACTGGCTCCTTCAGAAGGCAGATCAAAACTTCTCTTTAGTGCCTCCTTGAGTGATATTTGCTTCAGAATCGGAAAAGCATCCTTGATCTCGTGAACGGCGAATCTTCCGATTATGTCCCCGCCTACTGAGTCAGAATTAAGATAAACTTCGGCCACCTGCCTCGGGAGGAAGTACATCGGCTTCCTTGAAAGAAGACTTTCAAGCCCTGACTCTCTGAGAGCTGAGAAGATCTCGTCCATATAATCGAGATCACATGCGTTGAACTCCATGGTTGGCTCGAACCAAACGCGATCCTTGTCCAGGATTTCTTGCATGTTAACTGGAGCAGACACCGAAATATTTTTACTTGCCATTGTACCTGTTACACTAGCATTTATCAGTATCAATTTAAATAAAACAGTTTGTATAGCGATTCTGAAAAAGAAGATTAATTCGTGTAGCAGTTGTAATAAGCATACCGAAAGAGAGATTCTGAAAGGATATGCAAGAGGGGATTTCAAGGAATGATCTCAGAATTTTCGGATGCAAAAGATTTGAAGTGCGGTAATGGCGGTTTCTAAAGATATGATCGAAAATATATATCTAACATGAAGGTGAACGGTTTTCGATCAAAGGAAGAGTTTGAACTTGCTTTATGAGATGGACGGTCAAGATTAAAAGATATATTAAGTAATGATCACAGTAGCCGCCTAAGTCAAAGCCAGTTGTAAATATGCCTAAGTAGTAACTATGAGATGACATGCATTAAATGCGTGCAGAGTTCAGCAAACTTATGTATAGAATGTCGTGCATTAAATATAAGCCGTTAATAAATGACAAACTTAGGATATTTAATAGCATGCTGAATCTTCATCATAAATGTATTACTGTTTTATTCGTAGAGATACACAAACCTGTCAGCTGAACATAGTAGTCAGCCGATACCTCTTGTAGATGGTTTTCTGTCTCTACGTACTGAATTTACTCAGTATTGAGAGTGATCATTCCACCTTACTGAATGATCCTTTCCTGGAACCTTCTTACTGACTGGGGTCAGTAGGGTCCAACAGACCTAGCTCTACTGAAAGTTCTTTCAATCTGGATTCAGCTAGAGGTTTGGTCAGAATATCAGCCCTTTGTTTGTCAGTATGGATCTTTTCCATTCTGATATCCTTCTTTTCGACATGGTCGCGAATGAAGTGATGCCTAATGTCCACGTGCTTGCATCTCGTGTGTGAGTACAGGGTTCTCGAGTGATTGCAATAGCACCGGTACCGTCGCGTGAATATCGGCACTTCATTCCGAATGACGTCATAGTCTCTTAGCCGCTGTCTCGCCCAAAGGATTTGGGCGCAACAACTTCCGGCAGCCATGTATTCAGCCTCGCAGTTGACGTGGCTACCGAGTGCCGCTTCTTTGAAAACCATGAGATCGGCTTACGCCTAGGAACCGACAAGTTCCCGATGTTGATTTTCGGTCAATTCTACATCCCGCATAGTCGCGATCGTAGTAACCAGCTTAGTTTAATATTATCATCACCGGATACCATAAACCCATGTCCGTGTGCCTCGAGGTAGCGGAGAATCTTCTTTGCTGAGTCCATGTGGCTCGCTTAGGATTCGCCCCGAAATCGAGCGCAGACACCTACAAAGATAAGTTATGTCGGACGAGTAGCCGTTAGATATAATAAGGAACCAATTATTGCACGAAATTCAGCTTTGGTCTATCGATACACCCTCTTTATCAAGATCGATTTTCATATTCGTGTTCATCGGGATCTTGATAGGTTTGCCGGATGTGCAACCGAATCTTTTGATGAGGTCTCGAGTGTATTTGCCTTGGTTAATGAACGTTCCCTTTTCAGATTATTTGACTTGAAAGCCGAGGAAATAGTTCATTTCACCCATCATTGATATCTCGAACTTGTCCTTCATCATTTTCTCAAACTGCTGACACATGACGACGTTCTTTGATCCGAAGATAATGTCGTCTACATAGATCTGCACGAGTAATAAGTCGTCTTCCAGTCGAATGCTGAACAGTGTGCGATCTACTATGCCTTTCTGAAAACCTTTCTGAAGAAGAAACTCTGACAGGGTATCGTACCAAGCCCTGGGTGCTTGTAATAACCCATATAGAGCCTTTCTGAGTCTGTAAACCTGATGTCCCTGCTGAAAGCCGGGCGGTTGTTCTACATAGACTTCTTCTTTTAGTACGCCGTTCAGGAACGCAGACTTCACATCCATTTGATAGACTCTGAATCTTTGATGTGTTGCGTAGGCTAGGAATAGTCTGATTGCCTCCAATCTTGCAACTGGAGCGAATGTCTCATCGAAATCTATTCCCTCAGCTTGACAGTAGCCTTTAGCCACGAGCCTTGCTTTGTTCCTTACTATAACGTTGTTTTCATCTCGCTTGTTCTTGAAGACCTATTTTGTTCCAATGACGTGTTGATGCCGGGGTCTGTTAACAAGCTCCCAAACTTCGTTTCTCGTAAACTGATTCAGCTCCTCCTGCATAGCTATGATCCAGTTAGCATCTTTAATTGCATCTTCAATCGTCTGAGGCTCTTCAGTAGACAAGAAGCAGGAATATAATGCACTTTCTCCTTGATAGAATCTGGATCTTGTCTTGACTTTTGCTAAAGGATCTCCAATGATTAGATCAGGAGTGTGAGCATCTAGCCACGATCTACGATGTTTCAGCTCTTCATCTGAAATTTGATCAACACAGATAGTAGGTGAGTTAGGAATTTCAGTCGTACTATTCTGAGATTGAAGCAATTTAGTAATGAGAGTGTGATCTACTGAGTTTCCAGGTTCAGGGGCATTCAGCTCAGGAACATTAATAGATGTTCCCCCTGAGTTGTTACTCTCAGTAGTGGTCTCAGTTACCTCTAAGGTTTCCTCATCGACCTTAGTTACCCGGGATTGACTCGTTCGTAAGAGTCAACTGCTCAGCCTACTTGCTCGCCGGTTGAGATTCGATAGACTTGTCTTCGGTTTCTTCATCCGAATCATCATCCCAACATAGCCGGATCTTTTCGGGTTTATCTTTTACGCTTAGATCCCGTAGCCGCTTACCGATGTCCTCGCATTTAGAGTTAGAGTTATTGCTCCTGTCTTCGCAGCAAACTCATTAAAAACAACATGAGGGCTTTCCTCCACGCAAAGAGTCCGATAGTTGAATACTCAAAGCTTTGCCGACCCGAGAGTATCCTAAGAAAACTCCCCGATCTCGACTTGCTATCAAAAGTCTTCGCTGATCTTTCCCATTATTGTGGATAAAGCATGAACAACCAAAGATATGGAAATAAGATAAAGAAGGCTTCCTCGCAGCTTCCATAGTTCATATGGTGTTCTCTTATGCTGCTTTGTCAAGAGAGATCGGTTCCGAGTATCGCATGCAAGTGTCGGGCCGCTTCTACCCGCAATTTGGTTGGGAGTCCCGAGTCCGCGAGTAGAGTTCTTGCTGCTTCTTTCGAGTGTGCGATTCTTTCTTTCAAAGAACCCCGTTCGCCGAGGGGTGCGCGCAGCAGATGTCTCATGCTCAATTCCTTCGCTTTGCGTAACTCCTCTACCATGGAATTAAGGAACTCAGTTCCTCTGTCAGAACGAATTTTGATTATCTTGGTGTTCTTCTCAACACTGAGCTTTTTCAGAAGCGTTGGTAACTCTATTTTGATGTCAGACTTGTTGGCAACGAATATGACCCATGTGTAGCGAGAGTAGTCATCGATGACCACTAAAGCATATTTCTTGCCTCCGATCGTCACCTGGAGAGACCGGACCGAACAAATCCATATGTAGCAGGTGAAGGATTCCATCGGTGGAAGGAGATGGAACAAATGGATTTTGATTCCTTGTTTGCTTTCCCTTCGTACATGCTTCACACCGAGTGTCTTTGCCGAATACTTCATTCGGCGCCCTCTTGCTAGAGTGTTCCTTGCTAGTTTGTTGAGCGTTTTGAAGTTGAGGTGGCCGAGTCTCCTATGCCAAAGCCATCCCGTACGGTTGTCGTTCTTCGCCAACGCACAAGCTTCGTGTTCCCGCCGAGTTCCGCCGCCTACATATATATTCTTTTTACGCGAACCTAATAACACTATTTTCCCCGTGGATTTATCAATGACATCACGTAAAACCGAGTGTCAAAAATCACTCTATTCGAGTTATCACGCAATTGACTAACGCAGAGAAGATTACTCTAGGAACCGTGGCGCTCCAATGCCGAGTGCTCCATATCCTCTTGTATAGCCTTTTGCATTGTCTCCAAACTCACTCGGGTCCTTCTTCAGCCTATATAATTCTTCGCAGGTTCCTTTGGTAAGTCATATGTCTTGAGCATCCACCGTCCACATACCAAGGATCTTTGTGCACCCGCAAAAACGAATTATATTCAGGTACCCTTTATTTTGTTTTTGGGTCCTTAGATGTTAGTTTTAGTAACCCAAATCTGTCTAACAACCCCGGTGGTTTCGGCACGCTTTCTTTCCACTTGAGTCAACATACTTGACCACTAGGACCGGTCAAAGCCGACTTCTTAGTAGCTGTCGAGTTCGGGAGTCCGCATCTTCTTAGTTGGTGGACCGCCGACCTTTGCCTTTTGTGCGTTTTTCTTCTTTTTCCGACTCTTGGAACCTCTTCGACTATAGGATCATAGTAATATGACCCATATTGAGCCGGGATGTGTCAACCGAGGTGGTCCATACTGATCAACCCACTTAACTCTGCTAGTTCCCCCTTGACTGAACTGGGGTGTCTTGGTACTGATTTTCTGGTCAGAATACTGATGCGTAGGATGAGGCGCTTTCATCTTTTGTTTGTTCTTTGCTGAGGGGTTCAGAATATTTGCATTGATTGTTTCTCCTCGAACAAACCTATCAGTAAGACGCACTTCTGGGTGTACGGGGGCAGATGAGGAAGCTTCCTGGTTGAAACCAAGTCCTTCCTTACAGTGCTTGGGCTTGTTACTTGCAAGCATAGCCTCCAGCTTCTTTTCAGCGCCTATGTAACGCTCAGTCATCAGGCTCTTCCAGACATCATCACTCTTTTTCAGTATGTCGTGCTTGGTCCGAAGTCCCGACGCTTCTTGCTTCGAGACTCGCCTCAGTATCTTTCCGAGTCAAGTCATTGGTCAAAACCGAAATTCGATCTTCTTGATGCTGAGACTTGGCCATCAGAGAGTTCATCTCCTCCCTGAGTTTCAACACAAGTCCTTCGGCTTCAGTAGCGGCTTGACTCTCCTGAGAAAGTCTATGATTTTCCACTTTCAGGGTATCCAATTCCTGAAGAGTCTTACTGAGCTGCAGACTCATTTGAATTTGTTCATCTAATAATTCTTCATAGGCGGTCGTGATGTCCAAATTCCCATCTGCACCTGAAACAGTGTCGTGTGTGCATTGTGAAGAGGAATTAAGTGGTTCATGAGAGTTTACCTCATCCTCTTCTCCTGCCATTAGGCACTTTTCAGTTGTTCCTTCAGCTTCATGCTCTAAGGCCATGAAAGTTGCTTCATCATCAAATGAGTCCATGAAGGAGTCGACTTCTTCTGAGTCGTCTGAGATCTCGCCTGCAATATAGGATTGTCTCTTCTGGGCGAATTTCTCTCTCCTTGCCTTACGTGCTGCGCGTTCAGCACTACTGAGCTCAGGACAATCATATTGATAGTGTCCCGACTTTTTTGCGCTAGTAGCAAGTGATGACTCTTTCTTCTTTGCTTTTACTATCCTTTGATGGTGCTGAGTCATCCTTCTTTCTGCATTCAGAAGATTGTGAGTCAGGAGTGCATTTTGGAGTATAATCTGACTTACCTTTTGTGTCTCGGTATGCTTTAGTCAGTTTTCTGCGTCTCTCCGTCCCCTTCTGATACTTCACAGCGAGCAACGCGTACTTCTGAGCGAGACTTCCTTCTTGTAGATCATTGAGTGAAGGTTTAGTCTTACTCGTTGTCTTGCTCGTTGCTGGAGATGCTACGCTGACTGATGCTTTGAAGGCATGGTCAATTTTATTGTCAGCTTCAGCTCTTTGCTTTCGTTGAGGTCTGTCGAACTCAAACTCTTCTGCCTGAAGTTCTGAAAAGATATGGTCAGGAGAGACGATATCTAAATCAGAATGTCGTAATAAAGTGGCAAAAGGTGTCCAAAGGTCCGTCCGCAAGCGTGCCCTCGGATCTTGAGATTCATCTCTCGGTTGCTGAATGTCTTTCCCAGCCCGTTGATGGAATTCTTCAGATTCGTAAATCTGACGTTCAGATCTTCTATTTTGTCACCAGGCATGAGAGACAGACTTTCCAGCTTTTGGAGTTCCAGCGCCGCTTGTTAGCTTTTATTTTCTCGAGTTCCACGACTCGGAGCGCTAGAGCGTCCCGTAGTTCCTTTGCCGTTTTGCATTCCAAAACCCCGCCAAGATAAGAATCACTAAGAGTGGTTAGTATGGCATTTCGGCGACTCTGGCCTAAGTTGTGAAGCTTCTTCTCTTCGGAGTGAAGAGACTTCGTCTTTAGGGATCTTCTTCCCGGTCCACCATTCCTCCTCCTTCACTGGGCCCGAGTCACGACACTATCGATCATGGGAACAATAGGTCCATCTTCAAGCACTTCAGTCATCCTATCATGGAGGGATGTCAGATGTGCTTCCATTCTGACTCGCCATACTCCATAATTCTCTACTAAGAACATGGGTACCATTCTTATTCCTGACATATCAGCCATATAAAAATAATGATATGAATGTAGAGTGATATGTAGTGAAAACGATTTTCCGGATCCGTTCAAGTAGACCAGTTTCAAGATAACAAGTGTCTTAAAGAACTCCTGCTCTGATACCAATTGTTGGTCCCGAGTGTACGGTTAGGTATAGAGGGGGGGGGGTGAATACACCTGAATTCGATTTTCTCAACTTCGAACACGAACAGTCCTGTTCAGGAAAGTGTCGTACTGAAATAATTCAGCAGACCAAATAGTTGTTCTGAATCGTGTGTGGCAAAGAGTCTGACTCTACTGAGATCTGCTAGCTGACTGAGTCAGAATTCAGTATCAACCAGGTAGAGTTCAGCGGTGCGGAAAAGTGTAGGCCCTAATCAGTTGAGTGGAAAACCGTTTTATGCAAGTCTCAGTTCAGCAAGTAGGCGGTTCAAGATGCCGAGACAAGCTTGTATGATTTTAAAGAAGATTTTCAGTATGAACAGTAAAATCATTGCAACAGTAATCAAACAGAACAATAACGAGACACAGATTTTTAAAGTGGTTCGGTTATCAATCGATCCTACGTCCACTGTCCCGAAAGTTCAGGAGGCTATTTATTATACTGAGTTAGTCTCAGTCAGCTTGTGCACAGGACAAAGCTGTGGCTTGGGGATTATACTGAGCAAGTCCCAATTTACAAAGGCATCAAACTAAAGTGTTTGACAAACTTCTCCAACTATGAAGGAGTCCTATTACAATAAGGATTGGGTTCAAATATGAACTCCTTCGTCTAAGCTATAAGTATATTCGGTTGAGCTTAGGGTTAGAGGGATAGGGAATGAGAATGTAGCTTCTAGATCGACGAACAGCTGAAGTAAGCTTTAGGTTCGTGTATCGTCGGTTTGGATACTAGAGGCTCTTCTAACAGTTTAGCTTGGTTCCCTATGAGCTGAGAAGGTAGTCTTAGTGCTTTCTGGTTCTAGCTCGTTTTAGTGCTTGTGTATGTTTTCGTCGTTTAAGCTTATGCACTCTTTTTCTTCTTGAAATGTCCCTCTATTTATAGAGCAGAGATTGAAAAAGATCCGTTGGAGACGATCTTCTTCTTTCTCTCTCTTTTGGTAGCAAACGACTCTTTTGAAGTAGGTAACAGTGTGCTTTCCCTCCTTTTTAGGTAAAGGGTTGACTGCAGCTTTAGCAGGTGAGAAGACACGTGTGTTCTTGTCATTCGTCGAGGCGGATAGAGTGGTTGAGACAGCACAGACTTCAAGGCAAACTGAAGCTGACTTCTCTCTTCCTCGTGTATGACAATGCTGATTGTTTTTCAAAAGTATCTCGACGCTCGTAAGACCGTCTACCGATGCCGAGTCCGATCCCGTATTCGGAGGTAGATAGCCGAGTAAAGTCTACCAAGATCAGCTCGAGTTCGATGAACTGCTCTCGCTGAGTCCAGGGCTCTACCGACTCATTCAGATATCTTGCTCTCGCCGAGTCCGGGCCACCGAGTCTTCTACTTCTGGTGTTAAGGCAGATAATCTACTGAGCGCCTTGATCAGAAGCAGATTGTCTACTGAGTCTGAAACCTCAGAGACAAGAATAAAGATTACAACGGAATGGTTCACCAATCAGATAGGGTTTTGGGATCTTCAAATCTTCTCAACATTCAGAGCACTAGGCTGCTGAGCATGGTTCAGTATAGAAGATATAATCATTTCCCACTAAGTAAGATTATGCTGAGGACAGAATCATCACCCAACATAGATGTTCTTTGCCTTCTTCACATAACCATCAGGCTGTTTCATGTAGATGTATCTACCTTTTTCAAGGTGACCATTTAGGAATGTTGTCTTGACATCCATTTGTCAGATCTCTAGGTTCATGTGAGGTGCTATGGTAAGGAGAATCCGAATGGACTTGGTCATTGCTACAGGCGAGAATGTCTCTTCATAATCGATACCTTCTTTCTGGGTAAAACCCTTTACCACTAGCCTGGCTTTAAACGCTATGATCTCTCCATTCGGTCCTCTCTTTCTCTTGTATACCCACTTACTACTAATAGTCTTGCAACCCTCAAGTAGTTCAGTGATCTCGTATACATCCATATCAGTTATGGACTTAAATTCTGAGTCCATAGCGATTCGCCAGGAATCTGCATTTATATCCCCCACTGCTTCATTGTAGGTCCAGGGATCAACGGTATCCTGTTCATCTGACAGGAGATGATTAGACATCTCCCCAGTGAACATATACCGATCAGGTGTAAATATGACCCTCCCACTACGCCGAACAATATCAGGCGATGTGTTAACAGATTGTGATGTTACTCATGTAGTACTATCTTACACAACTGGATGTTCAAGTGGAACTCTACCACCTTGTAATTCCTCACGGATGATGTCGACTCGAGACGTATGGTTACTAATGTAATCCTCTTCTAAGAACCGAGCGTTTGTGCTAACAACAATCTTATGTTCTTTAGGATCATAAAAGTGTCCACCCTTCGTTTCCTTTGGATACCCTATGAACAACATCACTTCTGAATGTGATTCCAATTTGTCGGCTTGCCTATTTAGCATATAAGCAGGACAACCCCAAATCCTTAAATTGTTCAAACTAGGCTTATGCTCATTCCACAACTCGAAAGGGGTCTTTTGTATCGACTTGGAAGGCACACGGTTCAGCAAGTATGCTGCAGTCTCTAGGGCATATCCCCAAAAAGAAACTGGCAAAGGTGCATAACTCATCATGGACCGAACCATCTCTAAGAGAGTTCGGTTCCTTTTCTCTGACACACCATTCTGCTGAGGCGTGCCCGGTGCTGTCAGCTGGGATATAATCCCACATTCTGTCAAGTAGTCCTTGAACTCATTGGATATGTATTCCCCACCACGATTAGATTGCAGTGTTTTGATTTCTTTACCTAACTTCTTCTCCACTTCTGCCGTGAATTCCTTAAAGGTTTCAAAGTAATCCGACTTGTGGCGAAAAAGGTAAACATATCCATACCTCAAGTAATTGTCAGTAAATGTGATGAAGTACTCATACCCTCCACGAGGTTGTGTAGTCTTAAAACCACACAAGTCAGAATGTATCAAACTTAATGCTTCTGTGCTTTATTACCATTTGCCTTGAAAGGTATAGTCATCATCTTTCCTTCCAAACAGGTTTCGCAAGTTGGAAATGGTTCAACTTGGAGAGACTCCAATAATTCATATTCCACCAACCTTTGAGTCCTGTTAAGATTGATGTGACCTAGTCTTAAGTGCCACAGATAAGTTTGA
The DNA here is from genome assembly GCA_028984105.1 of Lavandula angustifolia. Lineage (NCBI taxonomy): Eukaryota > Viridiplantae > Streptophyta > Magnoliopsida > Lamiales > Lamiaceae > Lavandula > Lavandula angustifolia. The sequence continues at coordinate 5,954,445 of CM054810.1, read as the reverse complement.
TTTACCTTAGAAGACTCTTTCCTCTTCTTAGGATTTGATGATGAGGAAGCAATATTAACAGAACTACGCGGTTTAGAAGTAATAGTATATAAAGGTCCGTTTAATGGTCCACCACAGATAAAATATTCGTCTTTCATGATAGAAACTTCACTATCAAAACTTGATTTATAACCATCCATAGTACAGAGTTTTGAAACAGAAATAATGTTTCGCCTAAACTCAGGCACTTATTAAACTTCTTAAAATACTAAAACAGAACTATCGAAAGATAGATTTAAGTCTCCAATGGCAATTGTGGGAACTTTCGATCCATTACCCATTGAGACTACCACCTCGCTATTTCTCAATTGCCTTTTCTGCAAGAAGCCTTGCAAGGTGTAACAAACATGATCATTTGCCACCGAATCCACTACCCCTTCGTGGGTAGAAGAGGAAACCAGAACAGTCTCAGTTACAAACACCACTGATCCGTTAACACAAATACGGTACACACACCTCGTTAGGACAGGATACAAATCCATAGGATTTGACTACCTCGTTGAAAAGTTGGTGCCATAACCGAGAAACTTGCTTAAGTCCATAAATGTACTTCTTAAGCTTCCAAACTAGATGCTCGTCGCCCTCCTTCATATAACCAACTGGCTGTTTCATGTAGATGTCTCTACCTTTTTCAAAGTGAATGTTAAGGAATACGGTTTTGACATCCATTTGCCAGATCTCTAGATTCAGGTGAGCTGCTATAGCAAGGAGAATTCGAATGGACTTGATCATTGCTATAGAGGAGAAGGTCTCTTCGTAATCGATACCTTCCTTCTGGGTAAAACCCTTCGCCACTAGCCTGGCCTTAAATGCCACGATCTCTCCATTCGGTCCTCTCTTTCTCTTGTATACCCACTTACTACCAATAGCCTTGCAGCCCTCAGGTAGTTCAGTGATCTCGTATACATCCATATCAGTTATGGACTTAAATTCCGAGTCCATAGCGATTCGCCAAGAATCTGCATCTATATCTCCCACTGCTTCGTTGTAAGTCCAGGGATCTGTGGTGTCTTGTTCCTCTGCCGGGAGATGGTTAGGCGTCTCCGTAGTGAACATATATTGATCAGGTGTAAATATCACTCTCCTACTACGTCGAAGAGTCCTTGAACTCGTTGGATAGGTATTCCCCACCACGATCAGATCGCAGTGTTTTGATTTCTTTACCTAACTTCTTCTCCACTTCTGCCTTGAATTCCTTGAAGGTTTCAAAGCAATCCAACTAGTGGCGAAGAAGGTAAACATATCTATATCTCAAGTAATCGTTAGTAAATGTAACGAAGTACTCATACCCTCCACGAGCTTGTGTAGACATAGGCATACACAAGTCATAATGTGTCAAACTTAATACTTCTGTGGCTCTATAACCCTTTGACTTGAAAGGCCTAGTCATCATTTTTCCTTCCAAACAGGTTTCGCAAGTTGGAAATGGTTCAACTTGGAGAGACTCCAATGATCCATATTCCACCAACATTTGAGTCCTGTTAAGATTGATGTGACCTAGTCTTAAGTGCTACAGATAAGTTTAGTTTACCTTAGAAGACTCTTTCCTCTTCTTAGGATTTGATGATGATATTAACAGAACTACGCGGTTTACAAGTAATAGTATATAAAGATCTGTTTAATGGTCTTTCATGATAGAAACTTCACTATCAAAACATGATTTATAACCATCCATGGTGTAGAGTTTTGAAACAGAAATTATGTTTCGCCTAAACTCAGGCACATGTAAAAAATCTTTAAGTACTAAAACAGAACTATCAAAAGATAGATGTAAATCTCCAATGGCAATTGCAGGAACTCTCGATCCTTGCCCATTGAGACTACCACCTCGCCATAGCTCAATTGCCTTTTCTGCAAGAAACACTGCAAGATATAACAAACATGATCAGTTGTCCCCGAATCCACTACCTATTCGTGGGTAGAAGAGGAAATGAGAACAGTTTCAGTTAAAAGAGCGACTCGCGTCTCTTCCTGTTTTTCCTTGACATCTGGATTATAATTATTCCAGTGTCCTTTCTTACCACTCTTGAAGAACCTTCATTTCTCCTTTGACATTCGTATGTCACCGGTAAGGACCGTCTTCTTACTCCCACTGCTCATCTTAAATTGACCACCCTTTCTGCTCTTTTTCTGATTTCCGCCTTTTTGAGGATTCCTTGAACTACTAGGGATATTCAAGACTTGAGCACTCTTGCCCTTTCCTATAACCTCTTTGACCGCTACCAAAGATTTGAGTAACATACTCATAGTTAACTCGTTCTTAGACATAGCGGTCCTAAAACAGAAGTTTTTATAGGACCTTTGCAGGGCATTTATTGGGAAGGTAAGATATCTCTTCCACTTTATGAAATTATTTAAAATTTTTAAACCCGTTAGGGTTTGGTTGGTGAGACCGTTTAGGAACTCGAAAAATATTCGAACAGACATATCTGAAAAGTATAATTTAAAAGCATGTATGAAATTAATATTTGCACATAATTCGTAATTAATAATCATTGTAACCTTTTGTAAAAACAATGATATTAAAAACCTCGAACAACTCTAAGAATTCCACTCGTAAGCCACGCAGGTGGACGTTTACTAGCGTAACCCTAAACCAAGCTATTTACCTAGCTCTTTAATTCCAATCCACGCCTAGGTTCTTAAGACGATTGGAATTAATAGTTCGAAGGGGAACAAATATAACTCTAAGTGATGAACTAAAGGGTTCTTCTATGAATGCTAGGTCTTCACTTGATTCTTCGATTGAGAGCTTTAAGAGTTTTCTGCATAGATAGCTTGGGTTCCCGGTAGTGTCTCTGCATGAAGACTTCTCTTATATAGTCGTCGATGGTGAATAGATCCTTTGGAGGGAGGTCTAGCCATATGTCAAAATGACAAGGAAAACGGCTCCTTAATTTTGAACGTTGGTGAGTAGGTGCACTATAGAGATTCACTTGTTTTTCAGTCTGGGAGCAGCTTTTGTCAGAATAGATAAGTTGTTGTCGGCTCCTTATTGGTCGAGGTAAATTGGTAAGTGAGACTTGCCAAACATCAAGGTTGACTTCCTCTGAATCCTCGGACCTTCAACTGAAGTGATTTCCTACTGACGTTCTTCTGAGTATAAGTGCATGGGCACAAATTCCTCTGCAGATTATGTTGGTGGTCGGCTGACCAACTGACTTCTTTGATCCTGAGTCCATCAGCTGAGTGCAAGGTCTTCTACTGAACTCTGCAACTACTGAACTCTAGCCTACTGAGTTCCTAACAACTGAACTCAAACTAAGCTATTACAGAACGAAGGTACAACATTCAGATAGGGGTTTTGGGATCTTCAAATCTATAAAAGCATCTACTGAATCCTTATCCCAACAAAGATCAAGACAATAGGCTCTATAGACTCTGCTTTTCAGCTTCTTGATTCCTTCTTTGTCTTCAGAATCATTCATATTCAGTCACCTTATGATATTAGCAAATTTGATCTCATCGTCAATCTCCTTAGTGCATATATTTCCTTCTACAATGCAAGGAGGAGGTAGGGTTTTGAATTCAGGTACCTTAAGGGTCTGACTTGACTGTTGGAGAGCGATTTGGAATTCAGCATCGACTTCAGGTTCTTAAATCATCAAGAGTTCTTTGAAGATACTGTATGGATCTGCTTGCTCACTCATTGTCTTCCAGATATAGTAGCTTTTGAAGAAGTCGACCTTGATCCGCTCCCACCTCTGATTGATCTTCCAAGGGACCCACTGGTCAGCCCTTGGATAAAATGATTCTTTTAATATTCTTTTAATCGCTGAGTCTCCGGGTAACGTTCTTGTTGCTTCTTTGAGTGTTATGTTCTTTCTTTCAGCAAGACCATTTTGTTGAGGCATGTGTGCCGATGAGGTTTCCTGCTGAATCCCTTCAGCTTCGTAGTAGTCTTTCATCATCGAGTTTAGAAACTCTGTTCCCCGATCTAAGCGTATTCTTTAAATCTTTATATCCTTCTCGACACTCAGTCGTTTTAGTAGTTTCTGCAGTTCAGTTTTGACGTCAGACTTATTGGTGATGAAAATCACCCAAATATATCTTGAATAGTCATCAATGACTACAAGAGCACATTTCTTGCCTCTAATCGTCACTGGAGAGAATGGCCTGAATAAGTCCATATGGAGCAGTTGAAGGATCCCATCAGTAGAAGGTGACGGAATTGATGGATTGCTTGATCTGGTTTGCTTTCCCTTCATGCATGCTTCACAATTCTTGTGTCTCTTGAATAATTCATTGGGCAGTCCTCGAACTTTAGCATCTCTCGCTAGCTTGTTCATTGTTTTAAAGTCCAGATGACATGTTTTCCTATCATCTGACTTTGTGTGTGCCAGCAAGCATGCTTAAGGTTCAGCGGTATTCCGATCAACATAGTAGATATTTCTTCTCCGTGAGCCTGATAACGCAGTTTTTCTTGTAGATTTGTCAAAAACATCATAAAAACTTGCGTTAAAAGTCACTTTATTGGAGTTATCACAGAATTGACTGACTGAAAGGAGATTATGTTGAAGTCCTTCAACATATGATACTCTGGGAACTATGGCAGTTCCTATCTTTAGTGTTCTGTATCCCCTTGTATATTCTTTGGAGCTTTCACCAAATTCAACTCTGGCTCCTTTCTTAATGTAGTTGGTCAGAAGATTCTTTTGATGCTTCTTGTGTCTTGAGCATCCACTGTCCACGATCCAAGGGTCCTTTTAGCACCTGCAAAATAAAAATAAATTCAGGTATCCTTTGGGTTCAGGTTGGGTCCTTAGAGGTTAGTCGATTTTGGGACCCAAATATGTCTGATAACCTTGGTGGCTTCAGATATCCTTTTGCCCTTGTTGTCAGCTGATCTCTCTGCTGAACTGGGAGATGTTGACTTCTTTGTCTTCTGAGGTTTAGGTTTCTTCTTTTTCTACTGAACCTTAGGGCTTTTGTTTCTGGGCTCATAATAGTATGATCCATACTAAGTTAGATGTGTCCACTGTGGGTGGCCATACTGTTCTGGCCATCTGACCTTCTTGGTTCCCCCTAAATTGGATTTGGGTGTTCTGGGGCTTGAACTTCGGGTCATCATCGGGTAGTTGGGCTAAGGTGCTTTCATCTTTTGTTTGCTCTTTGTCTGAGGGGTTGATGATTCAGCATATTGAGTTCCCCTTTGGACAAATCTGTCAGCCAGTTGTTCTGAGCTTTTCTGTCCAAAAGTAGTTGCTTCATAAGTATAACTAAGTCCTTCCTTCGTGGAGCATGGTCTTTGTGATTTCAACAACTTCTCAAGCTTTTCTTTAGCTCCTATGTATTGCTCAGTCATTAAGGTTCTCCAAACCTCATCGTTTTTCCTCAGAGCTTCATACTCAGCTTTGGACTGTGTAAGCTTGTCCTTTAAATTGGCAATTTAAGCCTCTTTCTCGAAGTTGTCCTTGGTCAGAACTGAGATCTGTGATTCTTGTTTTTGAGACTTAGTCATCAGAGAGTTGATCTCTTCCTTCTGTCTCAAGACAAGTCCTTCAGACTCAAAAGAGTTCTGAATCCTCATCAAAGTCTCTGATTTTCAGCTCTCAGGAGTTCTAGATCCTGAAGTGTTCTACTGAACTAATTACTCATCTAAATATGTTCCTCCAACAGATTTCATATGCTAGAACCACATCTAGATGTTCACCTGTGTGCCGTGTGTGAATGGTGAAGAGAGGCATATATTAGAATTAGAATTTACCTCAACCTCTTCTCTAGCCATAAGACATAGTTCAATATCTTCTTCAGCTTCGATTGCCATGAACACTGCTTCATCATCCGATGTTTCCATGAACAGCTCTTCATCGCTCATGCAATCGGATAGTTCTCCGGTTATGTAAGCTTGCCTTTTTCTGATGAACTTATCTCGACTGGCTGGCCTTTCAGCTCTTTAGCAGTTGTGAGCTCTGGACATTCATATTGATAATGCCTAGTCTTTTTGCAGTTATAACACGTTGAGCTTCTTCCTTCTTTCCTTGGTGTCTCATTCAGTCTGGTGGAGGCAGTCTCAATGTTCCTGCATTCAGGTAGAGATTTAGATTCACCTTTCGGGTGAACATTTTCTCTTTTACCTTGATAGCTTTTTGAAGCTCTCTTCAACTTTCTGAGCCGGTCCTTCTCCTTTTGGTATTTCACTTAAAGGAGAGCGTATTTCTCAGCTAAGCTATCAGTGGTTGGGATCGTCATTGAGCTTCCAGCTGATTGACTTGTGACTGAGGGAGTTGCTCCAGGTGTGCAGACTGTTGCCTTATATGCATCATCCATTGGCATTTCAGTATCAGTACTTAGGGTATGCAGAAGATTGAACTCAAACTCCTCTGCTTTCAGTTCTGAAAATATATAATCAGGAGTAACAGAGCTTAAGTCAGTTCTTCGCAAACAAGTAGCAAAAGAGTACCACTTGGTGGGCCTAGTAAGAGCCTTTAGAATTTTGGTATTATTATCCTTGTTGCTGAATGTTTTCCCAAGCCCATTGATGATGTTGATCTGATTCGTGAATCTAACGCAGAAATCATCAATCGACTCTCCGAAAATCATGGCAAATGCCTCGAGCTTTTGCAGCTCCAACCCCAGTTTATTTTCTTTGATTTGTCGAGTTCCTTGGCTCAGCACTGAGAGAGCATCCCAAAGTTTCTTTGCAGTTTTGCAATCATGCACCCTTCCGAGGTAAGAATACTGAGCGTAGTCAGTATTGCGTTGCGTGCAAATCGGTCGAGGTTGTGCAACTTTCTCTCTTCATATCTAAAGAAGCTCTTATCCTTTAGAACCTTCTCGCAGGTTCTGGCACCTATTGTTGCCGCAGTTGCAAGTTCGATGCTATCGACCATAGGAACAATAAGTACTTTCTTCAGGACGTCAGTCATGCAATCATGCAGCGATCTTGAGTGCGCCTCCATCCTTACACGCCATACCACATAATTTTCTAATGAAAACATGGGTACCGTCCTTATACCTGAAATATCAGAAATTTTGAAAAAGTGTTATAAGATGCTATGAAGAGATGCAAATGCAGAGAAAACGGTTTTCAAGATCTGTTCGAGTAGACCAATTTCTAGAAAATGATGATCGGAAGAACATCGCTCTCATACCAATTGTTGGTCCAGAGACGAGCCTTCAGTTTTAGGGGGTGAATACACCTGAATACAGATTTCAACTCAAACGCGAAAGTAAGTGCTACTAAGTATTGCTACTGAACTAGTCAGTTGGCAAGTAAGCTTTCTAGATCGCGTGGGAAGATTATCTGTCTACTGAGTCTAGTCTACTGACTTATGCCAGTGAACAGTGTTTAGTATAAGATATGGTGTGCCGAAGTGTAGGCCCAAAATATGTTCGTCTCACTTTGAAAGTTTGTTTTATGTAGTATGAACAGTTAATCCATGCAACAGTAAATCAACACAAGTAGTTTTTAAAGTGGTTCAGATACGCTTGATCCTATGTCCACTGTCCTGAATAAAGTAGGAGTTCTTGATTGCTTATACTGAGCAAGTCTCAATCAATCTGTGCAGTAGACAGATACTCTAGTTATAGTCTTAGTGACTTTACAAGGTTCAAACACAAGGTTTGATATTCTCCAACTATGAAGGAGTTCTTAGAACAAGAACAGTTCGGAAAGCTGAAATACTTCGAGTTTTTCTTAGCTTATGATATTACAATAAGTTCGCTTAGAGTAGAGAAGGGGAGTGAATGAAACTTTAGAGTGAAGAACTAAGAAGATCTCTCTGTATGCAAGTTTTTCGCTGGTTTCGACTTTGAGTTCACTAGAGTGTTTGTTCGCTTGAATGCTTCGGTTCCCTCGTTGATAATCTTCTATGCATGAAGACTCTTCTCTATTTATCGTCTCGACTCATGAATAGATCCGTTGGAAGGAGTCTAGAAACGTGTCAAAAACAACAAGAAAAACGGTCATCTTCAATTTGAATGTTACTAAAGAGATTCCCTCTTTTCAGTCTAGAAAGCAGCTTTATGGAAGAGCAGGTACATGTTAGAAAGTAGGTAAGGTTTGTTCAAACTCCAAGAGCATGCTGAGTTGACTTCCTCTGATTCCTCGGACCTTTTACTGAATTGTCCTCTAATGATATTCATCTGAGATGTTCAGTGCGTGGCTCGAATTTCTTTGCAGGTTCATTGGGTTATAACATTCCCAACTAAGTTTCTTGATGCTAAGTGTTGGTCCGGAGATAATAGTCAGGTGTAGAGGGGGGGGTGAATACACCTGATCACAGTTTCTTCTTCTCAAACCGGAGGACAGCTGAGTTGTTTAGTGCAACTGATGAACAGTGCCAAATAGTAACCTTCGATCACTGGGTCAGAGTGGGTCAGCGTACGAGTTCTTCTACTCGACTTTTGTCAGGCCGTTGAAACTCAGTCGGAGACGTTGTGCGGATAAGTGTGGGGCCCGGAGATTCGTCTCAGTTTTGAAAAACGCTTTTCACAAATCAAGTTCTTTTGGCTGTGCGCTTTAGAAACACGTTTTATGCAAACATATGATTTCGAACAGTTATGATATGCAATAAAACAGTAAAGAACACAAGCGATTTAACGTGGTTCGGATACGCAAGATCCTACGTCCACGGTCCTGACAATGGCAGGATAACTTGTTGATTAAACTGAGCAAGCCTCAGCAGGTATCTGTGCACTGGACAGATCCTTCTAAGTTATAGTCCTTAGCGACTTTACAATTCAAACCGAAGTTCGAAAGGGAAGGAATAATCTCCAACTAAGAAGGAGTTCTTACAATAAGAACAATTCACAGAAAGTGAACTCCTTCGAATCTAAGCTATAAATATGGCAATGAGCTTAGTCTAGAGAAGAGAGGGATCTAAGTACTCTAGAGTGAAGAACTAAGAATATTCTAAGAAAGAAAGTTCTTCTCTGGATAATCTTTGAGTATGCTAGAGTGTTCAAAGCTTGAGCGTTTTTCCCTTTTTATTCCGTTGCGTGGAGCTTCAAATTTCTTCTCTATTTATAGTTGTGAGCTATGGCATATGTCCGTTGGAGACGATGATGCCACGTGTCACAAGCTTCCAAAGAAAACGGCCATAAATTTGAATTTGTTACAGCAGGGTAGCTAATTACTGTACATGAGAGCAGCTTTACTGTATAGAGCAGATATGGTGCTGTCGGCTTCTCATTGGTCGAGGTTTGTGGTTGGTGAGAATGTGTTAGAGTCAAAGTTGACTATTCAAACAACCTCGTAAGATCTTCTGCTGAACTTCGAAAAGACTTGTGCGACTGGGTCGTTTTCTGTCGGACACAGTAGACTAGATAAGTCTCTGTCTTCTTCGACTGAGTCGGCTGACAAGGAATACATCTACTGAGTAGGTCAGCTGGCGACTGCGAAGGTACTGAGCTTTGCATATGTTCTTCTGCTGATGGCTTATCAGCTGATGGGCTGTCTCCTACTGAGGTGAAGATCAGCTGTTGGCTGAAGAACGCAAGCTCTTACAAGGATGACGTGGGGTTCTGGAAAGTAACTTCGTCAGAAAATCAGTTCAACAGTTTACCCCGTACAGGACTTAGACAAAAGATAATCAAACAAAACAAGTCTAATTGATATCAGCTGGGTTTTGGGATCCTATAAACACACAGCACGACTGATATCAGCTGGGTTTTGGGATCTTCAATTCCATAGTACTACTATGATTTCCCCCAATATTCTTTTAACCACTAGACAGCTGAGTACCATCTACTGACTCATAACCCAACAATTTCCCCCTAATTGATGATGTCAAAACCTCTATTTCTAACCATCTAGCCTCTATTCTAAAATAAGGAACGAAGAGCTAATCTACTGACAACAATTTCCCCCTGATTCATCAGAAGACAATCAAGATGATCAATAAAACATCAAGTCAGTAGGCGAGATATAGGCAAAATCAGAGAAACGGTTATGTGAGTGTGTGTCAGATCACTTAGTGATCAGTTGTGAGAAAACACAAACAAAAGCCATGAGACAATGAGTAATTGTCTGGCAAGCAATAGGAACCAATATATATATAGACAGAGAGTACATGGGTCCTATTATTATTACAACAAATATGAGATAAGAGATCAAGTCTGACTTCTGAAATTCTTCGTGCGTTTCTTAAAGTCAGCAGACTTGTCAGCTAGAGGGTCCAGGTAGTAAAACTTGTAGACCCTTGAGCGTAGAACCTAGATTTCCTCATAATCATCTGGATCGTTCATATTCAGACATAGATGAACAGCAGCTTCTTCTACTTCTCTCTCAATCTCTTTTGTGCACAGCACGCCGCGAGTAGTCCTAGGAGGAGGGATTCGCCTGAAGGCTGGAGCTCTGAAGGGTATTTTCTCTCTCTCCATGATCTGACGGATCTGATTCTTGAACTCTATATCAAATTGACTGATAAGTTCATCAAAGTGTTGATCTGCTGGTCTGTCAGTCTCATAGATACCCCACACATAGTATCCCTTAACAAAGTCTTCTTTCAGTTCCTCCCACTGCTCGTTGAACTCGGCTGGCACCCATTTATCCACATGAGGTGTAGGCTCGTTCTTGATATAAGGTGCCCTTCTGAACTTGGATCCTCGTGGAATCTGCTTCCTTGGATCAGCTGTTGGCTTTGTGGATAGGCTAATCATTTTGGCCATGTCAGCTATCCTCTTTTTCTCTCTGAGAGCCGCTGCCCTTGTATCTCCTCTCCTGAGATTTAGTCCCTGCAGCGTGGCTTCCCAAGTAGCTCTATCCTCTGCCTCCTACTCAGGTGTGAGATTAGTCGGATAATAACTCTGTGCAGTTGGTTGGACCTCAGACACTAAGGCCTTGGCTAGCTCCTCCCGGGCTTTCTTCTCTTCCTCAGCCTTCTTGGCCTTAGTCTTTCCATCACCTTTCTTTGGCTTCTTGCTTTTCTTAGCCTCTTCCAGCTGATGCTCATGATCAAGCTTATCCTGAAGCTGTTGAGCAATCTGAAGATCATAGGCTTCTTGCTCCGCTCTTGATTTGAACTTGCGAGCCGGGGAAGATGGAGAAATGGGTTCAGTGTTGATCTCCTTCCCCGATCTCTGCGGTGGTAATACCTGAGGCTCTTCTCCTTCTTCTTGATCCAAGAATTTTGCAATTTCGTCTATGTGCTGGGCAGATGAGATGGGAACTGCCTCAGTCACTCTCTGCCTCAGAGGAGTGTATTCCGGCAGAGTACAATGAACCCAGGTCCACCCGAGCGGCTGACCCTTCTCGTTGAGCTGTGCTGGCCCCTTCTCCTTTACTTCCTTCCTTTACCAATTCGACCACATCCGGTTCCGCCTCAGTTTCTTCCTTTACTTCTTCTTCCCCCTTTTTGTCATCATCTGCCTTAGAGAGGTGAGATCGGATGGCTTTGATTTCTCGTTCGACATTGTAGACTGATTCTTTAATGAGAGTGGCAGTGGATACAAAGTCTTTGACAAGGTCGCAGTACATGTCCCAATCTTTTCCTTGATCAGCTCTGAATTGTTTAAGCTGCGCGGCTGACTCCTAACGGAGTTTCAGCTGAGCCTGATCGTGGGAATCTGTCATCTCTTTCTGAATGGCCTTAAGAGCCTTCGCCTATTATTTTATAGCAGTTTGTAGGCTGGAGGTAGCCAATTTATTCCTTTCTTCCATGTCGGCCTTGACTGACGCAAGAGCCTGAGCCAGTTGCTCAGAGAAAATCTTCTGCTGAGTCTGAAGGAGCTGCTGACTCTGTGTTTCCAAATCTACCTTCTGAGCTGCTAAGGCAGTCTCAATTATCTCCTGAATATTCAGCTGAGGAGTAGGAGCTTCTGAGACATTCTTCACGCCTTCAGCTAGTCGGGATACACTAGCCGTTTGGGCCTTAGTATACTGAGCCCATTTTGTATAAACATCTTTGGCTAAGAGACGATTTTTGTTCCCTTGCCGTCTTATAGCCTTGTTCACTGACTTAGAGGTGATGGAACCGATTGGTTGTATCTGATACGAGCTTGTTCCGATCCTCTGCTCAGAAATCGCGAGTAGTTGCTCTCGACTGCGCTTCGAGGCACTCGGGGCATCACCTGATGTGGACGGAGGTGGTGATTTGCCCTTCTCACGGGGAGTGGGATCCTCAGCAGAGCCTCCCAACTCTGCATCCTTGGGTGGTGTCTGTTCCATCTCCTCATCCTTATCTCCATTATTCTCATTATCAGGAGGAGATGGTGGCGAATGACTGTCGCCGGGTACTGAGGTGCGCAAGCTCAGCAGATAGAGCATTGCCACCCTCAAATCTTCGAATGTTGCCAGATCAGCTGGTTCCCCGAACCCAATTGCTGACTGCAACTCTTGCTCTTTAGCAAGTAATGAAAGAGCTGTCTGAGTCCTTATGATCTCTTCGAGTATGTCCCAACTCAGGAACCTCAGCAGCATCTGAACTTTAGCCCTTATGGCTATTTCCACTAGATCTGAATGATCAGATATCTCAGGGATCTGTGAGTGGACTTCTCTTGTAGCTTGGAGGCGAGTAGAGTGGATGGTAGTCCACTCAGAGGAAGTCTCTTCAGTCGGAGTCCTGACGTCCGACTGAGTCTCCTCGGAGCTGATCACTTGTGCCTTATCCTTAAGTGTGGCTCCCTCCATTCCTGTGTCGGAGTCAAGAATGTGTTCTACAGTAGGAGGAGGAGAGGCTGATTTAGCTTGTTCTATTGGTACCTCAGCAGGTCCAGTTTTAGTCAGCCTTTTCCTTTTCGGAGGGTCGGCGCGAGGGGGCAAAACAACAACTGATCTTTCTCTCTTCTGATCAGGCGGCCCTCGCCCAACAGACTTCTCGGCAGCTGCTTTAGTTTTGAATTTTATTAGCTTGCTGTCAAAGTATTTGGCGTCGGCAAATAAAGAATTCCTTGCTACTGATTGCTCGATCAGTATGGACATCTTGGTCCCATACAGTAGCTTCCCAACGCTAATCATCTTCCGCTCACCAGTGGGTAAGGTGGTGAACTTTTGCGCCTGAGCCTTCAGCTCGGCTACGTAATAATCTGTCCAGTTCACTTGGACTCCGTCGTCTATAGCCATCATCAGCTGAATACGTGGCTTAGACAGCTGATCATAAGATCTCGCGGAGCTCGTCGAATATGTGACACAATGTAGGTGAGCCCCTGTGCCGAGGTAGCGACGAGGTTCTTTAGTAGGGCGGTTTTGAAACCGATGTCCCGCCTCCCACGTAACTTCGAACATACGTGTTCATCTCCTTCTCCTTGTAGCCAATAGGAGAAACACCATGTCCGGGAGATCAAACGTCGGTCCCAAAGCATCTCGGATGTTGAAGACGCGGCGACTCACATCCCACGAGTTTGGGATAACCTCCTGCATATACGAGAAGGAAGATTCTTCTACTCCGGACGCGAGAGTCCTCCAGTTGAGGTATACTTCCGCAACTTGCCTCGGCAGATAAGCCCTAGGCTGCTTGGATACGAGCCATTGAAGTCCAGATTGTTCAAGCGCCTCGAAGACAGGCTCAAGGTATGGAAGATCCACTTGACGAAGCGCCATTGTGGGTTCGAACTGAATCCGTGAGAGTATGATCTTGTTCATATCAGAGGGGTCATGAACATTCGCCATTAAAATCTGCAAAATAACTTGTTAGCACTTGAAAATAGAATGAGTCAGTAGAGTTTTAAGCAGAATTTAATACATTACCAAGTAGTTTAGAGCTTGTGGATGCTAGAAATCAGATTAGTTTAGAGATTTTAGGGAAAAACTGATTTGCAGAAGAGCTCTAAAGTGGAAGTGGCGGAAAAATGAGTCGAGTAGAGAAGTTGAAAGGTTTTATAAGATCAAGCTTAATAACCGTTTAGATCGAACGGTCAGGATTTAATCTTTCAATGTTATCTGCGGCTGAGAATAAATGTTATAAACTGAATGATTACAAAGCCGCCTCTACTATAGACCCTATGTAGGATGATGCGTAATAAGGGCAAGTGAGAAGACATGCATTAAATGCGCTGCAGGCAGCATTAATTACCAAATCAATTTGAATGAGAACGGTATCTACTGACCATTCCTTAAAGAAATTGATGGCGGGAAATAAATGTTTCTTAACTACTGAATGCGAGCGACTGATATAATAAATGCAAGCATTCAACAAAAACGTTAAGTATTCAATACTACGCAAACCTCTTCAGCTGAACTTTTACGATCAGCTGGTTACCGTTAAGACTTAGGAGGATGGTTGACGTGCTGAAGACCACGTTCCCCCTTGCTGTGTACAGTATGATTCTCCCAACTGAATCACTGTACTGATCATCTGACCTGTCATAGTGGTTCCTCCCGTTTGATACCAATTGTTGCCAATTGCAGTTATCAGTAGTTTTCTTCTACTGACGTGACTCAGTAGGATCCAATAGACCTAGCTCAACTGATAGTTCTCTGAATCTGTTCTCAGCTAGTGGTTTGGTCAGTATGTCTTCCCTTTGCTTGTCAGTATGGACTTTCTCCATTCTGATATCCTTCTTCTCGACATGGTCTCTGATGAAGTGGTGTCAGATATCCACGTGCTTGCATCTCCTATGTAGAACTGGATTCTGAGTTATTGCAATAGCACTTGTGGAGTCACAATAGATGGGCACTTCCTTCTGAATGATACCAAAATCGCTCAGTTGTTGTCGAAGCCAAAGGATCTGGGCACAACAACTTCCAGCAGCCATATACTCAGCTTCAGTAGTGGACGTTGCTACTGAGTGCTGTTTCTTTAAAAACCATGATATCAGCTTGCTACCTAGGAACTGACACGTTTCGGAAGTCGACTTTCGATCTATCCTGCATCCTGCATAATCAGCATCAGAATAACCTGTCAGTATAAGATTATCATCAGCAGGATACCATAACCCAAGCGTCGGGTGTTCCTCTTAGATATCGCGAGAATCTTCTTTGCTTGAGTCTAGATGACTTCGCTTGGGATCCGCTTGAAATCTTGCACATACACTTACAGCATAAGTTATGTCAGGTCGGCTAGCTGTTAAATATAATAAAGAACCAATAATAGTTCTATAATCAGTAGAGTTAACAGAAGCTCCCTCTTTGTCTAGATCGATTTTAAAATTTGTGTTCATGGGGATCTTGGTAGCTTGCTCGAATCGCAGCCGAATCTTTTGAGAAGATCTCGAGTGTATTTAGCTTGATTGATGAAGATTCCTTCAGGTGATTGCTTCACTTGAAATCCAAGGAAATAATTCATCTCTCCCATTATGGACATCTCGAACTTCTCCTTCATCATCTTCTCAAACTGCTGGCATATGGTCTCGTTTCTGCAGCCGAAAATGATGTCGTCCACGTAGATTTGCACCAATAGGATGTCATCTCCTGACTTTATGCTGAACAGGGTGCGATCTACTGTCCCCTTCTGAAAACCTTTCTGAAATAGAAAGTCTGATAGGGTATCGTACCAAGCCCTGGGTGCTTGTTTTAACCCATACAGAGCTTTCCGAAGTCTGTACACCTGATGTCCCTGCTGAAAGCCGGGCGCTTGTTCCACGTAGACTTCTTCCTTCAGTACGCCGTTCAGAAAAACTGACTTTACATCCATCTGATATACTTTGAATCCTTGATGCGTTGCGTAGGCTAAGAAAAGACGAATGGCTTCCAATCTTACGACTGGAGCGAAAGTTTCATCAAAGTCGATTCCTTCTGCTTGACTGTATCCCTTGGCAACTAGTCGAGCTTTGTTTCTGACGATTACGTTGTTTTCATCACGCTTGTTTTTGAAGACCCACTTAGTACCGATCACATGCTGATGTCTAGGTCTGTCAACAAGCTCCCAAACTTCGTTTCTGATGAACTGGTTCAGCTCTTCTTGCATGGCGATGATCCAGTCAGCATCGTTAAGTGCGTCCTCTATCGACTGAGGTTCTTCTGTAGACAAGAAATAAGAATAAAGTGAGCTTTCTCCTTGATTTAATCTCGATCTTGTTCTTATCGTTGCTGATGGATATCCTATTATGAGATCTGAAGAATGAGCGTCAAGCCATGAACGTCTGAGTCTGGCTTCTTCTTCTGATACTACTTCTGCAGAATCAGTAGGAGTGTTAGGCATTTTAGTAGTACTGTTCTGAGATTGCAGCAGTTCAGTAAGAAGTTTAGGATCTACTGAGTTTCCAGGTTCAAGGGCATTTAGCTCAGGAACATTAATCGTTCCCCCTGAGTTTATATTCTCAGTAGAGGTCTCAGTTACCACTTGGGCTTCCTCATCGACCTTTGCTACCTGTTGTTGATTCTATTCAGTAGAATCAACCAGGTCAGCTACATCGCCTGTTGGTTGAGTCTGAGTTTCTTCATCATCTGACTCATCATCCCAACAATGCTGAATCTTTTTAGTTTTATCAGTCAGTCCGAGATCCTGTAGCTTGCTGCTGACATCATCAGTATTTGTCTCTGTAGTTTTCCTGTTCTCAGTAACAAACTCATCAAAAACAACATGAGGGCTTTCCTCCACGCAAAGAGTCTGATAGTTAAAGACTCTGAAGGCTTTACTGACTCGGGAATATCCTAAGAATACCCCTTGATCAGATTTGCTATCAAAGACCTCCAACCGATCTTTCCCGTTATTATGGATAAAGCACGGACAACCAAAAATATGAAAATGAGAAATAGAAGGAATTCTCCCTTTCCACAATTCGTATGGTGTCTTCATGTGTTGCTGTGTAAGTAGTGAGCGATTCCCGAGTGTAGCGGTCGTGTCGGTAGCATCCGCCCGTAACTTAGAGGGTAGCCCGAGTCCGCTAGGAGCGTCCTTCTTTGCTTCTTTGAGTGTTCTTTTTTTGCGTTCGGCAAGTCCGTTCGTTGAGGAGTACGAGCAGTGATGTTTTGTGTTGAATTCCCTCTTTCTTGCAGTACTCTTTAACTACTGAGTTGAGAAATTCTGTTCCTCTGTCTGAGCGAATTCTTTGTATCTTGATGTCCTTTTCCACACTGAGCTTTTTCAGTAGTTTAGGCAACTCAGTCATGCCATCAGATTTGTTGGCGATGAAGACTACCCATGTATATCTCGAGTAGTCGTCTATAACGACAAGGGCATACTTCTTGCCTCGTATAGTCACTGGAGAAACTGACCCGAATAAATCCATGTGCGGCGGTCGAAGGATTCCATCGGTGGAAGGTGAAGGAATAGGTGGATTGCTACTCTTTGTCCGCTTTCCCTTCAAGCATGCTTCACAATTTCTATCTTTGATAAACGATTCGTTGGGCAGTCCTCTGACTTTAGAGTTCTTGGCGAGCTTGTTCATAGTCTTGAAGTTCAGGTGGCTGAGTCTCTTATGCCATAGCCATCCTGACTTGTCACTAGATTTCGTCTGCGTGCAAGCAAGCAAGCCTCGGGGTTCTGCGGTATTCCGCTTAGCAACGTATATGTTTTTCTTCCGCGAACCCGATAACACCGTTTTCCCCGTAGATTTATCAACAATATCACGAAAACCGGCGTCAAAGATTACTCGTTAAGATTATCACGAAATTGATCGACGAAAGGAGATTATGTTGAAGTCCTTCAACATATGTTACTCTTAGGACCGAAGCAGTCCCAATATTCGGCGTTCCATATCCCCTTGTGTAGCCTTTAGAGTTGTCACCAAACTCAATTCTCGGGACCATCTTCTTGTATATAGTTGGTCGGCGAGGCTCTTCACGGTACGTCATATGTCTTGAGCGGCCGCTGTCCACTATCCATGGGTCCTTATGCACTCCGCAAAATGAAGCATTTTTAGGTACCCTTTGGTTCGGTTGGGTCCTTACATGTTAGTGGGTGATTTCGGAACCCAAATCTGCCTCGGAACCTTAGAAGTCTGAGACTTCTTCTTCTGAACCTCGTCAGTTTTCTTCTCCACAGGACTCGGAGATACTGACTTTTTGCTGATGATTTTGGGTTCAGGAGCTTTCTTCTTCTTAGTCTTTGCGCTTCTCCTGACCCTGGGCTCATAATAGTACGAGCCGTACTGAGCCAGGTGCTCGTACAATGGCTCATGGTACTGTTCTGCCCATCTGACCTTCTTGGTTCCCCCTGAATTTGATCGCGGTGTTCAGGGGCTGGAACCTTTGGTCAGCTGCTTGTTGTTGTTCGGCTGAGGTGCAATCATTTTCAGTTTGTTCTTCGCCTGAGGTGTGGTGTCAGCAGCTTGCACCTTTCCTCTGATAAACCTATCAGCCAGCGCTTCTGAGCTTTTTAAGGTAGAAGCTTTGTGGGTATAGCCAAGTCCTTCTTTCATGACAGTTGGCCGTTGTGCTCTGAGCATACTTTCTAGCTTCTCCTTAGCTCCAAGGTACTGTTCAGTCATCAGTCCTCGCCAGACCTCATCACTCCTCCTGAGTGTGTCATAATCTTTCTGTACATCTGAGAGCTTCTGACTGAGCTGGGCTATTTCAGTCTCTTTCTCAGAATTGTCCTTAGTCAGAACTGAGATTTGAGTTCTTGAAGCTGAGACTTAGTCATAAGAGATTCGATCTCTTCCTTGAGTCTCGCAACTAGATTCTCTGACTCAGTAGAGACCTGACAATCAGAAGAAAGTCTCTGATTTTTAGCCTTTACCATCTCCAGTTCCTGGATCGTTCTGCTGAACTCTCTGCTCAGCTGAATCTGTTCCTCTAGCAGATCGTCGTATACTTGTACCACATCCAGAGGATCATCTGTGACCGAGCACGTGTCGTGTGTGCTGTGTGAAGAAGAGGTTATATTAAGTTTGGAATTTACCTCAGTCTCTTCTCCGGCCTTCAGACAGTATTCAGCTGTTCCTTCAGGAATTGTTTCTCCGATCTCAACTGCTACAAATGCAACTTCGTCCTCAGAGGAATACATAAATATATCCTCCTCAAGTGAGTTGTCGGATATCTCTCCGGCGATGTAGGCCTGCCTTCTTTGGGCAAATTTATCTCTTCTGGCCTGCCGTTCTGCTCGTTGAGCAGCTGAGAGTTTGGGACAGTCGTACTGATAGTGTCCCTGCTTCTTACAGTTATAATAGGTGGATGTCTGCTGCTTTTTCCAGCTGAAGCTTTAGATGGACTTGCAGCAGGCTCTGTGTTCCTACATTCAGTAGAAGGATTAGATTCTTCCCTTTTCTGATAATCTTTCTTACCTGAGGGAGAAACTCTATTGTATTTCCTCATCTTTCTGACTCTCTCCTTTTCTCTCTAATATTTAAGAGCCATCACAGCCAGCTGGTCAGTGCCTGAAGTCTCACAAGATTTTGTTTCGATAGTGGCCACTACCGTGCTTGAGGAAATCGGTTTGGATCCAATTTTGCTGACAGTTGCTTTAAAAGCATGATCGATCTGTGTGTCAGCTGGAGCACTGGAACACCTTTGGGGTAGACTATGCTCAAATTCCTCCGTTTTTAGTTCTGAAAATATAACATCAGGAGTTAGAGCATTTAGATCAGAGGGACGTAAGTAAGTAGCAAATGGAAGCCACTTCTGTCGAGGTAGCGCTCTCAAGATCTTTGTGTTCATCTCTTTGTTGGTGAACACCTTCCCCAGCCCGTTGATGACATTGACTTGGTTTGTAAATCGACACCGAGCTCGTCAATGGTCTCACCGGGGCTCCATTGCAAAGGCTTCGAACTTCACAAGCTCTAATTCGAGCTTGTTTTCTTTGATCTGCGGGGTTCCTTGGCTCGATGACCCAAAGCATCCCATAGCTCTTTTGCCGTTTTTACGATCCCGCACCCTCCCGAGATGAGAGTCACCGAGTGTTGTCGGTATAGCGTTTCGCGCAACTCGGTCAAGGTTGTGCAGGCTTT
This sequence comes from Lavandula angustifolia, assembly GCA_028984105.1. Lineage (NCBI taxonomy): Eukaryota > Viridiplantae > Streptophyta > Magnoliopsida > Lamiales > Lamiaceae > Lavandula > Lavandula angustifolia. Next base: position 5,934,696 of record CM054810.1, on the reverse strand, counting down.
TTCTCTTCAGGGCGTGAAGGCCGATTTGTCTTTGGGAACCTTAGCACCGATTTGTGCTCCTACACCTCCCGCAGTAGCAAACTGAACGCTGTCAATCATGGGAATGATGGGTCCAGTCTCCAGGACGTCCGTCATGCTGTCGTGCAGCGATGTGAGGTGTGCCTCCATTCTCACGCGCCATACCGTGAAGTTCTCTATTGAGAACATCGGCACCATCCCGATACCCCGACATGTCGAGCATTATGCGAACGGGTATAAGGATGAAAGAAGAGATGCTTGTGCAGAGAAAACGTTTTCAAGGATCTGTTCGAGAGAACCAGTAGTACAGAGTCGGCAATCAGAAGAACATCGATGCTCTGATACCAATTGTTGGTCCGGAGATGATAGTCAGGTGTAGAGGGGGGGGGTGAATACACCTGATCATAGTTTCTTCTTCTCAAACCGAAGGACATCTGAGCTGTTTAGTGCAACTGATGAACAGTGCCAAATGGTAACCTTCGATCACTGGGTCAGAGTGGGTCAGCTACTGAATTCTTCTACTGACTTTTGTCAGTCATTGAAACACAGTCGGAGACGTTGTGCGGATAAGTGTGGGGCCCGGAGATTCGTCTCAGTTTTGAAACACGCTTTTCACAAATCAAGTTCTTTTGGCTGTGCGCTTTAGAAACACGTTTTATACAAACATATGATTTCGAACAGTTATGATATGCAATAAAACAGTAAAGAACACAAGCGATTTAACGTGGTTCGGATACGCAAGATCCTACGTCCACGGTCCTGACAATGGCAGGATAACTTGTTGATTAAACTGAGCAAGCCTCAGCAGGTATCTGGGCACTGGACAGATCCTTCTAAGTTATAGTCCTTAGCGACTTTACAATTCAAACCGAAGTTCGAACGGGAAGGAATAATCTCCAACTAAGAAGGAGTTCTTACAATAAGAACAATTCACAGAAAGTGAACTCCTTCGAATCTAAGCTATAAATATGGCAATGAGCTTAGTCTAGAGAAGAGAGGGATCTAAGTACTCTAGAGTGAAGAACTAAGAATATTCTAAGAAAGCAAGTTCTTCTCTGGATAATCTTTGAGTATGCTAGAGTGTTCAAAGCTTGAGCGTTTTTCCCTTTTTATTCCGTTGGAGCTTCGAATTTCTTCTCTATTTATAGTTGTGAGCTATGGCATATGTCCGTTGGAGACGACGATGCCATGTGTCACAAGCTTCCAAAGAAAACGGCCATAAATTCGAATTTGTTGCAGCAGGGTAGCTAATTACTGTACATGAGAGCAGCGTTTTCTGTATAGAGCGAGATATGGTGTTTGTCGGCTTCTCATTGGTCGAGGTTTGTGGTTGGTGAGAATGTGTCAGAGTCAAAGTTGACTATTCAAACAACCTCGTAAGATCTTCTGCTGAACTTCGAAAAGACTTGTGCGACTGGGTTGTTTTCTGTCGGACATAGTAGACTAGATAAGTCTCTGTCTTCTTCGACTGAGTCGGCTGACAAGGAATACATCTACTGAGTAGGTCAGCTGGAGACTGCGAAGGTACTGAGCTTTATATATGTTCTTCTGCTGATGGCTTATCGGTCGATGGGTCGTCTCCTGCGAGGTGAAGATCACCTTGGTCGAAGAACGCAAGCTCTTACAAGGATGACGTGGGGTTCTGGAAAGTAACTTCGTCAGAAGATCAGTCCAACAGTTTACCCCGTACAGGACTTAGACAAAAGATAATCAAACAAAACAAGTCTAACCTATACTTCATTTAATCCTATAGACACACAGCACGATTGATATCAGCTGGGTTTTGGGATCTTCCATTCCATAGTACTACTATGATTTCCCCCAATATTCTTTTAACCACTAGACAGCTGAGTATCATCTACTGACTCATAACCCAACACTAAGTTCTTCTGGCTGAACTATAGATATTCTACTGAATCCTATCAGCTACTGAACTCTAGCTAGTCTACTGAGTTTTTAACATGCTGAACTCAACTAAGCTATTACTTTATATAAGGCTCATCAGTCAACTAGGGTTTTTGGATCTTCAAATCTTATCATACTGAATCTCATCCCGGCACTGATATTGAGTTGACTTCCTCGGATGACAATCCTCGTATACGTTATTGAGTGATAGCTCTACTGACATTCCGTTTGACTTCACTCACTGTTGCTTATGACTCCACTACTCATGTTTAGCATAGGTTCGAAACTGAGCTGAACCATACTATGTCTTTAGATAGCCATGTTTAGATGTTGCTGAGGAAATCTTCTACTGAATCCAAGCAGCTCTACTGAAAACGAACTAGCTAGTATATTGAGCTTTCTACAAGCTCAACTAAATTCTCTATTACATTAATGGTTCAGCATCATCTAGGGTTTTGATATCATACAAATCTTACATTCTAAATCATCACCATATACAAGCAAAGGTTACCCTTAGTGCTGCTAAAGGGATATGCAGGAAACCATTGGCCGCAATGGCATGGTTGGAGGACGTCCATAATATCTAATGCAGAGAACCCGACAAAACATTGGTAAAAAGAAGTATGGAGTTTGATTCAATAGTTATATTGAAGTTTGAATAATATTAATCAAAATCGACTAACTATCATGATTAGGAAGTCTACAAAATAGGTAAGATGTTAGGATATGTCAACTAAAAGGAAAAGACAAGAAGGGTTTAAAAATATCCCATCGCCTTTTCTCTCCATTTTCAGTTTAGTTTGCCTTTTTTTACAATTACCCACCCCTTTAACAAAAATATATAGAGTGCTCACAATTTTTAGCTAAAAAATCCATGCCTTTTTGGTCCAAAGGCCGGATGGCCTGAGTAGCTATCTCGTACGTGGTTTAAGGTCCTTTTTTTTTCAAACTTTTAACTTTCTACTCCAGTCCAACCCCTATTCTGGGTATCCAAGCAAGCGAATTTTGTTCAATGTAATCTTTATTTTAACATTCAACAAAAGAAGGTAATTTTCCATATTTCTAATTGGTGTGTCCTATTATAAATGTCTCATTTCTATAAAATGTAAAAATATATATAAACAAGAATAAGCAATTCAAAAAGTCAAATAATATGCAATACAAATACAATTTTCTTAATAACCGTGTATAAATGTATTAATTGTCCAAATCAACTCATGAACACTTCTATTTATCAAATCTCACTTTTAGGGGAGCATTAAAACCTCATTGGATAATTCTTATAGCCTTAAATGGTATATATTCATTAGTTTAAACATAAATAGTACAACAAACACTTCATACACAATGTGCAACAAAAATAAATTATGAATTAGAGTATAAGTTAACGCTAAAAAAAAATCCCCATGACTTATAGCCCGAGTCCAGTAAAAAATATCAACAGCAGTTAGAAGCTTTTAGGGATTACTAGTAACATGGCATGTTTTCCCTTGACAACAAGAAGTTGCAAGTTGAGTATATTGAAGCAGCAGCAGCCCTTACAGCCAAATCCTTGTCTGAATTTTCTGCTGCTCCTGATCTGCATTACGAAGAGTGTATCAATCATCAGTTTCTGGCATGGCATGACAAGTGAAGGCAGATGTTGATCCCACAAATATTCATCTGTGAAGCTTACTAGCTATAATCAAATCACTGAATGCATAAGACCAATGTAGTAAAAGAATGTTCTGGTTCAATGCACGAGGGATGGACATAGTAGATAGCATAAGTTGAAACTCTGATCCAAGATGTGAGTTCTTGTGCTGTGTTTTAAGGCACTATAATCTGCCTATACAAGTCCAACATATGATTACAATGACCAGAAAATGAGAACGAAAAGCAGCAATAAGCTTTGAGGCATGCTTTACCTAACTGGCATGAAGCAAATAAGAAATCATAGCACAAGGTGCTGCAGATAAACGAAAGCTCCAATTAGAAGCAACTGTTGATACTACGGAAGTTGTAACGTATAAAGTATAATAATCATTAGAAGAAACAAATTATCAATATACAGCAGCCTACTAAAACTATTTAACTCGTTGAAGATAGAAATACAATATAACAATAATAGTTTTTCTCAAATTTACCTGCTGCCATTTTCTGGAACTATCTGCTCTAGAGGGTCTTGCAAACTATTTGTATTGAGACCGATTTCGCAATGCAACTGCATTTCCTTTACTTGGTTCAGCCAATTTTCCTGATAATATTCAGAGAGGGGAACTGATCAGATATAATTCCTCTGACTAAGACGGAACATATTAATACTTGTAGATCAAATGATGAGAAACCATGCATCTGTCAAGAACACCAGATTTGGCACAATGGGTACAAGGACATTAAAGCAATGACCAGATTGTTCATGCTTCATAAGTGGTCAATACTTCGTCAATCAATTTAATATGACCAGAAAAGCTAATCTAAGGAACAGAAAATAAGGTGGAAAAGAATCACAAATATACCAAATGCTGATGGCATAAGAATTGACAAAGGATTACAGGATTGAAACGAATAAATAATGGTTTAAATATTCAATTATGTATCCATTGCAACACTGATAAACAAAATATCTGAGCCAGTTGGGAATGCCTGAAACGAAGTTTAAGCAGAGAACCCAAACATGTATGCATGTCATGCAATCTGTACATTATACTAGTTAACAAATATACCAGATGGCCCTCCTCTTCAGAAAGTGTTGTATCCATTTGTGCAAAGAGAGTGTTCCATTTGACAAAGTGTACATCAGCAGTTACTCCGTCTAAAGGCCCAGCAGTAGAATTTTTCATTTGTATCTCTTTATCTAGGTTAGTTGAAAACTCCCTGGACATTAGGAGGGGTAATTCTGTACTAATAACAGCACGAACTCTTTTTTTACTGCGTCGTAGTGCTGCGTGTACAAAACAGTCTCCATCAGGAATATATCAAATACCTAAAGCACCAATGTGAAACCTCATTAACTGATAACAAAACCCTGCCTGCTAGACGTCCTCTTATATCTTGATTCAAAAGTTCCAACCATTGTGAGGCTACATTAGCAGCTGAAACCCAAACAAAATCCACATCAGGTATAATGTTGGAGTACATAATCATCTATAATGTTCAAAGGTGAAAACTGAGTTGCTTAACCAAGTACAATAACTATAACATATATATATTTAAAAGAAAAATAGCCAAACTAAATAAATATGAACAATGCAAGATCCAACAAAAGGTATCACCTTCTCCAACTAGGTTAACTACCATATCTCTAAACATAAAATCAAAAGAAGAAAATAATTGAAAACCTTTTAAGGAAAGTGAAGTAACACTGCTAATGTTTGCTGAATCATCACTTGACAAACAACTGTCGTTCTCCGTACCAACTGCTACAGATGACGACAGCTTTAGTGGCAGTCTGTCATCCTCATTTTCCTTTTCAGAACGCGAAGTCCTTCTTGGATAAGTGTTTGGGTACCCCATATGTGGATCACCATCTCTTGAAACCTCTGCACTTGGATACATTGATTTCGAAAACAAAGCATAATCACTTGCATGCCTTCTTCCTAGTAAAGCATATCCACTAAGCCCAGATGTATGGGCACCTGAACCATGCACATTTACAGCTTCCTTTTTGTCAGATGGTTCTTGCACACCAATCTTTATATGATTATGTTTCTTGCTTCCTGAAAGTAGATTTTCCCTTTTCTCTGATTCCACCATTGCCTTTATAATAGACTGAACCTGATTACTGTTTCTCACATGATTTATAATTCCAGGATTAAGCCCATTAAGCAAGCCACTTGGAGCGGCAACTCTTGCAAATCTATCAGCCTGCTCTTTCTTTGCAAGTTCAATTTTTTTCTTCATTATATCATTGTTAGATTTCTTCCTGCCACGTACCTTTGCCTCTGCAACAGGGGGCATTCCATAACGATTAGACAAGTAATTATTTTGCTTCAAACCTTTCCAAACTCTCATTGGATCTTTTTCATGCAATGGACCTACGGAACTCATACAATCTGACTCGTCGCTAAACCTCAAATGTTTATGCATTTTATAGGGATAAAAGGATTCACTGATGGAACTCGAAACATATGCAGCATTTAGGTCCAGATGAAACTCGCTAGCCTTAGTTAGTCCATCATTTTGTTTCATGTCTTCCTTCTCAGATGGTGGGAGATTGTTTGATTCATGAGCACATGCTGGATCATCTTTACCAGCCGTACAGTTGGCAGAATCAACATTAACGTTCAGATCAAACCCTCTTGAATCTTGAGTTTCTGTATCGCTTCCTCCACTTCCTGTTTGAACTAAATCATTTTCATTTTTTGTTATTATTTTCATATAACAAGGTAAGCAAAACAAGCTTATTACATATTGCAAAGAGTTTAATAGATGCCATTTACATATAACAGAAAAGAATAAAACAAGAAGCTCACCGAAATGAAAATGAATAAAAGGAAAGAATGAAAAGATTAGAGATTTAGTAATTTATCCTAGTCTCAAGTTAAATATAATAGAATAATTATCATTCGCAAGGCCTCAGTACTCTGCAGAAATGAGTCAGAAAATTCTTTTAGTGTACATATACAGGAATTGTAAACTACATTCTTCAGTTCATAAGTTCTATAGGAAAAGTAATAAACAAATCTTCAACCAAAAAAAAGAAACATATATACCAAGTCTAAATAAAACAATGAGATTAATTCAATAAAAGTGGCAACTCAGTACCTTTGGAGCGAAAAACTGATTCAAGATCGCGCATTTTCACGCTTTTTTGAGAAGTCTCGAATATTTCTTCGATTTCCATGCAATACCTTTTCTGTTCCAATAAAATCAACCAAATTCTAAAGTTTAGACAGATATAAGTTAGATAGAACACCACCAATAAAACAAACAGACCCATTTGTTGCAAGAAACTAAACCTTCGATTCAGATCTGTGCGCTGTTTGAGACTGATTCTGCACCCAATCCTCACCGTCCATCGAATATAGAAATTTTTGTGGATTGGAGTGTGTCAATAGCAAATTTTGAAATGAGGGGTTTGAATTAAGGAGCGCGCTGAGTGAGCGCTCAGATTATTTATTTATTTATTTATTTACGTGCTCGTATTTTTTTCTTTTCATTTTTTTTTCCATCAAAATTCCAAATTCAAATTGAATGGTATGGACAAAGGGCGGGTTTTCCGCGAATTTGCAGTTTGATCCACCCACCTTCACTATATGTTGTGCTCATTATGTATCGACACATCCATCGTTTTCATTGATGCATTGATATTTTATTAGGATAAATATAAATTCATTATATTAATAATAAATTATATATTAAATAAATCAAAATTATATCAAATTTTGTATTTATTTTTCCTCTACAAATAAAATACTCCCTCCGCCCCCATCTTGTCCACTTTCTTTTTCGCCCGGTGATTTCGGAGAGTAGTTTTTGGTTGGTAAAAATATGGGGCTCGTACAATAAGTAATTATTTAGAATTAGTTTGTGAGATAAAAATGTGGGACTCATTCAATTAATTAATGATTTTGAGTTGATTTGAGGCAATAAAGTTGTGGGGCCCACTTCTTTTTTTAAAAATTGGACAAGTTCGGTGGGATGGCCCAAAAATGGATATTGGACAAGTTCGGTGGGACAAGGGAGTATAATTGTTGGTCCAGAGATGAGACATTCAAGTGTATAGGGGGAACATAACTGAGTTCAACTTTTTGTTTGAACGCGAAAGTCATTATTCATTGAAGTACTTATTGAGCTAGTTCAATTCCTAAAATAACACTTCCTGGTTGTTGGTTGGGTGATATCAATTACTGAGTATTGCTTACTGAGTGTAGTCAGTGAGAGATTTAAATAGCTAGATATAGTATGGTAATGTGTATACCCAATTTTATGTCTCGTTCAAATAACGTTTTTGTTGACTGAAATCTGTTTGAATATTCTTGTGCATGTTTTCGAGAGTAATACTGAGAAAATACACTTAATGCTTTCGTAAAACTCTTTGTGCAGACGGTTAGAAAGTAATCAAAGCAATGAACAACACAAGATTTTTATAGTGATTCGGATCAACACTATCCTACATCCACTCTCCTCCAATACATGAACCTTGTCATTATATTGAAAAATTTAGTCTATCTATGCGCAGGATAGACTGTGTCTTAGTTATAGTTCTAAGTAACTTTGGGACATCAAACTCTTAACTACTCTCATCAAATGGTAGGGGTTTGTCAAGGGTAATTTCAACTCGAATGAGTTTTTACAATAAGAAGGTTTAATAGGCTGAACTCTATATAACACAATGAGCTTACTAGAAATAGAGTGAGAAGAGTTTCACTACTCTAGTAGTGAAAAATAATCTATTGAATCATCACCGAACAATTTCCCTCTTTTTTTTATGTCGAAACTTAAATATTATATAGATACGATCCTGAAGACACGACATAAAGAAATAGCAATGTAACCATAAGTGAGTGTGTGTCAATAACCATTCATCTTATTAGTAAGTGTAAACAAATAAACATAGGCAAATAGACAATGAGTTTTTATCACGCCTCGGGGCAATATTGAATATGATTCATTGTAAATATTACGGTACATCAATATGCTAATCTATAAAGATGTTAGGCTAGTCTAGGTTCTTGGATCCTTCTTCACATTGAATTGTTGAGTATTTTCCAAGAAGTTCCTTGTCTTCGTACCAGGAGGGAGCAACCATACAATTGTTGGTCCTAGTATTATTTCAAGTGTGAGGGGGGAAGGGGGAATACACTTGATGTCAAACGTTGTTTTTTCATATCAGAGAAACACTAACGAGTAAGTCAGTAAATGCAGAATGAGTTAGGCCCTTAAGTGAAAACATTTTTCAATGCAACAATTAAGTTGATAGTAGAAATGAATAGTTTGCTGAAAACTCTGCAGAAGGTAAAGACAACAAGATTTATAGTAGTTCGGATACACAAGCTCCTACGTCCACTTTTTGTTGGGATTTTGTATACTGGAAGTAAATTTTATCTTGCATGAAAGCTAGATTGTGTAGTGTATTGTAGATCACAGAAGACTACACAATTGGTAAACTAATAAGATATAAACAGTTATCACAGCTGAGACAACTTTAGGATAAGTTGTCGGTTTAAACTGCAATTTGATAAGAAGTGACTTGTCTTGGCTGCTTGTCTATACTGGTACACTCAAGGTGGTGTATTGACGGATCATAGTGAGATGTGTTCTCCAGACTGACCTTAGTCGAGAGCCACTATGGGAGAACCAAGATCTCGATGACTTAGTTGGTCTTAAACTTGGTAAGACTTCAACTTAGTGCATTTGGCTAGCTATCACTTTGACCTACTATGGTGAAAATTATCGCGATCGGATCTACGTATCTTGGGTATTAGTAGTCATTTATGGCTCAGGCTACTTCTCTATATCTTGCAACCGTATCCTTGTAAAATGGGTTGATAATATCCCCTGAGGAACTTGTAAGGATTAGCACACTAAACCCGACCTGTTGATTAAGTTCAGGTGTGTTAATAAGGTCGAGTGGTACTACTCAGTAATATAATAAAATGTAATTAATTTAAGCTGCCAGTGGGCTTAATTAGTTAACGGATATTTTTATCTTAAATACGGGGATCGACTATATAAGTCTGAAATACAAGTCCTGCTCAAATTAGGATAAAGGGGTAAGTCAGCACAGATTCTCTAGTGGAATGAATCCGTGTTTATTAATTAATTTTGCTCTCGGTTGAGCATAGATAATAAATTAATTTGATGTCCGACTTTATTTCTTGTATTGGATCCCTAGTCTGACTCAATTAGTTGTCTAGTTATTTTTTATCTCTCAGAAATTATTATAATATATTTTATATTATTTAATAAAGTTATTTATCTGGAATTAATTGACTGGACCAATTAATTAATAAATAAAAGTAGCCCAGCAAATTAATTTATTATATTATGGGCTAATTGATGTTGAAGCCCTTTGTAAGTATAATTAAAATTAATGTGCTACAAATGTTAATATAATATTTTGGAGTATATCTATATATATATATATATATATATATATATATATATATATATATATATATATATATATATATATATAGGATTTTGTTCATAATCTCGATATGCACGACATACAGAAAGATACACAAACACGTGGGTAAGAGAGAGACAGATCAGATATCTGACCACATAGAGGAAGAAAAGGGCTGGGATACAGATCAGAAGATCTGAACGGGAGCAATAATCAGAGCTACTACAACATACAAAGGAGAAAGGTATAATTCAATCCTTCACTTTTATGCTTTCAGCAGGTATCCACTAAGTATATTCGAAGACTGTCGAGTTTATATCGATTACAAACAAACAATAATCAATCAAATTATCTATCAATCAATCTTTCAAACGAACACTATCAAGTATATCAGGTTGGGGTTTGAGATTGTTCAACAATCAAGAATATGAAACACTATTGATTGCAAGCTCGTGATGTGTATGAAATATCTCTTGGAGTATGAACATAAGGGGATTTCTAAGCAATGAAACCATAGGATTATGAAGACTAAGGCTTGTTCTTTGCTTTTGAGTGTAGTATGCTTGAGCTCGTAAAATTCTATAGTAATCTTTCAAATGAGAGATTTTATGCTATTTATAGACGAGCTAGGAAGAGATCCGTTGAATAAAGGATCGACTTTCTTGTTGACAACGGTCTTCTGCATTGAATGTGTGGACACGTGTCATGCTCCACTTGCATCTGCGGGTAAGGTACTAAGGTTCTGTTATGTCCCTTTTACTAGGATTGACATTGCGGTCTGGTATTGGTCAATGTTGATCTAGTTGATGAGTGATTTTTATACCATCTCATCGTGTTCTTTTTAAGCTTATTTACATCATTTTCTATCCATTTTTAGCTTTTGTTTTGCTTGGAATTGTATACTTTCTATGATTTTTAGTTTTGTAGGTTTCTTGCGCGTTTTGAGCATATTTGGCACCTAAATGAAAGAAACCATGACCATTGATGCATTGTTGGAAAAGATGAAGTCATTTGGAAGAAGAATGAAGAGGATTTGAAGACGAATGTTGAAGAAACCGTATTTCTGAGCTCTTGTAACAAGGCAGTTGGGAAATCGCATGGCAGACGGATCTAACTATTTTAGAATCCGATATCCACCATTCACATCGTACTTCTATGTGTTAGGAATGTTGTGGCAAAGTTTCGTGACGATCCAACGGTTATCTAAGGAGATATCGCGTTTTTCCCAAAACTGGTCAGTGTAGGAAATTTAATCTCGGCCGAAGCAGGCGGACCGCGGTCCACGTTTTGTGCTGGACCGCGGTCCCGACTGTTCTGACCTAAAAACTAATTTTTCATGGGAGTCGGACCGCGGTCCATCTTTTTTGTTGGACTGCGGTCCGCATCTGTTTAGGCCCATAATTGTTTTTTCGACGGCCCAAAATCTATATAAACCCTTCCGAAATTCTTTCCTTCGAACAACACACCATATTTTCGACATATTCCACCCTCCAAAGCAGAGAAACAGCCAAGGCATCCATCTGTTGAATATTCAAGACGAAGATTAAGACCACAACCCGAGAACCAAGTGCGAGGATCAATCCGCTAGATTCTAGGTTGTATTATTCCTTCTCAGTTTTGTCTAGGGATTTTGATACTTGAATTACATGGATTCTTTTGGCATATCTTGTGATTGTTTTCCTATGAATATGAGTGGCTAAATCCCCTTGTGTGGGGGTTTAGCAGGATCTATATTTTTTATAGATTGATTCAAACCTAGTTTTTCAGTGAATAGATTATTTTGTTTCTTAATTGTTGAGCTTGCTTTTGATTTCTCTATGATTCTTTAATGTGACTGGCCATCATCTTAGATAATTGTAAAGAATATAGGTAATAGGTAATACATCGGATCGTACCTGGTTATTTATTTAGACCTGCAATTATGTGTCTAGATTGCCACCATTGGTTTGGGATAGTTTAGATGGTTCCTTAAATCCTTGAGCATGATACGATCCTTAGGTTCATGATATGATCACTTGGTTAACCCTTAGGATTATAAGTTAGAGATCTCCCGCCATCATACAGAATTCCTAGAGCCTTAGTGGATGAACCAAAGAAAGAAATTCATAAATGTTAACTAGAGAATGAGAATGAATCAATCATCTTAGACATAGTGATTGTTAAACCTCCGCACTCTTCATCAAATCTTGAAACCACGCCCATTAATCCACTTTGCTTTGCTCTTACTTGCTCTTTTACTTTCTTGCTATTTTATTTCCGTAGTTTAGAATAAACCAAACCCAGTTTAAGACTAAGTAGATAGGAAATAATTATGATAAGTAGAACTCAACTGAGTCCTTGTGAGATCGACCTCGGGAGTTGCTAGATTAGGTATTACACCGATTCGTGCACTTGCGAGAATTATAATTTGTTCATCACTAGTATTTGTCTTTTCTTTCGTTAACCATCTTCTTTGAAGTTCCTGCCTCATATCTCGTACTATCTTGAAGTTGAATCCTTTAGTTCAGATTGGAGAAGAATCTGATAAGTCGATCAGTTCAGCTTGGAGAAGTCAGCTTGTCAAAGCTAGACTTAGCAAAATTCCACTAGCCGAACGAACACAACCTGAGCTAACCTAGTATGAGAAACTATCAGCCTAACTATACAAACACGTGCTGAACAACACCTAACAAATTACATCATACTGGTTCATCTATCAACAGGGGTTTGAGATCATTCAAAACTTATATTATTTCCCAACACATCTTATAAATATTGTCTCTCATCTCAAGATATAATCTTTGACAGTTTTCAAAATGCTCCAAGTTTCTTCTGAAAGTAGCTTCTCTCACTTCATTCTCGATTTGAGTGTAGTCGATATCTCCATTATGTGTTAGATGTGCTCAGAATACTCTTCTCGCAAGAGCTTCAAACTTCTTCTTATTCCTGTCCATATAACGTTTAAGATTTTCATAGAATTCAAAATAGATTGTTCTATCCATTCCTCGGATAAAGTGTCAAGATCTTGACTTGTCCACAGTCTCCAATAACAGTATCTCCAAATAAATTCATTATTGGAACTCTTCCATGAGTCGCTTTAATCCAAGGGCATACACTTCTCCATCCTTGGGAGCTTAAGATAGCTTTCATTCCTTGGGAGTATCCTAACTGGATTAAAGTCTTTTTTCTTGAGAACTCTTCTAGGAGAGATTATACTCTTCTTAGGTACTTGCATCACTACAAGCCTCTTCCTCTCCTCATCTGCCTCGAAGGCTGCTTTAGCTTTCTTCTTTCTCTCTAACTCTTATCATTGATGATTGCATCACTCGAATTCATAACCTTTTCCATGATATTGAGAAGTTGATCGCTACTGTATTACGGTGCTCTCTGTTGTTCTTCTGAGTGTATGATGATAAGAGATTTTGATGTAGCTTTCCTGACTGCCTTTGATCTTGATTTCTTGGGAGTGGTTTTCTCAGTATCATCTTTGTTGGGCTTAGGATTGTTGGAATTTTGTATACTGGAAGCAACTTTTTGCTTGTATACTAAAGTTAAGATCTTGTTAGTTCAACCAATTGTAAAATAGTTAGATTGTGTAGTGTGTTGTAGATCACAAAAGACTACGCAGTTAGTTGAAGTAACAAGATATAAATAGTTATCACTGCTGAGATAACTTTAGGATATGTTGTCGATTTAAGTTGCAGTTTAGATAAGAAGTAGTTTATCTTAGCTACTCGTCTATATTGGTACACTGAAGGTGGTATCTTGATGGATCACAGTGAGATGTGTTCTCCTAACTGACCTTAGTAGAGAACTAAAGATCTCGGTGACTTAGCTGGTCTTAAGCATGATAAGAATTCAGCTGAGTGCTTATATCTATGTATCGCTTTGACTTACTATAGTGAATGTCATCGCGATTTGGATCTACATATCTTGGGTGATAGTGGTTATTTGAAACTCAAGCTGGTTATCTGTATCTTGCAATTGTATCCCTATTAATTGGGTTGACAATATCTCATTCTCAAGTTGGGATAAATGGGTAAGTCATCACGGATTCTTTAGTGGAATGAACGTGTTTATTAGTTAATTTTTCTCTAGGCTGAGCATAGAGAATTAATTAATTTGAGGCTGACTTTATTTCTTATATTGGATCCATGGTCTAGCCCCAAATAGATGCCCGGTAATCATTTTGTTCTCTCAAAAAATTATGATTAATTGAATAATGTAATTTATACGTTAATTAATAATATGAGATTATATTTATCTGGATTTAATTGGTTAGGCCAATTAATTGATAGATAAAAGTAGCACAACAAATTAATTTACCATATTATGGGCTAATTGATGTTGAAGCTCATTAGAAGTACAATCAAATTAATGAGCTAAAGATATTAATATAGTATATATGTGTGAAACTTATAAATATTAATATCCTGTTCATAATCTCAATGCACCAAAAAACAATTAAACATACATGCAAGTGAGAGAAGGAATGGTTGAGAGAGATAAAAGATGATTCTCTTCAGATTTTTGACCAAATGTTAAGAAAAGACACTAGAAGACTTATTATCCAGATATCAAGGCAAAACAAAACTATTCTAGTTTCCTCTTCTACCCATAAGTGGGTAGTGTCCTAGAGGGCAACTGGTCTATGTATCTTGAGTGATAATGATTATTTGTGACTCAGGCTGATTATCTGTCCCTTACAAATGTATCCTTATTAATTGGATTGATAGTATCCCCTAAGAAAATCGTAAGGATTAGCACGTTAAAACCGTCTGGTTGATTAAGTTCAAGTGTGTTAATAAGGTCGATTGTTACTACTTACGATAAGATGTTAATTAATTTAAGCTGTCGGTGTGCTTAATTAGTTAATATATATTTGTTTCTTAAATACGAGGATTCTTAAGTCTAAAATACAAGTCCATGCTTAAGTTGGGATAAAAGGGTAAGCCAGCACAAAATCTCTAGTGGAATGAATCCACGTTTATTAATTAATTTTACTCTGGGCTGAGCATAGAGAATTAATTAATTCGAGGCCCTACTTTATTTCTTGTATTAGATCCCTGGTCTGACCTAAATAGATGCATGGTGATTATTTTGTTCTATCGAAATTTTTTTATTAATAGAATAATCTATTTTATACATTAATTATTAATATGGATTTATTTATCTAGAAGTAATTGACTAGATCAATTAATTGATAAATAAAAGTAGCCCAAGTATTAATTCGTCCACGTATTCCTTCAATTTGGTATCAGAGACATATTTTAGGCTCTGATTATTATTTTTGTAGCGTGATTAGGGTTTATCGTCGTTATCAAGATTTTTTGTGTTTTGGGGCGGCTTTGGTGCCACAATTTGACCTCTTTGTATCGTTTATCTCGTGAGAAAATATACGAGTAGTGTGTTAGGACTAATGTGCTTTAATTGTTCAGGAGTTTAGTTCTGCTCCGAAATCTACTGAAGATGTAAAGTGAAGTCAGTAGAGATTAACATAGCAGAAAGCGTCCGAGGAATCTAATCGGAACAAGTCAATTGAGTATCCATCTTAAAGTTTAAACAACCATCACCTACCGTTTAACCTTGACCAATGAGAAGATACCAACACTATACCTGTTCTTACATAAAGCTGCAATCAACCTTTGTACTCTGAAAAAAAGGGAACCTCTACAGTATTTCAAATTAAAGAAGGGCGTTTGCTTGCTGCGTAGCCACGTGTCTACGTCTCCTCTAATGGATCTATTCATCCGTCACACCTATAAATAGATATACTCTTCACACATTGAAGAGATACAACAGAACGAGAAAACACATGATCGGTTACACAAGCAATCAAAGCTCATACATACTATAACATTCACAAATATTATCCAACGAACAACTCTGATAGATTAGACTTTATATCTCTTAGTCTTCACTCTCAAAGCGATCAATTCTCTCTCTATTTATGTAAACTACCAAAGACTTATCATAAGTTTAGAATATGAAGGAGTTTAGTTTATGAACTGTTCTTATTGTAACTCTTTCTTAGTTTGAAATACGTTAAAACCTTGTAAGTTTGAACCCTTTTAAAGTCGTTGAAGATTATAACTAAGCGGCGGTCTGTCCATTGCACAGATTGACTGAAACTTGTTTAATTTAATATACAAGACTTCCAAGAAAGAAAGTGGACATAGGATCTTGTGTATCCAAACCACTCTAAAAATCCATGTGTTATTTACTGTTTTATCGATCACTGTTCAATTAGCATAAAATTGTTTTGCAAAATCATACAAGTGTTGATTTTCTGTAAAAACTCTCTAAAACACGCACAAGCATAATCTGAACCATTTTTAGTAAACGACGTTTTTCATTAGAGATGATAAAATCTTGGACCTATACATCCCGCACATATTCCTATACTGAACTGCTTGTGGACTGACTCCAGTCAATGACCGATACTCAGTATAGTGAACCACTTTGTCCACGCGATCAGAAAGCTTACTTGACGAGCTGAATTTCAAACAACAAATAAACTCAGTAAAAGACTGAATTTCGCATTTGAGTTTGAACTTCGACTCAATTGCATTCACCCCTACACCTAAAAAATCGTCTTTGGACCAACAATTGGTATCAGAGAGGTATTATTGTGATCACCGTTTTGAGACATAACGGTCTACTTGAACAAATCCAGAGAAACATTTTGACTGCATATCATCTCATCTATCATACATTCCACACTTCTATCATGTATGATATGTCAGGAATACAAATAGTGCATATGTTCTCAGTAGAGAAATATGAAATTTAGCGTGTCATATGGAGGCACATCTGACATCCCTCCATGATAGAATAATAGATAGTATGATTACGGTAATGAAGTCAGAACTGGCATAGGGAAGATATTCCCAAAAGACAAGAATGCCTTCATACTAGAATAGAGAAAGCTACATATTTTTGATCGAGTTGCACGAAATTCCATACTGACTACGTTAAGTGACTCCCACCTCGAAAGAGTTCATGATTGCAAGACAATTAAAGAACTCAACATCTGCTACAAAGCCAAATTTGCTAACTGAGAATCTTGCTGAATGTTATACTCTACTTTCCTTGGAGTATCAGAAGGAGAAAGAAAGAGCCAGAAAGATGAAAAGAGCTACCAAAAACTCACAGAGGAAGTTTGATAACTCTAAAAGGAATGAGACTAATGATATATCTGAATGCATGAACAAGAGTCAGCATGCAAGGAAATTGACAAGGAGTCCATAACTTCCTCCTGCTACAATTGCAAACAAACTATCAGTACGACTACCCACTGTTGACTGCTAAAGAAAGAGCAGAGAGGCAAGAACAAAGAGACAGGTGTTGGGTGATGATTTATATTTGAAGATTTTTATGATCTCAAAACCCTAGATGATTGATGAACCATATAATGTAATAGATGTTCAGCTTAGTTGAGCTCAGCATGTGAGGAGCTCAGTACGCTATATTGTTAGGTTCAGTAGCTGCTCAGATTTCAGTGGATACTTTATTCAGCAGTTTCTGAAGACCAACCGTCTAAAGACTTAGTATGATTCAGTTGAGTCTTGGAGCCTACTGAATGTGTGAAGTGAAGTTAATAAAGCAACGACCAGCTGACAGAAGACATGAAGGATGTAGGTAGAGACCAACTCAGTACGACGTATCCTATCAGAGGAAGTTCAGTCAGTATAAGTCTTGGAGTTTGTACAAGCCTCAACTACCAACTCAACCTCGACTAATGAGGAGCTGCCAACACAATAATTGTTCTGACATAAAGCTGCAGTCAACTTTTGAACTCTGAAAAATAGAGAATCTCTACAGTAAAATTCAAATTGAAGGAGAAGACTGTTTTACTCGTTGTGTAGCTACAATGCTTAGATCATCTTCCAATAGATCTATTCACCAGCCACATTAAAAATAGAGATGGTCTTCATTGCGTTGAAGACACCAGAACACAAGCAAACAAAGCTCATACATACTCTAGCATATCACAGCATATCTAGATAAGAACATCGATAGAATAGACTCCATATTTCTTAGTTGTTCACTCTAGAGTAATATTTTTTCCTTCTCTATTTTCCTAAGCCACCAACAATATATCATAAGCTTAGAACCTAATTAAAAGAGTTCAACTTTCTGAACTGTTCTTATTGTAAGAACTCATTTACAATTGAAAATACCCTAAAAACCTGCGAGTTTGAACCAGTCACTTAAGACTATAACTAAGTCGAGGTATGTCCGATGCACAGACTGACTGAGCATTACTCAGTATAATCTGATCAAGACCTCTTATAATAAGGAAAGTGGACGTCGATCTTGCGTATCCGAACCACTCTAAAAATTTATATGTTATTTACTCTTTCATTGCTTACTATAAATTCTGCATAAAACAGATTTGTAAAATAATACAAGTGTAGACTTTCAGGAAAACTCTATAAAACACGCATAAGCACAAATTGACGTATTTTCAGTAAATAATATTTTTCAAAAGAGATGGTAAAATTTGGGCCTAAACAATCTACACATATTCTTGTGTTGAATGGCTCGTTGACTGACTTTAGTCAGTGAACAGTGCTGAGTATACTGAGTCAGTCTGCCCACGTGATAGAAAGCTTACTTGACGAGCTTAATTTCATTCAACAACTAAACTGAGTATAATATCTACTGTCGTGTTTGAGTTTGAACTTTGATTCAAGTGTATTCACCCCCTACACCTGAAGACTCATCTCTAGACAAAAAATTGGTATTAGAGCGGTGTTTAGTGGTTGTTGGTCCTGAGATGTGGTTCAGGTGTAGAGGGGTTGTGAATACACCTGAATACAAATTCGTTCTCAAACGCGAAGTCAGCTCTAGCTGAGTTTGCTACTAACTCAGTCAGACAGCCAAATATACTTTAGATCACGTGGGCAAGAAATTCTTCTATTGAGTTCAGCTCTACTGACTTTAGTCAGTCGAACAGTCGTTCAGTATTAGAGTGTGTGCGGAAGTGTAGGCCCTATTAAACATCTCGGTTAGAAAACCGATTTTATGCTAAGTTTGAAGAAATACAGTTTTATTGCAATATGGCCAGTTAGAGAAAATAGTAAATCAACACAACAGATTTTTAAAGTGGTTCGGACACACTGGGTCCTACGTCCACTATCCTGACCAAAGCAGGATACTTATTATATTTATACTAAGCAAGTCTCAGTGATCTGTTCTCAAGACAGATACAACTTGAAGCTTATACTGAGCAAGTTCTCAGTGATCTATGCACTGGACAGATTCTCTACTTATAGTCGTAGTGACTTTTACAAGGGTTTCAAACTGAAAGAGTTTGAGTCTTCTCCAACTAAGAGGAAGTTCTTACAAATAAGAATGGTTTCACAAGGATGTGAACTTCCTCGAGGTTTCTAAGCTATGGATATTACAATGAGGCTTGCTTAGATAAGAGAAGGGGAATAAACATAACTCTAAGTGATGAACTAAAGGGTTCTTCTATGAATGCTAGTTCTTCACTGGATTCTTCTTTGAGAGTGTTAAGAGTTTGTGCGTAGATAGCTTGGGTTCCCTGTAGTGTCTCTGAATGAAGACTTCTCTTATCTAGTCGTCGATGGTGAATAGATCCGTTGGAGGGAGGTCTAGTCACGTGTCGAAACGACAAGGAAAACGGCTCCTTAATTATGAACATTGGTGAGTAGGTGCACTGTAGAGATTCTCCTCTTTTTCAGTCTAGGAGCAGCTTTTGTCAGAAAAGATAAGTCGTTGTCGGCTCCTTATTGGTCGAGGTAGATTGGTAGGTGAGACTTGTCAAACATCAAGGTTGACTTCCTCTGAATCCTCGGACCTTCAACTGAAGTGACTTCCTATTGACGTTCTTCTAAGCATTCAGTGTACGGGCACAAATTCCTGTGCAGATTCAGTCGGTGGTCGGCTGACCAACTGACTTCTTCGATCCTGAGTCCACCAACTGAGTGCAAGATCTTCTACTGAACTCTGCAGCTACTGAACTCTAGCCTACTGAGTTCCTAACAACTGAACTCTAAGCTATTACAGATACGAAGGTACAATATTCAGCTAGGGGTTTTGGGATCTTCAAATCTATCAACCTATCTACTGAATCCTTATCCCAACAGTGGTCTACTCGAACAGATTCTGATAAACGTTTTCACTATATATCATCTTTTTTTTTTCATGCATCTTATATTTCCATCATGTCTAATATGTTAGGTATTAGGATGGTTCTCATGTTCTCAGTGGAGAACTATGTAGTTCGGCGAGTCAGAATCGAGGCGCATTTGACATCTCTCCATGACAGTATGATTGATGTACTCAAAATCGGACCTATCGTTTCTATGATCAATAGTGTGGATAATGATACTGCTGATGGAGCTCCTATAGGGAAGAAAGTCCCAAAAGACAAGAATGTCTTCGTTGGGTGATGATTCTATCCTCAGCGGTATTAGATATAGTGGGAAATGACTCAGTCTTCTGTGTTGACATTTACTCAGTAGCCTTGTGCTCTGAAATAGTTTAAATATTTGAAGATCCCAAAACCCTATATTTATTGGTGAACCTTTAAGTTGTAATCTGTTTTTTGCCTCTGAGGTTTCAGACTCAGCAGACCCTCTGCTCTGGCTCAGGCATTCAGTAGCTTATCCGCCTCAGCACCAGAAGTAGAAGACTCAGTAATACTGGACTCGGCGGGAGCAAGATATGCGAAAGTCAGTTGAACTAAACCCAGCAGGAGTAGTTCACTGCACTCAGAGTTGATCTTCAGTAGAGCCGACTCAGCAGGAGTTCACTACTGAATCAGAGATCAGACTCAGCAACGGCCAGACAGTCTTCTGAACTGTCAGATCTTTGAAAGACAATCAGCATAGTTAAGTACGAGGAAAAGAGAAGTCAACTTCAAATCTCCTTGAAGTCTGTTCTGTCTCAACCACCTTCTGAACCTCGGCCAATGACAAGCAGACACCTGTCCTACACCTACTAAAGCTGCAAGTCAACAACTTTCCAGAAATGGAGGGAAAGGACACTGCCACCATGCTACAAAAGAGTCGTTAGCTACCCAAAAGAGAGAGACAAAAGATCATCGTCTCCAACGGATCTATCCTAATCTGTTCTCTATAAACAGAGGGATAAATCAAATTTGAAGCTCACGGGAAGAACACGAGAGAACATACAGAGCATTCAAACGAGCTAATTCAAAAAGCCTAAGTCTTCCGCAAGAAGTTCGAAGAATCCATCTCCGGTGAAAGACTACATTCCAGCTCTTAGGGAACCAAGCTTAACTGTTTCATACAACCTCTAGTACCTAAACGACGATACACGAACCCATAGCTATACTCAGCTGTTCGTCGTTCTAGAAGCCACTTCACTGTTCTCTATCCCTCTAACCTAAGCTCAATAGCATATATCCATAGCTTAGACGAAGGAGTTCATCTTTGAACTAATCCTTATTGTAAAGGACTCCTTCACAGTTGGAGAGTTTTTCAAACGCTTCAGTTTGATAACCTTGTAAACTGAGACTTGTTCTGTATAAATCTCAAGACCAGTGTTTGTCCAGCGTACAAACCAACTGAGACTACCTCAGTATAATAAATAGCTTCATGATCTTTCGGGACAGTGGACGTATGATTTTTGTGTCCGTACCACTTTAAAAATCTCTGTGTCTTGTGTTCTGTTCTTAACTGTTGCATTGATTTACTGTTCATACTGAAAAACCTTCTTTAAATCATTCAACTGAGTTTCAGCAAACTTAACAGACTGCACTAATCTACTGAAACTGTTTTGATAAAAACGTTTTTCTCACTCAACTGAATTTGGGCCTACACTATTCCGCACCACTGAACTCTATCTGCAAGATACTGAATTTTGAGTCTCAGTCAGCTAGCAGATCTCAGTAGAGTCAGTCACTCTGCCAACACGATTCAGAACAGCTTATCTGGCCTGCTGAATTTGTTCAGTATGACATCATCCTGAAAAGGAATGTTCGTGTTTAAGTTGAGAAATCGAGTTTCAGGTGTATTCACCCCCCCTCTACACCTGAATGTGCTCTCGGTACCAACAATTGGTATCAGAGCAGGAGTTCTCCAAGACTCTTGTTATTCTGAAACTGGTCTACTTGAATGGATCTGAAAAACATTTTCACTGCATATCATTCTTCGTTCACATCATTATTAAATATGTCTGATATGTCAGGGATCAGAATGGTACCCATGTTCTCAGTAGAGAACTATGGCGTATGGCAGGTCAGAATGGTGGCACATCTGACCTCCCTCCACGACCGCATGATGGAAGTTCTGGAAGACGGACCTATCGTTCCTATGATTGATAGCGTCATAACCCAGACATCAGAACAAGGAGGAGGGATGGTGACTGGTGACAAGATTCCTAAAGACAGAAGTCTCTTCACCCTGGAGGAGAAGAAGCTTCACAACCTCGACCGCGTCGCCAGAAATGCCATACTGACCACTCTGAATGACTCGTACCTCGGAAGAGTTCAAGACTGCAAGTCCGTGAAGGAACTCTTGGAAGCTTTAGCGCTACTGAGTCGGGGGACTCAGAAGATCAAAGCAAATAAACTTGCGCTCGAACTCCAAAAGCTGGAGAGATTGTCGCTCATGCCTGGTGACACCATTGAAGATCTCAACGTCAGATTCACGGATCTGATGAATTCTATCAACGGGCTGGGAAAGACATTCTCAAACCGAGACATGAATCTCAAGATTTTGAGGGCACTGCCAGACGGTCACTGGAATCCTTTTCCTACCTTATTACGTCATTCTGATTTAGATATTGTTACTCCTGACTATATCTTTTCAGAACTTAAAGCAAAAGAATTCGAGTTTGGCTTACCTTAAAGGAAGCAGCTGAAACTGACACCAAAATCGACCATGCTTTCAAAGCATCAGTCAACACAGCAGCTCCAGCGTCCAGCAAGGCTGAACCTTCACTCAGTGATATACAAGAAGGAAATCTAGCCAAGAAATACGCGCTGCTTGCTGTGAAATACCAGAAGGAGAAAGAGAGGCGCAGAAAGCTCTCTAGAGTTGTCAGAGACTCTAAGGGTAAGAACGAATATACACCTAAGCGCACTCCTGACACACCAACTTCTGAATGCAGGAAACAAGATGACTCAGCTCAGTCAAAAGACAACAAAAACAAAGATGAGAGAGTCACAACCTGCTATAACTGCAAGAAGCCAGGACACTATCAGTATGACCGTCCCCGAGCTCGATCGCTTGAACGAGTAGCACGCAAAGCTCGAAGGGAGAAGTTCATCAAGAAGAGACAAGCATACATTGCTGGTGAACTCTCAGACGACTCAGATGAAGTCGATTCCTTCATGGATTCATCGGATGATGAAGCAGCCTTCATGGACTTAGAGCTTGAAGATGAAGAAAATACTGGAAAGTGTCTCATGGCAGGAGAAGAGGATGAGGTAAACTCTCATGAACCATTTAACTCCTCTTCACACTGCACACACGACACCCTTTCCGGTGCAGATGAGAATTTAGACTCGCGATCGCATATGAAGAACTACTCGACGAACAGATTCATATGAGTCTGCAGCTCAGTAAGACTCTTCAGGAATTGGATACCCTGAAAGTGGAGAATCAGAGACTTTCTCAGAAGAGTCAGGTTGCTACTGAGTCAGAAGGATTTGTGTTGAGACTCGGGGACGAGATAAACTCTCTGACGGCCAAGTCTCAGCATCAAGAAGATCGGATTTCAGTTTTGACCAATGACTTAACTCAGAAAGATACTGAACTGAGTCTACTGAAGTAAGAGTTGTCAGGACTTCAGACCGAGCATGAAACGCTGAAGAAAAGTGATGATGTCTGGAGGAATCTGATGACAGAGCGATACATGTGCGCTGAAAAGAAGCTGGAAGCTATGCTAGCAAGCAACAAGCCCAAGCATTGTAAGGAAGGACTTGGATTCAGCCATGGAACTTCCTCATCTGCCCCTGTACGCTCAGAAAATCGGCTAGCTGATAGGTTTGTTCAAGGGGAGACCATCAATGCAAACATAATGAACCCCCTAGCTAAGAACAAACAGAAGATGAAGGTACCTCATCCTACTCATCAGCAATCTGACAAGAAGATCAGCACCTGATCACCCTAGTTCAGTCAAGGGGGAACCAGCAAAGCAAAGTGGGCTGATCAGTATGGATCTCCTCGGCTGACACATCCAGCTCAGTATGGATCATATTACTATGATCCAATAGTCAGGAGAGGATCCAAAAGTCAGAGAAAGAAGAAGAAAGCCGTGCAGAAGACAAAGGTCAGCAGTCCACCCACTCAGAAGATCCAGAATCCTGAACCTGAAAAGCCTCAGAAGTCAGTAGTAACCAGTCCAGTGGTTAAATATGTTGACACAAGTGGAAAGAAACTGTCTGAGACCACCAGGGTTGTGAGACAGATATGGGTTACCAAAACTAACATCTAAGGACCCAAAATAAAAAATAAAGGGTATCTAAATATAATTCTGTTTTGCAGGTGCACAAGGATCCTTGGTATGTGGACAGCGGATACTCAAGTACCAAAATGACTTGCTGAAGAATTATACTACTGAAGAAGGACCCCGAATCGAGTTTGGAGACAATGCTAAAGGCTACACCAGAGGCTATGGAACACTCAACATTGGAACTGCAACAATTCCAAGAGTATCATATGTTGAAGGACTTCAGCATGATCTTCTCTCTTTTAGTCAATTTTGTGATAACTCGAATAGAGTGATTTTTTATGTTGGTTTCTGTGATGTTATTGATAAATCTACAGGGAAAACAGTGTTATCAGGTTTGCGCAAGAAGAATATCTATGTAGCTGACTGGAACTCAGCTGAACCTGAAGCATGTTTGTTGGCAACGAATGACACCAGAACGGGATGGCTTTGGTACAGAAGACTCATCCATCTCAACTTCAAAACGCTCAAAGAATTGACTAGAAACACTCTAGCAAGAGGACTGCCGAATGAAGTATTCAGCAAAGACACTCAGTGTGAAGTATGTCTGAAGGGAAAGCAAACAAGGAATCAAAATCCGCCAATTCCATCTCCTTCCACTGATGGAATTCTTCAGCTGCTATATATGGATTTGTTCGGTCCAGTCTCTCCGGTGACGATCAGAGGTGAGAAGTATGCATTAGTGGTCATTGATGACTACTCGCGCTACACATGGGTCATATTTATTGCCAACAAGTCTGACGTCAAAACAGAGTTACCAACGCTTCTGAAAAGGCTCAGTGTCGAGAAGAACACCAAGATTGTCAAAATACGTTCTGACAGAGGAACTGAGTTCCTTAATTTCATGGGGGAGGAGTTCTGCAAAGCAGAAGGAATAGAGCATGAGACATCTGTTGCGCGCACACCTCAGCAGAATGGGGTTGCTGAACGAAAGAACAGAACACTCAAAGAAGCAGCAAGAACTCTACTCGCAGACTCAGGACTCCCAACCAAATTCTGGACAGAAGCTACTAACACTGCATGTTACACTCAGAACCGATCTCTACTGACAAAGCAGCATAAGAAGACATCATATGAACTATGGAACGGCAGGAAGCCTTCTTTATCTTATTTCCATATTTTTGGGTGTTCGTGCTTTATTCACAATAATGGGAAAGATCAGTTGAAAACTTTTGATAGAAAGTCAGATCAGGGAGTTTTCTTAGGATACTCCCGGGTCAGAAAAGCTTTCAAAGTATTCAACTATCGGACTCTTTGATTGGAGGAAAGCCCTCATGTTGTTTTTAATGAGTTTGCTACTGAAGACAGGAGCAATAACTCTAAATCTGATTCTGGGGACATCAGTGAATAGCTACAGGATCTGAGCTTGAAAGACAAAGTCGAAAAGATCCAGCTATGTTGGGATGATGATTCAGATGAAGAAATTGAAGACAAGTCTACTGAATCTCAACCAGCAGCAGAAGTAGCTGAACAGATTGACTCTCCTGAAGAGAGTCAATCCGAGGTAACTCAGGTCGATGAAGAAACCCCAGTGGTAACTGAGACCTTTACTGAGAATAATAATTCAGGGGGAACTAATGATGTTCCTGAGCTAAATGCCCCTGAACCTGGTGACTTAGTAGATCACACTCTTGTAACTGAATTGCTTCAATATCAGAATAGCACAACTGAAATGCCTAACTCACCTACTATCTGTATTGAACAAATTTCAGATGAAGAGTTGAGACATCGTAGATCGTGGCTGGATGCTCATACTTCTGACCTAATTATTGGAGACCCTTCAACAAGCGTAAAGACAAGATCCAGATTCTGTTAGGGAGAAAGTGCCTAAATTCATGCTTCTTGTCTACTGAAGAACCTCAGTCAGTTGAGGACGCACTGAAAGATGCTGATTGGATCATAGCCATGCAGGAGGAGCTGAATCAGTTTACAAGAAACGAAGTTTGGGAGCTTGTTGATAGACCCTGGCATCAACATGTGATTGGAACAAAATGGGTCTTCAAGAACAAGTGTGATGAAAACAACGTCATAGTAAGGAATAAAGCAAGACTCATGGCAAAAGGCTACTGTCAAGCTGAATGGATAGATTTCGACAAGACTTTCGCTCCAGTTGCAAGATTGGAGGCAATCAGACTATTCCTAGCCTACGCAACACATCAAAGATTCAAAGTTTATCAAATGGATGTGAAGTCTGCTTTCCTGAATGGCGTGCTGAAAGAAGAAGTCTATGTGGAACAGCCTCCCGGCTTTCAGCAGGGACATCAAGTATATAGACTCAGAAAGGCTCTGTATGGGTTAAAACAAGCACCCAGGGCTTGGTACGATACCCTATCTGAGTTTCTTCTTCAGAAAGGTTTTCAGAAGGGAACAATAGACCGCACATTATTCAGCATTCGACTAGAAGACGACCTATTACTTGTGCAGATCTACGTAGATGACATCATCTTCGGCTCGAAGAACATCATCATGTGTCGGCAATTTGAGAAAATAATGAATGATAAGTTTGAGATATCAATAATGGGAGAGATGAACTATTTCCTCGGCTTTCAAGTCAAACAATCTAAGAAGGGAACGTTCATTAATCAAGGCAAATACACTCGAGACCTCATCAAGAGATTCGGTTGTACATCCGGCAAACCTATCAAGATCCCGATGAGCACGAATATGAAGATCGATCTTGATAAAGAGGGAGTATCAGTAGAACAAACTGAATTTCGTACTATAATTGGTTCTTTATTATACTTAACAGCTACTCGTCCTGACATAACTTATGCTGTAGGTGTCTATGCTCGATTTCAGGCGAATCCAAAGCAGAGTCACATGGACTCAGCAAAGAAGATTCTCCGCTATCTACGAGGAACACCTGACATGGGTTTATGGTATCCAGCTGATGATAATATTGAACTAACTGGTTATTCTGATGCTGACTATGCAGGGTGTAGAATCGACCGAAAATCAACTTCTAGAACGTGTCAGTTCCTCGGCAGTAAGCTAATTTCATGGTTCTCAAAGAAACAACACTCAGTAGCCACGTCAACTACTAAAGCTGAATACATGGCTGCCGGAAGTTGCTGCGCCCAAATCCTTTGGCTGAGACAGCAGCTACGCGACTATGACGTCATTCAGAATGAAGTACCGATCTTCTGCGATAGTACCAGTGCCATTGCAATTACTCAGAATCATGTGCTTCATACAAGATGCAAGCACGTGGACATCAGACACCACTTCAGTCGTGACCATATCGAGAAGAAGGATATTAGGATGGAGAAGATCCATACCGACCATCAAAAGGCTGATATACTGACCAAGCCTCTAGCTGAAGCCAAATTCAGAGAACTCTCAGTAGAGCTAGGTCTACTGGACCCTACTGACTCCAGTCAGTAAGAGGATTCAGGAGAGGAGCATTCAGTAAGGGGGAATGTTCACTCTCAGTACTGAGTAAAATTAGTGCGTAGAGACTCAGCAACCATCTACATGAGGTATCAGCTGACTACGATGTTCAGCTGACAGGTTTGCGTATCTCTACTCAGTAGCCTATAGAACGATTCTGTGAATTTATGATCAGATTCGGCATCGTATTCACTGCCTTAAGAAATGTCATTAAATTTTAACGGATCACATTTAATACACGACATTTTATGTACAAGCATGCTAAACTCTGCCACACATTTAATGCATGTCGTATCAAGTTACTACTTAGGCTAGTTACAACTGGCTTTTGACTTAGGTGGCTAACATGATCATTACCTATTATATAAAACTCAATCCTAGCCGTCCATCTGAAAAGCGCGTTCAAACTGAACCATCGATATTTAACTGTTTATCTTCTCTAAGATATATATCTGTGTTCAAATCCTTGAAAACCGCCATTTTGTATCTGCAATTATCCTAAGTACCCAAGATTTTCTGAAATATTCTTGACTTTCTATCCAAACTCTTTTCAAATCTACAGGAAATCTTTCGGTAATTCTTAAATGATATTTACGTATTGTATATCTTTATCTTTTTATATCCTTAATCGGTACTGACTTATACGATATATGCAGATTATCAAAATGTCAGGAAATGTTGTTTTTGGTCCAGAGAATATGCAAGAGATTTTGGAGAAAGACCGTGTCTGGTGCGAGCCAGTCATGGAGTTCGATGTCTGCGATCTCGATTTCATGAATGAGATATTCTCAGCTCTCCACGAAATCGGACTCGAAGGATTTCTGACGAGGAAGCCCACCTTCTTCCTCCCGCGTCAGATTGCTGAAATCTATTTGAATGCTGAATCAGTAGATGGAGATGTCAGAGGGAGATTCGTCATCCACACAGTAGGCGATCCCTCACGCACGGACATAGAAGTTAAGCAGATGTCAATCCGAGAAGCTCTTCGGAAAAGCTTCGGCTTGCCAAGCGAAGGCGTCACTACAGTTGGGTACAACGATGATCAGATAGATGACTACTTGTCCATTTTCTGCGGGAAACCAACAGTCTTCAGAGCCGCGTTTCCCAAGAACACCATGCTCCCTCAGTATAGAGCCTTAGCATACATTATAACTCAACTACTAACGAGTCAAGCAGGCTCCTTCGATCAAGTGTCCAGACCAAAGCTGCAACTTATGATGGTCATCTATGACAGGGCCAAGATCAACTGGACAGAGTTTTTCTTAAGGGAGTTTATGATGCAGTCCGCAAAATTCGACAAAGCATCCAATAGGCTAAGCGCCAAAGGAAAACTATTATACGGACTGAAGATCTCAGTCATGATCGAAGACCTCTGCACTTCTGACCGAATCACCTTCGCAGATAAGCAGTATTTCAATGTGAAAAAGGTCAGATTTCAGAACAGGGCAGCGGCCCTTCAGCAGATCGGCATCGGACCTGCCGCTCCTAAAACCACGTCTCAGAAGACCACTCCAACGAAGAAGAGGTCCCCTCAAATTCTAACATCTAAGGCACCAGCCAAGCGACTGAAGAAGGTCAGCACAACCGTGCCTACTGAAACCGTGGCGAGCCGAGAGCGCGTGGTTGCTTGAACGGCTTACGCGGCTCGGGGATGAGCCAGAGTCTTATGAGAAGACTGAGTCAGTGGAGAAAGCTGTCTCCACTGAACGTGATGAAGCAGTGGACCAAGGGGCCCAACTGAAGATATGCAGGGTGAGGACGTTCAGCCCCTGGAAAGCCCCTTGGATATCCCACCTCTCAGCAGTCTTCCTTCTGATGAGAAACAGGCGTCTCCAATCGAGATAGAGGAATCTGAGACCGCCTCAGAAGAAGAATTGATCGGGATGGAAGCTTCAACTCTCCAATCCAGAGCATCCCGAGAGATTACGGAGCACATTCCCGAGATCGCAGGCCACAACGACCTTATCATAATTGCAAGGCAGGCGACGCCCCATATGCTGCTCAGGTTCCAGGAGTGGCACAACCTGAAAAGACTGATTATCCATCACTCCTGTGAACAGCTTCATGAAGAGGAACTGAAGCTCAGAGAGAAGATCGGCTACTCAGAGCCATCTGATCTCGGTACCTTAGAAGATCTAAGGACTGCCATGCTGGCAATGCTGAATGACCATCAGCCAGTCTCAACATCAGCACCCTCTGATGGGTCTGACCCCGATGGTCAGGACCCACCCCATGATTCAGGCCCTGAGAAGCCTGATGAGGGAACTCAACAGGACAAGGATGCCACTGCATCTACTGCTGACCCTCCACTTAGCATCCTTGGTCCTGGACAGACGGTGGCTGGTACTTCGAAGGCAGCTGATCCTGCTCAGCTTCTTCTCCAATCTGCTTTCGAAGTAGCGCCCAGCCCAAAGATCCGTCGCTCAAAAATAGTGGCCAGGGCACTAAAGGATCAAGGCACACAGAATCGCCTTCTTGCCCATGCCGTCTACAAAATTAAGCCAATGAGCTCAGGATGGAAACTATACAGAAGGCCATAGAAGAGACTGTGGAGAAGCAACTGAAGGAATTCAAGGCTGCGGCTGATCTCTCACAAAAGCTATACAACGATCAACTGATCAATGAGAGAAACGAGCTGCATAAGGGCCTGACAAAGCTGCAGACGATGCTGGATGATCTGTTAGCCTCCTATAAAAGCTTGAACAAGAAGGTATCTGCTCCAACCCCAACCCTACTTGCTGATGCCAAAAAGGGGAAAAGTTTGGCCAAGGGGGAAAGTCTAATAGAAAAATCAATTAAGGGCGAAGCTGCCAAGGAGCTGATACTGAAGGCTCCGAAGAGAGCAAGGTCAGTAGCAAGGGCAACAACTCAGTCATCCGCCCCTACTGCACCTACTAAAACTGGCGAGGCCCTGGGTGTCTCAGCTGCAGCTGCAGCATCAACTGAGACAGGCCCAAGTGGCTCAGGAGCCAAAGAAGTCGCTACTCAGGCAACACAGACTCCCCTTGACATTATTAAGGAAGTTGCCAAGTATGCTGACGAGGAGGACTCAGACGAGGAAGAAGCTCCTCTTCCACCTCTAGTTACCGGAAAAGGTAAAAAGGCACTGAAACTCCCAACCCCTCCCAATAAGAAATGATCCAGGAGATATGTTACTCCAGAAGAGGAGGCTCAGATAGCAGCTGATGAAAATCTTGCTAGGGAGATTGCTGAAGCTGAAGCTGTGAGTAAGCCAAAGAAGAAGCCTGCTAAAGGCAAGACCAAGGCTTCGGCTGGAAGCAAAAAATCAGCAAGGCTGCCTCCGAGAAAGCTCATACTCAGCGACGAGGCTGATAAAGAAAAGGAGAAGGAGCAGCAACAACAATAGTCAACTGGGCAGCAGGAAACCACCAAAGAAAAATCTTCAACCCCTGCTGACTCAGACGACCAACCACCTCACAAGCCCTCCTACACTACCTCTAAGGCACAAGATCAAGAGATGGAGGAAATCTCGGCTCAGTTAGACAGATACTTATACAGAGGTGAAGAGGCTAGGCAAATATAAGCAGCCAGAGAGAGGATATGGAAAGCTGATCTTGAAGCTCTCAGACTGCGAACTGAAAAGGAAGCGAGTCAGAGGATTCCTGCCAAGGCTGACATCCCATACAAATACAGAAAATTTAAGAAGCTTACAGATCTGAAGACTCACAAATGGCCTAGAGTGGATGATTGGATCCCGTGGGAACAGACTCAGAGATGGGAAAATCTGAAAGCTGAATTCATCAAAAGGAACTACTTCTGGAGATTCTGGTCTGAAAAGCCCAAGGCAATGGCATATACTGAATGGATTATACGAGCCGACTTAGAGATGTATGCCAGGCTGCAGAAAGCCATTAATGAGAATGTTGAAGTAAGAGTTCCAGATCCTAGAATTCTGCCTCCCCCACAAAGACTTGATGGATCCATCCACTACAGTGTGATAGAGAAAGAAGTGAAGGATGCTGTTGAAGCCAAGTTTCTTGATGAAGAAGACCCAGCAGACTTTGCAGAGATTCTGAAGCTGAGGAAGATCACATATTGGATGTATTGAGTGCCCCTTCCTGAATCTCAATCTCAGAATTTCAAAGACAGGATTAGGCAATTCAAATAGCTTCTGCTTCTGATTTCTCAATGTATCTTTCTTTCATAGCCTAGCAGAGATGTAATTGTACTGATTTTCTTACATATATAATATCTTTGTTTGGCTTTTACAATTCCTTATTGTCTGAATAGCCGTGTTTATCTAAGCATAACACTCAGAATCACTAAAGTGATTACTGACTCACACACTCACGCTTTGTTATTTACTGTCAGTTATTGCTTAGCTAGATTCTGATAGACTTGCTGTGTTTTCGAGAAAAATGTTGTTAAGAAAGGGGGAAAATGTTTAGTCTCTGTATATGTTCTAACTTTCTGCCCTGATCCCCTCAGTAGTCTAGGACTTGAAGAACAACTCCACTAATCCTACTAGTAATATTTTGTAAGGAGCTCTACTTCTGATAAGTCATTGTGTTAGGTTGTTTAGATGATAGTTTAGCTTTTGGCATCATCAAATAGGGGGAAAATGTTGGGTGATGATTCTATCCTCAGCGGTATTAGATATAGTGGGAAATGACTCAGTCTTCTGTGTTGACATTTACTCAGTAGCCTTGTGCTCTGAAATAGTTTGAAGATTTGAAGATCCCAAAACCCTATATTGATTGGTGAACCTTTAAGTTGTAATCTGTTTTTTTGTCTCTGAGGTTTCAGACTCGCGACCCTCTCGCTCCGGCTCGGGCATTCGGTAGCTTATCCGCCTCGGCACCGAAGTAGAAGACTCGAGTATCTTGGGCTCGGCAGAGCAAGCCATCGAAAGTCGGTTGAACCGAACCCAGCGAGAGGTAGTTCACCGCACTCAAAGTTGATCTTCGGAGAGCCGACTCGAAGAGGAGTTCACTGCTGAATCGGAGATCGACTTCAAGCAACGGCCGACGGTCTTACGAACCGTCGGATCTTTGAAAGACAATCAGCATAGTCAAGTACGAGGAAAAGAGAAGTTAACTTCAAATCTCCTTGAAGTCTGTTCTGTCTCAACCACCTTCTGAACCTTGGCCAATGACAAGCAGACACCTGTCCTAGCCAATGACAAGCAGACACCTGTCCTACACCTACTAAAGCTGCAAGTCAACAACTTTCCAGAAATGGAGGGAAAGGACACTGCCACCATGCTACAAAAGAGCCGTTAGCTACCCAAAAGAGAGAGACAAAGGATCGTCGTCTCCAACGGATCTATCCTAATCTCTTCTCTATAAATAGAGGGATAAATCAAATTTGAAGCTCACGGGAAGAACACGAGAGAACATACAGAGCATTCAAACGAGCTAATTCAAAAAGTCTAAGTCTTCTGCAAGAAGTTCGAAGAATCCATCTCCGGCGAAAGACTACATTCCAGCTCTTAGGGAACCAAGCTTAACTGTTTAATACAACCTCTAGTACCCAAACGACGATACACGAACCCATAGCTATACTCAGTTGTTCGTCGTTCTAGAAGCCACTTCACTGTTCCCTATCCCTCTAACCTAAGCTCAATAGCATATATCCATAGCTTAGACGAAGGAGTTCATCTTTGAACTAATCTTATTGTAAAGGACTCCTTCACAGTTGGAGAGTTTTTCAAACGCTTCAGTTTGATAACCTTGTAAACTGAGACTTGCTCAGTATAAATCTCAAGACCAGTGTTTGTCCAGCGTACAAACCAACTGAGACTACCTCAGTATAATAAATAGCTTCCTGATCTTTCGGGACAGTGGACATATGATTTTTGTGTCCAAACCACTTTAAAAATCTCTGTGTCTTATGTTCTGTTCTTAACTGTTGCATTGATTTACTGTTCATACTGAAAAACCTTCTTTAAATCATTCAACTGAGTTTCAGCAAACTTAACAGACTGCACTAATCTACTGAAACTGTTTTGATAAAAACGTTTTTCTCACTCAACTGAATTTGGGCCTACACTATTCCGCACCACTGAACTCTATCTGCAAGATACTGAATTACCGAGTCTCGTGCCGCCTCAGCGGATCTCGGTAGAGTCGGTCCCACTCGCCAACACGATTCGTAACGGCTTATATCTGGCTCGCCGAATTTGTTCAAGATCGACATCATCCTGAAAAGGACTGTTCATGTTTAAGTTGAGAAATCGAGTTTCAGGTGTATTCACCCCCCCCTCTACACCTGAACGTGCTCTCGGGACCAACAGTCTTCACGCTAGAGGACAAAAAGTTGTATAATCTTGATCGAGTCGCACGAAATTCCATACTAACTAAATTTATTGAGTTGGGGGACTCAGAAGATTAAAGACAACAAGCTTGAATTGGAACTTCAGAAGTTCGAAACGTTCAACCTGATGCCGTGTGAAAGAGTTGACGAACATACTTAGATTACTATAAAAATCAGAGTGGAATTCTCTTTCCACCTATCTAAGGTGTTTTGATCTTGTCATTATATCTCCCGATCACATATTCTAAGAACTAGAAGCCGAGGAGTTTGAACTAGAACTTCCATAAAGAAACTCTAGGAGAAACACTAACAATCCAGTGCTCATGCTTTCAAAACTTCAGTTAGTGCACCAGCGTCAACTACCATCAACTCAGTATCTGCTATAAATCAAAGTTTGCTAACTGAGAATCTTGCTGAAAAGCTGTTGTTAGGAGATGATTCAGTCTTCTCACAATCAGTTGAGACATAACTCAGTAGCCCTGTGCTCTGAATATTTACTAAAGATTTGAAGATCCCAAAACCCTATTTTGGCTGATGAACCATTTAGTTGTAACCTGTTCTATTTTGTCTCTGAGGTTTCAGACTCAGTAGACACTCTGCATCTGGTTCAGGCGTTCAATAGATTACCTGCCTCGGTGCAAGTAGAAGACTCGATATCTTGGACTCGGCGGGAGCAAGATATGCGAAAGGAGTTAGTGGAACTGAACTCAGCAGGAGTAGTTCACTGAACTTAGAGTTGATCTTCAGTAGAGCCGACTCAGCAGGAGGATGCTACTGAATAAGAGATCAGACTCAGCAACGGCTAAACAGTCTTCTGATTGTCAGATTCTCTAAAGTCAAATCAGCAAAGTTAATACGAGGAAAAGAGAAGTCAGCTTCAGATCTCCTTGAAGTCTGTTCTGTCTCACCTGCTTTCCTAAACCTCGACCAATGACAAGCAGCCACCGGTCCTATATCTGTTAAAGCTGCAAGTCAACAACTTTCCAAAAATGGAGGGAAAGGATACCGCAACCATACTTTGAAAGAGCCGTTAGCTACCCAAAAGAGAGAGACAAAGGATCGTCGTCTCCAACGGATCTATCCTGATCTCTACTCTATAAATAGAGGGATAAAATCAAATTGAAGCTCACCTAGAAATCAAAGAACACACACAGCATTCAAAGAGCAACACGTCCTAAGTCTTCCGCAAGTAATCCAAAGAAGTAATCTCCGGTGAAAGACTACATACCTGCTCATAGGGAACCAAGCTGAACAAGAATTACACAGCCTCCAGTATCCAAGCGACTGAACACGAACCCAAGTTAATACTTAGCCGTTCGTCGCTTTAGAAGCTACTTTCTCGTTCCCTATCCCTCTAACCTAAGCTCAACTGTGCATATCTATAGCTTATACGTAGGAGTTCATAGTCGAATTGATCCTTACTGTAAAGGACTCCTTCACAGTTGGAGAGTTTTTCAAACACTTAGTTTGATACCCTGTAAACTGAGACTTGCTCAGTATAAATCTCAAGACAAGTGTTTGTCCAGTGTAAAAACCAACTGAGACTATCTCAGTATAATACATAGCTTCCTGATCTTTCGGGACAGTGGAGGTAGGATTGTTGGATCCAAACCACTTTAAAAATCGCCTGTGTTCTATGTTCATTATTTACTGTTGCATTGATTTACTGTGCATACTGAAAATATCTTTAAAATCATTCAACTGTGTTTCAACAAGCTTAATCGACTGCACTAATAGTCAGCAAGCTTAATCGACTGCATTGATAAAAACGTTTTCCTAACTCAATTGAATTTGGTCCTACACATTTCTGCACTACTGAACTTTATTTGAACGGTACTGAATTCTGACTCTAGTCAGCTAGCAGGCCTCAGTAAAGTCAGTCACTCTGCCACGCGATTCAGAACAGCTTATTTGGTCTGCTGAATTAGTTCAGTACGACACTCTCCTAAAAAGGACTGTTCGCGTTTGAAGTTGAGAAATCGGTTTTCAGGTGTATTCACCCCCCTCTACACCTGAATGTTACTCTCAGGACCAACAATTGGTATCAGAGCAGGAGTTCTCTAAGACTCTTGTTATTCTGAAACTGGTCTACTTGAACGGATCCGGAAAACATTTTCACTGCATATCATTCTTCATTCATATCATTATTCACTATGTTTGATATGTCAGGAATCAGGATGGTACCCATGTTCTCAGTAGAGAACTATAGAGTATGGCGAGTCAGAATGGAGGCAGATCTGACCTCCCTCCACGACAGCATGACAGAAGTTCTAGAGGACGGACCTATCGTTCCAATGGTTGATAGCGTCGTAGCTCAGGACCCAGCACAAGGAGGAGGAATGGTGACTCAGAAGAAGATCCCCAAAGACAGAAGTCTCTTCACCCCTGAGGAGAAGAAGCTTCACAACTTAGACCGCATCGCCAGAAACGCCATACTGACCGCTTTGAGCGATTCTTATCTCGGAAGAGTTCAGGACTGCAAATCCGCGAAAGAACTCTGGGATGCTCTAGCGCTACTGAGTCGGGGGACTCAGAAGATCAAAGTGAATAAGCTCGCGCTGGAACTTCAGAAGCTGGAAAGACTGTCTCTCATGCCTGGTGACTCCATTAAAGATCTCAACGTCAGATTCACAGATCTGATGAACTCTATCAACGGGCTGGGAAAGACATTCTCCAACCGAGAGATGAATCTCAAAATCTTGAGGGCACTACCAGACGGTCACTGGACTCCCTTTGCTACTTTATTGCGTCATTTTGACTTAGATATTGTTACTCTTGACCATATCTTTTCAGAACTTAAAGCTGAGGAGTTCGAGCTTGGCCTACCTCAAATGAAGGAGTGAGCTGAAGCTGACACCCAAGTCGACCATGCCTTTAAAGCATCAGTCAGCACAGCAGCTCCGGCGTCTAGCAAAGCTGAACCTTCACTAAATGACATACAAGAAGGAAACTTAGCCAAGAAGTACGTGCTGCTAGCCATGAAGTATCAGAAGGAGAAAGAGAGGCGCAGGAAGCTCTCAAGAGTCGTCAGAGACTCTAAGGGTAAGACTGTATATACACCTAAGCGCCCTCCTGACTCGCATACTTCTGAATGCAGAAAATAGGAGGACTCACCTCAGTCGTAAGACAGTGAGTGCAAAGAAGAAAGAGTCACAACCTGCTATAACTGCAAGAAGCCAGGACACTATCAGTATGACTATCCTGAGCTCAGCACTGCAGCAAGAGCAGCACGCAAAGCTCGAAGGGAGAAGTTCATCAAGAAGCGACAAGCATATATTGCTGGAGAACTCTCAGACGACTCAGATGAAGTCAAACTATTCATGGATTCATCAGATGATGAAGCAGCTTTCATGGCCACAGAGCTTGAAGCTGAAGAAAATGCTGAAAAGTATCTCATGGTAGGAGAAGAGGATGAGGTAAACTCTCACTCACCATTTAACTCCTCTTCACACTGCACACACGACACTATTTTAGGTGCAGATGATAATCTGGAGGTCGCCATTGCATACAAAGAACTACTCGACGAGCCGATTCAGATGGGTCTGCAGCTCAGTAAGACTCTTCAAGAGTTGGATACCCTGAAAGTGGAGAATCGGAGACTTTCTCAGGAAAGTCATGTTGCTACTGAGTCAGAAGGACTTGTGTTGAGACTCAGGGAGGAGATAAACTCTCTGATGGCCAAGTCTCAGCATCAAGAAGATCAGATCTCAGTACTGACCAATGACTCGACTCAGAAAGATATTGAACTGAGTCTACTGAAGCAAGAGCTGTCAGGATTTCAGACCAAGCATGAACTGCTGAAGAAAAACGATGATGTCTAGAGGAACCTGATGACAGAGCGGTACATGGGCGCTGAAAAGAAGCTTGAGGTGATGCTAGCAGGCAACAAGCCTAAGCATTGTAAGGAGGGACTTGGATTCAGCCATGAAGCCTCATCATCTGCGCTCAGAAAACCGGCTAGTTGATAGGTTTGTTCAAGGGGAGACCATCAATGCAGAAATACTGAACCCCCTAGCTAAGAACAAACAAAAGATGAAGGCACCTCATCGCAGTTATCAGCATTCTGACAAGAAGATCAGCACTAAAATACCCCAGTTCAGTCAAGGGGGAACCAGCAAAGCAAAATGGGCTGATCAGTATGGACCTCCGCAGCTGACGCATCGAGCTCAGTATGGGTCATATTACTATGATCCTATAGTCAGGAGAGGATCCAAAGGTCAGAAGAAGAAGAAGAAAGTCGTACAGAAGGCAAAGGTCAGCAGTCCACCTACTCAGAAGATCAGGACTCCTGAACCTGTAAAGCCTCAGAAGTCAGCATCGACCATTTCAGTGATCAAATATGTTGATAAAAGTGGAAAGAAACTGTCTGAGACCACAAGGGTCGTAAGACAGATTTGGGTTTCCAAAACTAACATCTAAGGACCCAAAATAAAAAATAAAGGGTACCTAAATATAATTATGTTTTGCAGGTGCACAAGGACCCTTGGTATGTGGACAGCGGACGCTCAAGACATATGCAACAAGTCTGACGTCAAAACAGAGTTACCAACGCTTCTAAAAAGGCTCAGTGTCGAGAAGAACACTAAGATCATCCAGATACGTTCAGACAGAGGAACTGAGTTCCTGAATTTTATGGTGGAGGAGTTCTGCAAGGCAGAAGGCATAGAGCACGAGACATCTGCCGCGCGCACGCCTCAACAGAATGGGGTTGCTGAGAAAGAATAGAACACTCAAAGAAGCAGCAAGATCCCTGCTCGCAGACTCAGGACTCCCAACCAAATTCTGGGCAGAAGCTACTGATACTGCATGTTATACTCAGAATAGATCTCTACTGACAAAGCAGCATAAGAAGACACCATATGAACTATGGATCGACAGGAAGCCTTCTTTATCTTATTTCCATATTTTTGGGTGTTCGTGCTTTATCCACAATAATGGGAAAGATCAGCTGGAGACTTTTGATAGCAAGTCAGACCAGGGAGTCTTCTTAGGATACTCCCGGGGTCAGCAAAGCCTTCAGAGTCTTCAACTATCGGACCCTTTGCGTGGAGGACAGCCCTCATGTTGTTTTAAATGAGTTTGCTACTGAAGACAGGAGCAGGAACTCTAAACCTGAATCTGAGGACATCAGTAAGCAGCTACATGATCTGAGCTTAAAAGACAAAGTTGAAAAGATCCAGCTATGTTGGGATGATGATTCAGATGAAGAAACTGAAGATAAGTCCACTGAATCTCAGCCAGCAGCAGAAGTAGCTGAAGAGATTGACTCTACTGAACAGAGTCAATCCCACGTAACTCAGGTCGATGAATAAACCCAAGTGGTAACTGAGACCTCTACCGAGGATAATAATTCAGGGGGAACTAATGATGTTCCTGAGCTCAATGCCCCTGAACCTGGTTACTCAGTAGATCATACTCTTGTAATTGAATTGCTTAATTCTCAGAATAATACAACTGAAATGCCTAACTCACCTACTATGTGTGTTGAACAAATTTCAGATGAAGAGTTGAAACATCGTAGATCGTGGTTGGACGCTCACACTTCTGATTTGATTATTGGAGATCCTTCAGCAAGAGTAAAGACAAGATCCAGATTCTGTTAGGGAGAAAGCGCCTTGTACTCCTGCTTCTTGTCTACTGAAGAACCTCAGTCAGTTGAGGACGCACTTAAGGACGCTGACTGGATCATAGCCATGTAGGAGGAGCTGAATCAGTTCACGAGAAATGAAGTTTGGGAACTTATTGACAGACCCCGACATCAACATTTGATCGGAACCAAATGGGTCTTCAAGAATAAGCGAGATGAAAACAACGTCATAGTTAGGAACAAAACAAGGCTCATGGCAAAACGCTACTGTCAAGCTGAAGGAATAGATTTCGACGAAACGTTCGCTCCAAATGCAAGATTGGAGGCAATCAGACTATTCCTAGCCTACGCAACACATCAAAGGTTCAGAGTCTATCAAATGGATGTGAAGTCTGCGTTCTTGAACGGCGTACTGAAAGAAGAAGTCTATGTAGAACAGCCTCCCGGCTTTCAGCAGGGACATCAGGTCTACAGACTCAGAAAGGCTCTGTATGGGTTAAAACAAGCACCCAGGGCTTGGTACGATACCCTGTCTGAGTTTCTTCTTCAGAAAGTTTTTCAGAAGGGCACAGTAGACCGCACATTATTCAACATTCGACTGGAAGACGACATTTTACTTGTGCAGATCTATGTAGATGACATCATCTTCGGTTCGAAGAACGTCATCATATGTCAACAGTTTGAGAAAATGATGAAGGACAAGTTCGAGATGTCAATGATGGGAGAGATGAACTATTTCCTCGGATTTCAAGTCAAACAATCTGAGAAGGGAACGTTCATCAATCAAGGCAAATACACTTGAGACCTCATCAAGAAATTCGATTGCACATCCGACAAACCAATCAAAATCCCGATAAACACAAACATGAAAATCGATCTTGATAAAGAGGGAGTATCAGTAGACCATACTGAATTTCGTGCTATTATTGGTTCCTTATTATACTTAACAGCTACTCGTTCTGACATAACTTATGCTGTAGGTGTCTTTGCTCGATTTTAGGCGAATCTTAAGCAGAGTCATATGGACTCAGCAAAGAAGATTCTCCGCTATCTCAGAGGAACACCTGACATGGGTTTATGGTATCCAGCTGATGATAATATTGAACTAACTGGTTATTCTGATGCTGAATATACATGATGTAGAATCGACCGAAAGTCAACTTCTGGAACGTGTCAGTTCCTTGGCAGTAAGCTGATCTCATGGTTTTCAAAGAAACAGCACTCAGTAGCGACGTCAACTACTGAAGCTGAATATATGGCTACCAGAAGTTGCTGCGCCCAAATCCTTTGGCTGAGACAACAGCTACGCGACTATGTTGTTATTCAGAATGAAGTGCCGATCTTCTGCGACAGTACCAGTGCAATTGCAATCACTCAAAATCATGTACTTCATACGAGATGCAAGCACGTGGACATCATACACCACTTCATTCGTGATCATATCGAAAAGAAGGATATCAGGATGGAAAAGATCCACACTGACCATCAAAGGGCTGATATACTGACCAAGCCTCTAGCTGAAGCCAGATTCAGAGAACTTTCAGTAGAGCTAGGTCTGCTGGACCCTACTGACTCCAGTCAGTAAGCGGATTCAGGAGAGGAGCATTCTGCAAGGGGGAATGTTCACTCTCAGTACTTAGTAAATTCAGTACGTTGAGACTCAACAACCATCTACACAAGGTATCAGCTGACTACAATGTTCAGCTGACAGGTTTGCGTATCTCTACTCAGTAGCCAATGAAATATTTCTATGCATTTATGACTCAGATTCAACGTCGTATTCAATGCCTTAGAAAATGTCATTTAATATTAACGGTTTACATTAAATACACGACATTCTATGTAAAAGTATGCTGAACTCTGCAACGCATTAAATGCATGTCGTATCAAGTTACTTCTTCGGCTATATACAATTCTAATTTGACTTAGGCGACTAATATGATCATTGCCTATTTTATAAAATCCAATCTTGGCCGTCCATCTCAAAAAGTGTATTCAAACTGAACTGTAGATAATTAACTGTTTATCTTCTTTAACATATATATATATATGTTCAAAAGTTTGAAACCGCCATTTCTACTCTGCAAATATTTCGAACCCTAGTTTATCTGAGATAATCCCTACCTCTTTACAAAACTCATCTTCTAAAACTTCTCAGAAAAATCTTTTGTAAATTTCAATGATCATTCAGTATCATATATGCTAATTTTTTCTCTATTGTATTGGATACTGATCTATTTCTTTTGCATATTACAAAATATGACAGGAACTCACGTAGTAGTCCCTGCCGATATGCAAGAGATCCTAGAGAAGGATCGGGTATGGTGTGAACCCATGATGGAGTTCGACGTATGTGAGCTTGATTACATGGAGGAGATTTTCTACGCCCTCAGAGAGACTGGGCTTGAAGGTTTCCTGACGAGGAAACCATCTTTCTTCCTCCCACAACGGATAGCTGAGCTCTATCTAAACTCAGAATCAGTAGAGGGAGACATTTGCTGCCGATTCGTAGTTCATTCTGTTGGCGATCCCTCCAGTGTTGTTACAGTGATCAAACAGATGTCAATCAGAGAAGCCCTCCAAAGATGCTTCCAACTGCCTAACGAAGTATTCACCACCGTGGCCTACAAAGATGATCTGATGGATGAGTATCTGTCTGAGTTCTGTGGGAAGCCGACTACATTCAGAGCTACATTTCCGAAGAATGCCATGCTCCCTCAGTACAGAGCATTGGCTTATGTAGTGACTCAGCTGTTGACTAGTCAGGCCGGGTCCTTTGATCAGGTGTCCAGGCCAAAGCTTCAGCTCATGATGGCCATACACGATCGAGCAAGGATTAATTGCACAGAATTCTTCCTCAAGGAATTCATGACGCAATCAGCAAAGTTCGACAAGACATCCAAACGTCTAAGCGTCAAAGGAAAATTGTTGTATGGACTGAAGCTGTCAGTCATGATTGAAGATTTCTGTGGAACGGACAACATAACATTTGCTGATAAGCAATACTTCAATCCGAAAAAGTCCAGTTCCAGAGCAGGGCAGCGGCCCTTCAGCAGATAGGATCAGGGCTCGCTAATCCTAAGTCCGAAACTCAGAAGACCTCTACACCCAATCTACTCCTAAAACCCCGACCAAGAGATTGAAGAAAGTCAGTGAGGTCGTGCCGGAGGCAAAGCCAGAGGCAGTAGTTGCTGAGCCTCCTCTACAATTGAGGGATGAGTCTGAGTTATCCGAGAAGATACCGTCAGTGGAGAAGGCAGTCTCCACTGAGCGTGATGAAACAGTTGACCAAGGGGTCCAAGATGATTCAGCACAAACACTCGATAGCCCCTTGGACGTCCCTCCACTAAGCAGCATACCGTTTGTTGAGAAGCAGCCGTCTCCAATAGAAGTTGAAGACTCGAAGATAGCTTTTGAGTCAGAATCGATCGGGATTGAGGCCTCAGTTCTCCAATAACGAGCCTCCCGAGCGATTGCTAAACGGATCCCAGAGATAGCCAGCAATAATGATTTGGTCATATTAGCAAGGCAGGCTAGGCTCCACATGCTGATCCGGTTCCAGGAGTGGCACAATCTGAACCGCCTCATCAAACACCACTCCTACGAACAGCTCCATGAGGAGGAGCTAATCATAAGGGGCAAGATTGGCTACTTAGAGCCATCTGACGTTTGCTCCCTTGAAGATCTGAGGGTTGCGATGCTAGCTATGCTGAACGACAGATAACCCATCTCAGCATCGGCACCCTCAGATGGGTCTGACCCCGATGGTCAGGACCCACCACGTGATTCAGGCCCTGAGAAGCCTGATGAGGGAACTCAACTAGACAAGGATGCTCCCACATCCACTGCTGAACCGCCGCTCAGCATCCTTGGTCCAGGTCAGTCGGCGGCTGGTACTTCGAAGTCAGTAGAGCCATCTCAGCTGTTGCTTGAGTCTGCATTCGAAGTAGCGCCCAGCCCGAAGAGCCGACGCTCGAAGTCAATGGCCAGGGCACTGAGGAGTCAAGGAACTCAGAACCGACTCCTCGCCCGCGCCGTCCATAAGACGTGGAGGCAGACCACGCAGGCTCATAGTTCTGAAATCAAGGGACTCAGGACATCAATTCAGACTTCACCCATCCTTGATTTCTCCAACATACTGAACAACGCACTTGCCGCACAGAGAGCCGACTTCGATGAGCAACTGAAGACGATTCAGGCTGGCCAAGCCCAACTACTTGAAGATTATAAGGCCGCTCAGAAAGCACATACTGAATCTGTCTCCTCCATCTCTCAAGCCTCATACCTCAGGCTCCAAACCATTCAGAAGGCTATCGAAGAGAGTTTGGACAAATAGTTGCAGGAGTTCCAGACAGCAGCAGACGCCTCCCACATGAAATACAGTGCTCAACTTACTGAGGAGAGGAATGAGCTGCACGAGAGACTGACTAAGCTGCAGTATGCCTTAGACGATCTGGCAACAACTTACAAAAGTCTGGACAAGAAGGTATCAGTTCCCACCCCGAGCCGATTTGCTGATGCCAAAAAGGGGGAAGGAAAAGGGAAGATACCGGAAGGAAAAGAAAAGGTACTGAAGGTACCAAAAGGAGTGAGGTCAGTGGCAGGGGCAACTCAGAGTCAGATAACTGCTCCCACTGGACCCTCCACTCAGACTGGCGAGGCCCAGGGTGTCTCAGCAGCAGGCGATGTAGTGTCTGCTGAGACTGGCCCAAGCGGCTTAGGACCCAAGGACGTGGCTACTCAGGCAACCCAAACACCTTCTGATATAATCAAGGAGGTTGTTGAGTATGTTGACGAGGAGTCTGAAGAGGAAGAAGTTCCTCTACCTCCTCCAGTTGCCGGCAAAGGCAAGAAAATTCTAACGCTTCCTACCCCTCCCTCTAAAAAGAAAGGACCCAAGAGGTATGTCACTTCGGAGGAGGAACCTCAAATCGCTGCTGATGAGAAATTAGCAAGAGAGATTGCTGAGGCTGAGGCTGCAAATAAGCCTAAAAAGAAGCCAGCCAAAGGCAAGACAAAGGCTCCAGCAGGTGGAAAGAAGACTGGACCTAGACTGCCACCCAGAACGCTGAAGCTAAGGGATGAGGCAGCTAAGGAAAAGGAGAAG
Source organism: Lavandula angustifolia (assembly GCA_028984105.1). Taxonomy (NCBI): domain Eukaryota; kingdom Viridiplantae; phylum Streptophyta; class Magnoliopsida; order Lamiales; family Lamiaceae; genus Lavandula; species Lavandula angustifolia. Next base: position 5,889,927 of record CM054810.1, on the reverse strand, counting down.
GAACAGCAGCAGCAGCAGACTACTGGTCAGTAGGGTACTTCGAAAGAAAAATCATCAACACCTGCTGATTCAGAAGAAGAGCCTCATGCACCCTCCTATGTCCCTTCTAAGGAACAAGATCTTGAGATGCAAGAAATATGGGCTTAGATGGAGAGGTATCTGTATAGAGGAGAAGAAGCAAGACAGATAGAAGTAGCTCGAGAAAGGCTCAGATTAGCAGACTTGGAAGCTCTGAGGCTGAAAGCTGAAAAAGAAACGAGTTAGAGGATTACTGAGAAAGCTGACATTCCCTACAGATATAGAAGGTTCAGGAAACCTACTGATCTCAAAATCCACAGATGGCCAAGAGTTGATGAATGGATGCCGTGGGAGAGAACTCAAATGTGGGAGATGCTGAAGGCTGATTTCATTAAGAGAAATTACTTCTGGAGGTACTGGCCTGAAAAACACAAATCCGTCGCCTTTGTTGAATGGCTTCTGAGGGCCGACATAGAAATATTTGCCAGAGTTCAGAAGGCCGTCGCAGACAAGGTAGATGTCAAAGTACCAGCTCCAAGAATCATGCCGCCCCCACTGAAACTAGATGGATTCGTTCACTATGGAGTTATTGAGAAGGAGATCAAGGATGCTGTTGAAGCCAAGTGCCTAGATGAAGATGATCTAGCTGACTTTGCAGAGATACTGAAGCTAAGGAAGATCACCTACAGGATGTATGGACCGCCTCTTCTTAAATCCAAATCAAAGGACAGATGATTATTAGCTTTTGTATTTCCTGTATTTCTTCTATTTCAGTTCTTCTTAGTATAGCAGATTGATGTACATGTACTGAACTTATTCACATCTATAAAACATCACTGTTATTGGCCCTGCCAATTCCTTATTGTCTATATGGCCTTGTTTGTTTTTATGCTTAACACTCAGAATCACTGAAGTGATTACTGACTCACACACTCACTGTTCTTGTATATTTTGTCAGTCTTTGCTTAGTCAGATTTTGTTAGATTACATAGTTGGGGGAAAATGTTGTTAGACAGGGGGAAATTGCTGATTAGTTTCTGTATAGGTTCTGATATTTCTTCCCTGAATCCCTCAGTAGTCTAGGACTTGAAGAACAACTCCACTGATTCTACTTGTAATACTTGTAAGGAGCTCTGTTTCTGATAAGTCATAGTGTTAGGTTTTGGCATCATCAAATATGGGGAAAATGTTGGGAGATGATTCAGTCTTCTCACAATCAGTTGAGACATAACTCAGTAGCCCGTGCTCTGAATATTTACTGAAGATTTGAAGATCCCAAAACCCTATCTTGGTTGATGAACCATTCAGATGTAACCTGTTATGTTTTGTCTCTGAGGTTTCAGACTCAGTAGACACTCTGCATCTGGTTCAGGCGCTCAGTAGATTACCTGCCTCGCACTGCAGTAGAAGACTCGTAATCTTGGACTCGGCGGGAGCAAGATATGCGAAAGGAGTCGATGGACCGACCTCGGCGGAGTAGTTCACTGAACTCAGAGTTGATCATCAGTAGACCGACTCAGCAGGAGCATGCTACTAAATAAGAGAAATCAGCTTCAGATCTCCTTGAAGTCTGTTCTGTCTCACCTACTTTCCTGAACCTCGACCAATGACAAGCAGCCACTTGCCCTATATCTGTTAAAGCTGCAAGTTAACAACTTTCCAGAAATGGAGGGAAAGGACACTGCAACCATACTTTTAAAGAGCCGTTAGCTACCCAAAAGAGAGAGACAAAGGACCGTCATCTCCAACGGATCTATCCTGATCTCTACTCTATAAATAGAGGGATAAAATCAAATTGAAGCTCACCTAGAAATCGAAGAACACACACATCATTCAAAGAGCAACTCAAAAATGTCCTAAGTCTTCCGCAAGTAATCCAAAGAAGTAATCTCCGGCGAAAGACTACATACCTGCTCATAGGGAACCAAGCTGAACCAGAATTACACTGCCTCTAGTATCCAAGCGACTAAACACGAACCCAAGTTTATACTTAGCCGTTCGTCGCTCTAGAAGCCACTTTCTCGTTCCCTATCCCTCTAACCTAAGCTCAGCTGTGTATATCTATAGCTTAGACGAAGGAGTTCATAGTCGAACTGATCCTTATTGTAAAGGACTCCTTCATAGTTGGAGAGTTTTTCAAACACTTAGTTTGATACCCTGTAAACTGAGACTTGCTCAGTATAAATCTCAAGACCAGTGTTTGTCCAGTGTACAAACCAACTAAGACTATCTCAGTATAATACATAGCTTCCTGATCTTTCGGGACAGTGGACGTAGGATTGTTGGATCCGAACCACTTTAAAAATCGCATGTGTTCTATGTTCATTATTTACTGTTGCATTGATTTACTGTGCATACTGAAAATATCTTTAAAATCATTCAACTGTGTTTCAGCAAGCTTAATCGACTGCACTAATACACTGAAACTATTTTGATAAAAACGTTTTCCTAACTCAACTGAATTTGGGCCTACACATTTCCGCACTACTGAACTTTATTTGAACGGTACTGAAATCTAACTCTAGTCAGCTAGCAGGCCTCAGTAAAGTCAGTCACTCTGCCACGCGATTCAGAACAGCTTATTTGGTCTGCTGAATTAGTTCAGTACGACACTCTCCTGAAACGGACTGTTCGCGTTTGAAGTTGAGAAATCAGTTTTCAGGTGTATTCACCCCCCCCCTCTACACCTGAACGTTACTCTCGGGACCAACAAATGTGCTCTGTTGTCCCTAAGGTATCAGAAGGAGAAAGAAAGAGTCATAAAGTTGGAAAGAGGTGCCAGAACCTCATAGAGTAAGTCTAATAACTCTAAAAGGAATGAGATTAATAATATATCTGAACGCATGAACAAGAAACAGTCAGCATGCAAGGACACTAACAAGAAGGAGTGTAGAACTTTGTTGGTCCCGACTCAAACGTTCAGGTGTAGAGGAGGGAGGGGTGTGAATACACCTGAAAACCTTTTTCTCAAACTCAAACGCGAACAGTCCATAAGACGAAAGATGTTTACTGAATGGATTCAGAAGACCAGGCAAGCTGCTCTTGATCGCGTGGACAAAGTGACTGAGAGTGCTGAGCTCTGCTAGCTGACTTGAGTCAGAATTCAGGAGCGTTCAACAGCTGTTCAGTAGTGTGCAGAATATGTAGGCCTAATTCAGTTTGTTTGAAAAAGTTTGTTTACTAAAGCCGTTCAGTATATTAGTACAACGTTTTAGCTTTTACTGAAATAGCAGTTGTATGATTTTTGTTAAGATATTTTTAGTATTTTCAACAATTTTAAAGTGGTTCGGATATGCAAGATCCTAAGTCCACTGATCCTGAACAACGCAGGACACTATTTTATTATATTGAGTTAGTCTCAGTTAATTTGTACGCTGGACAAACTGTAACTTGTGATTATACTGAGCAAGTCTCAGTTTACAGGGTCAAACGGTAAGGTTTGAATGTATCTCCAACAAAGAAGGAGTTCTTAACACTTAAGAACAACTCAATAACTGAAGTCCTTCGGTTCTAAGCTATGGATTTTACAGTTGAGCTTAAGTTAGAGGGTGAGAACAAGAATGGCTTCTAGAGTTAAGAACAAAGAGGAATAATCACTCTGGGTTTGTGTTCTTCTCTTGAATAATCACTTAGTATTCTAGAGCTTTAGTTCGTTGATTACTTGAGTTCCCGTATGGTCGCTTGAATGATCGTGTAGTGCGACTTGAATGACCACGACCTTCCCTCTATTTATAGACGTGAGTGTAAATAGATCCGTTGGAGATGAACTGTACACGTGTCACTCTATATAGGTAGCAAACAACTTCTTTTTCGAATTCTGTAGAGTCCTCTTTCTTCTCTGGAAAGCAGCTGACTGCAGCTTTTGTCAGAGACTTTGCCAGCTGGCTGCTTGTCAATGGTCGGGTACAAAAAGTGGTTGAGACTTATTTTGACTTCAAGGTTGATACTAAAGCTGACCTTTCTCAGATGTACGACCTCGGACAACTCTACTGAAATGACTTGAAGTCCACTGTCAGTTAAAGCAATTGACCAGGCGTTGCTGAATCTGACCGAAAGGTTCAGTATGTTGCTCCTGCTGAGTCCAACACTACTTAGGGCCAAGATTCCGAGTTCAGTAAACTGCTCCTGCTGAGTCCAGTTTTACTGACTCCTGAACACCTTTCAATGTGTTGCTTCTGTTGAGTCCAGGCATACTGAATCTTCACTCCATGACACTGCGGCAGATAGTCTACTGAGGAACAGCAGACAAAACAACTAAACCGGAACCATGCTGAAGGCGAGTCTACTAAGTCTGAAACACTCAAAGACAAAGGTGTTAACTCTTACAAAGGAATGGTTTACCAATCAGAAAAGGGTTTTAGGATCAGTCAAATCTTCTACTGAATCATCTCCCAACAATTTCCCCCTCTTTGATGATGCCAAAACCTATCACTATCTCTATATCTAACACTCTATCAATCTAAAGAACTATCAGATACATGCTCCTTACAAATATTACAATGAGAATCTATGGAGAGTATCTTCAAGTCTTCTAATCTAAGCAAGAACCGAACACACGGATAATTAGTGAGTGTGTGAGTCAGTAACCAGTTAGGTAATTCTGAGAGTTAAAATAAACACAAAGTGAGCCATAGAGACAATGAGAGATTGTCAGGCCAACTAACAACTGATGTATTAATGATAAGAAATAGAGTACAAGTACATCAATGCTACACTAGGGATAGCTATAGAGACAAACAAGCTAGACTACTTCCTAGCAGATTTCAAGTTTTGAATCCTTGCCTTGAAATCATTTGATTTGTCCTCGAGCAATGGAAGTCCGTAGAGCTTGAAAGTGTCTCTCCTCAGCTTTTGAATCCTCAGAATATCTTCAGGATTAGTCGGTTCAAGATCAAGAGCCTGAGCTGCATGCCTAGCTTCTGCTTCTATCACGGCTCTGAAGAGTGATCCGTCTAACTTCCACGTTGGAGGCAGAGTTCTGAAGGCCGGAGTTCAAACTACAATGTTATCTTCAAGGAGGGCCTCTTCAACTATTTTGTAGACTTCATTATCACACTTCTCAATCCATTCAGCAAACTTCTCGGCTTTGATGGAGTTGGGCCAAAACTGCCATACATAATATCTCTTTATAAATTCAGCTTTGATCGTCTCCCAAGCCTGAGTCCTCTCCCAGGGCATCCACTCATCTACATGAGGCCATAAGCCTCGTCTGAAGAATTTGGAGGTTGTAGGGATGTCCCTGTCCTTAAGAGGAAGTGGCTTAGGCTTCATTCTCTTTGCTTCTCTTGCCTCTTCAACCGCCCTCTCCTTGACTTCTGCCTCTTTTCTTCTAGCTTCAGTGAGCTGATGCCACTTAGCTATGGAGTCGAGAGATCTTATGCTGAGGTCGATCAACTCATCTATAGTAGGCTCAACCATCTTTTTTCTTAGTTTGCTTGGACGTGTCAGTCTGTTTCTTCTCAGCTTCTCTCTTTTTCTTGTTCTTTGTCAGCGTCGTCTTTGAGATAAAGCTTTCTGGCCACTTGCCTCTAAATAGGCTATCTCACAGGTGCCTTTGTTCTGGCCATCGTCGGGGCCTTCTTTGGCTTATTCGCCGCCTCAGCCTCAGTGTTTTCATGAGCAAGCTTCTCCTCAGCATCAATCTGTGCTGCTCTGCTGAGCTTATGTATCTTTGGGAACGGGGAGGAATTTTCAGCAATTGTTTTCCCTTCCCAGATACAGGCGGAGGCAAAGGACTATCTTCATCATCAGACTCCTCTATGAATGCGCTCACTTCTTCAATGATCTTCTGAGTAGGGTCAGAAGTGCCGGTTTCAACCACTTTGGGTTTTGAGCCGCTTGGGCCTGTCTGAGCTACTACATCCCCTACTGAGACACCCTGGGCAATAACCCGAGTTACTTCCCCCTTAGGCTTCTTAGTCTTTGCTCCTTTAATCATTTCCCCCTTTTTGGCATCATCCAATAAGGTCAGAGGGGTGGGAGGAGTAACTACTTTGTTACTGAGCGTATGATAAGATCGGGAGAGCTCATCCAAGGTCTTCTGAAGATTGTCGAACTTGAGATGCAGATCATTCCTCTCAGTAATCAATACTTCAACGTACTTGCACTGAGAGTGATCTACAAGTTCTTCAATCTTAGTCATCTTTGCGTTGATCTTCAGCTCTCACTCATCCTGAAGTTTGGAGATTCTCTGCTCGTGAGCTAGAGTGTACTGAAAGATCTGGTTCTGAAGCTCAGTCTGGGCTGCCTTGAAGGAATCAAGAATGGAAGATTGGGCATCCTTCAGTAGCTTCTAAACCGTCGCTTGCTGAGTGTCGAATTGAGATCTCTATGTGGATAAAGCGTTTATGAGAATTGAGCTGAAGTTAGGGACAGGAGGGATGTTTTGAATGGAAGTCTTGAGAGCCCTTACTTCCTCGCATTGAGCTGCAGTGGACTGGCGCCATAATTTGTGTACATTCCTGGCAAGGAGACGATTCTGAGTCCCCTGCGTCAGGAGTGCCTTTGCTACTGTCTTTGAATTCCAGTGTTTCGTAACGAATCCAACCTCATACGCTGACCCCAACAACATCTGTTCCGGGTCAGTAGAGCGAGAGGTGTTTGCTGCAACCAAACCAGAAGGAGGAGGAGATACCAATTATTGATCTTCTGAAGGGCATTCTCCCTCCTTCTCCTGTTGAGAACCCTCAGCAGGCTTCTCAGTTCCTACATCACTGGTCGTCAGGACCTGCTGAACCTTCCATAGGGACGACTGCTGAAGAAGGATATCGATCTTCAAGCGAAGCCAGCATGGCCGCCCTAAGGTCGTCGAACGAGTTGAGATCAGTAGGATCCTTGTAGCCTATCTGCTGTCGGAGCTGCAATTTATCGGAGTTCAGAAGTTCCGAGGACTTGAATCTGATCAGCTGCTCAAGAGTGATCCAGTCCCAGAATCTGAATATCATTTGAAGTCGTGCCTTGTTGGCAATATCGACCAAGTCAAAACGACTGGCGATTTCAGGAATAGACTCAGAGACATCTTGGGCTGCTTTGGATTAAACCAAGGAAAGCTCGAACCCAAGCGTCTCGACTTCAGTGTCAGTCTCCATCTCCTCAATGTAAATCAGAGACCGAACTTTTTCAGCAGAAGGCAAGCTGCTGAGTGGTGGTACGTCCAGTGGAGAAAGGGGAGTAGGAGTAACGGCTATAGGTGAAGTCACCTATTCCACTGAAACTTCTCTATCTGCTGATGTCACGCTCCAATTCCCGAGGGAAGGCAAATGGGCCAGAGCGCGACTGGGGAGGGGTGAAAGAAGCGGGGAAAGGAAAGGGGAAAAACTTCTCAACTGAACTCAGTAGCACTACTCTACTGAGCTCCACAAAGAACAATAAGAAATCCATAAACTTGTATTTATACATATATAAACAACAGGGAAGGTAGAGGGTAATATACATAGTGCTGAAAATATCTCAAAATCATAGAATAGTTCAACTCAGCACTTCAAAATAGACGGACTCAGCACCGCCACCTCCACGCTGCCAACTTCAGTCTGTAAATCATTTTATGAAAATATTTGGGCTGAGCACTATTGTACTCAGTGGGTAAGGCAATTTATAAACATTTCACAACAAGTTTATCCAATCATAAACCATATGACTTGGAAGGTTTTGAGATAAAAAGTCACTCCCAATCAAACCAACATTTATATTCTTGTGTGCGCACTGTCACGTTCTACTGTTACTCTTACTTTACCTCCTTACTTTCGGACTTTGGGCCATAACCCAGTGAGTCCCATAACATCTGATCTCGAGTCTTCACCCAGCGATCCGAACCGTTAGACATAAAGCCGAAGCCCATAGGTCATCTCCCTTGGTTAGCACACAATGGAGATCAACCCATTGCACTACTAATAATGGTGTACACAATTCTAACTAGCGTGTTAGGCTAGTCAAGAATGTCGATCGATTAATTTAGAGCATTAAACAAGTTAGAACGCACAAAAATACATATTCATTGATAAACATAACATTTCATAGAGCTTAGTAACTCAAAATAGTTTTAAGATAGTAAAGACCCACCTTGTTTTACTTTGCTGAATTGTTTCGGTCCTCTTTTCAGTTTTTCAGCTGAACCTTCTCCTTAATTCTTCCAAAGTCTACTTCACTCAAAGTCTACTGAATTCTCGTATGAAAATGGTGGAGGTAATTCAGCAGGGTCATCTACTATTTATAGGGCCATTAAAGCTGCTGAATCACCAACGCTAGTTATAGGTATAGCTTTGCATGGTATTACTATACGTTTGGCTATATAAATCTATTTAACTCCTCCTTTCTAGAAGGTTTGTTTGTTTATCTATCTCCACTAACGTATACAATTTGACTTTTGCCACTTATAATATAAACATAGGTATTATAATACGTATGCATACACCTTTATATAATTGTTATATCACCACTGTATACTTCATACATTCCATGATATTTAATTATACTTAACCTTAGATGATTAAGAAAATTAAATGAGGGTTATTACATCCTTCCCTCCTTAAACAAAATTTCGTCCTCGAAATTTACCTACCTTCATAAGGTAAATCAGGATACTGGGTGTTGATCTTTTCTTCTAATTCTCAGGTAGCTTCTTCGTATCCGTGATGATGCCACATAACCTTTGCTAAAGGAATGTGCTTATTCCTCAATATTTGAACTTTGCGGTCAAGTATTCTCTTCGGTCTTTCGTCATAACTTAGATCTGGACTTAAGACCACTTCATCGTATTTAATAACATGCTTAGGGTCAAACACATATTTTCTCAGCTGGGAAACATGAAAAGTATTATGTGCATCTCCAACACTCGGTGGCAGAGCCAACATATATGCTATCGGGCCTATTCTCTTTAAAATCTCAAAAGGTCCTATGTACCTGGGTTTTAACTTACCCCTTTTACCAAACCACACAATCCTTTTAGAAGGGCTTTAAGGAAAACATGATCGCCCACGTTGAACTCTAACTCCGTTCGGCGCTTATTCGTATATGATTTTTGTCTATCTTGGGCCTCTTTAATTCGTCTCTTTATTTGATCAACTTTCTCAATCATCTGTTGAACAAGTTCTGGACCCAAAAAATTTCTCTCACCAACTTCATCCCAGTAAAGTGGTGATGTACACTTCTTGCCATATAAAGCTTCGTATGGTGCCATCCCGATGGTTGCTTGATAACTATTATTATAAGCGAACTCAACAAGAGGTAATAAATCCTCCCAATTTCCACCCTTATCTACTATTATAGCTCGTAACATATCCGCGAGAACTTGTATGGTTCTTTCTGCCTGTCCATCAGTTTGAGGGTGGTAAGCTGTAATTAAGTTCAATTGTGTACCCATTGCCTGTTGTAAACTAATCCAGAATTGTGAAGTAAATCTGGGATCACGATCTGATGTAATTGATACAAGTACTCCGTGTAATCGCACTATCTCCTTCACATAAAGCTTTTATAATTTTTCCAATCCGAACATCATTTGAACTGGGTCAATTATAACCCATATGGCAGTGTTTCCACGTGCTGACCTTGGTAACCTAACTACAAAATCCATATTGATATGCTCCCATTTCCACTCCGGAATTGGTAGTGGTTGCAACATCCCACTCGGTCTTTGATGCATAGCCTTTACTTGCTGACACATAAGACAACGTTCTACAAATGACGCTACATCTCTTTTCATCCCATTCCACTAGAATCTTTGCTTCAAATCTCGATACATTTTTGTGCTACCAGGATGTGCTGTATAAGGCGTGTCATGAGCTTCACTCATGATTTCATTCTTCAACTTCTCAGCTTGTGGAATACATAATCTTCCGTTGAACATAAGAGCATTGTCATTAGCTTCTGTGAATCCCTTTGACTCATCTGATCTTGCAAATACTCGCATTTTCTCTAAGGACTCATTCCCTCTTTGGGCGTTCACAATTTTTTCCCTAAGATTTGGTGTTACCACTAAAGTAGCTATATATCCTGATATAGTCGCAGGAGGCCTTATCACTTCTAGACTAAGTGCGACGAAATCATGAATCAACTCCTCTTGGGTAGTAATCATGCACCCAAGCTTAGCCTTATTCTTCCGACTTAAAGCATCTGCAACAACATTTGCTTTCCCTGGATGATAATTAATTGTACAATCATAATCTTTTACCAGTTCAAGTCATCTCCTCTGCCTCATATTCAAATATTTTTGCTCGAAAAAGTACTTCAAGCTTTTATGATCTGTGAAGATCTCACACTTAGTTCCATAAAGATAATATCTCCATATCTTCAAGGCATGTACTACTGCTGCCAAATCCAGATCATGAGTTGGATAGTTTAACTCATGAGGCTTCAGTTGACAAGATGCATATGCTATGACTTTCTGATTTTGCATAAGCACGCAGCCTAATCCTTGTTTCGATGCATCTGTATATACTACAAACTCCATATTCACTTCTGGCACAGCTAATACTGGAGCAGTAGTAAGTCTTTTCTTAAGTTCTTGAAAACTCTATTCACATTCACAAGTCCAAATAAATTTGATCCCTATCCTTAGTAGTTGTGTCATTGGTTTAGCTAATTTTGAAAATCCTTCTATGAATCATCTGTAATACCCTGCAAAACCGAGAAAACTCCTGATCTCATTTGCATTCGTTGGGGTTTTCCAACCATTTACTGCTTCTACCTTGGCTGGATCAACCTTAAGTCCTTCAGCTGACATAATGTGTCCAAGGAACATAACTTCCTTTAGCAAAAACTCACACTTGCTAAACTTAGTGTATAACCTTTCCTTACGCAATGTTTCAAGTTTTATGCGTAGGTGTTCCTCATGTTCGCTTTTGTTCTTAGAGTATATCAGAATATCATCAATAAAAACAAGAACGAAGTTGTCAAGATATTGATGAAAAACTCGATTCATCAGGTCCATAAAAACTGTTGGAGCATTAGTTAATCCAAAAGGCATAACCGTGAACTCATAATGCCCATAACGTGTCCGAAATGCTGTTTTTGGAACATCTTCTTTTCTTATCTTAAGCTGATGGTAACCGGATCGCAAATCAATCTTGGAGAATACACTAGCTCCCTTCAACTGGTCAAATAAATAGTCTATCCTTGGAAGTGGATATCTGTTCTTGATTGTGAGCTTATTCAACTCCCTATAATCAATTTACATCCATAATGTTCCATCCTTTTTCTTGACAAACAATACTGGTGCTCCCCACGGTGACACACTAGGTTTTATGAAACCTAGGTCCAACAACTCTTGTAGTTGTATCTTCAGCTCTTGCAGTTCCTTTGTGGCCATCCTATATGGTGCTTTTGACACTGGGGTCGCTCCAGGTTCCAAGTCGATTGTAAATTCAACTTGCCTATCTATTGGCAATCTAGGTAAATCCTTTGGGAATACATCAGGGTATTCACAAACCACTGGCACATTACTTATCTTGATTTCCTCATCTGATTTCCCAGTGATATTTACTTGATAACCTTGGCATTCTCCCTTTCTCATCATTTTAGCAACTTTCATGCATGATATAACAGTAACAATTGTACCCATTCTCTTTCCTTGGAAACTCATCTTGTTTCCTTCGCGAGTCTGAAATAATATTTCTCTCTCTTTGCAACATATAGTTGCTCCATTCTTTTCTAACCAATTCATCCCTAAGATAATGTCAAATTCTATTGTATCGATTACATATAAATTTATCTTAAAAGACATATCACCGATCTGAAGATCCTGATTAAAACTTATCTCATCCGAATTCATTGTTTCTCCTGAAGTAATTCTAACCTTAAGGGTATACTCAGGCAGTTCAGTCTTCAAACGTAACTTTTCACATATAAACTTTGAAATAAATGTATGCGAAGCTCCAGTATCAAATAAAGCCAAGACAGGTCGATTACCCAAATAAATCATACCTGCAAGATTCCTAGGCATTCGTGCTGCTTGCTTCTGATTTAAAGCATAAGCCCTTGCTGGTTGTGGCGGCCTTTGATTTTGTCGCTGTTTTCCGTTAGGCCTTTGATTTCCATTTGCTCCCTGATTTCCTATTGGCCTTTGATTTCCCATTAGCCTTTGGAATGGTTGTTGCGGGGCAGGATATGCTTGTGGTCTCCACCCTGCAGGTACTCCTCCCATTCTCCTCTGATTGGGGCAGTCTCTTGCATAGTACCCGAAATTCCCACACTGGAAACATCTATTAGATCCCCTCTTACCTTCTCCCACATGAGATCTCTGACAACGAGGACAAATAGGTATGTTTCTAGCATGGAACTGTTGTTGTTGTGGTGGTCGTTGTTGCTGTTGTTGGTACCCTCTCCATGGCCTTCCACCTCCATTAAAGTTCCCACCACCTCTATCTTCCCATTTCCGTTTTCCTTTATTGTTGTCATATTGTGGTACTTGCACTAGCTGTCTTTCTCTTTCTTTAGGCATCACGGATTCTATGTAAAGAGCTCTGCTCAGTGCATCTGCATAGGTCATCTGTCCCATACTACCGAGAGATACTGCAATCTCACTCCGTAGTCTACTTCTAAATTTCTCTGCTTTCTGCATCTCCGTGGCTACAAGATATGGTGCATATCTTGATAACTGAGTAAAAGCTCTATTATACTCAGTAACTGTCTTCGTCCCTTGCCTAAGATTCCAGAATTCATTCTGTTTCTTTTGACGGTAACTCTCAGGAAAATACTTTGCTAGAAACTGCGCCTTAAAACCAGTCCACCCATAAGCAGCGTATTGAGCCTCGGTCATAGTACGCCTCGTGGACTCCCACCAATAGTCAGCTTCTTCAACCAATTGGTATGTGGCACATTCCAGTTTATCTTTCTCTTCACACCGAATATAACTAAAAATTCTTTCTATTGCTCGGATCCAATTTTCAGCGTCGATAGGTTCCCCCATACCATTAAAAGTAGGAGGTCTCTCCTTATGGAATTTTACTTCAAACGTACGCTCCGGATAAAGGTGAACTATCGCTTCTTGTTGCTGAGCCCTTTGTTCGTCAGCCATTCTGTGATAATAGTTTGATTAATATTTCTCAAGAAAGAAATGTTACTTATCCAATATATAAATATCTAGATGCGTTGTTGAGAGGTAAATGAATTCAATCAACACATAGCCAAGTGCTAAAATGAATGACAGTTATGTATAACAAATCGCCCTTAAGAAGGACTTCTCATATTAACGATAATTTTTTTTATTACATCCACCATAATTTACAACTTACAATACTATCATGCGGGCAATATATACAGCAAAAATGATGCCCGTCTTTACAAACTGAAAGAGCAAAAAGAGCCCATTAAGTATTCCTACTCCTTTATCTACACGTCAGGATCCTTTTCTACCACTTCTTTTCCCTTCCCTCCTTCGATGGCGTCGTGTGTGCCCTTCCTTACTATTTCCCGTGTCCTAGGAGTCTGAACTTGCTCCTCAGCGGGTAACTCTGGCGGTGGTGGTATGGACGGTCCTGCCTCATACACCTTTTCGCCCATAGTGAACAGCAAGAGGGTGTTGTTATCATTGGGATCGTACCCATCGTACTGGAACTGGATGTTGTGGCCCGAAAATCCTGTTGGTGCCGCGCTGCATGATCTCGTTTCTAACATGGAGAGCTTGTCGCCCATGACCCATTTGTCAAAGACTAAGGATGCTAATACCGCGAAGCTACAAGTCGGCATGTAGGTAACCGGGTCCCTGTAGACGCTAATATCCAGCTGATATTGCATCCAAGTGTACCACTCCGGAGGTAGCTGCTCAATGAGGTGGTTACAAGCCTCAAAATCTCTTACCTCCATCTTGGCTTCCTGCCACATTTGGAAGTATACGGTGACGAACTCACCGATGGAGGAAGTTGGATCTCTTATATAGTTCCTAAATCGTTGTAAAAGATTGGGTCGACGTGTAGGGATACTCTTCCTAGCTGTAACTTTTCCCGCGGCCAAATGCAAAATGAGTCTTAATTAGTTCAGTAGGGTTTAAGGGGAATATCATCAAAGTATCAAAAATTAAGAGAAAAAAAAAACATCTGCTGTAAAGCTGAAGGAGGAAAAATAATAAAGATATTGGTTCCGTAATAAATTCAGTGGATTCAGTAGATGGCTGGTTCAATTGAGAAATTCAGTAGGAAGTTCAGTAGGTTCGGTAGAGAAATTCAGTGGGAAAGTTCAGTAGAGGGATTCAATAGAGAAGTTCAGTAGGGACGCTCAGTAGAAAAATTCAGTAGAGAAATTCAGTAGCAAGGTTCAGTAGAGAAATTCAATAAAGAAGTTCGGTAGATGATCGGTTCAGTAGGGTTCAATAGATAGTCAGTTTGGTAGAGTTCAGTTCAGTAGCGTTCAATAGATGGTTCGTAGTAGGTTTAGTAACGGGTTCAGGTTCAGTAGCACACTCAATGGCGGGTTCAGTAGCACATTCAGTACCGAGTTCAGTAGTGGAGATTCAGTAGCACATTCAGTAGCGGGTTCAGTAGTGGAGGTTCAATAGCATGTTCAGTAGCGGGTTCAGTAGTGGAGGTTCAGTAGCCTGTTCAGTAGTGAGTTACATTTAGTAGCACGTGCAGTAGTAGAGGTTCAGTAGTGGTTTAGTAGTACGTTCAGAAGCGGCTCAGTATTAGTTCAGTACCGGCTCAGTAGCGGTTTAGTAGTAGTTCGATAGCGGTTTATTAGATGTTCACTCGTAGTTTAATAGATATTCAGTAGTGGTTTAGCGACTCAGATGTTCAGCAACGGTTTATTAGCAATTCAGTAGATGTTCAGTAGCGTTTCAGTAGTGTAAAAATCTACCTTCAGGTGTACTCTACACCTGAAAACTCGTTTCAAAAGGTCTTAAGAATTTGAAATAAAAACTTTATTCATGCGGACTCACAAGTCCCATGCATAAAAATCACACCTTAAACAAGGTACTCTCCATATCATTTCTCCATCGAGTCGTAAGGGTTCACGGGTCCCTAACACGACCGGTAATTTCATATTTCATGTAATCATTCCTTCTTTACATCCCTTTCATTTCCTTCTTTACATCCCTTAGGTAAGGAAACTTCATTTGTTCTCCATTTTCAACTTGATAACCCCTTTTTAAATTTTGATAGCAGTGTGAAAGGCGCTGAGAGTTGCTGAGTAACATTGGAAACCCAGAGATTTCTTTTCTTGAATAATAGTTTATATTTGAAACATTGAAGTCTACAATTAATTCTAGACTTCCCTGAATGATGATGTAAATCTTGGGGACAATCTCCAGATTTGTCTACTGAACTCAGTAGATAGGTTCAGTAGCTCACGCTATTGAACTCAGAAGATAGGAAATTCAGTAGTTGTTGAAACTCAGTAGCAGAAACAGACTGCAGAACATAACTTGCTTTAATAGAGACCAAGAATCAAGAACTTCTGCTGTTGGAAAACTGAAGATAAAACAGTGAACACTGTGCTGAATAGGGTTCAACTGAGAAACTTGTTCAGCTGAACACGGTGATGAATAGAGTTCAGCTGAACAACGTGCCGAATAGGGTTCAACGGAGTTTTTCTTAAATGGTTTTATGTTCAGTTTTGCAACAATAGGCTCTGATACCACTCTGTCATGCCCCAATTCCCGAGGGAAGGCAAATGGGCCAGAGCATGACTGGGGAGGGGTGAAAGAAGCGGGGAAAGGAAAGGGGAAAAACTTCTCAACTGAACTCAGTAGCACTACTCTACTGAGCTCCACAAAGAACAGCCAAAAATCCGTAAACTTGTATTTATACATATATAAACAACCTCATACGCAACAGGGAAGGTAGAGGGTAATATACATAGTGCTGAAAATGTCTCAAAATCATAGAATAGTTCAACTCAGCACTTCTTAACAGACGGACTCAGCACCGCCACCTCCACGCTGCCATCTTCAGTCTGTAAAATCATTTTTTGAAAACGTTTGGGATGAACACTATTGTACTCAGTGGGTAAGGCAATTTATAAACATTTCACAACAAATTTATCCAATCATAAACCATATAACTTGGAAGGGTTTGAGATAAAAAGTCACTCCCAATCATACCAACATTTATCTTCTTGTGTGTGCACTGTCACGTTCTACTGTTACTCTTACTTTACCTCCTTACTTTCGGACTTTAGGCCATAACCCAGTGAGTCCCATAACATCTGATCTCGGTTCTTCACCCAGCGATCCGAACCGTTAGACTTAAAGCCGAAGCCTATTGGTCCTCTCCCTTGGTTAGCACACAATGGAGATCAACCCATTGCACTACTAACAATGGTGTACACAATTCTCACTAGCATGTTAGGCTAGTCAAGAATCTCGATCGATTAATTCAGAGCATTAAACAAGTAGAACGCACAAAAATATATATTCATGGAAACATAACATTTCATAGAGCTTAGTAACTCAAAATAGTTTTAAGATAGTAAAGACCCACCTTGTTTTACTTTGCTGAATTGTTTTGGTCCTCTTTTCAGTTTTTTAGCTGAACATTCTCCTTAATTCTTCCAAAGTCTACTTCACTCAAAGTCTACTGAATTCTCGTATGAAAATGGTGGAGGTAATTCAGCAGGGTCATCTACTATTTATAGGGCCATTAAAGCTGCTGAATCACCAACGCTAGTTATAGGTATAGCTTTGCATGGTATTACGATACGTTTCTCCTGAACCCATGTGGCTGTATAAATCTATTTAACTCCTCCTTTCTAGAAGGTTTGTTTGTTTATCTTTCTACACTAACGTACAATTTGACTTTTGCCACTTATAATATAAACATAGGTATTGTAATACGTATGCATACACCTTTATATAATTGTTATATCACCACCGTATACTTCATACATTTTAGGATATTTAATTATACTTAACCTTAGATGATTAAGAAAATTAAATGAGGGTTATTACAGCTGAAGCTTCCTTCCCAGCAAAATTTGCCTTCTCTTTTGAATCAGCCTTCTCTGCTGACTCAGTGTCCTCGTCTCTCAGCTGGAGGACAGTAGGGGCTACTACTATGGCTTGCTCAGAAGCATTCTTCTTCTTTTGAGGTGGTAGCGCCCTTCTTCACTGGGGTTTGGGCTTTCTTCTTACCCTTGCCCTCTCTGGCACCAACGCCAATCTGCTGAAGAGAACTGGTTTGGTTGTGGAACCTGATCTTCTTAGGGTTGAAGTATTCTTTATCAGCATATGCAATCTGATCAGTTCCACAGAAGTCCTCGATCATGACTAAGAGCTTCATGCCAAAAAGAATTTTGCCCTTGGCACTCAGTCTGACTGCTGATCGATCGAACTTTGCCCCTTGATGAAGATGTCGACCCAGTTGACTTGAGCTTTGTCATAAATGGACATCATCATCTGTAGTTTCGACATTGACACTGATCGAACGAACCGGCCTGGCTGGTAAGAATCTGCGTCACAATGTACGCCAAGGCCCTGAACTATTTAAGCATGCTGCTTTTGGGAAAGACAGCTCTGAACGATGTGGGCTTCCCGCAGAACAGCGTCAGGTAATCATCAAGCACATCATCCTTATATTCGGCAGGACTGATGCCCTCAAGTGCCTGCTTCAGCGACATCTGCTTCAGAATCGAAGAAGCCTTGGATGGGTCCTGGATCTGATGAACTTGGAATGACCCAAACAAGTCCCCGTCTTCCTCCTCGAGTTTGAGATAGAACTATGCGATCTGGCGAAGAAGGAAGTATGAGGGTTTCTTAGACAGAAATCCCTCCAGTCCAGATGCCCTCAGCGCATCATGGACATCATCCAGAAACTCCAGGTCACTGGAGTCCAACTCCATGACCGGCTCACACTAAACCCTGTCCTTGTCCAGAATCTCCACAATATCAGCGGGAGAGATGACAACAAGGTTCGACAAGACTATTTGCAAAATAAAAGTTAGCACTTGAAAATAGAGTTAGTCAGTAAGTGTGCTATAGAAGTTAAGATTTACCGTAGAAATTCTCTGAATTAGATGAAAAACACGTAGTATGCAGAATAGTTTTCAGAGAACTCGAAAGTATATGCATAACAGAAACGGGGAAAATGGCAGTTTAAGGATGATCACGTCTATATAAAGGTTTATTGAATATAAAACATTTTTGATCGACGGTTGGGATTAAAGTCTGCTTTTCAGATGGACGGTCACAATCTAAAGTTGATAAGAAAAGGTAATGATGACTGTGCCTCCTAGTCAAATCTTAGACTAAAATAGCTTAGAGAGGTAATGTGATACGACATGCATTTAATGCAAAGTTGTTTCAACATAGTTGACATAGAATGTCGTGTAATAAATGAAAATGATTTTAATAAATGACATTCTTTTGAGCAATAAATGCGATGCTGAACTCATATCATAGAACCTTTATATGTTGAGTTGACTACTGAAAGAGATACGCAAACCTGTCAGCTGAACATTGTAGTCAGCTGATACTACGTGTTGGGTGATGATTCAGTCCCCAACAACATCGCAAAATGTTGGGAAATGATTCACTCTTCTCAGTTGATATTAACTCAGCAGCCATGTGCTATGAAAACTTACTGAAGATTTGAAGATCACATAACCCTATATTGATTGGTGAACCTTTCTGATGAAATCTATTTTTGTCTCTGAGGTTTCAGACTCAGCAGACACTCTGCTCTGGTTCAGGTACTCAGTAGATTATCTGCCTCAGCACCAGAAGTAGAAGACTCGGATATCTTTGGACTCGAGCGGAGCGCGAGTATGCGAAAGGAGTCAGTGGAACTGAACTTAGCAGGAGTAGTTCACTGAACTCTGAGCTGATCATCAGTAGAGCCGACTCAGCAGGAGCATGCTGCTGAATCAGAGATCAGACTTAGCAACGGCTAGACAGTCTTTTGACTGTCAGGATCTTTAAAGTCAAATCAGCAGAGTCAATACGAGGAAGAGAGAAGTCAGCTTCAGATCTCCTTGAAGTCTGTTCTGTCTCAACCACTTTCTGAACCTCGACCAATGACAAGCAGCCACCTATGCTATATCTGTTAAAGCTGCAAGTCAACAACTTTCCAGAAATGGAGGGAAAGGACACTGCTACCATATTTCGAAAGAGCCGTTAGCTACCCAAAAGAGAGAGACAAAGGATCGTCATCTCCAACGGATCTATCCTAATCTCTGCTCTATAAATAGAGGGATAAATCAAATTGAAGCTCACGAGAAACCTTCGAAAACACGAGAACAGATAGAGCATTCAACGAGCAACTTGAAAAAGCCTAAGTCTTCCGCAAGAAGTTAGAAGAAATAATCTCCGGCGAAAGACTACATTTATGCTCGTAGGGAACCAAGTTGAATTGAACTATACAGCATCTAGTGTCCAAATGACGTTACACGAACCCAAAGCCTATACTCAGCTGTTCGTCGTTCTAGAAGCCACTTCCTTGTTCCCTATCCCTCTAACCTAAGCTCAACCGATTAAATCCATAGCTTAGACGAAGGAGTTCACTTCTGAACTAATCCTTATTGTAAAGGACTCCTTCACTGTTGGAGAATTTTTCAAACACTTAGTTTGATAACCTTGTAAACTGAGACTTGCACAGTATAAATCTCAAGACCAGTGTTTGTCCAGCGTACAAACCGACTGATACTATCTCAGTATAATACATAGCCTCTTGATCTTTTGGGACAGTGGACGTAGGATTGTTGGATCCGAACCACTTTAAAAATCTCTGTGTTCTATGTTCTTTATTTTACTGTTGCATTGATTTACTGTTCATACTGAAAATATCTTTTAAATTATTCAACTGAGTTTCAGCAAACTTAATCGACCGCACTAATCTACTGAAACTGTTTTGATCAAAACGTTTTCCTAACTCAACTGAATTTGGGCCTATCTGAACTCTATCTGAACGATACTGAATTCTGACTCTAAGTCAGCTAGCAGGTCTCAGTAGAGTCAGTCACTCTGCCACACGATTCAGAACTACTTATCTGGTCTGCTGAACTCGTTCAGTACGACACCCTCCTGAAAAGGACTGTTCGTGTTTAAGTTGAGAAATCGGTTTTCAGGTGTATTCACCCCCCCCTCTACACCTGAACGTGCTCTCGGGACCAACAATTGGTATCAGAGCAGGAGATCTTTAAGACTCTTATTATTATGAAACTGGTCTACTTGAACGGATTCGGAAAATATTTTCACTGCATATCATTCTTCATTCATATCACTTTCTATCATGTCTGATATGTTAGGAATCAGGAAGGTACCCATGTTCTCAATAGAGAACTATGGTGTATGGCGGGTCAGAATAGAGGCACATCTGACCTCTCTCCACGATATCATGACAGAGGTTCTGGAGGACGGACCTATCATTCCAATGATTGATAGCGTCATAGCTCAGGATCCAGCAGACGGAGGAGGAATGATGATCGGGAAGAATATCCCCAAAGACAGAAGTCTCTTTACCCCTGAGGAGAAGAAGCTTCACAACTTAGATCGCGTCGCCAGAAATGCCATACTAACCACCCTGATTGATTCTTATCTCAGAAGAGTTCAGGAGTGCAAGTCCGCAAAAGAACTCTGGGATGCTCTAGCGCTAATGAGTCGGGGGACTCAGAAGATCAAAGCGAACAAAATTGCGCTAGAACTTCAGAAGCTGGAGAGATTGTCTCTCATGCCTGGTGACACCATTGAAGATCTCAACCTCAGATTACGGATCTGATGAACTCTATCAACGGGCTGGGAAAGACATTCTCCAACCGAGAGATGAATCTCAAGATTTTGAGGGCACTGCCAGATGGAAACTGGACCCCCCTTTGCTACTTTATTACGTCATTCTGATTTAGATATTGTTACTCCTGACCATATCTTTTCAAAGCTTAAAGCAGAGGAGTTCGAGTTTGGCTTACCTCAAAGGAAGCAGCGAGCTAAAGATGACACCCAAGTCGACCATACCTTTAAAGCATCAGTCAGCACAGCAGCTCCGATGTCTAGCAAGGCTGAACCTTCACTCAGTGACATACAAGATGGAAATCTAGCCAAGAAGTACGCACTGCTTGCCGTGAAGTGTCAGAAGGAAAAGGAGAGGCTCAGAAAGCTCTCATGAGTCGTCAGAGACTCTAAGGGTAAGAATGAATATACACCTAAGCGCACTCCTGAATCACATACTTCTGAATGCAGGAAACAGGAAGACTCAGCTCAGTCGAAAGACAGTGAGAGCAAAGAAGAAAGAGTCACAACCTGCTATAACTGCAAGAAGCCAGGACACTATCGAGATGATCGTCCCGAGCTCAAGATCGCTGAAAGAGCAGCACGCAAAGCAAGAAGGGAGAAGTTCATCAAGAAGCGACAGGCATACATTGCTGGTGAACTCTCAGACGACTCAGACGATGTCGATTCCTTCATGGATTCATCAGACGATGAAGCAGCTTTCATGGCCATAGAGCTTGAAGCTGAAGAAGATGCTGAAAAGTGTCTCATGGCAGGAGAAGAGGATGAGGTAAACTCTCATGCACCATTTAATTCCTCTTCACACTGAACACACGACACTATTTTAGGTGCAGATGAGAATCTGGACGTCGCGATTGCATATGAAGAACTTCTCGACGAGCAGATTCAGATGAGTCTGTAGCTCAGTAAGACTCTTCAGGAGTTGGATACCCTGAAAGTGTAGAATCAGAGACTTTCTCAGAAGAGTCAAGTTGCTACTGAGTCAGAAGGACTTGTGTTGAGACTCAAGGAGGAGATAAACTCTCTGATGGCCAAGTCTCAGCATCAAGAAGATCAGATCTAAGTTTTGACCAAAGACTTGACTCAGAAAGATACTGAATTAAGTCTACTGAAGCAAAGTTGTCAGGACATCAGACCGAGCATGAACTGCTGAAAAAGAGTGATGATGTCTGGAGAAACCTGATGACAGAGCGTTACATGGGCGTTGGAAAGAAGCTAGAGGCTATGCTAGCAAGCAACAAGCCCAAGCATTGCAAGGAGGGACTTGGATTCAGCCATGGAGACTCCTCATCTACTCCCGTACGCTCAGAAAATCGGCTAGCTGATAGGTTTGTTCAAGAGGAGACCATCAATGCAGACATACTGAATCCCCTAGCCAAGAACAAACAAAATATGAAGGCACCTCATCCCAGTTATCAGCATTCTGACAAGAAGATCAGCACCAAATCACCCCAGTTCAGCCAAGGGGGAACCAGCAAAGTAAAATGGGCTGATCGGTATGGACCTCCGCAGCTTACTCATCTAGCTCAGTATGGGTCATATTACTATGATCCTATAGTCAGGAGAGGATCCAAAAGTCAGAAGAAGAAGAAGAAGGCCGTACAGAAAGCGAAGGTCAGCAGTCCACCCACTCAGAAGATCAGGACTCCTGAACCTGAAAAGCCTCAGAAGTCAGCATCAACCGGTCCAGTGGTAAGATAATGCCAGGCATTTACCCGTTGGAGAGGACAATGCCACGTGTCACAAGCGTCCAAGGAAAACGGCCATATATTCGAATTGTTGTAGCAGAGTTGTCGGTTACTGTGCATGAGAGCAGCTTTAGTAGGTGATAGGGTGCATTTTAGTATTGTTTAGTGCTTGGTTTTGAGTTGAGATTGTATCAATATATTTAACTTTTGAACATGATTGCTACTTATATTGCAAGTATTGGATTTTGATAGGCATTGGAGAAAGAGATAGCTTTCATGTTGAGGAGTGAAGAAATCAAAGACAAAACCAACACAGAACAATGTCGGTGCAAAGCTGGATAGAAAGTAAAAAAAAAAGAGTCAAGCGGGAAATACGCAAATGGGCTGATTTCTTAATTGCTTAATGGGCTTTTGTTTTATTTTCTTTTTTTGGATCAATTTAATGAATGAGAAGGAAGTTAAACATCTGGACGGTAGTTTTGGAAAAGGGATGATGGGTAGTTGATTTGAAAGGAAGTTAGAAAAGGAGAGGAGAGGGGGACGCAGGAAAAAAACGGAGATTCTGGGAGAGAACATGATCAACAACTTTTGAAGAAAATCATCTGCAAACTTTGGGGGAATGAAGACAACCTTTGAACAAGATTCGATATAGAGATTGAGAAGTCTTCTTATCTTTTCTTTCAATGCTTGTATTCGAATTCTCTTATGTTTTCTTAATTATGTCTAGTGGCTAATTCCCTTTGCTAGGGGTTAGGATTGCTTATGTTTATGGATAAACTTTAGCTTTTATTGGTTCATGTTCTTCTTGAATTTTCAAGTTCTATTATCTTGTGTTCATTACATGTATATGTTTGGCCAACATGTATGTGCTCTTTGGAATTAATTTCTTGTAACCCTCGAGATTGATTCGTGCAATAGATAATAGAATATATCCGAGAATAGTCACGAAAGTAGGCTAATAAGGATATAGCATGATTAACATCTACGATTGAAATGGGTTCGTCTAATTTCTATATCACGAGAGTAGGTACAGCATTTATGCGAGCACGTCTTATCCGAATCGAGAGATTGTTTAAGATATAATAGAGTGCATGCCGTAGGATAGTTGAAGAACATAATCAATAGGGTAATTGGATTCCTAATCATAGCCCGATGCCCCTAGTTCTTTCTCATCGTTTTCATATCATTTTAGTGCTTATCATTTTTAACATAGTCATCACAATTTGTTTACTTGTTTTATGTTATTAGATATAATTTAAGTAGAGAAATCATTGTCCCTGTGGTTCGACCTTGGTATTCCAAGATTTATTACTATAATAGGACTAAATTCGTACACTTGCGAATAAAATTTCTATCAGTAGGTCAGAGCAGGTAGTGCTTTGATGGCTTCTCATTGGTCGAGGTTTGTGGTAGGTGAGATATGTCAGACATCGGTCTTCATCAGAGTTGACTCTCACTCTTCCTCGTAGGATCTTCTGCTGATTTTCGAATGATGTTAAAAGCTGGGTCATTTCCTGTCGGATACAGTAGACTTGACGCAGTCTCTGTCTTCTTCGTCTGAGTCAGCTGAGTGTGAATATTCTTCTGAGTGTAGTCAGCTGATGACTCCGAAGGTACTGACCTTTGTATAATGAGTTCTTCTACTGATGTCAGTCAGGTGATGAGATGTCTTCTACTGAGTGAAGGTCAGCTAATGACTAGAGAACACAAGCTCTTACATTGACGACGTGGGGCTCTGGAAAGTAAGCTTCCTACTGAAGATTAGTCCAACATTTACCTCGTACAAGACTTAGACACAAACGATAATGAAAATAAAATCTGTCTAGCCTATTACATCATCTAGTCCTATCGACACTACACTATGGATACAAGCTGGGTTTTGGGATCTTCAATTCCATAGCATGAAGCACTAAGATTTCCCCCAATACTGTTTTACCCAAAATATTACTAAGTATCCTCTACTGACTCATAACCCAACAATTTCCCCCTAATTGATGATGCCAAAACCTCTATAGATTCTAAGAAAAGTCCCAAACTACTGACATAATAAATATTTCAGTAAAAACTGTGCAAATAACTCAAGGTAGTCAGCAGCTGAAAGATAGGCACGTCAGAGAAACGGTTATGTGTGAGTGTGTCAGATCACTTCAGTGATAAAGAGTAAAACAAACAAAAGCCGTAAGACAATGAGTGATTGTCTGGCCAGAAGGAAGAACTAATATGTATATAAGAAATGGATTACACAGTCCTAACTTCTATTCAAGAGATAAAGATCTACTGCTATCGTCTGAACTTCTTGGTCTTGCTCTTGAAATCAGCAGACTTGGCAGCAGGAGGATCCAAACCGTAGGATTTGTAGAGTCTGGCACAGAGTGTTTGGATATCCTCGAGATTGTCGGGCAGCTGAGAACTAAGAATATGATGGCGTGCAGCTGAGTCGACCTCATCTTCAATCTCCTTGGTGCAGAGTACACCACGAGAGGTCATGGGGGGAGATAATTTCCTGTAGGCAGGAGCAATGAGAGGCAGCTTCTCCTTTGCTAGGATCGGTTGAATTTGGGCTCGAGGTTGGCGTTGGATTGAT